>OX463828.1:24128781-25328781 GCA_949825045.1 Argyresthia goedartella
ACCTGATCCTGACACACATAAAAATCGAAGAAATAAATAAGAATTGGCTTTTCCTTGTCGACGAAGAATGAAAAAATAAATAACCACAAAATACGCTAGTTTCTTACCGCGTATTGCGATCAAAACTAGGTATTTTTTATTTATTAAATTTTAACTGTTTTAACGCGTTATTAACGTTTTCTCTGACTAATTAACATGTTTATTTATAACTCATTTATTATATGATCTGCGCCGACAAAAAGCGTTCTAAAACCAATAAGCGTTTATAAAGCGTTTAACTAAACGTAACAGATTCTTTAGAATTTCTAAATCAAATACCTATCCTCCATCAACGCCCACTAAGAATTAACTTAAAAAAACATATAATTTGATAAGTCTGTTAAAACTTTTTTTTTTTAAATGTGTTCCATCCATATCTAATCGGCTTTTCACAGTCTCCTGAAACAAATGCATACTTTTTTATAAATGCGGATAAAGCGCTAATGCCATTCTTCAGAGAGATATGAGTCATTGGACCACCAGCAACAGTTCAATGTCCGGGCATCTAAAAATAACACGTGTGTGAAGAAACTTAACAAAACAAAAAACCCTACTACCGTTGCGGGGAGCCTCTGGATCAGGTTATAAGCGAAACGCCCAGGTTTTTGGGCGCGATTGTAATGGCGAATAACGGTTTATTTCAGTACGGTTTCTAATTAACTTTTGTAATCCCTTTATTAGGTTAGTGCGTGCACTGAATAACCTATACCTAACATAAAATCGTAACTGAGTTACTACAAAAAATGTTGAACATAGTTTAACCTAAAAACAAACGTCAAATCCTATATATTTTCTGTCTTTAAACATGTGTTCATCAGGGATCTATTTTTTGTAATAAGCCGTTAAATACCTATAGCTATCTACCTACTTAAGTACCTACCTATGTAGTTACCTTATCCGGGGTTTCCAAGCGAGAAGGTTCCAGGAAACGGCATGCTTACACAGAGTCTGGCAATAATATTTATAAAAAAAACTTGGAGGATTTTTTTAAAGAACATAACACACACAACTTTGCGTCACGCCTTTTCCCATAAAGGTGGCAAAGGCATATTTGTGCCCACGGTTAGTCAGTTAATTAATACTCCATGTTGCGTGACAGAGGGCTAGCCAATCGCCACCGCTATGGAGATTGAAGGTTTCCTCACCCCTTACCTTTCCTTTCCCACATAGATAAATTAGCTAGTAAATTAAGTTCTTCGGCTTAAGCTGTTAGGAACATCAGACAAAACACAGATTTGGCTACATCTAGGCTAGTTTATTTTAGTTACTTTCATAGTGTCTTTTCCTATAGTATCTTGTTGTGGGAGAAATCAGCGGATATTCAAACTATTTTTATTTTACAGAAAAGAGCTATTCGAGCAATTTATAATTTAAAACGCAGAGACTCCTTAAGAAATATTTTTAAAGAAATTGACATATTAACTGTAGCTAGACAAATTATTGTCGAAAACATAATGTACGCAAGAACCTTACAACATTTTCCAAACTTAGCGATAGCTAACGATAACCTAAGAAATAATCAGACTTTTGCGCCCCGCTTAGACTCGCGAAGGTTAGCAATTCTTTCAAGGGTCAATGCTTTCTCTACTACCTACAACAAAATACCTCTGGACATCTTGAAATTTCCTTTTGAGCAATTTAAAAACCATGTTAAAGCGACTTTGTCGTAAAAGGAATATCACAATATTCAAGATTATTTAAATGATGGGACTGTATGGGGTTAATCTGGCTCAACACAGACGTTGCTGTTAATAATTTGGTAATTATTTATTCCTGCTTATTAATTATAATAATTCATATCGAAATATTTATATTAGTTCATCACAAGCAAGTTTTAAAACAGATCTAAAACTCATCTGTGGGAGTTTTTACGCCTTCCTTCTCCCACAGTGGTCCAATGTAGAGAGTGGCAAAAAAATGACGATTGCTAAGCGTACGTAAATATCTACACTAATAAAGAGATTTGATTGATTGATTGATTGATTGATTGATCATGATGTTTTTTCCTTCACCGTTAGAACGTCCGTATAGTGTACGTGAGATAAATTACTTATATCATTAACACATTGTCGGCACTAAATTCGTACCCGCATCTCCTCTGTGAGAAGATAAGACAACGGAGCGATATTTTTGAACGAATAAAAACACCCTTGTCATAAGGAACATCGACGAACTTTTATCTCATATTTCCAAAGTGACTATGAACTATGTACCCAAGTATATAAATTTTTCATAGTGCAGTAAGGAAGGCATTATAGGCCATTCAAATATACAAATGTCACCGGAAGATAGTCAAAACCGCTAGTTGATAAACTAACGCGGTAGTTGATCAACTAGTAAACCAAACCGACAGGGTTTAGAATTTACATTTGTTTTATTCTTACATAACCTAACACGAAGACTTTTCGGGGGCTTCGCTGCGCTCGCCCCCTCTAGTTTTAACCTAAGCAACCGCAGTGTCTGCCCTGGTATTTCGTTTGTTATTCAAGTTTAAACCAGTTTACTATTTAACGGTTTTAACCGTTAGTTGATCAACTAACGCGTCATATAATAAGCAGTACGCTACAGTTTACTAAATGTCGATAGTTGACCAACTTACGAGAAAAATAAACCTTAGTTTATCAACTAAGATAGTAAGATAGTCAAAAGGTTTTGACTATCTTACCGTGACACATACTATTGTTTAAATTGGAAAGAGAAAAACTTTTTCCATAAATTTCCTATTAATTTATTTTTATTTAGTAAGTATGTTTGAAAACCATATAATATCTGTAGGTACGAGTAGATAGTCCCGCGATAATAGGTAGGTACAGGTAGAAAGAGGCACATTGGATACGATCCGCTCGGAAGTTTGATAGATGACTTTTTCACAAGCCCAAAGGGAATACCTAAATTATCAATTTCATCAATGGGGCCTGCATTTATCAGTGCCAGTGCCAACATTTCCATTCATCCATCACTTCGACATTCCGAACCGCGATCTAAGCCCGAAATGGAGCGAAAATGAAAATTTAATACGCGACCGATGTGTCAATAGAGAAGATGACTGGGTAGGTAAATAGGTGTTACTGTGTAGAGATGTGTACCGGTTGCAATTTTAGCCTCCGGAGATTTTCGGATATTTTTCAGCAAGAACCGGTGTTTCACCGGAGAAAAACCTATAGGTTTTTTTAAAATATGATGTGGAAATTGGCTTAATTTACCTAGGGGTGCGTTCAGGAACATCGCACCAAGTGTGATTATCGTCGAGCGAAAGTCGCCCGATGACAGTTACCCATATTAATCTATGATCGCATTGAATTTTTGAACGGGCTGGTGATTTTCGCACTGACAGGTGCGATTTCTCCCCCGTTTCAGTGTAGAGTTCTTTTCTTGAAAGAAGTCCTCTGGATCAAGGCATTTTCGTACTTAACCTTTGACAATAAAGACTTTGACGGGGGACTTTCTTCGTGAAAAGGACTAGTTAATAATTACGAACCCTAGATATACATACACAAAATTATAGAATTCGTATAGGACAAAACAGATCCCCAATAGGGATTCCCCATACATTATTTTCGGACGTAAAATTAAGTTGCGTTCCGCCCCCGCGTTACATAAAGTAAGGTGCGTTCGGATACAATACTTTCAGACGCAAAATAAAGTGTTCCGCGCGCGTGTTTGAAAATACCGGTAAAAAATAAAATCACCGGTTTAACTCCGGTAGTGACGTTCTTCGGTTTTTCAACGGTTTTTGTGGAACCGGTACACACCTCTAGTAATGTGGCGTCACCTATCAGGCGATTCACATACTATCATACAAGATGGATGTCAAGCAAATAAACGCAGGAATTGACAGAAATTGTCAACAGATGTCATCACGGATCGCAGAAACAATTGAATATCGGTCCTGCATCGTGCAATAGAAGTTTCTTTGGTTACTAACTATTTAAAGAACGTCCGAGCATAAGTAAGCACGTTTCATGAGATACAGCCTGATGACAGACGGATGGACGGACAGACAGACAGCGGAGGCTTAGTAATAGGGTCCCGTTTGGCACCCTTCGATTACGCAACTCTAAAAATAACAAATATCTGACGCAAACTGATGTCTCGCACCTATAAAATATCTAACTGCAAAATTTCAAACTGTAAACCCCCATTTCCTCGCTTAGGGGATCAATTTCGTCAAAACCCCTCTTAGTGCTACACTACGCACAGATTAATTAACTACGCTACATAAATAAACCCTGTACAAAGTTTCGTGACCTATCTCAACCATTATAGCATCTACTAGGTTGTTCCGAATGAGTTTTAGCGTGATAAAAATAGCTCAAAATTATTGATATGACGTCATGAATGACATCATTAACGCCGCTATGTTGTGCTATCATCGCCCATGCTTCTGAGCACTGTGAGCATTGATGGCTTAAAAGTGACAGTTAAAAGTGTCACACTGACAGCTGACAATCAAATTTAGAACAGTAACCAGCACCGACTGCTGGCGCTCCATAATAATTTATTTCCTCACTTATTCACTCAAAACAAAGCTAATATAATAACTACGACTGTCTACGACTCGAAATGACAATAATATCAATAACTAACGTAAGTTGGGTTATAATAGTGTAATCTGTTGTCGCGTTCAAAGCGTTCCGAATGGATATCTATGATGGTAGCCATTTCCCTCTCGGGCATGATGGTCGTGACGTCAAGTGAGCGATGACGGCTTTGTTGACGTGACTCGGAACGCGACACAGTTTAGGCTGTGCGTTGTCTGTCAGACAAAACTATACGAGTATACAACCTTTCCCATCTTAACCTGGTTTGCTGGAAGAGATCTTTTATTAGAGATAAGTTCGCCTTTGTACAGTATTTTTTTGTAACTCTTGTTTTATGTTTGACTTGTGTGCAATAAAGATATTATGAAATTATGAGTATCGGTAACGCATGGAACATTTATAGTATGAGTTTAATTATGATATTTTCTTCGTAACACTTTTTTAAAAAGCTAGAAACACTGGTTTTATTCCTACCAACTTAACAACGAAGAAAATGTTTGGCTGAAATGCACTTCAGGAGGTAATAGTTTCGAGATACGAGACGTCACTGACAGTGTAGTTTTCAAAATTGCCCAGAGGCGCGAAAAAGTGAGGGGGACTATTTACGACAGGGCCGTATCAAGGGTGGGGTACAAACAAGAAATTAAAGGTTACATAAGAAGAAATACCTGTATTCGCGTATGGCTTGGCCATTTTTAGACAACTCCACGCGGGTGGAAGACACGGGCTAATCATTAATTTGTAGGTATTTACAAAAGAACAAAGTATTTTGCCTTGGTTTATTAGCATTTATTAAAGCAAAATTTATGTCTTGATGCATCTGCAAAACGGAGGGCGAAGTACACAAGAAATAATAACCCTTTATCTTGTAAATTCATCTTTTTAGGGACTCCCTTTGCACCCCCTAACTGCGCCATTTACCCATTATAACGAAGTTAATTCAACTTTCCCTCAAACGGAACCGAAGCAATGTTCAATGTTACGGAAATGTCAAGTTGTATTGTTAGCCGAGAACTCGGTCTGATTCTGCGGTTGTGCTCTGCCTACCATGCGAGAGGTCCCGGGTTCGATCCACGGCTGGGGGTGAAGAAAAAAAACCAGCTCTTGGATGTCTATAGTGTGTGATGTCGCTGTTTCTGGTTCCTACGAAACTGGGTATCCTAGTGTGGGATCTGAAGCAATATATGCTTATGTTTATGACAGAAAAGAGTAGAACATTTGAGGGCCGAAATTATTTCTTACAGCATGCTATATTATGTCTTACGGCATGTTGCTGTGGGGGAACGCTGCAGACATTAACATAATATTTGTGCTGCAAAAGAGGGCTGTTCGTGCAATCTACAATGTGGGTCCCAGAGAGTCACTGCGTTGTAAATTTAAGAAAATTAACATTATGACAGCGCCGTGTCAGTATATCAATGAAAACCTAATGTACGTCCACCAAAATTTTGATAAATTTCCTAAGTATAGCGACAGGCACAATGTCAGCACTAGAAATAGGAATAAACTAGCTATACCTACTACTAGGCTCCATAAGGTTAATGTATCTTTTAAAGGGCAATGTATTCGCTTTTACAACAAAATTCCAACTGAGTTACAAGAATTGTCTGTAAATAAATTTAAAATATTGTTAAAAATCACTTATGTAAAAAGGCTTACTACAGAATATCAGATTATGTAGAAGTCAAGAAAGCTTGGGAAGGTGTTTGCTCCAATTCTGTAAAAAATAACGTATAAAGCTGGAGGTTTCTAGTCGCCTCTTTGCCTCCAGCATCTAAAACATGGAGGTGACGGAATTCAAATGGAGTTCTATATTTCCCTATACCTTATATATGTGTTAGTTTAAGATTTGATATTCTCCAAATGTAACCTATGTGTTTTTTATGGAGATATTTTTTTTTGAATTTTGAATTTTTAACTTAGACAGTCAACAGACTCACCTCTGGACGCGGAAATACTTTAGTTCCGGAAGTTCCGTTTTCTACTATTTTATATCTCACTGTACCTACCCCCGATTCCTTTGACATAGACGTGTCAATTCAATTTCATAAAGGACTCACCTCACATGGCATTTCTAGAAACGCCATTTCCCGTTATAGAGCCTGAATTTTATTACCATGGCGTAAGGTTCACAATCGCGATGCCTCGCGCGCAGGCGCTGTGGCGGTCTAACAACTACAATATGTTTCGGTCATCTTCCGAAACAATATACTGACACTTCGACATTTGGCACATGGCGCGTCCACACTGGACAAGCGGTGACTATAGGAGCCGCAATCAATCAATCAAGAATTCATCTCACGCACCCATTCTGGGGCGTGGGGAGTCAGGGTCAGATCATCGGATCTCTTCCTGAAGATGCGCCTGTGTCCACTCCTATGGACAGGTCATCGGGGGGCCCTCGCGGGCGGTGGAGATCTTCTCACTTGGGGTGTTCCGTTGGATGATCGCCGGCTAGGCAACCAGTTCGCGCGGCAGGCGGCGGCGGTCGGGCGGGCGCGCGTGGTACGGCGCCATGTCGCGGATATGCGGATGTTGTGAGCTATCCGCACGCGCGAACATGCCCTTCGCTAGCCTCTGGACAAACTGGTCCACTGGTTCCCATCTGAGGTCCCTCTGGATCGTCGCATTCCTCACGTAGCGGGGGGCGTCGACGATGGTACGCAAAGAGAGGTTCTCTTGGGCTCGGAGTCTCCGTTTGTTCGTCTCCGAGCACAGGGCGTACCATGCCGGGGCCGCGTAGGTGAGGCGGGATCTCACGTAGCACTTGTAGATCCCGAGCTTCGCCCTCAGAGGGAGGCTGGAGTATAGGAGCCGCGGCGAGCGCGACTAGCTTTATAGTGTGTGGTGTATTAGATTAATTTAGGTGGTGTACTTATCCTTGCGGTCCTTGCCTGATTGCATCATGGACGAATGCGAAGCAGTGATGAGTAAAAGCACGATCTTCGAATATAATATACTAGTAGCCCTGTGGGCAGAAGTCCTTGCTAACAGGGGGGACTGTGAACCCATTTTTTAGGTAAGTATTTTAGATTCAATCACAATTAAGTAGTAAAGTACTTGCCAATTACTTTGTAAACTACATTTTGCGATTTAAAATACAATCTATTGACCTTCCACGAAAATAGTTTTAGCCTATTTCACTCACTCTCATGGTCTGTATAGATCCTCTTTACTAATCCGTCTCCTACTCCGAGGAGTCCAAACTTGGTATTTGAAAAGATTTCTTGGATTTTTAGAAAACAGGCGGCCGAAAGTTAATGGTGTAGTATATTTTTAGAACCGACTCATGAAGCCCTTAATTTGATACCCCACACGATAGGTTTCAGAAAAAAATAAAAAAAACATACAAAAAAATTATGACGTTATAACCCCAAAAGGAAAATCGAGAAAAGCCCTCGACCAAAAAAAACTTTTAGTTCAAGTGTGCCAAGTTTCGTGAGGATCGCTTGAAAACTGTGGCCCCTAGACCGGAACTGACAGACACCAAACATAGAGACAAACGAAAGCAAAATCGGCGTCCATCTTGTCGAAATGGAGCCCTTCGCTTCGCTCGCTCGGTCAATTAGCCGAAGCACTGTGAAGGGATATTTCTTAGCACACACGATACAGTCAATTTAGTGCAGCACGAGTGAGGATATAGATGGATATAGGTAAGCACAGTCTTTAGTTGAAATAAAGAAACCTAGACTTGGTTTTACGAGAATGGCGTGTATCTCAGAGCAGTGAAATATCTAATAAAACGACAGACAACGGGACAGGTGAAACTTGTAAAAATTCACTGTTTTGTACAGTTTGATTTGTATTCTAAATTAAAGTAATACAATTCAAAACCTATAGCGGGAAATGGAATTTCTAGAAACGCCATGGGAGGTGAGTCCTTAACTGCTTAACTGCGGTTTTCTGTTTGCAGATTCATGTTTTTAGTTTGAGTTATAATTATGTGTTTGTTTGTGTGTACCATGTTACAGTGAATAAAATAATAAATCTATCTATCTATCTGTAGATAAAGAGAATAGAGGTTAATTAAAGTCGCTCTTTTCAAAGAAGCTGCTATGAGCGTATGTAACCGCAAGATTGTCAAAAACGTTAGTTTATAATCTAACGTTTTTTTCTTGTTAGTTTACAAACTATCTAAAAATTGTAAACTGTACCCGCATACGATATGACGCATTATTTTATAATAAAACCGTTGAATTGTGAACTGGTATAAACTTGAATTGCAAAGGAAATACTAGGACAAACACTGCGTTAGGCAGAAGGTGAAGACTAGAGGGGCGAGCGCAGCGAAGGTTAGGTTGACATGTAAGAACAAAAGAAACGTAAATTCTAAACCCTGTCGATCTGATTTACAATTTGTGGATAGTTTACAAACTAACGCGTTAGTTTAAAAACTAACGGTTTTGACAATCCTACGGTGACACATATACACGCAAGTGAATTTGCTTATTGTATCGAAGCGCTTAGTGAAAGGTTGTGTTTGTGTTGACTCTGATACTTATGTGTATTATTTATATTACTGATTCAAATAAAGATACCCGAATGTAGAACGATAATAGTCCCAATAACACTCGAATTAAAGTCTTTAGGGTGTTGTTAAGTAAATGCCAGAAGGGCATTTAAACATAGCAGTATCTGATAACTCTCGACTTCATATGATAGTTACTATGGAATCTGGAATTGGTAATTGACTATTCAAATAAATTTTATATTTATTATACTATATTATACATTTCTGCAGTTGAGTATTGTGTGCATATCGACAATATCACCATTGTATATTTCCATCAATTATACATTTGTTAGCATATTTTTGTTTTAAAAGGCAATATTTGACAAGACGTCACATGTATGCATACAACTCGGGAACAAAACAACCGGTTCTTAAAAATATATTAAAAATACCACCAGTCATAATACCGGACTATGTACACCTGACGCCAACTTTGTTGGAGCCATTATGCCGCCTGGAGGGGGTAGCGGCGCATAGTTAAAGCCCAGTTCTGGCTGTTGAGGTGGGGGGGCGCCGCATTCGCCCGTCGTCTTCTGGCGGGGTAGCGGAACTGGCGGGGTGGCGGGCGGCGCGGAATAGCATCGGGCCGCCCGGCGACGTTAAAAATTAGGTGTTTTTTCGAATTAACTGAAAAACGGAAATAAGCTAATTGATAAAATTTAGGGATTAAAACGGAGCTCTAAAAGAGGAAAATTTAGGTGTAAAAATTATGAGAAAAATCAGTAATTTTATATTAAAATTATTGAATCTCCTTTTAAATATAGGCTATGTTCAGGATTTTTTACGATCGAGCCAAATTAATCCAATCGCGTAACGACATAGTATTTAAACTAGATTATCTCTTTGTGAATAACATATGATTTTTTGAGACCTATGAATTTATTGGAAATATTTTTTATATTTTTTTGCCAAAGCTCTCTTCAGTGGTTTTGTGTGATCTTGGGCCTTAAAAGAGAGATGCATACATGGGCGAGAGAAGAGAGTGTCACCTCGCTCACACGCCAAGAAACGTTTCTCTGAAAATGGGGTGTTATTCGTGACGCTTACTTCGGCTTAGTTTCCAACTATTCTTAAATGAAGTATTTTTTTAGCATTTACCTATAGAATTGATTGTCAGACATGGCACGGTGTGTTTTGTACTACTCTATCTAGTAAGATTGTAGATGGACTGACAGATTGGGTAGTCTCATTCATGGTCTGTTACTAATAGTCTTTATGTAGATACGGAACCACTAGAAATAACTATACAACACATAAGAGGATACAAAAGAATACTATTAGGGAAGAGTTTTCAGATACATACAAAAAATTCAATACAATTATCAAAAAGTCAATAGTATACGCCTTTTTTACCTACTCTAAAATAAATTCGAACATATTGTTTTATGGAGAATACGACGAGAAAAATATAAATATTATAAATTCACAATCTTCATCATCAGACAGCAAATCACTCATCTCATCAGTCATCATAGGCTATAAACCCTATATATATATAGCAAAGGCTATAAACCCACAGACATATATACTTGTAAACCTACGTGTAGGCTGAATGATTGATACCTGTGCCTAAATCCTCCTCCTTTATATTTGAATTGAACCTCATTGAAACGAAACTTTTTGGTTAGGCTTCTCCGATGCATAAATAGAAATAGTGTCACGTGTTATGGCGGGAATGAGGATGTAATTCTTTGATTGTAATTGGAAAGCCTGCCTTTTTTTAATTGAAAAAAACTTTGCGAACGAATACGGCAGAACGTAGAACTGTAGAACGTGTAAATGCCCATTTTGTGTTGCCGGCTATATCTATAGGTAAAGTCCATTCGCTTAGTTACATACAACCAAAAATAACAGTCATGTCGTGGGCACTCACTGGTGGGCCAGAACATAAACATTTACATACAGGCACATACATTGCTTCTGGCCCCACACTAGGATACCCTGTGTCGTGGGAACCAGAAACAGCGACGTCACACACATATAAACATCCAAGACCTGGGGTTTTTTTACCCCCAGCCGGGGATCGAACCCGGGACCTCTCGCATGGTAGGCAGAACCAGATAGTATAAAATAATGTAACGGTTCAGAATGAGTCGCACCTTTTTAAATAGCGTAATCGAGTCAACCACATGCCTCTATCTACACCGGCGAATTCATTAACCTATCTCCGAACACGCAACTTCAATTTAACCGCATCCATAAACCCTTACACTCGTGATTAAAACCTATTCCCCCGAGGCATGTCCGTCTGTCCATCAGTGGGCCAGGACCTCGATTGCAGTAGCAAAATGGCGGTTCAGTGACAATGGCGGTCCATTTTAGATCCATTACCATCTGAATTTCTGTAATCCTTTTCAGGGACCCTAAAAAGGCACACGAAGATTGATCGGTGCAAATGATTAAAACACGCGTTTTTACTATTTAAAGGGTGTTCAGATACAAAGATACTTGTTTTTTAACGATTTTCAATGTACGTACGGGATCCTTCCTGTGCGACTACGAACCTCACTTGACCAATATTTAATTTGAACATGAACTATTTTCGTCTTTTTCTTATCATACCTCTCTACTATTGGAGGATTGCGGTCACCTCTCCATAATTGACGACATTTCAAACTATTAACCCCCTTATTTTAATAGCTAATTCGAAAGTTGGTCGAGAGCTTAAGGGATTTTCATTTTACCATTTTTTAAAATTTTGATTTTTCATATTTAAATAAATTTTTAAATCTTTAGTTTTTGGAAAAAGTTGATGTTGGCGTAATGGTCCATGTAACCTTTGCTAGAACATAAACATGTCATTGTTAAGGCTTGTCTTTGCCTGTCCCAGAAAAAAAAAAACGGTCAAGTGCGAGTCTAAATCGCGCACGAAGGGTTCCGTTCCACCGTTCAATGGAAGCGATGGTGTGGAGTGAATAGTTTGGATTTTACACAGCAAAATATTGTTTACAAAGTTATTGGTGCGGTTACTTTCACACTCCATGTACGTAACCAGGTGCATCCATAAGTTTGTATGTGGTATTGAAAGAATTGTTGTATGGGAGCCCCCTTAAATATTTCTTTTATCCTGTTTTTTAGTATTTGTTGTTATAGCGGCAACATAAATACATCATCTGTGAAAATTTCAACTGTCTAACTATCACGGTTCGTGAGATACAGCCTGGTGACAGACGGACGGACGGACAGCGGAGTCTTAGTAATAGGGTCCCGTTTGGAACCCTTCGGGTACGGAAACCTAAAAACAAAGGCTGCGTTCGGTTTGAACGTCTCAGTCGACGCCCGCCATGACCCACATGCTATCTCTTTTGCAGGCGTAGAACTTGTATAGTGCTATTCTTCGGTTAGTTTTATGCGGGTGTGGGTGGACGATCAAACAAATCGAACGCACGGCTATGCTAAATACGATACAAGTTAGATGTTATGGCGACATTGACAGCTAGTGTCAGCTAGGATTTTTTTATGCTAGGCAAAGGTAATGTAGTTCTTCAGCCTACATCCTCGATATCTGAATTATTTTCAAAGTATCTTTAAAACGAATGAATAGAAAAACATATTTAAATGTGTTTCGTATTAAGCATCCGAATATATCTCAATGGACATTAAATCTTTATACCTAAACAAAAATGAAATGTTGTCAATTCTCCCTGTTCTAACTATTGTAACTTTAATTTATGATTTTTTAATTTATTTGGCAAGAAAATGCAAGGATTGTTAAGTGTAGACTAAAAGTTGGGACGCCTTTGCTGAGGTAAAAACACCACCGTCTACGAAAAAAAAAGAGATAAAACATACATCAACCTGCCGTTGTCATGTCGTAGTATATCATTGAGACGCCATTTTGTTAGCAGAACGCAGGGCCTGTATAAATCAGGTTTGTAGCAACAGGGTGCAAATGGGTCAGCGGGACCCTAATAAAGCTGGCAAGGGCCGTTACCTGGACATAGCAGTTTGTTATGTACTTAACTGGATGGGACGCATGGTACAACTAGGTGCACGACTTAACCCTTTCGCTGCTCTGCTGGCCGGAAATGAAAAAATAATGACACAACAATTAAGGCAAATTTTATGTTTTTTTGCCCATAAATGCCCACAATAGAATCTACAGTACTCTAGGTGACGTCTGTCGTAAAAGTTCCGTTTTAGGGTTTACGCGAGTCTACAGGTTAACTAAACTAGCTGGTGCCCGCGACTTCGTCCGCGAAATATAGTTGCATTTGACTACCTTTATTTGAGTGTGCTGTGAAACGGCCTGGCTATACGCTTTGACTACTTTTGACTAAGATGTATACGATTTGTTTGTAGAGTTACTTAGCGATCCTTTCTTGGGTCTGTGCATTCTCTGCTATGAAAAAATAAATAAAAAATGAAAATCTTTATTGCACACAACTATTTTACAAGGCATAAGTTGCACAATTCCCACTCAACCATAAATAATATACATTACTTGCACAAAATAAAGACGGTTGTAAGTAACAATTAAAAATCTTAACCTAACTCAGGTAAGACAGGTGTATTTTACAGTGTGGTGGACAATTGTTCAGTATGATATATTTATCATAAAATAAAACATGCTGTAAAATAAAATAAAATAACCCTCTCATTCATAAACCTTGACAAACCTTTGAAAAATAAAATGTGATTTTTGTCCCTTTCTCACAAACACAAATTTCAATGTGACCGAGCAAGACAAACGGATTTTAACGGCTTCTAGCTAGGTTAAGTGTAAGTTCATGAATAAGAGCTGATATGATATTTATGTAAGCCCTCGTATATTTAGTTAATATTGTTTTATATTAGTTATTTAGATATAACATATATCTAACCATATGTTAGTTATTCAGATATGTACTAAATTATATTGTTGTACACATTGTCACCCCTGCTCAGCAATCGACCATTCCCATCCTAATTTGGTTTGCTGGAAGAGATCTCTTATTAGAGATAAGCTCGCCTTTGTACACCATTTTTATGTAAGTCTTGTTGTCCATATATTAGATGTGTGCAATAAAGAAATTATGTAATTATGAAGAGCTGTAACAAAATACTTCTGGAGATTTTGAAATTATGAAGAGCTGTAACAAAATACTTCTGGAGATTTTGAAATTGTCATTGAGCAATTTAGAAACAATATAAAAGATTACATTAATGACAAGACTGCAAACTCAACACAGAAATCAGTGTTAATAGTTTTGTGATTATTTATTCCTGCATATTATTTTATTTTCTAATTATTTATTCCTGCACTATACTTATTGGCAACAAATATAACGATCACCAAAATATTTTTCCTACCCAAAATGGGTAGGTAAATGATCACCAAAAGTTGCAGAAAATATCGTGGTAAAATACTGCGGTAGCTTAGGTGAAGGGTAAATGGGGTGAACGAAGCGAAGCCCACTTTATCCTTCGTGTTAGGTTGAACATGTAAGAACAACAAAAAATACTTAAAACATAAAGTTAAGAACACAAAACATAAAAAGAAGTTTGGTGATCATTCATCCAAACACAATTTGGTGGTCGTTTACTAATTCTGACTAATTTAGTGGTAGTAAAATAGGTGCGTTTTTGGTGATCTTTTAACTATAAGCCTTACTTATTTGTAGATATTAATTAAACATAACCAATTTTTAAAAGAGATTAAAAAATAAAATAGGCCGGAGTGATACCATTTTTTGGGGAAAAAATATATTTTGTGGCAAAAAAATCAAGAACGACAATCAGTGAATGATTGATTGCTTTATTATTGAAATTCTTTCTAAACCCTATATATAGGTTGGTGCCTAAATCCATTAAAAATGATTCAAATAAGACTAATGGTATCTGTACGACAACTTCTGTGGCGCAGCGGTTGTGGCTCTGCCTACCATGCGAGAGGTCACGGGTTCGATCCCCGGCTGGGGGTAAAGAAAAAAAAACCCAGATCTTGGATGTTTATATGAGTGTGACGCCGCTGTTTCTGGTTCCCACGAAACAGGGTATTCTAGTGAGGGGCCAGAAGCAATGTATGTTCTTGTATATATTTGTTTATGTACTCCTGGATAGTACCGCGATATAATAGAATGTCTGTCATTCAAGTGATTGTCGACAGAAGGTTAAAAAAATGATCGCAAGCCCTAGAACAGACCTTTCATGAGTCACTTAAGGGTTTTCTGACAGCTCAGATGTCAAAGCAGCTCGCCAGATGGCGCCGATGCATTTTACCTTCGGTGTGGAGTTAAATGTGTGCCGAACAAATTTTCTTCACTTCGGACCGCGGACCTATTATTTGAGGGGTGAATTAACGCAGTAAATTTAGTGTTGCCAAAATCAAAGTCAAAAAATCCCTTATGACGCCGAGGTTAAAAGATAAACTAGTAGGTATCCCTCATTCTGTCTTTTTGAATGGGTTTAACACTATAAATTACTGCCATCTTGTTGTTATAATCAGCTAAATTTCATACGTATATATCATCCATAACGCTCATTGTGGTAAATCCTAAAAGCTTTCCCAATTCGCATAAACTGAGGTAACATGAAATCATAGCAACATCAAAGCCGCCTATTCTAAAGCGAGCTATTTGGAAGCTCTTTCTAGGGTTCCGTAGAGAAACAAGGAACCCTTATAGTTTCGACAAGTTTGTCTGTCCGTCCGTCCGTCCGTATGTCACATCAACTTTATGCTGAAACTATTAAAAAACAACAAAGTTGAAACTTAGTATGTAGATGAAATCTGTGAACCGCTTTACGATTTTTATGGAACTCCATACATGGAACTGAAACCAATTTATTTTTTTCATCAAACCTATATGTGTGGGGTCTGTAGATAGGTTCCTAAAACCATTTCTCCTCAAATTAAATCGTTAAAGAGGCAGACCCTTCCAAAGTGGAAACATGTGTGTCCCCCCCTCTAACTTTTAAAGTAAGAGAGTGAAAAACCTACAAAAAATATATGCTATGTATCCTAATACACACTTTCAACGAAAATCTGTTTGAACAAATTAATATAAGCAGTTTTTAAGATATAACACATTTATTAAAAACCGCAAAAATAACTTTGTTCATACAAACACTATGAAAAACAAAGTTACAACACAAACTCCAGTCACGTAATTACTAGCTACAACGGCACCCTTCGTGGGCGAGTCCGACTCGCACTTGACCACTTTTTTTTTTTAATCAACTCAGTAAAACCCTACTTGCGGTGGAGTTACAAGTAAGGTAATTACCTTGCATCAAATTTTAATATGAAATCATAAGCACAACTAAATCACGGAGGAGACATTACCAAAGACAGTCCTCACACGAGAATTACCGCCGTCTCAGCGTTCATCAGTGTGGGAAGCAGGAATAATTACGTGTCGAAAAAGGATGCGAATCGAACTGTCTGTGAATCTTATGCACAATGACATAAGATTAATTTTATCTGAACTCGAAATCTTTTTCACTCTGCTAATTATTCCTGCTTGAGCCACTGCATTGCGATTTTTAACGTATGTGATATTGTCATTTACGAAAAAAAACTCAGTTTAGATTAAGTGTGTTTGAAAGTAAGTGTATTTGTAATTAATATTTACCGCGAAATTGGCGGTAAATATTCATTCTTCGAGTATCAGGGTTTATGTTATTCTTACATATTTCTATATGTAGTACTTGCAGGGACAAGCAGGTATTTAAAAGAATGTAAACAAACAAATGTACGAAGTGACAGTTGTCACAAGGCGTCAAAACAGAAGAACAGAAGTCTGGAGACATACTAATTAATCAACTGACAGAATATGACAGTCAACCAATATAGTCAGGGTCAGACTATAGACCAGCCGTATCAGTAGGATAGGCTAGGACCAAACCTACGGATAGGAGCCTTTCATTAACTTTACTTTAATACTTTATTGCATAAAACAGTGAAAACAAAAAATAAACATAAAGGAAAGAACATGCACAAAGGCGAGCTTATCTCTAACAAGAGATTTCTTCCAGCAAACCTGGAATGGAGTGGGAAAAAAGAAACTAAAGGTAGAAACTAAAACTATGTGCACAACAATAAAAATGATAAAGAAAATAATAAACTACTTACCAGTATCTACATAATACTAAAAATAATGCTATATATAAATATGTAACATATACATAAATAGTGGATACAAATAAATACTCATACTTATCATGGAAGAGAAAGATAGTGTTCTTTCAAACGACTTTTAAAAGAGTGTTTATGTGGTGTATTGTGTATTGGTGAGTAGTTCATTATTTTAAGTCAGATCGGCGCGACTGTTTATTCAATTCAAAATGTTTATTGCAATAAATAACATGTCATAAGTTTAATTCATTCAATCGATTTGAATTTCGTTCACTATAATTTAGAACAACAACAACATAATAGCGTCACGTCTTTCTCCCATACGGGGTGGCAGAGGCACAGTTGTGCCCACTTTGAGCCAGTTATTCAATACTCCATTTTGCGCAACAGGGGGCTAGCCCTTCGCCGCAGCTATGGAGTAGTGAAGGTTTCCTCACGATGTTTTCCGTCACCGTTAGAACGTCCGTATAATGCGCTTAAGATAAATTAATTTTCTCATTGGTACATGGTCAGGAATCGAACCTGCATCTCCTGTGTGAGAAGCAAGCGTGTACCCATTAGACCACTGAGCTCATCATTTAGCAACATTATTTCGCCACGCGACATTTCGACTTGTCAAATCACTTTGATCAATATTCGGATAGATTATAGGCTGGACGCAGTTGCTCACGTCCGAAGGAAATACCTGCTTGGTTCCTACAGCCCTCCACGTCCTCCCGGGTAGTGCTAACGAGCAACAAATTATTCTCAAGACGTTCTCGATAGAGAACCTAACCAAATTGTGATCTTTCAGATACACTGGCAAAATTAACCTCAAAAAAGATGTTAGCACGCCAAATTAAAAGAAGAAGTAGATTATAGGTTATGTCCAGGGTGCTTCAGAGTTTAACAGAAAAGTTTAGTCTTATAAGTTCTTGTTAGGGACATCATTCTGAACAAACTCTACGAATCCCATTCGATCAGAGCATCGTAATGTTTGACTTTTTTATAAATATGTTTTCGGTTAAACGTCCGACTAGTAAGGTGAAGTGAAATATAAATTAGGCCTGATCAAATCACCCAAAGCACCCTCGCCAAACGAATCTATTATATATGTCACCGTAAGATTGTCAAAACCGTTAGTTAATAAACTAACGCGTTAGTTTGTAAACTATCGACTATTTGTAAACCAGACCGACAGGGTTTAGAATTTGCGTGTCTTTTGTTCTTACATGTCAACCTAACACGAAGGCTATTCGGGGGCTTCGCTGCGCTCGCCCCCTCTGTATAGTCTTCACCTAAGCTACCACAGTGTTTGGTTTCGTTTGCAATTCAAGTTTAAACCAGTTCACAATTTAACAATTTTATTATAAACTAACGCGTCATATCGTAAGAAATACGGTACAGTTTGCAACGTATCGATAGTTTGTAAACTAGCGAGAAAAAAAACGTTAGATTATAAACTAACGGTTTTGACAATCGTACGGTGACATATATATCGCTACATCTATCTACCGATGTACTCAACTATCACCCGATGTCACCGTAACTTATGTCAAAGGTGGCACATTGACACGGCCAATGATTTACTAATGTTTTATCGTGCTCTTGCTACTTATCAACGCTCGTCGCTCGTAAATAGTATAAAGGGCGGAAAAGAAATGTGATAACGGTAAAAGGGGGCTAATTGGAACTAATACACAATTCAAAGATTTGGCTGCATTTTCTATGAGTTCCAATTAGCCCCTCAATTCCAATTAGCCCCCTTTTACAGGTACATTATAAGGTAATATTAGGGACGGGTAATATTAAAAACGACTTGGAAAATAATTAATGAGGAGGCCGGTCGTAGTAAAAAAGCGAGTCACGATTACGAACTAAAAATCAATGGACAGCTTACGAGTTCTAGCTTAGAAGTTGCAACTGAATTTGAATCGTTTTTTACTAATGCACCGGCTTCCACGACTAAGTATTTAAATTCGTCACCTTTGTCTGCTGTTGCAATATTAAAAGATAATGTCTCAGAGTGTGCTTCATACTTGAATTTTAAGCACGTCACAAGTTCAGATGTCGTAAAGGCATTTAAATTGATAAATGTTAAGAAAACGAATGATCTTTGGGGACTCTCTGTTCATGTCGTTAAATCCCTGATCGAATCAATTGCACCTGACCTAGCGGTCATTTTCAACAATTGTATAGACTGCGGTGAATTTCCTGATTTAATGAAACAAAGTAAGATAATTCCCCTCTTCAAAGCAGGTAGTACTCAAGACCCCACCAATTTCAGACCTATATCAATACTACCAACTTTTAGTAAAATTTTTGAGAAATTAATCTTATCACAGCTATTACATCATTTTGAATCAAATAAGCTAATGCATAACAAACAGTTTGGATTCACTCGCGGTCGTTCAACAACAAATGCCGGAATTCAGTTCATTGAAAGTATTTTTGATGCCTGGGAAGAGTCACAAGATGCCCTAGGCATTTTTTGTGACTTATCTAAGGCTTTTGATTGCGTTTGTCATGAAACATTGATCAGGAAATTACATCATTATGGAGTTAGAGACACGTCATTGAATTTGTTAAAATCTTATCTGAACGGAAGAATACAAAGGGTAGACGTAAACGGAGAACGATCACCAGGATCATTGGTTTCTTTGGGCGTGCCACAGGGCTCAATATTGGGACCCTTCCTATTCCTCATCTATATAAACGACTTACCCTATCTAGGAAGGGACTGTCATGATATGGTATTGTTTGCTGATGACACCTCACTTATTTTTAAAACAAAGCGAAACCAACACGCTAATGATGATCACGTGAACAATACCATATCAAGAGTGGTAAATTGGTTTAATGTTAATAATTTGCTATTAAATGAGAAAAAGACTAAATGTGTTAAGTTTCTTACTACTAACGTTAAAAATAATCAGACATGTATAACAATTAAAAATGAGGAATTGGAATTGGTAACCAGCACAGTGTTTCTAGGTATAACGTTGGATTCCAAACTCCAATGGGGTCCACATATTGATAAGCTATCGAACAGACTGAGCTCTGCAGCTTTTGCATGCAGGAAAATCCGTCACTTGACAGATTTAAAAACAGCCAGATTAGTTTATTTTAGTTATTTTCATAGTATTATGTCCTACGGTATTCTGCTCTGGGGCAGTCCTGCTGACATAAATACTATTTTTGTGCTGCAGAAGCGGGCTGTTCGTGCGATTTATAAAATGAATAATAGAGATTCTCTTAGAAATAAGTTTAAAGAAGTAAATATATTGACAGTCCATAGTCAATATATTTACGAGAATATTATGTATGTCCATAAGAACATTGTTAACTTTCGAAGAAACTGTGATATACATAACTTTAATACTAGAAACAAGGACAAACTTGCAGTGCCCACTACTCGGCTCCATAAAATAAAAAACTCGTTCAAGGGTAATTGTGTAAGATTTTACAATAAACTCCCAAGCACTTTGACAGATCTATCAATTAATAAGTTCAAGAAATACATCAAGCAAAGGCTTATTTCTAAAGCTTACTACAGTATTAAAGAGTACATAGACGATAAAAATGCTTGGGACTGAATTGTTCTAATTAATTGTGAGCATCCTCACTGCCAGAGTTTCTTTTACTGGACACTTGGAGGCCTTTTACACCTCCAAAGATTAATTTAATTATACAACTCTTGACTGTGGGGACCATTTACATCTCCTATCATCATTGTATTATTCACTAAAGAGACTATACATCTCTGTTATTTATATTTTAATTATTTTATTATGACATTTGAGACTCTTTACATCTCTCAGAAACAATAATTAAGTACTTTTTTTTTCTGATAATATGATACAAATAATAATACCAAATGTTCTGTAAAAAATGAAATGAAATGACATGTGAAAGTGCCCTTTTGGCCTATTTACAGAATAAACGTTTTGAGTTTTTTTTTTTTTGAGGACATAATAATAATAATTTAATTTCATCTTCAAAACAGTGACAAGAGCTACCAACTAAGTCCTTATAATAATGTCACAATAATAAATTGGGAACATCTGAAGCCTGAACTAGGTAAATAACCTGTATTTCTGGCCCCAGTGCAACTTCCAGATTTACGTCTGTATCTCTTAGGTTTAATTACTAGTTGAGCGAAACAGGGAATTTCTTTTTTTTCTCATTATTTTCTTCCCCCGTGAGGTGTAAGCCCTTGAAGTTTATCGGACGAGCAAGACACAAGTGGAATTATTATAAAAAGAAATAAACCGACAGCATTTTTTAATACGTTTAACAAACCTATGAATGCATCTGGGTATGTACATGGAGTATGAAAGTAGCCGCACCAATAACTTTGTAAGCCCAAGCTTTGCCATTTAAAAAAAATCCAAAAACTGAATCGATAAAAAAAAAACGAACCAAAATTTCAAGAGAATCGGTTGAGAAATGAGACATCTAGAGGAGAACAGGAAATCCGGACAGACGGACGCCCACGCTGAAATGGAGGCACTTCGTCGCTAGGTCAATTAAATAATTAAGCTTTTAAGCATCAGAATAACGAACCTACCTAACCTATTACTTGTTAAACCTATCGTCGTCAACCTATCTGCTGTATTAGCTATAACATCTCCTATCCTGTCTTGATCGATCTCTTTTTCTGACATAACGAAGATTGGAACGCTACTTATATTTTGACGACCCGAATGGCCGAGTCGACAGTGACCCTGCCTACGAAGCCAAGGGTCCCGGGTTCGAGTCCCGGTGGGGGCAATTATTTGTTTGATGAGAACGGATGTTTGTACCCTAGTCATGGTTGCTTAACTATCTAAGTATGATATTTATCTATATAAGTATGTGTATCGTTGTCTAGTACCCAAGATACAGGGAATCCTTAGTTTAGGGCTAGAGCAATGTGAATAAATTGTGTAGGTATTATTATTATTATTATATTTCATCAGAATCAGGCATTGTACAGACGAGTCGATCTTTCTCACTACTATAACAATATTATGATGTTGCTGCATGTGAAAGTCAGATCAATCCTACTAATTTACCAATGCAAGTCATATTCAGAAGCGCTCGTGTATGGCAAAGTTAATCGACACCTAAGGTAGGTAAGTATTAGTAGTAAGTTCATTACTCGTCCACGAATAGGTCAATCAACCAACGGATTGAATCGATAGGCCCTTTTTGACCTGTTTTTTATTACAGTTGGATCCCATTACATTACCCAACAAAAAATTATGTACACTTGTGACTCACTGAGTTCAATAAACTATTATTTCAGATGTAGAGATAGTAAATTGACATAGTTTTTGTAGGAGTTGTTGAACTTTCCAATAAATTTCTTACTCTACTATTAAGCTTGGTACGTAGGTACCTACCTATTATTACCACGCTTATAACAGCAACATGTAGTATTTAAACGTATGATTACATACGTCCAGTTTTTGGTTGGCAAAAATACTGGTTTTGCCTGACTGAATTACTGAATAGCGACAAAAAATTGACGCGACTAGAAATACTGACTTCGACTGACAAAATTACTGAATTGTGCGACTAGAAATCTGAAACCGGAACTTGAAAACCTTAGTTCGAGTAAAATACAAAACGAGCGTGAGATTTTGTTGTTCTTACATTTTCAACCTTACACGATGGATCGCTGACCCCAACATCCTTCACCTACCCTGACCCACCACTGCGCCAAGACATATTTTATTTAGCTAATAAGCGGTGGCTAAACTATTCAGTAATTTGTCGCGCAAATCAGTAATTTTGTCGCGCAATTCAGTATTTTTTCGCATATTTCAGAAAATTCCGCTGTTCATTCGTGTAATAGTTTTTTTATCTACACACGTATCATAAACTCTCTTTACTGCGTCCAAAAACCGTTATGACCAGCATAATGATATACTACTTGGTAAACTCATTTCTTATCTGAGTATTGATACATTATGATGACTTTAAGACTAGTTTGTCTGTGAAGTTGGTACTACTGAACAAGTGTAGAGCAATGATCAATGCCACAATGCAGGTCGAACATGCGGTTCCTGAACAGATCAAAGAGATCTTATGTAGCGTGTGTAGATAAACTAGTGTATATAACTGTACATAATTAGGCATTAAAACTCTCGCGTGATATTATTATGAAAATCGCATTCGGCTCGTTTCATAAACCCACACTCGGGTTTTAATGCATTTAATCATGTATAGTCACATAAAATACGATTATTCGGTCGTTTTTTTTTCCCAAATATTTTTCACCTGAGTGTTTTTCTCCCATCATGGCTTGCTGGAAGACATCTCTTGAGAGAAAGTATCGCACACACACATAAAAACAATACGAAGGACGTTTGATAATCTTCATTATTATTTATAGTTATTTATCTTTTGTAATATCTACTCCACTGTTTTTAATATAATAATTTTATCTTTGTAGCATTATATTCACATTTTTATTGAATGGCTTCACTTCCTGCACATTTGATATAGTGATTAATTATAATATGTAGGTTTATTAACACCCACCCACACTTATTTATTCAGTCCCCAAAGGGAACCGACAGAATATCAGCGTTGCATGATCTCCTGGAAGTCCTGTAACACATGCTGAGTCGGAGCTGATTCGCATGGAGTCTTTCTGCCTATCCCTATTCTGTTACTGTGTTTTGTGTTCATGGGTATCTTTTATTTCCCACTTGTTTTTGTTAATTTATATATTTTGCTGTGACAGTTGGATAAAGTAGTTTCTATTCTATCCTATCTGGGGGCACGCCAGTGCCCCGCCACGACGAGCAACGAAGCGCCAGGGAACTATACCTACCTTTTCTCGAAGCGCTTCGTCGATTTTTTGAACCCTCACAACTTGGGTTTGGATTATTGCAGTTGAACAAAATTCTCGGGATATGATGTCAGAAGTGGCCTTAATATAGATAGAAAGTTTCAATAACATAGCTCCTATACTTTGGATTTTATTGATATCTAAACTACCCCGATTTCGTCACAGACTTACTGATGATCATCAATATTCTTAGGGTGCTCTCTCAAGTCTTAGATAGCTGAAATTTGGTATGAAAGCTAGTATTAGTACATAAACAACAAAAAATACTAAAACTTGGAATTTTTACCTCCCAACCCCTTAAACTAAGGGATGGAAGTTTGTATATTTTAGACTTTATAGACTTTCGCAAATTTTGATGCAAGAGGTCCGAAAATGTATATCTTCTTCTAAATATGTGTTTCATTATTTATAACAAGGGACTCCTTGTTATAAATAATGAAACACATATTTCGGGATTTTAAGTAAAACACACAAAACACTTTTTAAAATAGGGGATGGTAGTTTGTATCCGTTTTCACATGAATTTCATGCTAGAGATCTTCAAATTATACAAGTACACAGAATTCCTACTATAGTATATTACAAGTAAGAAAATACGTGTTTCAGGCTTAAAAAAACATCCCTCACCCCCTTACAGTAGGGGACAGGGCTCTCTTCAGATTTCAGAATATTAGTACAAATAATATTATTACTACACTTTGCATTTCGTTAATTAGTACACAAAAGACAAAAAAAAAACATGGAATTTTACCCCCTACCTCTTAAACTAGGGGTTGGAAGTTTTTGGTGGAATTCTATTATCCCGATGGGCTAACCCCCCTATCACGGGGCCCAATTGTTCCTTGCCACCCCGTATGGAAAAGGGGGTGACGCTAAATTATATTTTTGTCCCTATCCTCGAACATATTACAAAGCATCAGCTCTACAACTTACATACCTACCTACGTATGCCATGTTTCCCGACTGCGCTTTATCAGAAACAGATCGTATTACGTCACAAGCTATCAATACTGCCTATTACGAAGTCAGACGCATCTAGGTAACAGCAAGTTCGTTAGGTAACTAGGCTATCTCAGTGCTCGGTATATGTGAGCACAGCTTTATGAAGTCCAAATAGATACTGCGTTTCGCAAAATCATATTACAAAGAGTGGGTGGGAATAGGCCTAAAAGATAATAATAATAATACCTTGGACACTATTTACACAAATTGATCTAGCCCCAAACTAGGATTCCCTGTATCTTGAGTACCTACTAGACAACGATATACATACTTATATAGACAAATATTATACTTAGATAGATAAACAACCATGACTAGGGTACAAACATCCGTTCTCATCAAACAAATATTTGCCCCCACCGGGACTCGAACCCGGGACCCTTGAATTCGTAGGCTGGGTCACTGCCGACTCTTCCATTCGGGTCGAGTTCATTTACTCATTACTGACTGATTACGTTTTACAAGTTTAAAGTACCCAAAAAACAACAGGCGCTATTTCAAGAGTTATAAGAGGGGTATAAGAGCGTCAATCAGATCATACGGCGGTATAAAGGTCAAATAATAAGTGGTATAGCACGCTATAACCCTACTTTCAGTGCCCTTGAAGTGGGCATTAATAACTTTTTATCGCCTAAGGTTCTTTAATGGCGCTGACTGGCTCCTTTACTCATAATATTATAATAATAAATCAACATTTATATACATTTAATGGTCAACACCATTAATGCCAGGATTCGAGTGAGATTGAGCCATACTCCATCACGCTGGCTCAGAGCGGGTTGATGGACTACTGCTACCAAGTAGCGATATTAGCCGGAACCTACAGCCTAACTTGTCATCGGAAACAAATGATCTCATTGGTCTCATGTACCAGAGCCGGATTCAAACCTGCAACTCCTGCGTGAGAAGCAAGCGTGAAGCCTATTAGACCACGGAGCTCTAATAGTCATATTAGGGTGGTAAATAAATGGACTAATAACTCCAGGCAGTACAACACATCACCTTAATAACTGGTTAGGTGGTATAAGGGTGGTAAATAGGTGTAATATTATTCCTTAAGCTGAGTAGTTTCCCATACAGGTAGGCAAAGACGCTTTAGCTCCACGTTTAGAAAGTAGTCTATCATATTTGACAGGGGCTAGCCCACCGCCGCCACTCTTGGTCATCTTTTATTTACTGTCATGACGAGTTTTCGATGTCATTCCCCAGAGTATATTTTGAGCGCGCGCTCTGCGAAAATTAAATATTAATCTCCATAATCCAGCATTTCAATATATCCTTCTAATCCGCGAACAAATAAGAGAAAAATCTCATTTAAGCAGCTTAGAGTCGCAATCCCGCAATAATCTTCGAAATGCTTACCATTCCACGGTTTGGAAAGGAGTTTTTGAAATAACGTGGTATTTTTAGACTGCTTTTTCTTGTTTTCGCTCAAGGTCTTAGGTCGGAAAGTTTGTGTATTATGATTTAGCACTAAGGCCCACTACTTCGAAGGCGAGTCAAGTCATAGTGTTTACTAGCGTTTGATGTACTGGGCCAAGTACTTAGTAGTACAAGTACAAGTAGATACTTGTTTGTAGTTACCCATTAGTTTAGTTGAAAGTTGAAAGTAAACCTTTAGTTTAATTAGACTCCATCTAACCCTACAGCTATACACACACACACACACACACACACACACACACACACACACACACACACACAAACACACGCACACACAGTCACACTCACACACATACACATACACGCTACAAGCTATAGTGCAAAATCCCAGTATATATTTTCTGGCCAAGCTAAAATAAAATACTTTTTTAAAAATTTAAGAAATTTTAGCCTATTGTAAGAAACTAATTTGAATATTACGAGATTTACGAGTAATAGGATGGCTTATTATTTTTTAAATAACACCCCTCGTGAAGTCACTGGTTCACAGTTTTAGAGGAGGTTGATTCTAAAAAAACAAAAAAACTGCAGAGTTATCGCCTGACAGAAAAACTCTCGACACTTGACAGTTTTACAGGTCAGCCAACTAAATGGTGAAGGGAATTTGAACAAACCATAATGTCTTTCATTTGTCCTCTTGAAGGTCATTATGTTTTACGGATATTTCAGCAGTAATCCTTAATATTTTTTGGCGGGAATTACTGATTTTAGTTAAGGACACTCTTGTTTGTTTTAAACATGTTTTTTTTTTATTAAACGGAAGAAACACATCGTCCCGTATCGAGGTTGAACTTTTAGACGCAACAGTATTAAAATAAAGTTCATAACAGCGTACACGCAACATAGCTGATTACTGAGGCCGCTGCGGTAGAATAGTGGAAAATTGAGCTTCTTAGGGTTCCGTACCCGAAGGGTGCCAAACGGGACCCTAAGTCTCCGCTGTCCGTCTGTCACCAGGCTGTATCTCACGAACCGTGATAGTTACACAGATGGAATTTTCGCAGATGATGTATTTCTGTTGCCGCTATAACAACAAATACAAAAAAACAGAATATAATAAATATTTGAGGGGGCTTCCATACAATAATTCTTTCAATACCACATACAAACTTATGAATGGCCTGGCTACTTTCACACTCCGTGTAGGTAAAGCCGCACCAATAACTTTGTAAACAACATTTTGCGATGTAAAATCCAAACCATTCGCTCCACACCATCCCTACCATTGTATATGTATACCGGTGGTACGGAACGCACTTGACCGGTTGTTTATTAATTATTTAAAAAACCCGTCAAGTGCGAGTCTAAATCGCGAACGAAGGGTTCCGTACCACCGTTCAATGGAAGCGATGGTGTGGAGTGAATAGTTTGGATTTTACACAGCAAAATATTCTTTACAAAGTTATTGGTGCGGTTACTTTCACACTCCATGTACGTAACCAGGTGCATCCATAAGTTTGTATGTGGTATTGAAAGAATTGTTGTATGGGAGCCCCCTTAAATATTTCTTTTATCCTGTTTTTTAGTATTTGTTGTTATAGCGGCAACATAAATACATAATCTGTGAAAATTTCAACTCTCTAGCTAGCTAGGTTCTTGAGATACAGCCTGGTGACAGACGGACGGACGGACGGACGGACGGACAGCGGAGTCTTAGTAATAGGGTCCCGTTTGGAACCCTTCGGGTACGGAACCCTAAAAAGCACTGATTATTTATTAACTTCAAACTGACAGTTTTAAGACATCTTGAATAACAATTTTTTGACCCAAGGAAGGAAGATCAATATTCTTTTTAGATAAGAAATAGCAAGTCTTAGGTGAAAACACTTCTTTTTCCTTTCGTATCGTCCCTATTGTAATATTTTCAAACTAACAAATTGAAAGAAAAGGATTTATTTATAAAAATATTTTTTCGTGATTCGGCAAGCGTATCCTTTGATCTGTCGAGCCAGGGACCTGCAGGGTTATAGCGTAAGTCGTCTGAGCTATGAACTTCATATAGACCTTTATGTTTGACACCTTGCACCAGCTTCATCTGTCAAATTGGTATCACGCAAGTAGCATCATAATGGAGGCCAAACCCAAGCTCATTGAATGAAGCCTAGAAGCCTTCGGTGATACCCCGCCATCGATGACATTGTATGAGCATGAGATGAACCATAGACACACGCTATGAACTTCAGAGCGTTACGCCATAAGGCTGCTGGTTATGAGGCGACGCGATTTTGTGCCCCATGCTATTGAAATGACATGCAAAAACACAACGGGAAAATGAGACCTTCTGGCGTCACCGTGCTTAAGGCTAAGAGGAATAGCGCTTCAAAGAAGGGTATTTGACAGACCCATTATTAATTACCCGCCCTCTTAAACAGGATGACAGCTTGTGCCCAAAGCGTACTCAATTTTGCGTAACAAGGGGGCTATGACGTCACGGAAACCGCCCCGCCCCGCACCGCTCTTGTAACGCAGGAACCTACTCAGTTATGTAATGTGTGTAATTTTGACAACCTCTGTGGCGTCGCGGGCGCGCGCTGTGCTTCCTCAGCGATAGGTCCTGGGATCGAATCTCGAAAGAAAAAAAAGTTTGTGCCGTCGCTGTTTCTGGTTACCACGATGCAGGGTATCCTAGTGTGGGGGCAGAGGCAATGTATGTGCCTTTATACAAATGTTATGTTACGTAGAGTCACACCTTTTCCACTACGCGATGGCAGAGGCTCTAGTGTCAAGGTTTATCCAGTTATTCATAACTGCATGCGTGACAGGGGGCTAGCCCATTGCCGCAGCTATTGATTGAAGGTTCCCTCACAATGTTTTCCATCACCGTTACAACGTCCGTATAATGTCCGTATAGTTAGACGAGTCTGCGTGAAACCACACGCAACTCCCACTTTTCGCTCGAATTCGGTTACAATGAACGAAACGGACCGGAGTTTCGAAAGCTGAATAAATTTACCGAACTAGTCTAGGATACTCGAGAATTCCGTACTGAATTGCTTTATCTGTTCGATAAACGCATGTTATACATTTGAGACTGCTGCAGAACTATTCGCAGTTTTATCAGATTTATGGCCTGCTTCAAGAAGTCCCGATACATATATGATAGATTTGTCTGTTATTTTACTTACAAAACAGAGAAGCTTCGGGTAAGATATTTATCATATTTAATGATAGTTTGAGTCATAAAAAGTCTCTTGCACTCTCTTATTTTATTTTGAACAAAAATAACCATAAACAATTACATACAGGCACATACATTGCTTCTGGCCCCACACTAGGATACCCTGTGTCGTGGGAACCAGAAACAGCGACGTCGCACACATATAAACATCCAAGACCTTCTTTTTTTTTTTACCCCCAGCCGGGGATCGAACCCGGGACCTCTCGCATGGTCTGCGCCGCAGAGGCCGTCAATTTTATATTTAAAGTTACGTTAAACGGCACTTGTTTTAACACTCCTCATCAGAGGAAGTTACCCCTCGACCTCGACCCGAATGGCCTTGTCGGCAGTGACGCTGACTACGAAACCAAGGGTCCCGGGTTCGAGTCCCGGTGGGGGCAAATGTTTGTTTGATGAGAACGGATGTTTGTACACTAGTCATGGTTGTTTATCTATCTAAGAGAAAAAAAAATACATTTATGTAATTAGCAAATAGCCATAGGCAAATTAATACTAGAAATTATGAACTAAAATTTACTACCACCTAAGTCAAATTAAAAACTAAGTATCGAATAACCCGCCCCGCGCCACTCCAGGTGCAAATGTGCCCATAACACTAGCCGCATTGCCGCTCTGAATAGCTATGGCTAACCTTTGCACCAGAAATAACCCGGAGCGAGGATCAAGACCTCTATCTAAGTATAATATTTCATCTATATAAGTAGAGGAAGTGAAGCATATTTGGAATACCACTTTGTTTTTTGGCTCTACTAACTTTTGTATGACGGCTAAAATCGTGATAAAACATTAATAAGGTAGTAAAACGACCTGTTTATCGGTCTTGAAAATATCAAAAACAATTGAACATCATCAGTAGGTAAAATTTCAAGCAGAACACAAAATAGCTGAAACCTTGTCTAGAGATGTGGTGCAGGTATTTTGGTATAGTGGTATTCCAAATTGTATTCACCATGCTTAGCTAAAAAATGTGAGGCATGATAATAAACTATCTTAGAAGAAAATATAAGTTATTGAAAACTAAATCTTATAATGTAAACAAATGAACTCAAATCATTGCCTGCTTATTGTTGGGTATTCCAAATTACCTGCACTATACGAACTGGGTATTCCCATTTACCTTCACCATTCTAAAATTCGGAATATTCCAAATTGTCTTCACTAATATAAAATTATATTTTATTTGTACGATACCTTATGCAAAATGAGAAGTCCGAAATAATCATCAAAACCAAATCTTTTATTTTAAACTTCTCTTATTATAATTCTAAACACTAGTTTAATCAGTTCACTTGTTTTTTTTATTACTTATTTGCAATAATCACAAACGTATGAGCCGGTGTCGTAGCCAGCACATTCACAGTGCACCCAAAGGTCACACATGAAACACTGCACCCATGTTTCCCCCCTCTTGTCCTCGCTATACTTACCATTGCAGAAAAAACAATCTGCATCACTACTACACATAGGTTTTACACCAAAAGAATCTTCGATTTCTCCAGACGTATCCGAGTTGCGACTATTATATGAAATTGAAGATAGGCTGTCAGTCATCATTATTTATTTCAGCGAGTGCCTGTTTCCTGCTCTTTTTTCCTTTTACTTTTTTCAAATTATCTGCCTTTATCTTCTTTATTTCTTTCGTTTTTTGGTTTTCTTTTCCTTTGTTTGTTCTGTTTTCAAAGGTTTCATGTTCTTCTTTTTTTATGTTCTTGCCCTTTTTGCCCTTTCCTTTATCTTTTCAGTTTTCCAATTCTTGTTTAGTCTTTTGTCTTTCAAGGTTTTCCAGGTTCTTGCACTTTTGCACAAATTGAAAAAAAACACGATTTTTTGTGTTTTTTTTTATTTTATTTTTTTGCGATTTTGATATTTTTATTTTATAGATCATAGAAATTCTATGTATTTTTTTTTATTTTTTCGATTAAGTGAAAAATAAACAAAATATGATTTTTTTGGGAATCAGTTCACACTTGGCCGATAATAAAATTTGTCAAGCATAATGAATGGAGTTCTTCGTCATGCTCAGCTCGGATGATGTAAAAAATTAATTTGGAATAGTAATGGTGAACATTAATTGGAATACCGAATTCCAAATTACCATCACCCCAAGTATTCCAAATTAGCAACACGGCGTGATTCGACATAACCTCAATTTGTGGTTTACTAAACACGCCTATCATTAAAATCACACCTAATTTGCGCAATTTAATTGTTATCTGATAACACTGCTAAACAGTGACAAAATAATACACAGGATTACACCAATAAAAACAGATTCAATGTCATACCTTATTTTTTCTTATATCGCTGCTTGCACTTTTCGGTATCTGGACGCCATATTAGAACAATGGTGGCTCCCTGTCAAAACCTAATCGTAAACTGCCAATGTCTGCTAAGAGTTTACATCCATACAATGGAGATGGCGCTACTGGTATCTGTAATACCTTGCTATTCCGAATTGCCAGCAGTATTCCAAATATGCTCCACTTCCTCTATATATATATCGTTGTCTAGTACCCAAGACAGGGAATCCTAGTTAGGGGCTGGATCAATGAGTGTAAAAAGGTGTCCAAGGTATTATATAAGTAATATATATATATATATATATATATATATATGTATATATATAAAAATAAAAAAAAATAAAAAAGTGACGTAATAGTTGTTGTCAGCAAGGGACAGGGGAGTTACCAAAACGTCTTATGCCGATTCAGATTAGGAACCTAATTTGATCCGCAAAATTACTGTGACCATCTTAAAACAAGTCTTGGTATTAGGTAAATAAAGCCCATTATGGCGAATTGGAATGGAAATGGTTGCCATGGTGATGTTCTTGTTTTGATTGAACCTTATTTGAATCGGTAAAAGATTGTGGTAACCCCCCGGGCTATGGCTCAGTCTCCCTTTCTTTTTCGATTCCTAAAAAGGAGATGGAGATTGAAGCTGCTCTCACCCTTACTGACAATAACTATTGCGTCATTTCCGCTGTGGGTCCGTTTTCGCGCCAAACTGTGAACCCGCGGTTTTTGGCATTAAATTATAGTATTTTAATGTTCTAACACGTTGACCGCCAAGCCCAGCCAAAAAACGGCTTCGTCCAATCCCATGCGCTTCCAAACTCACCCCTTTTTTATATAAATATTCCGCAGGCGGTCCGACTGTGGAACGCACTTCCTTGCAAGATAAGAGACAGCCTCACTCTTTTCTCTTTCCAAAACCGGGTAAAGGAGCACTTCCTCTCTCTTTCATGATAGTAATTATAGTACAGGTTTATGTATCTATTGGTACTAATTTAGTAGTTTGGTATATAGATATTTTATTTTACATATTTTATAGATATTAAATTTATTTATTTATTATTTATTATAGATAAGTTATTTGATATTGTGCACTGCCTAGCCTTTCTTGGTAATTTTTCCTATCATGCCTTGGTTTGCTGGAAGAAATCTCTTTTTAGAGATAATCTCACCTTTGTACATATGTTTTCAACAAATGTAACTTTTTATTTATCTTTGTGCAATAAAGAAATACGAATTATGAAATATTCTTCGGTACAACAAGCTGGCTTTTTTCTTTAATTCCTTTGTTTTCAAATATTTTTTAAAACAAAAAATACATCTATTCACCGAGCTCTAGACAACGTTATCCCAGTCAACGGGGTAGATATATTTTTTTGCGCCCCATTTATTTGTATAGGAGCACCGTTAAAGATTTAAAAAAATGACAATTTGTATGGCTTTGGACAAGATGATCATACTATGAAAATTTGAAGACCCACCGTGTTACCACAAAAAAATATCAAACAGCGTTTACCCTCAAAACAAACGTCAAATCCCATACACTTTTATTTCTAAGCAAGCGTTGAACAGTAGTTTATTTTTTTGTGCTAAGGCCCTGTAGATTTAACCGTTTGCCTGTAAAACTTGTGTGACAGACGAGGGAAGGATACGAGAGCACAGGGCCCTGTTTGGTCCCTTCGGGTACAGAACCCTAAAAGTTCCTTTCAAATGTGTTCTTCTTGAAGCACAACCCGTTTGTTGACGACGAATTTCTCTTTTGATTCCAGATCAAAGCGGCCAGCAAGACGTCGAGAAAAAAAAACAAACAAAGGAATGACGATAAACAACGACCTCTTTTTATAAAGCTGTGAACCATTTCTCTCTAAATACAATTCCGTTTAATTTTTTTGCAATACCGAGTCGAATGGCCAGTATCTCAAATATGTTGCGTTATTGGCTGTGTTTCGCGAGTGTGCTGTGTCTGGCGGGGAACTATGGTGCTCACGCCAACTATTGTCGAGACGCCAACCTCTGCTGCCCTGGTAGAGACAGCTCCTGCGTGGTGCAGAAGGCGCATCAGAACGCGATTATCGAGGATTTGACTGACAAGCCGTGTTACTGCGACCACGCCTGTTTGAAGCTTGGTGATTGCTGTCCGGATTTTAAAGCGACTTGTGGTGGTAAGTTTTTTTTACTCCTGTGCTTTTATAATATTGAGTGAAACTGCGTTTTGCGGACAGCGCTTTGCAGGCGCTGCTACTACAGAACAAATCTGTGCATAGAATGAATATTCATTTATTTAATTTAACATGTCATCACAGCGATGCTATTTTATATTTCGACATGAATAATTTTATTCATAACTTTACTCTGACACGGGATACATTGTACCTGTCTTATAAATATAGAAAATTAGTAGATACATTGTTAGCTTATAATATATGCGACGCAGCTATAGTTGGTTTACCTAAGTTCAACTTGACATCAGCTTATTTTAAGAGTAATAAAACATGCACCCCTATTGGGAATTCACCTGTTAATTATACTTTGCATGCAACATTGGAATCTGTTCCAAGTAATTTAAATTAGTTCTTAAGACAATAGAGGAAATCTCTAGCATACAAGAGCCACTAAATATGTCAAAATGTAAGCCCCAGTTAAATATTGCCCATCAAAACATCCAGGGGCTACCTGGCAAAGAACTTGTATAAGAATTATTTCTAAAAAATTCTGACATTGATATTATTTGTGTTACTGAACACTGGTTGAAGGAAAATATGATGTCTTTTAACATAAATAATTACAAAATTGTCAGTTGTTACAATAGAAAGACTGCTGATAGAGGTGGTTCTTTAATCTTAGTGAAAAATAATATAAAGGTGAAACAACGGAAAGATATTCTTGCACTTACTGTTGAAAGACAAATAGAGGTGTCCTGTGTTGAGTTAGATAGCCATATTATTGTTTGTGTCTACAGACCACCGAGGGATGAAAAAGGCCATGGCAATTTCGAAATATTTGAGAAAATTATGGAGGAAGCCCTCATTAAACTTTGTAATAACAGAAAAAAGTTAATTATTTGTGGCGATCTTAATGTAGATCTGCTTGTAGATACAACACTGAAGCGACGATTAATAACTCTGTTCAAATCATTTAATTTATGTCATGTATTTCTAGAGTCGACTAGAATTACACTTACCAGCCAAACTTGCTTAGATAACGTTTTTTGTGACTGTGCATTCACAAGTAAAAGTGTAATTAACTGCTTACCCTCCGATCACAGTGGTCAAACAGTTTCATTCCCAATAACTATTAAGGATAAGACTGGTCCATCATTTTATAGGCCTATTACATCCCATAGACTAGAGACATATACGAAAAACTTAGATATAAATTTGCCAGTACCGGATTTTAATGAACAGAACCCAAACAAAATCTACTCAGACTTCTTCAACATTATTCAGACAGAATTCAATAAAGTTTTCAAATTAAAGAAAGTCAGTGACTACAACGGTAAATCTAAATTTAATGACTGGGCAACGTTTGGAATTCGTAAAAGTAGAGTTATCTTGTATGACCTTTATGATCAAAAAACCTATAACTTTGATCGAAAATTTCATGACTATGTTAAAAAATATTCCAAAACTTTCAAGTTGGTTTGTAGAACTGCAAAAACTTTACACATTAATAGAAAAATTGAAAATTCAAATAATAGAATGAAAACAGTTTGGCAAATAATAAACCGCGAAACTGGCAAAGTTATACCAAGGGACAGTGATTTCTGCCTAAAGATAGGTGATGATGTTGTTAAATCTAACGCTGATGTTGCTCGAGCTTTTGAAACATTCTTCACCAATGTACCCGTACACACAACGGACCGTCTAAATTCATCTCCATTTGAAGCAGAGACTTTATTAAAAAATAACACTAGCGTCAGTAATGTGTATTTAAAATTTCATCATGCATATCCCCAGGACATTGTCAAAACGTTTAAATTACTTAACTTTAAAAATACGGAAGACCTGTGGGGTATATCAGTCAAAGTCATTGGTTCAGTAATTCTAGTTATAGCCCCACACTTAGCTTATATATTCAATAAATGTGTTGACGATGGGGCTTTTCCAGACCTCATGAAACACAGTAAACTTATACCGCTGTTCAAATCGGGAGATAAGGGCGATCCTTCAAATTTCAGACCAATATCTGTTCTTCCAACACTAAGTAAAATATTTGAAAAGATTATACTCAATCAAATGCTCTCACACTTCAACCGTACAAAACAACTCCACGCTAAACAATATGGTTTCACTAGGGGTAAATCGACTACGGATGCAGGTATTGCCCTTGTATCTCATATTTATTCTGCATGGGAGGCCGCACAGGATGCTATCGGAGTTTTTTGCGACCTGTCGAAGGCGTTTGATTGTGTTGATCATAATACGCTATTAATTAAATTAAATCATTACGGAGTTAGAAATAAAGCGTTGGATCTACTAAGATCATACCTAAGCAATAGAATTCAAAAGGCAGAAGTTAACGGCGTAAAATCTGATGGATCGGGTGTTAAAATTGGCGTTCCACAAGGTTCCATATTAGGCCCTTTCTTATTCCTGGTATATATTAATGATCTGCCTTTCATGGTGGAGAAATTAACTGACATAGTGTTGTTTGCTGATGATACTTCACTGGTCTTCAAAATTGAAAGACAAAAAGGAGAATTTGATGATGTTAATGGTGTATTGTCTTTAACCTTGAATTGGTTCACAGTTAATAATTTATTGTTAAACGCTGGTAAAACCAAGTGTATCAAATTCTCACTTCCAAATGTCAGGCAAGTTGAGACCAGTTTAGTGTTAGACAACAGCACGTTAGAATTAGTAAATGATACGAAGTTTCTTGGAATAACCATTGATAGCAAATTGCAGTGGGGACCCCACATAGATAAATTGGCTGGTAAATTAAGTTCTGCGGCTTACGCTGTTAGGAACATCAGACAAAGCACGGATGTGGCTACATCTAGGCTAGTATATTTTAGTTACTTTCATAGTGTGATGTCCTATGGTATCTTGTTGTGGGGGAAAGCAGCGGATATTCAAACTATTTTTATTTTACAGAAAAGAGCTATTCGAGCAATTTATAATTTAAAACGAACAGACTCCTTAAGAGAGCTTTTTAAAGAAATTGACATACTAACAGTAGCTAGTCAATTTATTTTCGAAAATATAATGTATGTACGCAAGAACCTTACAACATTTTCCAAACTTAGCGATAACTGTAATGTTTACCTAAGAAATAATCACAGACTATGTGCGCCCCGTTTTAGACTCGCGAAGGTTAGCAATTCTTTCAAGGGTCAGTGCATTCTCTACTACAATAAGATACCTCTGGAGATTTTGAAATTGCCACTTGAGCAATTTAAAAAGCATGTTAAAGCAACTTTGTCGAAAAAGGGATATTACAATGTTCAAGATTACTTAAATGACAGGACTGTATGGGGTTAATCTGGCTCAACACAGACCTTGCTGTTAATAATTTTGTAATTATTTATTCCTGCTTATTAATCATAACAATTAAATTTTTCATATTTGTATTAGTTAAGCACAACCTATTTTTAAAAGAGATCTAAAAATAAATCTGTGGGAGTTTCTACGCCCTTCTTCTCCCACAGTGGTACAATGTAGAGAAGAGGCAAAAAATGACGTTTGCTAAGTATATGTAAATATCTACAGTAATAAAGTACTTTGACTATTTGACTATTGACTATTGCTAAATGGTACCTAAAATCGAGCGTGCGTTTTTAGGGTTCCGTACCCGAAGGGTTCCAAACGGGACCCTATTACTAAGACTTCGCTGTCCGTCCGTCCGTCCGTCTGTCACCAGGCTGTATCTCAAGAACCTAGCTAGCTAGAGAGTTGAAATTTTCACAGATGATGTATTTATGTTGCCGCTTTAACAACAAATACTAAAAAACAGGATAAAAGAAATATTTAAGGGGGCTCCCATACAACAATTCTTTCAATATCACATACAAACTTATGGATGCACCTGGTTACGTACATGGAGTGTGAAAATAACCGCACCAATAACTTTGTAAACAATATTTTGCTGTGTAAAATCCAAACTATTCACTCCACACCATCGCTTCCATTGAACGGTGGTACGGAACCCTTCGTGCGCGATTTAGACTCGCACTTGACCGGTTTTTTTTTTCATCTAAGTATACCTGACGCCAGGCTTCTTGGTGCCTGAGTGCCGCCTAGAGGGGGTAGTGGCGCATGGCAACAAAAGAGATGCATACATGGGTGAGAGAGAGAAAGATGGTGGCCTCGCTCAGATGCCAAGAAACCTTACGATATGTTTATTTACAATTTATAATAGAATACAATCGATATTGCGATTTAATATCTTTGTATCTTTAGCGTATTTCGGTATCATTGCGCGAGATATTTTTCATATTAGGCCAGGGATGGTAAGGATACATACACATTTATATACAGGCACACACATTGCTCCTGGCCCCACACTAGGATACCCTGTATCATGGGAAACAGCTTCATGACATATATACTTAGCTATAAACATCCAACACCTGGGGTTTTATTTCTCTTCATCAGCAGCCGGGGTTCGAACCCGGGGCCGCATGGTAGGAAGAGTCACACAGTATATTTATCACATTTAATAATATTTTGAGAACCTAAAAACGTAAAAGGCCTTATACCCTGTGTTTGGTATCGATTTTCAACCAAAGACACGAATTTAAAGTAACTCAAACAGAACTTGTTTAAAAAAAAAAACACATCAGAGTTAATATATATATAAACTTTATGACTGTGTCCTAAGTTTGATATGTATATTTAATTCGTGTCAATTAAAGAACTGTGAACAAACAAAAAAAAACTCTTCAAGATACAAACTCCGTGCCAAATTTAAAGATTCTAGGACATCTTTCAGCAACTTCAACCGAGAAGTGTCAACCGCTAATGGTAAAGAAATCGTACTGTGGAGTTTTCGTGGGATTCTTTCTAGGGTTCCGTACCCAAAGGGTAAAAACGTGAACCTATTACTAAGACTCCGACCGCCCGTCCGTCTGTCACCAGGCTGTATCTCAAAAACCGTGATTGTTAGACCGTTGAAATTTTTAACAAATGAAGTATTTCTGTTGCCGCTATAACAACAAACACCATCAGCATCACCCGGCCACAACACCTAGCTTTCCCCACGATTATAAAAGATATTTCTCCTACAAAACCCAAGTAAATCTCCAGTCTAACTAGTCTGAAGAGTGTATTTAGTTTAATTCTTGGACGCCACAAAATGAACAATATACGAAATTGTCATTATCTAAATGTACCCTCATCGGTCACCAACCAGAATTTTGTTAAGATTCAAAGAGACACATATACATACCATTTATTAAGTCTTAGAAGGTGTATTTAGCCTGAAGCACATAATTCTACATTTATGTTATGAGTCTCTCTGTATTCTGTGCGCACAAATCTGTAAATTGCATTTAAATAAACGAACTTTGAAATTGAAATTGAAAATTATAACAACAAACACCAAAAACCACATACAAACTTATGAACACACCTGGTTACGTAGGTACATGGAAAGTGAAATAGCCGCAACGATAACTTTGTAAACAATATTTTGCTATTTAAAATCCAAACTATTCACTCAACACCATTGTACGGTAGTACGGAACCTTTCGTGAGCGAGTTCGACTCGCACTTGACCGGTTTTTCACCGTTAGTTAGACTTCTATATGTTTTTTTCCTTTGCTGATCGAAGCTAATAAAACTGATGGCGAAATGTTGTGCATCTCTGACGAAAATTTAGGGAACAATTAATTTATTTTCTTCTTTTAAAGATTTTAAACGAGAGTTGTCTTAATTTAGTAACTTTATTACAATTAATTATTGTTATAAAAATACTTCGCCCCCACCTTAATCGTATCGTAACTCGTTAAGAAATTCTTTATTTTGCACTAAAACGATTTGCCAACGCCACACCGCGAAACCAGGATCACCTTTCAAAAACGAGCACAAAATATTAAAAAATAACTGTATTTCATCAAAACTTTTGCACCCCCTACCACGTTACCCGCTGAATATTCATGCAACATCTGTTGTACACGAACCATTAAAATCCGAGGGTGGGTCATAAAAACTGCTGAACAAATCCTCATGTTAAACAAATTCATCTGTAGGCTGCATAAATAAAATTCATAAAACATTTTACATTTTGAGGATTTGCACTATTGTTTGCTCTGAGAAATGTTGACCATTCGATAGTATTTCTATTTATTTCTTGCGGGGAAAGCAATCAATCACATAACACGAATTCAATTAAGTATAAATGGTATTATTTTCTGTAAATATTGACATATGTTTAGAAAACCGGATTTTTGCCTCTTCTCTACATTGGACCACTGAGGGATGAAGTAGGGTGAAGAAGGAAATACAAAGCTACATATTTACACAAGCAAGTTTTTGATTCAGTCTCCAAAAACTTTAAATCTTGTCAGATAATTCACCAACTTAAAAACTTAAAAAAAACCGACTTCAAGTTTCCTCCTCGGTCGGGATTTGAATGAAGTCCTCATCAAAACTTTTTCTGTACGGAATCACAAACCAAAACGTCATCTGTGTATATATTTTTTGATTTGGTTGATTTTTTCAAAAAGCTCTGAATCAATTTTGATGAACTTCATATGGGACCTCCTATAAAGTATGACCTACCAATCAAAACAAAAATCATCAAAATCGATTCATAATTGACGGAATAATCAAACAAACAAAAAAACAGTCGAATTGAGAACCCCCTCCTTTTTGAAGTCGGTTGAAAATTCAATTTAGCGACGATTTAGATAGAAAAATGATGAGTTGGGAAGCCCGCTGATACACAGGCGGGTGATCACTCCTCTATTGTGAGTTGTGTTTGACTAATTCACTAAATTTCCAGCAAAGACAATGTAAGGAATGTTTTTAATTATCGGCGAAGTGACCCAAACGAGGGTGCAAGTAAGTGTCAAGATATATCAATCCTACTGCACTCAAAACATTTCTTGTAAGTATTCAAACATTATGCACTTTTACAAGTCAAACACTTTATCTCTTATAGGTAGGTACTTGGAGAAAAATAAACAAAAACAATGATCATCTAAACTAACGAGAAAGCATATGGTATGAGTTTGAAAAAAGGAAATTTCCCTTTCAAGTGTTTCATGACTGAATCTGGCACCGGAAAAGGAAACTCCATTAATTCTACCAGCGCTTCGGAAATACGCCCGTCAGAGAAGATCTGCGGGGATGTATTCTTTCTATGCTACTTACATTGGAGAATATAAAAATTATCTAATCTAATGGCAATATTATAACACAGAAGTAAACAAGGCATTTGTGGCTCAAAATAAATGTATTAGATCAATCGTAGGAGTTGCCCCAGACGTATCATGTAAACAATTATTTAAAGCTCTATACATAGGGCGCACTGTAAGTTTCCGGAACTGGCCACTTACATAAACAATATTTAAAAATTTATTGCAACATTTGAAAATAGAACTCTTTGGCTGTAGAATGCAGTTTGTTTCATCTGACTGCCTTTTGTTTTTACCTTGTGGCGCCATTTAAAAAATTGTGTGTCTGCATCAACATGGATTTAACTCGGGAAAATTTTCGTAGTATGATTTTCTACGATTTTAAGTGTAATTTGACAGCTCAACAGAGCATCGCTCGGCTTGAAACAGCTTTTGGCAATGAAGCACCATGCAAGACAACTGTTTATAGCTGGTTTGCAGAATTCAAGCGTGGTCGTATCAATCTCAGTGACGAATCTCGCGATGGTCGGCCGTCCACCGCTGTGACCAACAAAAACATCGATGCTGTGCGCCGTATGATTGAAACAGACAGGCATGTGACCTACCATAAAATTCGCGCATCCTTAGAAATAGGCATGAGTCAAATACAATTAATCCTACACAAACATTTGGGTGTGAGAAAGCTGTGCTCGCGGTGGATCCCACACAACTTGACCGAGGCTCAAAAAACGGACCGCGTCACTTGGTGCAGTGCCATGCTTACCAGATTCAACGAAGGTGCGTCAAATTTGGTGTGGGACATAGTAACAGGTGACGAAACATGGATTTATTGCTACGATCCCAAAACAAAGCAGCAATCGAGCGTATGGGTCTTTCAAGATGAGCCGAAACCAACCAAAGTGGCGCGCGTGAAAAGTGCATCTAAGCGGATGATTGCTTCTTTTTTTAATAAAACTGGACACGTGGCTACTGTTGCTTTAGAGAATCGTCGTACAGTGAATAGTGACTGTACACGACCATTTGTTTGCCGGAAGTTATTGACGAACTCCGTAAAAATAACCGTAAACGCCGTATCATCCCGCACCACGACAATGCTAGTTCTCACACGGCCAGACAGACAAACGACTTTTTGAAGGCGAAAAATGTAGAACTCATGAGTCATCCTGCATACAGTCCCGACCTGGCACCTTGTGACTTTTTTCTGTTCCCAAAAATTAAGAACCAATTACGCGGTCAACGATTTTCATCACCAGAAGAGGCTGTCGAGGAGTATGAAAAACACGTTTCAGAGGTCACCACAGAGGAGTGGCACAAAAGTTTTCAAAACTGGTTTCATCGAATGAAAAAGTGCATAGACGCCAAGGGAGATTATTTTGAAAAACAATTAATTAATTTTGTACCTTTAATAGTATTTTTTCATATTCATTCCGGAAACTTATAGTGCGCCCCACGTATATATTGCCTCTACCCTGCCTTTATATACTAGAAGTAGCTACATTTGTGATGCAAAATAAAAAAATGTTTACAGAAGCGAAAAACCTAACATCTAGGAGTCTAAGGAAACCTAACAAACTTACCCTTGATGTGATCCCAAAAAGTGCAAGATTTACAAAAAACTGCTACGCTATGTGCACAACAATTTGGAACAAATTACCAAGTCACCACCAAATTATAAGTAACAAACAGAAATTTAAAAAAGTTATAAGATATTGGTTAATGCAACATGTTTTCTACTCGATTAAGGAATTCCTAGCACATAATGTTAAAATTTGTGTCAATTGTAAAATTTGACTAATTTGTTACCTACTATTTAAAATTATGTGGCTCTATGTCATAATTGTTTTGCATGCTATAATTTAATTAGCTGGATGTGTGTATCTGGCTGAAACTATATAGTACCACCTGTTTAATATTTATGCTTCGGAAACGCACCGGTTTTTTGTTGCGCGAATCGATCGCGAGTAATCGAGACATCACTAGCGAAAACGGCACTAGCAGCTGTCACTCGTATCGGAAACGAGATGTAAAATTGGAGGTTAATCTTTCTCTTGTTCTTGTCTCATCGGGAGAATAACATGGCGGCTCGGGCCCCGTGAAATTGATGGTATTTCGGTGTACCAATTATCATACAGGCATCGGGCCGGGCGTTTCCGAAGCATAAATATTAAACAGTTGGTAGCCAATCTGGGATATTCTTTTCTCCCAACTTCAATGTGACAAAGGCAACCCTACCGTGAATCGATGATTTCCCACTAGGAAACCGCGCTTCTGCTACCAAAATGTTTAATTTCCCACGCCTACCGAACGGCGTGGGATCATGAGGGGGTCCGACGGCGTGGCCGGCGCGCTGGGCACAGAAATTAAAACTAAGTTGTAAAACCCAAGGCAACCACTAAACAATTAAATCATAAACAATATTTAATATGGTCGCCCTGTGGACATACACCTTATAATATACACTCTAAATCAATTAGAGAATGCCACCATGTGGTACAATACAAATAACACACAAAAGGTTATTATAAAAAAACTATTTTTCTAGTAGTGGCCCCTCCGATAGGAACCACACTTCCTTTGAGGTCAGCAAAATCAGCTTAATACCCCTTAAATAGCCCGACCCTGCTGTGTAAACCGAAATAACACTGTAGGACTACAGAACCCGACGTTCCACCGTAAGTAATACAATCTAGGCTTCGCAGAATGACCGTTCAATCCTTTATGCGCTGGTAACAGTAGTTTCCGACTACAAATTTATAACAACTGTTAACTAAATTGGCACTTATACTTTCACTAACCGAAATGAACTTTAATTGTGGTATACCGACCACAGACTCATTGCCGACTTGAGCCAATCTGACAATGTGACAAAGGCAGCCCTACAACCGTGAATCGATGATTTCCCACTAGGAAACCACGCTCTGCTACCAAAATGTCAGGATTCTCACGCCGTTCGGTTGGCGTGGGAAATTAAACACCACCTTTGTATAACCATATCTATCGCAAATAAAAGTCTTTGTCTTTGTCTTTGTATCTAAAAGTTTCAATAAGATGTCTCAAAATAACAATTTAAATAACAACAAAATACGTGAAGTAAAATTAATTCAACTACTGGCCGAGAGGAAACATTTCTTTTGTTTTCGGACTGAAAAGCAATATGCTTTGTGAAAGTGGCGAAAATGGCCCGAATCGTGTTGCAGTCTTCACAAAATAAAAGGCCCGGTGGCCCAAACTACGTAAATTCAACCTTATTACGTCAGTGACACGGACGCTGTCACGGGCCTTTTATTTTTGAAGACTGTAGAATAATTAGTCTGTATATTAATTTTCTTAAATTCCCATTGACCTATGACCTAAAAACTTGGTGATAATGTTTACTATTTACCTATGTTTTACAACAAAAAAAAAAAAATTGATAATATTTTTTTTTATTTCCCTCATAAATGTGCGAAGTCCGACACGCACTTGGCCTGTTTTCTTACTACCTATCAACGTCATGACGAGCCACTACATCTAGACTTCACAATATCGTCCCATCCGAAAATATTAAAGGGAAATAACCACATGGGCAACATTCCAAATACAAAATAAAATAAAACAATCTAAAACCAATTTCCGATTCAGCTACTTTCATTGACTCTCAAAGTTCACTCCATTTCGTTTCGTTTCAATATTAACAACAAGTAAAGCCGACTCGATTCTTAAATATCGAGGTTTATCGATTCAATCGAGATTCGATGCATGCATCGAATGTTTCCTTGCATATTGAATCGCAAGTAGCTGGCCGGTTTGAGGGGAGTTCCAAACTCGAAAAATTGCTCATGTTTTGTTGACATAAATAAGCCACTATATTTTCAACCTTATGGTTGGACTTTACTAAAACCAATGAAAATTCTGCAAGCCTATGCCAGCCAAGGGGTCAAACTGGGAACTTGTTTCTTATTAACGTTTGTTCTTATGAAGTAAATGTTTCTATATAAATTTGAAACGAGCGAACAAGCGAAGTGCCAAGTTTACAATTACCTAAGCGAAATAGTTTGCCCGAATCTGTCAGGCCGACAAATGAAATACAAACAAACAACGCATCTTAAGCGTTTTTGAAGTAAATTACTTTTTGTGTCGTTGGGAATGTGTGTGGGGGGGGGGGGGGGGGATTTATAGAATATCTGGCGGACAAACAGTTGAAGGGTTCTTAAAAGCGCATTGTTTTTTTAATACGCTCTCTACCAGACCAGTTATGCTGGTAACAATCTAACAATGTTGTAATGAAGCACGTTACCTTCGCTGTCCGTCTGTCCGTCTGTCTGTCACCGGGCTCTACGGGATCAACCGAAATAGGTAGAGAGCTGAAATATTCACAGAGGGTGTATTTCTATTGCCGCTTTAACAAAAAATAACAAAACATACGGGTTTTTAAGAATTAAAAATATTACCCATACAATAGATTATTTGAATGGCCATTTTCTTAGCCATTTTGTTTTAGTTGTTTCTCGGTCCTCCCGATCCCGATATTATGTGAAAATATCTTTAATTGCGGGTATCGGGTTTTGTGCTAAATAGTTTGTCATTATACGATTAATAATTGCTCATTCTAATTATAATACATATACCTAGTAAGTTTTTTTATCACATTTGATTTCATTTCTGTAAATAAGTTAATCAATTTCTATCCACGTCCGCTTTTAATGAGCAAAGAGTTTCGTTAACTTGAGTACATAGTTACATCTACATACACAAAACTCTTTTTCAATATTTCGTTGTAGGGCCTTGAATGTAATCTTACCTTAAATCCGTTTTTTCATTAGCTGCTGAAAAAAAATATATCTACTACCAAACGCAATCAGGCAAGGATCGCAAGGATACATACACCACCTAATTTACCCACATACAAAATACACCGCACACTAAACTCAGTCACGCTCGCCGCGGCTCCTAGTCACCGCTCGTCCAGTGTGGACGCGCCATGTGTCAAATGTCGAAGTGTCAGGATTTTTTCGCAGATGACTAAAAAATAGATTTAAGTATTTTTTTATTATTATTAAGAATTAAAAAGGTAGGTACTTTACACATACTCGTACAAAATACTGTCGTTTTACGTTTTTCCCTTCGTGTGCGGGACCGACGTCTTACTAGCTCTTGAACGGTTTTATTTTATTCTCAGTCCATGTGTCAGGCAAATGTCTTTCAACCATACAGCCTATCCTATCATTTATGAGGTTTTTTATTTATGTATTTGGGTCTTGTAATTTACTACTTACGGTGCTTCACGCGTATTCTTTTGAATAGTTTTGCCGATGATACACGCAATATTAATGAAAGCCACTTGATGATCACAGAATTAATGATATCTGTGATCTATTTAGTCACAGTAATTACGCATACGACGTTATTTATATATAGCCGCCGTGTACCCTATGTCAGTCGTTCATATTGGTAAAAAGATAAAGATGATAGATAGCTTTTTCAATAGAGCCACACAAACATTACTCGAATAAAGGTATGATATCTATTTAACATATGTTCAAATATACCTGGGCCTGAAACATTTTATCCTATTACTTTCACTTGAGGTATGATATCTTGCTTGCTCGATATCCGATACTTTTCATACCTCAGACATTCTGAAAGGGCGAAACATTTTTATTTCCATCATGAATGGAGATGCCGTATAATGTTTTTGGGGCGTTTTCGACCTAATGGACTACAGTGAGTATCCCTTAACAAATGTTTATGGGAATTCCCTATTTGGTAGATGTTTATTTGAATGTTATATCTATACAACAGTAATGGCTGTTAGCTCGCTGGCCTTGGATGGTCGGCGAAAGTTGAGTATTTGCCGGAGGCCGCGTTCATAACTTCAAAACAAGGTATCGAAATAGTCGAGTTTACATGGACAAAGGGATTTGAACTCTTCTTGAAAATTTGACCAAGTACGGTAATTTGACAACCATTCGTTCAGCCGCATCTTCCTTGAGACAGCCGGCGACACGAGACAAACACTCACCGTCACTCCAGCGCGGTTGGAAAATCTTCCACGGTCTACCTCTTTACTTTAACACATAATAATGATTAGTCTTACCTGGATTGATAGCGTGAATTGTCGACGCCTCGCTGTCTCGACCTGAAATACTGGGGGTAGGACTATACGCCTATTACCTTCCAGTGAGTCGAGTTTAGTCAGAATTGGCTTCTTTCCGAACCGTCATGACAACTATTGTTGGATTAAAGGCTCGGCCTTGATCGCGAGCGTCTGCGCAGTAAAGGCGAACGAGATCAGCGGGTAGTATGCGATCTTGCCGATCTTCACGAGTCCGCCCCGAAATACTTTGCGATCTGCTAGGTGGAGTTTGGGCATGGCTGATTGTTTAGAAATCGAGTCTAGTAGGCAGATGGCCACCTAAGCTACTTCTGTTATTAAAATCAGAAGGAGATATTACTTTAAAATTAAAATTAAAACACTGTCTGAACTTGGTTATTACAATTGTAAAACTTACGAAACTAAAATCATAACAACTTCAATCAACCAATCTACAGACAAAATAATCAGGAAACACTTGCAAAGAAACCCAATTACGAAACCACACACTGGCGTGTAGTAGGCATCTAAATGGTAAAGGGACTGCCCTTTACCACTGAGAACCAACCGAAGAGAGAGCGACGAGAGAGAGAGAGATAGTACAATTTATAAAGGGAAATATTAAACTGCACATAAATACTACTGATTTGCACAGCAAATATACTGATTGTCACAGCAAATATTGGAGCAAAATACTGCGGTATCTTCGCTTCTCTCACCCCCTTTATGCTTGTTATTAGGTTGAGAACATGTAAGAACAACAAAAATACTTAAAATATAAAAAGTGATTTTGCTGATCCTTTTTTGCTGTGAAAATCAGTATTTTTGCTGTGCGATTAAATACTAGCCGTTTTTAAATACATCGAACTTCGCAAATGCGGAAGTATCTACGATTTTGTTATATATTGTTAGTACCCCTGAGAGTATATGTTATACCCAAGTTTATTCCCAAAAAACCCTTTGCTAATTCCGTAGTGCTCAAAAAACTGCGAAGTTCTAGCACTTACTGCAGTTTTTTTCGAGAAATCTATCTTAGGGAATAGTTGTTAGGATATATTTACACAACTATAATAAAGTAAACTTAATTTTCTACAGATTGAGTCCAAGTAGAGATCCTCTCTCTCTCTCTCTCTAGATCCATTGCTTACGGAGATACAGCCTGTCGAAGATGTTTTTTTTTCCAAAAAAGTAAAAATGTCTCAGTCGGTCACTGGGAAAAGGAGCATAGGATAGAGCACAAAAGGCATGCTTTCTGCAAGTGCACGAGACTAAGCACCCTTTCTTGCATTTGCAAGCCAGCATTCTGAGCAGGATCTGGGGAGCGAGCCCCGCGCACATTGCGACGGGCATAACACCTTGTTCGCTAGTGGCCCATCCCCAATCACAAGGGTTTTTTCGACCCCCAAAAACATTATGCGGTCGAAGGTCCTCCTGGGATGATAATTTTCAACCTCTGTGGTAGGGAGGAGGCGGGCATGGTTCACAATTTGGCCGTTGTTGACGATTTTACAAATGTTGTGTATCGTAGGGTGTTCAGCATTCGTCTATCTCCTCCGTAGAGGATCATCAAGATCTTCTCGCCAGCGCGGGGGTTTCTTTTGAGGACTTTGCACCACTAGGGGTGATTTCTCATCCACTGGCAGCATACAGGAATAAATCCTTCCCTTTTGTATCTTGCATTTCACCACATTTGAAGAAATTTTCTGGATTGATGGACTGACTGATTTATCAATGCACAGCCTAATCCGCTGGTCCTAGAGACTTTGTACAAGGTTTCCTTATACAGCCTAGGGTAACACTTAGAAGGGATTTGGCGAAATTCATCTCCTGAGGTTTGTACGAAAATGAACAATTACTTGACTTTTGAAGCTGAAATTTGCAGGTAAGTAATTCAGTTTTGTAGTTAGTTATAAGAGGTCAACTAAAGAAGTCATTTTTTTAATTTCTCGGCTAATTGGGGGATGGGGGGTGAACTTTGTATGGACATAAAAAAACTAATTTGTCATATGAAGCTGTAATTTCGCAGGTAGACAGTTTAAAGATATGAGACGTCATTGTAGTAAAGTTTTATCTATATCTGCCCCCACTAGGCGCAAAGGGGGGAATTATGCCAGGAATTGCCAGAACTTCGCAGTGTCTTGAGCATCACGGGAGTAGCACAGGGTTTTTAGGGTTGCAAACTTGGGTGTAAATCACTCTCAGTGGTACTAACAACACATTAAAACATCATAGGTGTATGCGCGTTTGCGACGATTGCCTTTGCTTCTGTTGATTTATACTGTACTAAGAGCCGCTTGGGTTGGTTGGTTGGTTTTATAGACGAACGTTGACTCGGTGACCTATCAGTGTGGGCTGATCTCAGATTATATCTATGATATGAGGGCTTGTGCGATCGTCACATTTCCTCCTAATAATATTATAACTTAGTATGCTCTTATTGTAGTTCCTATGGCCTCTATGGGTCCTCTGACACCGAAAATCCGAGTGTATTTATGAATTTTCCGAAATAATATTTTCCTTGTATTTTCTTTTCATTCGCGTTATTTCCCACAAAATATTTTTTCTATGCTTAGTTTTTATTAGAAGTACCTATAATTTCTATACGCTTAAATTTATTGTTTCTTTTTGAGAAAATAAATGCATATAAAATATATTCCTATGCATTTATTTTCTCAATCCGAATATTTCATATACATATGTTTTACCGATATAATAATTTTCCAGCTGCTTATTTCCTCACACTCTTTATGCTTGATTTAACTTACAAAGTCAAACTCAAATGTATTTATTACTGTAGATATTTACATATACTTAGCAAACATATTTTTTTCTCTTCTCTACACTGGACCACTGTGGGAGAGAAGAGCTTAGAAACTCCCACAGATTGATTTTTAGATCTGTTTTAAAAATTGTTTGTCGTCAAACTTATTGCAATCAGTCTCTAAAATGTCCTAGTTTTTTTCTCGAATACTCTAGAAAGAGATTGAATAACTTACTGAATATAGTTTAACCTACCAACTTCTCTTTGACGTCACTGTAAGCCTTGCGCTTATTTTGCCCCTTGTAAAACAGGGCTCCGACGGACGTTGCAAGTAAATTGCTATGGAAAATTGATTTGATTGTCAGGATTTTTTCGCAGATGACTAAAAAATAGATTTAAGTATTTTTTTATTATTATTAAGAATTAAAAAGGTAGGTACTTTACACATACTCGTACAAAATACTGTCGTTTTACGTTTTTCCCTTCGTGTGCGGGACCGACGACTTACTAGCTCTTGACCGGTTTTATTTTATTCTTAGTCCATGTGTCAGGCAAATGTCTTTCAACCATACAGCCTATCCTATCATTTATGAGGTTTTTTATTTATGTATTTGGGTCTTGTAATTTACTACTTACGGTGCTTCACGCGTATTCTTTTGAATAGTTTTGCCGATGATAAACGCAATATTAATGAAAGCCACTTGATGATCACAGAATTAATGATATCTGTGATCTATTTAGTCACAGTAATTACGCATACGACGTTATTTATTTATATAGCCGCCGTGTACCCTATGTCAGTCGTTCATATTGGTAAAAAGATAAAGATGATAGATAGCTTTTTCAATAGAGCCACACAAACATAACTCGAATAAAGGTATGATATCTATTTAACATATGTTCAAATATACCTGGGCCTGAAACATTTTATCCTATTACTTTCACTTGAGGTATGATATCTTGCTTGCTCGATATCCGATACTTTTCATACCTCAGACATTCTGAAAGGGCGAAACATTTTTATTTCCATCATGAATGGAGATGCCGTATAATGTTTTTGGGGCGTTTTCGACCTAATGGACTACAGTGAGTATCCCTTAACAAATGTTTATGGGAATTCCCTATTTGGTATATGTTTATTTGAATCTTATATCTATACAACAGTAATGGCTGTTAGCTCGCTGGCCTTGGTTGGTCGGCGAAAGTCGAGTATTTGCCGGAGGCCGCGTTCATAACTTCAAAACAAGGTATCGAAATAGTCGAGTTTACATGGACAAAGGGATTTGAACTCTTCTTGAAAATTTGACCAAGTACGGTAATTTGACAACCATTCGTTCAGCCGCATCTTCCTTGAGACAGCCGGCGACACGAGACAAACACTCACCGTCACTCCAGCGCGGTTGGAAAATCTTCCACGGTCTACCTCTTTACTTTAACACATAATAATGATTAGTCTTATCTGGATTGATAGCGTGAATTGTCGACGCCTCGCTGTCTCGACCTGAAATACTGGGGGTAGGACTATACGCCTATTACCTTCCAGTGAGTCGAGTTTAGTCAGAATTGGCTTCTTTCCGAACCGTCATGACAACTATTGTTGGATTAAAGGCTCGGCCTTGATCGCGAGCGTCTGCGCAGTAAAGGCGAACGAGATCAGCGGGTAGTATGCGATCTTGCCGATCTTCACGAGTCCGCCCCGAAATACTTTGCGATCTGCTAGGTGGAGTTTGGGCATGGCTGATTGTTTAGAAATCGAGTCTAGTAGGCAGATGGCCACCTAAGCTACTTCTGTTATTAAAATCAGAAGGAGATATTACTTTAAAATTAAAATTAAAACACTGTCTGAACTTGGTTATTACAATTGTAAAACTTACGAAACTAAAATCATAACAACTTCAATCAACCAATCTACAGACAAAATAATCAGGAAACACTTGCAAAGAAACCCAATTACAATACCACACACTGGCGTGTAGTAGGCATCTAAATGGGACTGCCCTTTACCACTGAGAACCAACCGAAGAGAGAGCGACGAGAGAGAGAGAGATAGTACAATTTATAAAGGGAAATATTAAACTGCACATAAATACTACTGATTTGCACAGCAAATATACTGATTTTCACAGCAAATATCAGAGCAAAATACTGCGGTATCTTCGCTTCTCTCACCCCCTTTATGCTTGTTATTAGGTTGAGAACATGTAAGAACAACAAAAATACTTAAAATATAAAAAGTGATTTTGCTGATCCTTTTTTGCTGTGAAAATCAGTATTTTTGCTGTGCGATTAAATACTAGCCGTTTTTAAATACATCGAACATCGCAAATGATTTTGTTATATATTGTTAGTACCCCTGAGAGTATATGTTATACCCAAGTTTATTCCCAAAAAACCCTTTGCTAATTCCGTAGTGCTCAAAAAACTGCGAAGTTCTAGCACTTACTGCAGTTTTTTTCGAGAAATCTATCTTAGGGAATAGTTGTTAGGATATATTTACACTACTATAATAAAGTAAACTTAATTTTCTACAAATTGAGTCCAAGTAGAGCTCTCTAGTTCTATTGCTTACGGAGATACAGCCTGTCGAAGATGTTTTTTTTTCCAAAAAAGTAAAAATGTCTCAGTCGGTCACTGGGAAAAGGAGCATAGGATAGAGCACAAAAGGCATGCTTTCTGCAAGTGCACGAGACTAAGCACCCTTTCTTGCATTTGCAAGCCAGCATTCTGAGCAGGATCTGGGGAGCGAGCCCCGCGCACATTGCGACGGGCATAACACCTTGTTCGCTAGTGGCCCATCCCCAATCACAAGGGTTTTTTCGACCCCCAAAAACATTATGCGGTCGAAGGTCCTCCTGGGATGATAATTTTCAACCTCTGTGGTAGGGAGGAGGCGGGCATGGTTCACAATTTGGCCGTTGTTGACGATTTTACAAATGTTGTGTATCGTAGGGTGTTCAGCATTCGTCTATCTCCTCCGTAGAGGATCATCAAGATCTTCTCGCCAGCGCGGGGGTTTCTTTTGAGGACTTTGCACCACTAGGGGTGATTTCTCATCCACTGGCAGCATACAGGAATAAATCCTTCCCTTTTGTATCTTGCATTTCACCACATTTGAAGAAATTTTCTGGATTGATGGACTGACTGATTTATCAATGCACAGCCTAATCCGCTGGTCCTAGAGACTTTGTACAAGGTTTCCTTATACAGCCTAGGGTAACACTTAGAAGGGATTTGGCGAAATTCATCTCCTGAGGTTTGTACGAAAATGAACAATTACTTGACTTTTGAAGCTGAAATTTGCAGGTAAGTAATTCAGTTTTGTAGTTAGTTATAAGAGGTCAACTAAAGAAGTCATTTTTTTAATTTCTCGGCTAATTGGGGGATGGGGGGTGAACTTTGTATGGACATAAAAAAACTAATTTGTCATATGAAGCTGTAATTTCGCAGGTAGACAGTTTAAAGATATGAGACGTCATTGTAGTAAAGTTTTTATCTATATTTGCCCCCACTAGGCGCAAAGGGGGCAATTATGCCAGGAATTGCCAGAACTTCGCAGTGTCTTGAGCATCACGGGAGTAGCACAGGGTTTTTAGGGTTGCAAACTTGGGTGTAAATCACTCACGGTGGTACTAACAACACATTAAAACATCATAGGTGTATGCGCGTTTGCGACGATTGCCTTTGCTTCTGTTGATTTATACTGTACTAAGAGCCGCTTGGGTTGGTTGGTTGGTTTTATAGACGAACGTTGACTCGGTGACCTATCAGTGTGGGCTGATCTCAGATTATATCTATGATATGAGGGCTTGTGCGATCGTCACATTTCCTCCTAATAATATTATAACTTAGTATGCTCTTATTGTAGTTCCTATGGCCTCTATGGGTCCTCTGACACCGAAAATCCGAGAGTATTTATGAATTTTCCGAAATAATATTTTCCTTGTATTTTCTTTTCATTCGCGTTAATTCCCACAAAATATTTTTTCTATGCTTAGTTTTTATTAGAAGTACCTATAATTTCTATACGCTTAAATTTCTTGTTTCTTTTTGAGAAAATAAATGCATATAAAATATATTCCTATGCATTTATTTTCTCAATCCGAATATTTCATATACATATGTTTTACCGATATAATAATTTTCCAGCTGCTTATTTCCTCACACTCTTTATGCTTGATTTAACTTACAAAGTCAAACTCAAATGTATTTATTACTGTAGATATTTACATATACTAAGCAAACATATTTTTTTTCACTTCTCTACACTGGACCACTGTGGGAGAGAAGAGCTTAGAAACTCCCACAGATTGATTTTTAGATCTGTTTTAAAAATTGTTTGTCGTCAAACTTATTGCAATCAGTCTCTAAAATGTCCTAGTTTTTTTCTAGAATACTCTAGAAAGAGATTGAATAACTTACTGAATATAGTTTAACCTACCAACTTCTGTTTGACGTCACTGTAAGCCTTGCGCCTATTTTGCCCCTTGTAAATCAGGGCTCCGACGGACGTTGCAAGTAAATTGCTATGGAAAATTGATTTCAGCTTTTTTGCTCGTAGACTATTATCGGGATATTGACGGCAGCAGGGGTCCAGATAAGGGCTAGCAGACTCTTGAACAGAAACTGAAATTGATGAGAAATACAGAACCAGAATTCATTAATTTTTTTATTTAATTTTCACGTACATCATGTCGAATAGACCACGAGCATCTTAAAAAATCGAAATAGGTACCTTAGTATTTGACGACCCGAATGGCCGAGTCAGCAGTGACCCTGCCTACGAAACCAAGGGTCCCGGGTTCGAGCCCCGGTGGGGGCAAATATTTGTTTGATGAGCACGGATGTTTGTACCCCAGTCATGGTTGTTCATCTATCTAAGTATAATATTTATCTATATAAGTATGTGTATCGTTATCTAGTACCCAAGATACAGGGAATCCTAGTTTGGGGCTAGATAAATATGTGTAAATAGTGTACAAGGTATTATTATTTATTATCCCTTATCTGGATCCCTACGCCGTCAATACCCCGATTAATAGGATTTTTATTTGGATTTATTGCCGAAAATCGCGGTTTCAAACTGATAGTATAGTTGACAGTTTGGCGCGAAAATTGATACACAAGCGTCTATAGACAAAAATAAATTGAGGACCCCATGCGGCCTTAAAGATATTGAAATAAGACACATTTATGAAAACTACAAAGATGACATCACAACAAACAAGGCGGTATGGTTTAGCACCGTAGCCTTTCCCTGAAGGAATAAATAGAACAAAAAAAAGTCCTTGGACAAGAAGACACAGGAAGCACAGATTAATAAAGAGTGCAGGAAGTAAGGTTTGGAGGTATGCGTCAATCTCATCCTCCTTCTTTCGCCTAGAAAAGGAAAGCGAGACTGACGCATCGCTCTGTCTCTTACTTCCTGTGTCTTCTTGTCACTAGACTCTGATGATGGGTGTTTTAAAGCTGCGTTTCATGTTACTTTTAAGTAGTAGTTTTTGTTAAAAATCAATACAAAATAAAATAAAAACGTGTCTTTTATGTTATTAGGTGCTAAAATATTATTAAATATGATAAATATCCATAATCCAACTTTCGTATGATGGAAACGTGATAGTTTTCCGTTTTACCATAAATTTTACATTTTGCGTCGCTTTACTAAATTCTCTATTGAGTCGGGCGGATTAACATGACACCTCTCTGGGATGCAATGAACTTAGAGCGCCGTTATGCCGTCATGAATCCAGATGTCCAGTTAATACGTCCGGGTGTGCTTACTTCATAATTTCTTTATTTTACACACATTATTATGTCGCAGTTGGTTGGTTAAATCAGACACTTAACTAGACCGTTTATAAAAAACCGACGTTTAACCAAGTCACTAGCATTTTGATTTAAATAAATCATCGTCGAAAACGTTTAACAATCTGTCTTACTGAAAGCCGGCGTGTTGGTTAAATAATGTAAAACAAGATGGCGTCACGACAACAGCTGACTACTTTCAGAATCTATTTTTCACTACTGATATGCACAACATAAATCAGGGCAATACATTGCGGTAGCTTAAGTGAATATATAAACTTAAGTACACATTAAATATTTTTATGTGTTCTTAAGTGTATTTATATTGTATATGTGTCGTTGCCTAGGAACGTTTAGATAACGTTTCGTTCACTCACTTATCTAACGGAACTTTAGCGACTTGGTTAACCGTCGGTCTTTAATTAACGGTCTAGGGTGTTAGTTAAGTGTCTGATTTAACCAACTAACTGCGACATATACAGATAATGTGACATGAAAATGGTGTCCAATCCAATCAAATTCGGGGTCAGCGTATGTGAAAAATACCACTTTTCACAATTTTTAGGTCGATTTGAGTTACTGTATGAGGTAGTCTTGTATGTATGGACATTTTGCGAAACACTTTACTACAAAAGAATGGGACCCTACAACTGAACTCTTAAGGCTGTATAAAGGCTGTATGAAGCTGTATATAACATTTCTCCTTTACCCTTTATCTAAGCTACCGCAGTGTTTTGCCCTGATATTCGCTTGCTTTACACATTGCCGGTAGCCAAGTAGGTACTCTATACAATCCCTAGGAGTTGTATACATTACCTTGGTAAAGTATGTAATGGAAATTAATATTAGTAATACTTCATACATTGCCTGAACGCCCTAGGTATTATATATGTCACCGTTGGATTGAACACTGTACTACAAAAGAATGCGACCCTACAACTGAACTCTGAAGGCTGTATAAAGGCTGTATGAAGCTGTATAGAACATTTCTCCGCGGGATGTGCGGATGGTGTTAATATGAACAGCCTGGTAGTGCAACAAAGAGATGGCGTACGTGTTCACAGAGTGCTATCTTATGTTAGTCTTATTCCAGAGTTAGCTGTCATGATAAATGTAGCCCATTAACGGCCCCACCGAGGGGCATGGGCTCTTACGTTATACGAGTACGAGTGAGCCATACTCCACCACGCTGGCTCAGTACGGATTGATGGAGGGGTGTCGGGCTTGTGGCCAACCCGACTGTCAGAAGTTATCAAGCTGCCCTATTAGGGCCTCTGACACACCGTTACCACTACCACCATATAGTAGCGATAGTAGCAAGGACCTATTTATTAACGCGTCATTCGAAATACGGAAAATGCCGAAACAACTGCCACACAGAACGGACACCTATCCAGTGCCAGTCTCAACCAGATGTTGCTACCCGCAAAGACACTTTTATAGCTGTCATACTATAAATAAGTTAATCAATTTCATAATTTCTAAATTGTACTACACAAACCGATACCTACAAAAATCTTATAATAGATGTACCATGTACAAAGGCGATGTATGTCTGATTATTTTTATTAAAAAAAATCAAGGCAGAGGCGCCATTTTGTCCTCACGTTTATCGTTTTGATGTCCCCAATAACCTCAATGATATACTTATCTTTCTGTTATTTTAAGGAAGAAGAAAATTATCCTCCGCTCTTTTGTATTTTCTTTATCTTAGACATCTTTTTTCATACAATATTTTGTAAAATCCCACTCACAAAGACCTCTTCTGATCTATCTGGAGTGGTGAGATTGTTCTTAATATAATCATGTTTTAAGTTAGCCCCTCAACGACATTTTCCCGTTATAGGTTTTGAATTTTATTACATTAAGGTTCAAATCGCAATGCCTCAAAATTCGGTTGGGATGGTGGGAAGTTAAGCAAGTATTTCTTATTATCTAGTTTTTTTAAGGTTCTCTTGGGTACATCATTCATTTTATTCATTCATTCATTCATTCATTGTAACATATACAGGGTGACATTTAATTAGCCGACCATATTTTGGGGAATGATGGTACCAATTATTATGGACAATAAAATTATACTACAAAATATACATCAAATACAATATACTTACATAAGTCTATTGATATGAGAAAGATAGCGTTCTTTTAACCTCTCAAAAACCGAGGGTAGTTGTGACGGGTCGCGATTGTGAACCTTATGCCATGGTAATAAAATTTAAACCTATAACGGAAAAGTGGCGTTAGCTAACGCCGGTGGTATTCAAGAGACTTTTAATAATAATAATACCTTGGACACTATTTACACACATTGATCTAGCCCCAAAATAAGATTCCCTGTATCTTGGGCACTAGACAACGATGCACATACTTATATTCTTGTATAGATAAATATTATACTTATATAGATAAACAACCACGACTAGGGTACAAACATTCGTTCTCATCAAACTAATGTTTGCACCCATCGGGACTCGAACCCGGGACCCGTGGCTTCGTGGGCAGGGTCACTGCCGACTCGGCCATTCGGGTCGTCAAATAGTAAGTGACGGGCTGTCTCTGATGGCGCTAGGAAGTGTTTCCAGAGCCTGATGACAGCTCGTAGTCTGAATCCATGTTCATATGCGGCTGTGTTGTGTTCCGGAGTTATAAGCAGTGACCGAGCGTGAGATCTCCGAGGCCTATCCGACGACATAAGTTATAAAACCACAGCACTGAGCTGCAAAGGATAAATAAATAAATAAATAAAAATAAATATTAGACGACAATCTTACACACAAATCGAAATAGGCCCTTAGTAAGCTCAACAAGGTTTGTGTTATGGGTACTAGACGATATAAATACTTAAGTAAGTAAGTAAATACATAGAAAACAACCAATTCATGGTTGCTGAGGGCCGAAATATGAATGCTTATGAATCTGACATAAATAATTCTCTTAATAATGTTGTTGCATGGCTCGGACAAAATAATCTTGTAATTAATTTTAATAAGACTAATATCATGACATTTAAAAACAATAACAATACAATAAAAATAAACTTCACATTGACTATGGTACGAAAAAAATTGACGAAATTAATGACACAATTTTTATAGGATTAACAATTGACTGCCACTTGACTTGGAAAACACTTATTGATAATGTCTGCCCAAAGTTGAGCCAATTTGACAATCGTTCCGGAGCGTTCCTGATCCAAAGAATCCAGCGCGGTATTGCTGCCAGTGTGATGGGTACGTTTGTGTCGGGCATGTCCTGGGGCGGTTCATTTGTTTAGTATTTTGTTTTTTATTGTGTTCAGTTAGTTTTTGCCTGTGTTTAGTTTTTAATTATTTGGTAATCTTAAATTCTTAGGTTACTTTAATTGACGATGCACTTTGCGGATTTTTTTTTATTTCGGTCATATTTATACAGATTCAATGAATTACTATAATAAAAATTCAATTTTGATATGCACTATTTATGCTCGCTGAGGTAGCTGGTCTCACTGCGTTGCTATCGACATTTCACGCTTACGTGGCTTCGTCTCTCAAATATGGTGTTATATTTTGGGGTAACTCAACGGATAAGGACAGGGCTTTCAAAGCACAAAGAGATGTCTTAGGGCAATATGTCATCTAAAACAAACAGACACATATGAGCCACATTTCATAAAATTATTTTTTTTTGACTTTTTTTGACCATCGTTTGTATATTTACGAAATAGCTGTTTATGTTAGAAACAAGTGGGATTCTTTTATCAAAGTAAAATCTAAAAGGAACATTAAATTGAGCATCCCGCGGCACTCAACCGCTCCATTTCAAAAAAGTGTGTTTGGTATGACACCAAAAATTTATAAAGAGACATAGAAAACTTCAATTAATTTAAATCAAGTTTGAAAGAACATTTGCTAGAGAAAGCCTACTATAGCGTACAGGAATTCGTAAACTGACCGTAAAAAGTTAGCTAGATATAAAAACTGTGTAACATTTTTGTATATTTATATTGTAACATTTTAATTGCAGAACATTTCACGTGTTTTCTAATTGAATTTAATACTGTACACCCTTATTTATTAGGGTAGAGTGTGCTGAACTATATCCTTATCATTAACAACCCTGTATACCCACATTCAACAAATAAACGTTCTTGTATTCTTGTATTCTTGGTTTTCACTTGGTTTGGATGTAGTGAATAATCCTTTCCTATCGGCAAAACTCGGAACAACGATAACACCCGAATGGTGCCGATGTGTCTATGAATTACTGTATTATCAAATTACGTGTAGGTATCAAATAAATCGCATACTTTATTTATCAATGTCAAATGTCAAATTGCCCGTGAAGTAGTAAGACAAAAACGAACATTTCCGAGAAAATACGAAAGGAAAGGATTATTCACTACATCTGTAAATGCGTGTGACTTACACGGATGTTTTGTTGCGAGTGACAGATTTGCCGGACGGACGGTCGGTTGATGTTGCCAGTTAACGTATTTATACTTTTTAATAATTTCGATTATTACGTTCTTTAGGACATTACTAACTTATCAGTCGTCGAGCTTTCAAAAACCATTAACAGAGAGGACAAAGTATAACTATAGTATGGCCACATTATTCTATGCTTCTAAATAAAAAAAAAACCTTGCCTGTCCGTCTTATGTTTGAAGTTCAAATTTTTCCTCGGAAAGACAAAATGCATTGTTCGTTCTATGAAAAGTTTTTCTTTTTCCCCAGGTAAATGCAGTGAAAAATATTTTCCAGCTTTACCCTCCGATGTAAGCCGAGGCTTCCAAATAATGGAAAATATAATCCCGCGATTCCTTACCGAGCTAGGCAGGGGTGGTATTCATGAACTAAGAACTGATTACACCACAGATTTACAACTAAAAGAAAACCGACTAAATTAAGCCTGTCCGAGTAAAGGTCTGCGCAGTCTGCCTGCCAAACCATAGAGGTACAAGTCACAGTCAGTGAGTCTGACTGTTTCGTAATTAAACATAAACAAAAACATATACATACAGGCACATACAGGCCCAACACTAGGATACCCTGTATCGTGGGAACCAAAAACAGCGACGTCACACACATACAAGCATCCAGGAACTGGGATTTATTTTGTTCACCCCCAGCCGGGGATCGAACCCGGACCCTCTCGCATGGCAGGCGGAGCAACAACCGCTGCGCCATAGAGGTCTTCGCAACAAAACACTCGTGTCTGGCATCTTCAGTCCCATGTCACACCAAAAGCACATGATGCGGTAGTTAGAGTTCATTAAGGCCCAAGATCACACAAAAGCACATGATGCGGTAGTTAGAGTTCATTAAGGCCCAAGATCACACAAAAGCACATGATGCGGTAGTTAGAGTTCATTAAGGCCCAAGATCACACAAAAGCACATGATGCGGTAGTTAGAGTTCATTAAGGCCCAAGATCACACAAAAGCACATGATGCGGTAGTTAGAGTTCATTAAGGCCCAAGATCACACAAAACACATCATGCGGTAGTTAGAGTTCATTAAGGCCCAAGATCACACAAAACACATCATGCGGTAGTTAGAGTTCATTAAGGCCCAAGATCACACAAAACCACTGAAGAGAGTATTGGCAAAATAAAATATAAAATTATTTCCAATAAATTCATAGGTCTCAAAAAATTATATGTTATTCAAAAAGAGATAATCTAGTTTAAATACTATGTCGTTACGCGATTGGATTAATTTGGCTCGATCGTAAAAAATCCTGAACATAATCTATATTTAAAAGAAGATAACTGATTTTTCTCATAATTTTTATACCTAAATTTTCCTCTTTTAGAGCTCCGTATTAATCCTTTAATTTTATAGATTAGCTTATTTACGTTTTTCAGTAAATTCGAAAAAACACCTAATTTTTAAAGTATCCGGGCGGCCCGACGCTGTTCCGCGCCGCCCGCTACCCCGCCAGTTCCGCTAACCCGCCAGAAGACGACGGGCGAATGCGGCGCCCCTCACCTCAACAGCCAGAACTGGGCTTTAACACTAGGGCGGCTGTCGCGCGGCAACCACGCGACAACCGCACACGCCTTCACACTACACTTCAGCCGCGCGACACGGGGTGGCACGAAAATTTCTTCCAAGGGAGAAACTTGCTTTTATTTACGGAACTGACTTTTGTTAAATAATAATTAACCTACAACATGCGGCGCTTGCAACACTTTAAGTCAGTCGCGTGACTGCCGCGCTGCAGTCCCGAGTCTTTCACGATACAGGAATAGCAATTGCCATGGGCGTAATATATCATATTTTGTCAGTCAGTGTTCAAATGAAATGGGCGCCGCCGCTAAGCCATGTACAGCATTTTGTGCCCTTCGGAGCAATCGATATGTCGCAGTTAGTTGGTTAAATCAGACACTTAACTAACTCTCTAGAACGTTAATTAAATACCGAAGTTTAACCAAGTCACTAAAATTCCGTCAGACAAGTGAGTGAACGAAACGTTTAACGAGTTGTCTAAGCGTTCCTAGGCAACAAGACATATACAATATAAATATTTTTTTATGTGTACTTAAGTTTATGTTTTAAGTATTATTTTTTTGTTATTACTTGTTCAACCTAACACGAAGGATAAAGGGGGCTTTACTTCGCTCACCCCCTTTACCCTTCACCTAAGCTACCGCAATGTTTTGCCCTGATAAAAGCTGAGCAAATCAGCTGTTGTCGTGACGCCATATTGTTTTCCAACACGCTGGCGAAAGGTAAGACGGATTGTTAAACGTTTTCGACTATGCTTTATTTAAATCAAAATGCTAGTGACTTGGTTAAACGTCGGTATTTAATTATGGGTCTAGAGAGTTAGTTTAGTGTCTGATTTAACCAACCAACTGCGACAGATACACTGTTGCTATTCGTTTTTGTTAAGAGACTCCGGCCCCCGCTGTCATTATCGCAGATTAGATTCGCTTTTTAGTTTGCGTACGATATTTTTTTTCTTTACCTATTTTTCTTCTCAATGTAGCGTGACAGCCGCGCGGCAGTCGCGCGTCTATCGCGCTGCATAGTGTGAAAGAGCGCTTAAGGTGTGTGTGTGTGACATGTCACGGAAGGTGCCAAGCATCTAGTTAGCTTGGTTAGACTGTTCACAGTTGTTTTTCGCTTATAGAAGGATAGCATTATTGACATTCTGTCCCTTATTTCCCGTGTTTTGATACTTTTGATGACACATGTCAGAGGTAAAATAAGGAAAATATTAAACTGCACATGAATAATACTGATTTGCACTGCAATTATACTGATTTTCACAGCAAATATCAGTGAAGGGTAAAGGAGGTGAGCGAAGCGAAGCCCCCTTTATCCTTCGTAATTGGTTGAACATGAAAGAACAACAAAAACACTTAAAACATAAAAAGTATTTTTCTGATAAATTTTTCCTTTGAAAATCAGTATTTTTGCTGTACGATGAAATACTTGCCGTAAAATGACTGTCAACGGAGTATTTTGAGTTTTTGACACAGACTCAAGTCGGATGGTGCTCCAGGTTTGGTTTATAGAATAAGTTCTCTTGTGCTAAGTCTAGTTATCCTCTCTCTCTATAAACCTACTCATAACAAACCGTATAATATATACCTCCCATTTCAGTACATTCAGTTACGAGGTTCCTAATAGTGGGATCGTTCCTGAAATGGGGGATAAATGGGGGTCATTTTCTTTGATGGCAAATATTACTAAAGGGCTGAGCAGATTTACACTGAATGTAATCGGCAAAGCTTTCTCCATTGTCCAGAATATGATTATTTCGGTTCTATCATAGAGAGTTCTGTCAGGCTATCAGGGTAGGCGTCCGTCTGAGAGACGTGACTAAAGAAATAGTATGGATATGGCGCGTCATGTCGTGCAATAATGTCATTTTGGCAACCAAATCGGTGGTACGAGTCAGACATCGTTCCGTACCCATCATATAAGAAAACAACACAAAATAACGAACTTGTCTTTCTTATAAAAAAAGGACAAGTGCGAGTCAAACTCGTGCATGAAGAGTTCCTTACCACCGTACAATGGTAGGGATAGTGTGGAGTGAATAGTTTGGATTTTACATAGCAAAATGTTGTTTACAAAGTTATTGGTGCTACTTTCACACTCCATGTACTGAACCAGGTGCATTCATAAATTTGTATGTGGTATTGAAATAATTGTTGTATGGGAGCCCCTTTTAATATTTATTTTATTCTGCTTTTTAGTATGTGTTGTTTTAGCGGCAACAGAAATACATCATCTGTGAAAATTTCAACTGTCTAACTATCACGGTTCATGAGATACAGCCTGGTGACAGATGGACGGACGGACGGACAGCGGAGGCATAGTTATAGGGTCCCGTTTGGCACCCTTCGGGTAACTCTAAATATGCATGTAGTTAATTATTTATCGCTGTAGCGGCAACAGAAATACGCTGACTTGGTTTGCTGGAAGATATCTCTTACTAGAGATAGACCTTCGTGCACTATTTTAATGTACACCTTGTTATTTGAATGTTTAATCTTGTCATTATGAAGTGGGACGAAACCGGGCACGTCGCTCGTAGGCAGCCACGCCGATGCTGATGGGCCAAATAACATATCTTTCTGGATTCCAAATGCAAGACGAGGATGTGGTCGCCCCAGGAAGCTCTGGAGTGACGAGCTGAGGGACCACGGAGTGGGAGTGATCTTCCACCTTTCACGGGGAAGAGAGGCATTTACCCAGCAGTGGCTAATATAAAAATGGAATATCTATGGACCTCTTATCAAAATTATGAAGTGCGACCCGCGCGCCTCCACCTCACATTGCCACTATGTGGCCCTTGCCTGTTCAAAGGTTGTGGACCGCTGACCTACATACTTACATACATACATAGTCAGGTCATAAGTTCTGTCACATGTGCAATATGAAATAATTTAGACATGTTTATTATTTATGTAAACATTTATATAACAAAATGAACTTAATAAAACATAGATTCTTATGGTAATAAAGTTTATTCAAAATGACCCCCGCGATTTTGAATACAGGCCTTTATTCTGCGCGGCCAGTCGTCTATCGCAGCACGAACGAGGTCCATGTCAATATCGGCGGCTGCCTTAATCAAGGATGCCTTGAGTGACTCCAAATCAGGATGAGGCTTTGAGAAGGCCTTTTTCTCCAAGTGTTGCCATATCTTGTAATCTAACGGACTCAAATCTGGACTGGAGGAGGGCCAGTCTTCGTGCCGGATGAAGTCGATTTCACGCGCCGCCAGCCAGTCTTGTGTGCTTTTCGCTCTATGAGCTGGCGCAGAATCTTGTTGGAATACCCAGTGCCTGTTATTAAACATGGTATGAGAAACAGGTTCCACAAGGTTCTTGAGGACTGTATTTTGATACACAACTGCATTCGTTTTTACTTTACGCCTTTCTCACAAAAATGTACCTCAGTTAAGCCCCAATAAGAGACTCCCAACCAAACCATGAGCGAGGATGGAAAATGACCTCGTTGGACACGCGGAATACGGTTGCTCGCTTCTTCACTGCTGTGGGCGTACACCTTATCATTTTGTTTGTTGTAGCTCTCTTCCACGGTGAAAATTTTTTCATCCGAAAAAAGAATTTCCCGATGCTTTTTTCCCGCGTACCGCTTCAACAAAGCGCGGCATCTCTTCAGTCTCAGGTCCATTAAACGAGCGTCCAAACGATGTCCTGTTTTTCTTCGATATGCCCTAAGCCCTAAGTCTTCATTTAACACCCTTTTCACCGTGGTCCTGCTTAACCCCATCTGAAGGGCCAACAGTTTCTGCTTACGTATGGGATTTCTTTGAATTCGCGCCTTCACAGCTTTTATCACTGCTGGAGTCCTAACAGAGCGAGGGCGACCACTTCTTGACCTGTCATCTACACTAGAGTCTTCATTGTATCGTTTTATGGTACGATAAACGAATCTTTTGGTTATATTCAAATTTTTCAGTAAGTCGAATATCTGGATTGGCGCGTAACCGCAACGATGCAACGCAATGACTACGACACGGTCGTCTTTAAGTGTCCACTCCATATTTAATAAAACCGGTCAAGTGCGAGTCTAAATCGCGCACGAAGGGTTCCGTACCACCGTTCAATGGAAGCGATGGTGTGGAGTGAATAGTTTGGATTTTACACAGCAAAATATTGTTTACAAAGTTATTGGTGCGGTTACTTTCACACTCCATGTACGTATCCAGGTGCATCCATAAGTTTGTATGTGGTATTGAAAGAATTGTTGTATGGGAGCCCCCTTAAATATTTCTTTTATCCTGTTTTTTAGTATTTGTTGTTATAGCGGCAACAGAAATACATAATCTGTGAAAATTTCAACTCTCTAGCTAGCTAGGTTCTTGAGATACAGCCTGGTGACAGACGGACGGACGGACGGACGGACGGACAGCGGAGTCTTAGTAATAGGGTCCCGTTTGGAACCCTTCGGGTACGGAACCCTAGAAATGAGGAAAATTCTTAAAAGTACACATTTTTATTTTCATGAAAAATTCGAAATTCGAATTCAATAAACTTTTTTGTGGCCAGCGTTCTAAATTCAAAAGTTTTTATTGTGTGACAGAACTTATGACCTGACTGTGTATACCCAAGAACTGGTGGGAAAGAGTCCAGGTGCGTGGAAAAGGGAAGAGGGGAAGAGAGGCCCTTGCGCAGGAGTGGAAAGACCATGGCTAATAATAATAATAAAATCTTGTTATTTGAATTAGGCTAGTATTTTAGTATATATAGTATATAATTAGTATTTAAACGCACATCAAAAATACTGATTAGCACACCAAAAAAGGATCAGCAAAAACACTTTTCATGTTTTAAATATTTTATGTGTGCTCAAGTTTCCAAATCAGTATTTTGATGTGCAGTTTAATATTTCCCTTTGAATCATTGGTGTGGAATAAAGAAATTGTGACACTAGTAAGTGCACAAATTCTGGGAATATTTCAACTTTAACTTAACCTCTCAAAAACCGAGGGTAGTTGGGACGGGTCGTGATTTTGAATCTTATGCCATGGTAATGAAATTTAAAACCTATAACGGAAAAGTGACGTTAGCTAACGCCGGTGGTATTCAAGAGGTGAGATACAGTCGCTGACGGACCGACAGACACGGACGGACAGCAGAGGCTTACCAATAGGGTCCGACACCCTTCGGGTACGGAATCCTAAAAACTGCGTTTGTCTATGGATTTAAGAATCAGAGAATAAGTAGGGGCCAGCAGAGAAATACGTTCAACTGATATGAAAAAAAAGGGTTTTTTTCGACTCCATTTACTCCACCATGAAGTCATCTACATATTTGAATTTTGGGTTATCGTTTATTGAGTATTGGATTAAGATTCTCACTAAAGGAAAACGCGATGGATGAAATTTTCTCGATAGAATTTAATTACGAAAATACCACTAAATTGTTTAATTTTTTCTATTCTCATTGTGGAACTGCGTTGAAAATGTAGTCATTAATTTCATTGTGGAACTGCGTTCAAAATGTAGTTATGTATTCGTAAACTCTCCTTAAAAAACTTTTTAACAAAATAGCGTAGTCTATTTTTAAACCATTTTTCTGTGGCTTAGCGCTACGTTATGACATTTTTTCCTGATTCCGTCCCTCTCACACTGCGGGTCTTTCCGCCTGGAGTAACGGGTACCTTTATACGGACGAGGTATCGCCTTACGACGCGTATTTAGAGAATGCGCGCAAGTGGGCCTTTGTCATTTTGACAGAAACTAGATAGAATTTCACTTTGAGAAAGGGCTAATCGTAAAATGTTGTCCCAAATTGGGATGTTCGTACGCAAACATCAAACGGAATTCCCGAAAACAACGGGCGTCCCAATTTGATTAGGAGCCCCCCTTCCCCTCGGAATCCCGAAGAAAAATTCTACTCACCGCCATTCCAGTAGAATTTAATTGTGTTTTCATTTGACCTGGGCATTCCGGACCTACGAAAAGGACCCTCGTCCTTTCATAATTAAAAGTACTCCGGGAACCCACATTATTCTAAGGGCCTCTTTGCAACCCGCTGAATTTGCTCGGAATGCGAGTATTTGGGGGCTTAATAAAGATTAATTTGGGACAAGGAATTCATTAATGTAAAAAGATTTTTTGCGAGCTCAAAAAACATCTGTTTCTAGGCGTAACAGTGAACATCCAGCCTTGTAGTTATTGTCTTCACGTTTGTAAATTTCAGGTATAGGGTCCAATAAGTATGGACCTTCAGGTCTATGACATCATCAGTGGGCCTGAGCAAACAGGCTGGTTTTCTAATTAGTGAATTTAATTGAAGTTTGTTTTGACGTAAGCGGAGTTTTGTACTGTGTGCGGCTCTTCTCATTTGGATTGGAACGATCTCATTAATCTTTTCACAATACGAGTGCGGTATTTTCATTCATTGCGCTAGCGACCGAAGCGTGTCCATTTCAGCTTAACCTGTCCACTCGCGTATGAACACTTACGCCCGGTTTCCTGGGCGCTGGTTAAGTTAACAAATTGGTTAAACTGATGTCAGCCAATCACGTGCCGCTATTTTGAATATTAGCGGCACGTGATTGGCTGAAATCAGTTTAACCAATTTGTTAACTTAATCAGCGCCCAGGAAACCGGGCGTTAGTATCGACTTGCATTAAATTTGAATTTACCTACCGTCCACTCGCGCATTAACACCTAGTATATAGACTTGGAATGATAGTAATATTTATTTGTATAAAATAATTACTTCTACGCACTATTATTGTTATTACTGGCAATACTGACCGGAAATAGAGGATAAACTTACCTTCTCTCTGATATCTCACACTTGATTGGTCGACTGACTGATTAAAAGAAAAAAAAACGGTAATGACATGACAATTTTGCTTTTTTTATGGCTATTGAGAGGCTTAAGCAAAAATGCTTTCTGTCCGGTTTGCTGTCCGAATTTTCGGCTGTTCTCCTCTAGTCTCGACAAAGATAGTGAGCTCTCTACGGTCGGCTGTCGGTTGCAAAGTATTCATTTCGGATTTTTGTTTTGAAAAATAATAATCGTAATTCCATTAACTATTTTCAGATTTTCCCTTGATACACTCTTCATGATACACCTCTGTCCCAAATTTCAAGGTTATAGGCATCTTGATCACTTTCTTCTGTGATTTAAACCGAGAAGTGTCGAGCCGAAAATTAATAGTACATTACTTCAGAGGGAAGAAAGTGACAGTTCCATACCGAGATTATGGCATTTGCGCCACGAGCTTGCGAGGGGCGCAAACCATTTGAGGTATGGAACTGTACTTTATCCTGAGGTATGTATAGTGCTTTTTAGTAAACCTACGAGGAAAATTATAGACATAAATGCATCCATATTTTACAAAAATCACAAAGATAAATGCTAAATCAATCGAAGTTTTTGCGAAAATGCGCGGGCTTTTCCTTTTTTTATTCGCCCGTTTCTGGAGTAGGCTAAGATCATAAGGTCATGCAGCCACTTCTTCCGTGATTCCGCGCGTTTTATATACAAAAATAATTTCGTTTTTAATTTTCTGTATGCACCAAGGAGGTTGGTAACTGGTAAAAAAAAAACTGTATGTGGCCAGAAACAATTTACTTGAAATTTAATTAGTAGACAGTTCAAGTCTCTTTGCAGCTGACAAATAAAAAAAAAAACCGGGTATGTAATGGAATTTCATACATACTTCCCACCCTTGGGTCGGAAGGATTTTCATACAAACTTCCATACCTTGGGATGAAAGGATTTGAAGGGCGGGATAAAGGCGTTTCTTCCCTCTAATTGGTATAATTAGTATGTATTTTCAGAGCAGGTGTGATAAAAAGTAATTTTCCTGTACTCACCCACCAGTTTCGTAACGACAAAATTATGTATCGTTACATTCCTACGTACAATATCAATTTCGAAAGTATTAATCCCCCTTATTATTAAGTATAAAATATACCGTATTTTTGATAGATCGATACAAAGTCTTAAAACAAAGCTAATACCCATTTATGCTAAATTTATTTGTCGCAGTTATTTCATTTTTATCGAAGTTTTATTGTTTTTGACGAAAAAGCCCAGAATTTTCAGATATTTTGAACAATAATTGTTTTTTTTTTCCAATAATTTCTAATTAAGTACTGCTTGAGTAATCTAACAAAACTTCTTCTAGGTAACTGTGACTTGAGACGTGGTTTTTACAGACCTTTGAATTTCTAGAAAATATCCTTTGTATATAAAAGAAAGTTTTTTTTTTTAATATTCAGAGGAGGTTTTTTTGTGTAAACCTTTTTAAAACTTGCTTGGTTTTGGTTCTATCTTTTAAGACATTGTTTAAAATGGTATCTCATAAATTATTGAAAGGATCTCTGAACCAAATGAGGGAGAAAATTCCACGTTTATTTTGTTTCTTCAAGTTGGTAGCGCATATTGAGCAAGTAATGTATAGTACTTGCGATAGAAGACCATGAAAGAAACAAAAAATGTCATTAAACATAATGTGCTAAAGTATCACGTTTGCGAGAAACTAGGTTTCAAGACAACCAAGACCTCGACAGCTCGAAAAAAAATAAATCCGACAGCTTGTTTTATGAAACCTAATTTCTCGCAAACGTAACACTTCAGAACATTAGTTTTCATTTTTTATTTGTTTGATGTTCAAGTGTACATTTTTTTTCATTAAACTGTGCCAGCAGCTTAAAGAAAAAAAAATCTCCCTCAATTTGGTTCAGGGTCCTAATTTCAATAACTTATGAGATATCGTCGTGCATGATATCTCAAAAGTTAGAGCAATAGCCAGCATGTTGTTAAAAACACAAAACCTCCCGGCTTTTCTTTAAATTGCAGTCAAAAAACCTTGCAAAGGATTTTTCTAGCACTTCAAAGTTCTGTAAAAACCATGTCTCCAGTCACAGTCAGAACAATTTTTGGATTAATTAATCAGTACTTAATTAGAAATGACTGAAAAAGAAATCAATTATTGTTCAAAATACCAATTTTCCGTAAAATTCTAGATTTTTTCGTCAAAAACAATAAAACGTCAATTAAAACGAAACGGTAAGACTTCGGCTAACACAAGTTTGGCCTAAATGGTTTTCAATGCTCTGTACTATCTTCGTTTAAAGGCTTTTCATTGATCTAATAAACACCCACATACAATAAACTATTCTAATTATTGTAGTGTTGTGTTTGAAATATAAGACTCACGGAGCGTCGTTCATTCACCTATTTACATAGTTAATTAAGACAAGGTATGCACCCTAAACCGAATTACCTTTTAAATTGCTTTACTGTGGCGCGGGTAAATGCTATTATTCTTTTGGAATTATTTTGTGATTATCACGTTAATTAAGATTCAGGTTATCCATTCCTGTTGGCACATGACCGTAAGAATGGCGATACAGAGAAGAGGCCTGTGCCCCGCGGTGGGTTGATGTGTGCTGAGTACGATGTTGGTGATCCAAACTCAAACTAAAACTCAAAATAATAAATGCAACTAAGTGTATACAAGATGTTTGTAGGAACTTGAGACTTAAATTATCACCAAAAATTGCAGAAAATATCAGGGCAACATACTGCGTTAGCTTAGGTGAAGGGTAAAGGGGGTGGGCGAAGCGAAGCCCCCTTCATCCTTCGTGTTAGGTTGAACATATAATAACAGCAAAAAATACTTAAAACATAAACTTAAGTACACAAAACATAAAAAGAAGTTTGGTGATCATTTATACAAACACAATTTGGTGATCATTTACTAATTTGGCAGTCATTTCGAATTTATTGGTAGTAAATTTTCGAATTTTTTGGTAATCGTTTAAACACAAGCCAATTATAAGTAGGACCTATCTATATTATATCTTATAGTAGTTTATGTGACTGCTACGTAATGGAGGGCATTAATACTCGAGATCACTCGAGAGTTTTAATGCCTAATTATGTACAGTTACATACACTAGTTTATCTACACATATATTATAAGCTCTCTTTGATGTGCTCAGGAACCGCATGTTTGACCGGCATTGTGGCTCTGCAGTTGTTTAGCTTGTTCTGTAGCACCAACTTCACAGACAAACTAAGGGCGGCACGTAGGCGGGCGTCGGCGTTCGAAATTTGAATGTCATAATATGTAGAAAAATTACCCATTATGTTCATAATGTGTAATTTTTCACATAAGAAATGAGTTTTTACCAAGTAGTTTAACATTATGCTGATCGTAACGTGCGGTTTTTGTACGCAGTAAAGAGGGTTTATGATACGTGTGTAGATAAAATATTTAATAACCAGTCGTTTTATTAGTAAGTAACTAGTAGCATTTAATACAAATGTATTATAAAGCATGCTATCGAGAAAAACTATTAAACTGTACTTGTCGTTTGTACCGGAATATCTGAGAAGAATATGGAATAAAAGCATTTATCTAATAAATATGATTTCACATGTCTAGAGAACAAAGCTTTTAGGATTAATAGCAAGCCTTTTGTATCGAGAAAAACTATTAAACTGTACTTGTCGTTTGTACCGGAATATCTGAGAAGAATATGGAATAAAAGCATTTATCTAATAAATATGATTTCACATGTCTAGAGAACAAAGCTTTTAGGATTAATAGCAAGCCTTTTGTTCTTATAAAGATAAAAGAAGGCTTTAAGAAATATTAAAAACACCAATTCCGAAACGAATCACTGGCTAAATGTTGGCAGATTTGTACCTCTACCAACAAGTATGTAAAAAAGCGTGACGCTGTGAATACGGAACGTCTAACTACTAATGTCCTTAAGTGGAAGTCTCTTCGCCCTTCCGCTCCCACCAATACGTAATATAAGTATATTATTTTCCGACTTCTGAGCTAAAAATAGCACCTTCGACGCTTGATTTTGGGTTCTCAGGCGGAAAAATTATATCCCGAACTCGTTCGAAAAGGCTTTTTATGAACCTCGCTATCACCCTCGCCTTCGGCTCGTGCCGTAAACTTCTCGGTTCGTAAATATAAGTCTTTGCTAACTCACAGACAGCCAGCGGGCATCGAGTTATAATTCGACCTTTGGCAGTTTGCGATTTCGCCAATGTCACAGATACTGCTATCGATTTTTAACTCGATTGCAGTATTTGTTACAAATTACAAATATTCGAAATATTTTATGATGTCTCCTTGCCATTCTAATTGATAAATAATGCTATTAGAGAAATATTCCTTAGCGTAAATCAGTCGAAGTGGAATGAAAAATTACAATAAATGTTATTTGGTTTTTCAATGTTGTATTTTTTCATTCTCTCATTTGGTATGTTCTCATTGCTGAGATGAAAAGTTGTTATTTGCATCTCGTGCCTTTGAGTCCCTCGCTCACTCAGGATTCTAACGTAGAATCACTCGCTGCGCTCGTGATTCAAATATAGTGTCCTTCGCTTACTTGAGACATAAACGAGCACTTGCAACAAAAACAACTTTGCTCTCTTGTTGCACAAATAACTAATAATACTTGCTGATGCCCGCCAACTTCATCTGCTTGTTCCTAGGATCTGTCATTTATCGTTCCCTTTATAAAGTATCCTTTATGTTAAACTAGCTCATAATCTATCTCTGTGTTAAATTTCATTCAAATCCGTCCAGCCGTTTTAGAGTGATTGAGGCACAAACACACAAATATCCAAGCATCGCTACTTTCGCATTTGTAATATAAGTTGGATCTACATAAAACAATGACATTTTTGTTTGATTCTCAAAACTAATGAGTAGTAAAAATCTAAGGGAGTCTTAAATTTACAGCTGGTGGCTAACTTCCAGCTGTCAATTTTAAGGGTCATTAGTCTCTTATCAAACATCTATTACAATAAATAAATCCATCACAGTTCCCAGAAACAAAACATGAACGTATACGTTATACATTACAAACATTATATTGCGAACATATAAATTGTAAGTGTTTCTCTACAACGTTACCAACCCACGTTTATAGTTATTTAACTTCCTAATGTGTTTGGTAAAGAGCTCCCTGGTGGGTTTCACGTTTGCTTCTCACACAGGAGATGCAGGTTCGAATCCTGACCATGTAACAATGAGATAATTAAGGTGCTACGAAAAAAATAATTGGCCTTTTTTCGAATCCATTTACTCCATCATGAAGTCATCTACAGATTTGATTTTTGGATTAACGTTTATTGAGTATTTGGTTAAGATTTTCTCTAAAGGAGAACGCGATTGTATGAAATTTTCTCGATAGAATTTAATTACGAAAACACCTCTAAATTGTTTTATTTTTTCTTGTAATTCTGAAATCCTAACTAATTTCACTGTGGAAATGCGTTCAAAATGTAGATATCATGTATTCGCAAAATCTCCTTAAAAAACTTTTTAACAAAATAGCGTAGTTTATTTTTAAACAATTATTCTGTGGTTTAGCACTACGTTTTTTAATTTTTGCACGATTCCGTCCCTCTCACACTGCGGGTCTTTCCGCCTGGAGTAACGGAGACCTTTGCACGGACGAGGTATCGCCTTAATCGGACGTTCAGAGTTTCGGACGACACGTTAAGCTGTAGGTCCCGGCTACTATAGCTACGTGGTAGTTGTAAACCCCTCCATCAACCCGCACTGAGCCAGTGTGGTGGAGTATGGCTTAATCTTACTCGTATCCGGATAAAGGCCTGTGCCCCTCGTGGGGACATTAATGGGCTACATTTATTTATTTATATTTGTTTAATATTTATGCTTCGGAACGCACCTCCTTTTGTTGCGCGACTAGGAACGGAGACGGAACTAGCAGCTGTCACTTGTATAGAAACGAGATGACGAGTTAGAGGTTACTTTCTTGACGTGGAAAAAATGTCGGCACATGGCGTTCGGGCCTTGGCTGTATTTCAGTAGTAATAATTGTCTAACACAAGTGTCGGGCCTGGTCGGAGTGTTAATTATAATAAGCACGGAACAATCGTCGGGAATAAGTAGATTCACGTCATCGGAGTGAGTGCTTCGTGTTGTGAAGCTTGAAGTGGTTTGGTCCCCAATTCGTCGCGTTCGGCAGCGACGGCGACAGCATCGGGCTACGACGAGAGTAAGATTCGACTCCTCTCCACCCACCCCTTGTGCTCCTTATCCCGTATTCCTGCCTCGAATTGAGCTTTCGAATTCCGGTCTACGGCGTCAAAGGTCAGTACCACGTGTGATACTCCTGGTGAAAACCACCCTACCAGATTCACGCCCGTTCGGTTGAGGCGTGGAATTAATCAATATTTATGTGTTGCGTTCCAAGAAAATTCCACTTGAGCAATAAATAAAGCTCGTTTATACACTTTATATTGCTAGTGGGAATTTTGGCGTCGTCTGTGCCATTGAAACGCGATACCCCATTCACCGAGTCGATAACGGCGAGGTCACGATATCTGTGCATCTGGATTCGCGACTTCATTACTGCGCTCTAAGGCTATTGCATTGCAGCGAGGTGCACACATATTGCGACTGTGTTGTGCAGATTTACGTGTTCTCACTAGTCATATATTTAAAGGGAAACCCAATCGCTTCTCAAGGATCGAATCGATTGTGCTATACGACAGTTTATCGGAACCATATCAGTATCTATGTATCTAGTGTTTAGATAAAATTTCCAGTTTTGATGCTGAAATGAATTCCTATTTATTTGTCCTATTTAAAGGGTAAGTATTTTGTACATTTTAGATCATGGCATGCATATGGAGGTCCCCTTCAGAAACTTAAATCCACAGCAGATCCGATGCAGTGAGTGTCAAATTGACGATTAGTGTATACGTTTCCGGCACTCTGTATAATGCAGGTATTCTATACAATCCCTAGGCAATGTATACGTCACCGTAAGATTGACAAAACCGTTAGTTTATGAGCTAACGTTTTTTATCTCGTTAGTTTACAAACTATCGATAAATTGTAAACTGTACCGTACTGCTTACGATATGACGCGTTAGTTTATAATAAACCGTTGAATTGTGAACTGGTTTAAACTTGAATTGCAAAGGAAATACCAGGACAATCACTGCGGCAGCTTAGGCGAAGACTAGAGGGGGCGAGCGCAGCGAAGCCTCCGAATAGTATTCGTGTTAGGTAGACATGTAAGAACAAAAGAAACATAAAGTATAAACATAAATTAGTTTATAAAATAACACGTTAGTTTATAAACTAATGGTTTTGACAATCCAACGGTGACATATATAATACCTAGGGCGTTCAGGCAATGTATGAAGTATTACTAATATTAATTCCCATTACATACTTTACCAAGGTAATGTATACAATTACTTAGCTATAGGCAATGTGTAAAGCAAGCGAATATCAGGGCAAAACACTGCGGTAGCTTAGATAAAGAAAGGGTAAAGGAGAAATGTTCTATACAGCTTCATACAGCCTTTATACAGCCTTCAGAGTTCAGTTGTAGGGTCGCATTCCTATCTAGTAAAGTGTTTCGCAAAAGCCCATACATTAAGACCTACTACCTCATACAGTAACTCAAATCGTCCTAAATATTGTGAAAAATGGTATTTTTCACATACACTGGACCCTGAATTTGATTGGATTTTACACCATCTTCATGTCACGTTCTCTGTATATGTCGCAGTTAGTTGGTTAAATCAGACACTTAACTAACACCCTAGACCGTTAATTAAAGACCGACGTTTAACCAAGTCACTAAAGTTCCGTCAGACAAGTGAGTGAACGAAACGTTTAACGAGTTGTCTAAACGTTCCTAGGCAACAAGACTTATACAATATAAATACAAATGAAAAGATTTTTTGTGTACTTAAGTTAATGTTTTAAGTATTTTTTGTTGTCGCTTCGCTCACCTCCTTTACCCTTCACCTAAGCTACAGCAGTGTTTTACGCTTTTACATAAATTTCCGGCTGCGCATTCGGCATTGTATAGAATACCTATGCAAAGTATGATACAAATAATATTTCAACAATACCTATTCGTTTTAGGCATTCTATACATTGCCTAGGGATTGTATAGAATGCCAGCGGATTATACAGATTACCGATAACATATACAAACGAAAACTGTCACATTTTCGCATAACTGAATCCTTATGCACCCTTGGCCAGGAATGGAACTGTTACTAAAATAGTTTCATCATGTTTGTGTCGAAGTCTCTCATTTGATATTTTAGTATAAACCGGATAGTCTTCGCAAACGGACAGAGCTGTAATATTAGCTATGCAGCTGGCAGCCACGAATAATGTCGGAAACGTGATATTTTGTAGCGTATATACTGCCGTTACCCACTCCTAGTTTGAAAAGTTGGAAATTGAGAGATTTCTCGCGGAGTTTAACGGACTAAAGTGAGATTGGCAATTTGTTAAAGAGTCTTAGGTATTTCGAAATAGTCTGGGATAACTTGGGAGGAGATTACTGTGACGTCGTTTCGCTTCGGACCTCTATTACCTATATAGAGCGACGACCCGAATGGCCGAGTCAGGAGTGACCCTGCCTACGAAGCCAAGGGTCCCGGGTTCGAGTCCCGGTGGGGGCCAATATTTGTTTGACGAGAACGGATGTTTGTACCCTAGTCATGGTTGTTTATCTATCTAAGTATACTATTTATCTATATAAGTATGTGTATCGTTGTCTAGTACCCAAGATACAGGGAATCCTAGTTTGGGGCTAGATCAATGTGTCTCAATAGTGTCCAAGGTATTATTATTATTATTGTTATTATTATTATAGAGGATACTGGGATGCAGGGACCTGGCAGGAACCAGTCGTTTTATTTGTAAGTAACTAGTAGCATTTAACACAAATGCATTATAAAGCATGCTATCGAGAAAAACTATTAAACTGTTCTTGTCGTTTGTACCGGAATTGCTGAGAAGAATATGGAATAAAAGCATTTATCTAAAAAATATGATTTCACATGTCTAGAGAACAAAGCTTTTAGGATTAATAGCAAGCCTTTTGTTCTTATAAAGATAAAAGAAGGCTTTAAGAAACATTAAAAACACTAATTCCGAAACGAATCACTGGCTAAATGTTGGCAGATTTGTACCTCTACCAACAAGTATGTAAAAAAGCGTGACGCTGTGAATACGGAACGTCTAACTACTAATGTCCTTAAGTGGAAGTCTCTTCGCCCTTCCGCTCCCACCAATACGTAATATAAGTATATTATTTTCCGACTTCTGAGCTAAAAATAGCACCTTCGACGCTTGTTTTTGGGTTCTCAGGCGGAAAAATTATATCCCGAACTAGTTCGAAAAGGCTTTTTATGAACCTCGCTATCACCCTCGCCTTCGGCTCGTGCCGTAAACTTCTCGGTTCGTAAATATAAGTCTTTGCTAACTCACAGACAGCCAGCCGGCATCGAGTTATAATTCGACCTTTGGCAGTTTGCGATTTCGCCAATGTCACATATACTGCTATCGATTTTTAACTCGATTGCAGTATTTGTTACAAATTACAAATATTCGAAATATTTTGTGATGTCTCCTTGCCATTCTAATTGATAAATAATGCTATTAGAGAAATATTCCTTAGCGTAAATCAGTCGAAGTGGAATGAAAAATTACAATAAATGTTATTTGGTTTTTCAATGTTGTATTTTTTCATTCTCTCATTTGGTATGTTCTCATTGCTGAGATGAAAAGTTGTTATTTGCATCTCGTGCCTTTGAGTCCCTCGCTCACTCAGGATTCTAACGTAGAATCACTCGCTGCGCTCGTGATTCAAATATAGTGTCCTTCGCTTACTTGAGACATAAACGAGCACTTGCAACAAAAACAACTTTGCTCTCTTGTTGCACAAATAACTAATAATACTTGCTGATGCCCGCAACTTCATCTGCTTGTTCCTAGGATCTGTCATTTATCGTTCCCTTTATAAAGTATCCTTTATGTTAAACTAGCTCATAATCTATCTCTGTGTTAAATTTCATTCAAATCCGTCCAGCCGTTTTAGAGTGATTGAGGCACAAACACACAAATATCCAAGCATCGCTACTTTCGCATTTGTAATATAAGTTGGATCTACATAAAACAATGACATTTTTGTTTGATTCTCAAAACTAATGAGTAGTAAAAATCTAAGGGAGCCTTAAATTTACAGCTGGTGGCTAACTACCAGCTGTCAATTTTAAGGGTCATTAGTCTCTTATCAAACATCTATTACAATAAATAAATCCATCACAGTTCCCAGAAACAAAACATGAACGTATACGTTATACATTCATTACAAACATTATATTGCGAACATATAAATTGTAAGTGTTTCTCTACAACGTTACCAACCCACGTTTATAGTTATTTAACTTCCTAATGTGTTTGGTAAAGAGCTCCCTGGTGGGTTTCACGTTTGCTTCTCACACAGGAGATGCAGGTTCGAATCCTGACCATGTAACAATGAGATAATTAAGGTGCTACGAAAAAAATAATTGGCCTTTTTTCGAATCCATTTACTCCATCTTGAAGTCATCTACAGATTTGATTTTTGGATTAACGTTTATTGAGTATTTGATTAAGATTTTCACTAAAGGAGAACGCGATTGTATGAAATTTTCTCGATAGAATTTAATTACGAAAACACCTCTAAATTGTTTTATTTTTTCTTGTAATTCTGAAATCCTAACTAATTTCACTGTGGAACTGCGTTCAAAATGTAGATATCATGTATTCGCAAAATCTCCTTAAAAAACTTTTTAACAAAATAGTGTAGTTTATTTTTAAACAATTATTCTGTGGTTTAGCACTACGTTTTTTAATTTTTGCACGATTCCGTCCCTCTCACACTGCGGGTCTTTCCGCCTGGAGTAACGGAGACCTTTGCACGGACGAGGTATCGCCTTAATCGGACGTTCAGAGTTTCGGACGACACGTTAAGCTGTAGGTCCCGGCTACTACAGCTACGTGGTAGTTGTAAACCCCTCCACCAACCCGCACTGAGCCAGTGTGGTGGAGTATGGCTTAATCTTACTCGTATCCGGATAAAGGCCTGTGCCCCTCGTGGGGACATTAATGGGCTACATTTATTTATTTATATTTGTTTAATATTTATGCTTCGGAACGCACCTCCTTTTGTTACGCGACTAGGAACGGAAACGGAACTAGCAGCTGTCACTTGTATAGAAACGAGATGACGAGTTAGAGGTTACTTTCTTGACGTGGAAAAAATGTCGGCACATGGCGTTCGGGCCTTGGCTGTATTTCAGTAGTAATAATTGTCTAACACAAGTGTCGGGCCTGGTCGGAGTGTTAATTATAATAAGCACGGAACAATCGTTGGGAATAAGTAGATTCACGTCATCGGAGTGAGTGCTTCGTGTTGTGAAGCTTGAAGTGGTTTGGTCCCCAATTCGTCGCGTTCGGCAGCGACGGCGACAGCATCGGGCTACGACGAGAGTAAGATTCGACTCCTCTCCCCCCACCCCTTGTGCTCCTTATCCCGTATTCCTGCCTCGAATTGAGCTTTCGAATTCCGGTCTACGGCGTCAAAGGTCAGTACCACGTGTGATACTCCTGGTGAAAACCACCCTACCAGATTCACGCCCGTTCGGTTGAGGCGTGGAATTAATCAATATTTATGTGTTGCGTTCCAAGAAAATTCCACTTGAGCAATAAATAAAGCTCGTTTATACACTTTATATTGCTAGTGGGAATTTTGGCGTCGTCTGTGCCATTGCAACGCGATACCCCATTCACCGAGTCGATAACGAGGTCACGATATCTGTGCATCTGGATTCGCGACTTCATTACTGCGCTCTAAGGCTATTGCATTGCAGCGAGGTGCACACATATTGTGACTGTGTTGTGCAGATTTACGTGTTCTCACTAGTCATATATTTACGGGCAAACCCAATCGCTTCTCAAGAATCGAATCGATTGTGCTATACGACAGTTTATCGGAACCATATCAGATCTATGTATCTAGTGTTTAGATAAAATTTCCAGTTTTGATGCTGAAATGAATTCCTATTTATTTGTCCTACCAATCCACAGCAGATCCGATGCAGTGAGTGTCAAATTGACGATTAGTGTATACGTTTCCGGCACTCTGTATAATGCAGGTATTCTATACAATCCCTAGGCAATGTATACGTCACCGTAAGATTGACAAAACCGTTAGTTTATGAGCTAACGTTTTTTATCTCGTTAGTTTACAAACTATCGATAAATTGTAAACTGTACCGTACTGCTTACGATATGACGCGTTAGTTTATAATAAACCGTTGAATTGTGAACTGGTTTAAACTTGAATTGCAAAGGAAATACCAGGGCATTACTGCGGCAGCTTAGGTGAAGACTAGAGGGGGCGAGCGCAGCGAAGCCTCCGAATAGTATTCGTGTTAGGTAGACATGTAAGAACAAAAGAAACATAAAGTATAAACATAAATTAGTTTATAAAATAACACGTTAGTTTATAAACTAACGGTTTTGACAATCCAACGGTGACATATATAATACCTAGGGCCTTCAGGCAATGTATGAAGTATTACTAATATTAATTTCCATTACATACTTTACCAAGGTAATGTATACAATTCCTAGGGATTGTATAGAGTACCTACTTGGCTACCGGCAATGTGTAAAGCAAGCGAATATCAGGGCAAAACACTGCGGTAGCTTAGGTAAAGGGTAAAGGAGAAATGTTCTTCATACAGCCTTTATACAGTCTTAAGAGTTCAGTTGTAGGGTCGCATTCCTATCTAGTAAAGTGTTTCGCAAAATGTCCATACATACAAAACCTACAACCTCATACAGTAACTCAAATCGACCTAAAAATTGTGCAAAGTGGTATTTTTCACATACACTGACCCTGAATTTGATTGGATTGGACACCATCTTCATGTCACGTTCTCTGTATATGTCGTAGTTAGTTCGTTAAATCAGACACTTAACTAACACCCTAGACCGTTAATTAAAGACCAACGTTTAAACAAGTCGCTAAAGTTCCGTCAGACAAGTGAGTGAACGAAACGTTCCTAGGCAACAAGACATATACAATATAAATACAAATGAAAATATTTTATGTGTACTTAAGTTAATGTTTTAAGTATTTTTTGTTGTTATTACATGTTCAACCTTACACGAAGGATAAAGGGGCTTCGCTTCGCTCACCTCCTTTACCCTTCACCTAAGCTACAGCAGTGTTTTACGCTTTTACATAAATTTCCGGCTGCGCATTCGGCATTGTATAGAATACCTATGCAAAGTATGATACAAATAATATTTCAACATTACCTATACGTTTTAGGCATTCTATACATTGCCTAGGGATTGTATAGAATGCCAGCGGATTATACAGATTACCAATAACATATACAAACGAAAACTGTCACATTTTCGCATAACTGAATCCTTATGCACCCTTGGCCAGGAATGGAACTGTTACTAAAATAGTTTCATCATGTTTGTGTCGAAGTCTCTCATTTGATATTTTAGTATAAACCGGATAGTCTTCGCAAACGGACAGAGCTGTAATATTAGCTATGCAGCTGGCAGCCACGAATAATGTCGGAAACGTGATATTTTGTAGCGTATATACTGCCGTTACCCACTCCTAGTCTGAAAAGTTGGAAATTGAGGGATTTCTCGCGGAGTTTAACGGACTAAAGTGAGATTGGCAATTTGTTAAAGAGTCTTAGGTATTTCGAAATAGTCTGGGATAACTTGGGAGGAGATTACTGTGACGTCGTTTCGCTTCGGACCTCTATTACCTATATAGAGCGACGACCCGAATGGCCGAGTCGGGAGTGACCCTGCCTACGAAGCCAAGGGTCCCGGGTTCGAGTCCCGGTGGGGGCCAATATTTGTTTGACGAGAACGGATGTTTGTAACCCTAGTTATGGTTGTTTATCTATCTAAGTATACTATTTATCTATATAAGTATGTGTATCGTTGTCTAGGACCCAAGATACAGGGAATCCTATTTTGGGGCTAGATCAATGTGTCTCAATAGTGTCCAAGGTATTATTATTATTATTGTTATTATTATTATAGAGGATACTGGGATGCAGGGACCTGGCAGGAATGGCGGGGAAGCATGTACTACATAATTCTCTAAGTTGAAAACTTAAAAGCCGTCTTCAAGTTCAAGCCCTATTTCTTCCTTCCTGCTCAGGATGCGATGAAGTCTCTGATGAAAAGTCCCCATCAAAACTTTATTTGTACGGAACCACATACCAAAACGTCATCTGTGTATATATTTTTTTGTTTTTGGTGATTTCAAAAAGCGCTAAACAATCTTTTTATAGTAGTTTATGTGACTGCTACATAATTGAGGGCATAATACTCGAGAGTGGGTGGCGAGTTTCATATTAATATCACTCGAGAGTTTTAATGCCTAATTATGTACAGTTAAATACACTAGTTTATCTACACACATATCATAAGCTCTCTTTGATGTGTTCAGGAACCGCATGTTTGACCGGCATTGTGGCTCTGCAGTTGTTTAGCTTGTTCTGTAGTACCAACTTCATGCAGGCGGGCGTCGGCGTTCGAAATTTGAATGTCATAATATGTAGAAAAACTACACATTATGGTCATAATGTGTAATTTTTCAGATAAGGAATGAGTTTTTACCAAGTAGTTTAACATTATGCTGATCGTAACGTGCGGTTTTTGTACGCAGTAAAGAGGGTTTATGATCCGTGTGTAGATAAAAATTGATATGGGACCACCTCTGAAGTATGACCTACGAATCAAAACAAAAACCATCCAAATCGATTCATAATTGACGGACTAATCCTGTAACAAACATGCAAAAAAAACAGTCAACTGAGAACCCCCTCTATTTGAACACGGTTGAAAAGGGAGAGTTGTATAACTGGCTTCACTTGGATTCAAATCTGTGTGTTTGCCGAATCCTTTAAAAGTAGTAACTGGCTCGATAGATGAGCGATTATTTTAGCAATCCGCTCGACACTTCTCGGCTTTTTGATTATTTAAATCGTAAATCGATGAACTGCTTTCAGATTTTCCCTTAATATACTCTTCATGCTACACCTCTGTGCCAAATTTCAAGTTTCCAGGACATCTTGATCACTTTCAGCGACTAAAACCGAGAAGTTGTACTTAATCGTATCGCACTTCTATGTATTACACTGTATATTTTTGTAATAGGCACCTACACATAACCATAAACATTTACATAAAGGCACATACATTGCTTCTGGCCCCACATTCTAAAAACACGTACCATTACTAAGTAGCGAGTCTAGAACGTACGCAAACGCTTATTTTATTATCCATACATAAATAACACACATAATGTATTCGAAAAACACTTAACGCCCGTGTATAAGTACTCCTAACTAACCTACTGGAGGCACGTGCACTCCAGGTTCAGCCTCCGTCCTCCAGTCAGTCACGTTACGTAGTAACTAACTATTATCTAATCTGTGGTTCAGCTCTTATGAGGATGCAAGGAAACAATCGGTAATACTGATTATCGGAATCATAACACATCACCATCCTTTCAGCTGTTAAACACGAGCGCACATTTTTTTTTTGGCATAAGTTACGATCACCAAAAACGCACCTATTTTACCAATAAATTCGAAACGACCGCCAGAATTAGTAAACGATCACCAAACTTCTTTTCATGTTTTGTGTACTTAAGTTTATGTTTTAAGTATTTTTTGTTGTTTTTACATGTTCAACCTAACACGAAGGATAAAGGGGGCTTCGCTCACCTAGTTTACCCTTCACCTAAGCTACCGCAGTATTTTGCCCTGATATTTTCTGCAACTTTAGATGATCATTTACCCATTTTGGATAGGAAAAAAATATTTTGGTGGTTTATTTAAATTGTTCTCTTTTTTAACAAACGTTTACATACATGCATTGCTTCTGGCCCCCTTACTAAGATACCCTGTGTCTTGGAAACCAGAAACGGGCACGTCACACACATATAAACATCCGAGACCTGGTTTTTTTTTTACCCCCAGCCGGGGATCGAACCCGGGACCTCTCGCATGGTAGGCAGAGCCACAACCGTTGCGCCACATAGGTCGCCGATACCTCGACCTCGCCGCAACACCTCAATATGTCATCGCTGTCAGCGATAAACTATTTAAGATAAACACTCGAGAGACCTATAAAAAGATACTAACCCCACAAAGTGTCTGTTTTCTCTTGAAGGCTGTTTATGATTTTCATAACGCCAACGTTACGGCGGTAAGCAGTGACAAATAGCCTTTTGAGGTACATTTTATAGGCAATTTCAGACACCATCGGCAGAGGATATCCCTTAACGTAAAAGTAAAATGTAACGTGATACAAAACCGTGTCTAACATTTTTAAAATTTAAATTAAAAAGTGTTTTTAGGGCCGCCATTAAAAAGAGAATGAGATGGTGGAAAAAAGGCTTGTAATTTTTCATCCTTATTTTGAAGCGGGAACACGGATCTCCTTTTGCAGAAAGATGAAGAAAGAAAAATATTTTTGGGGGCTGGGGTGCATACTCATTTTGAATGACCTAGGCCGGTCCAGCTCATTGTATTTCTATCTGAACATAAGGCTTATGGGCGAAATCTGCCACTGAATGGATGCCTACAGACGGGCATCGGGGCGTAGGAGAAGGCCTAGAAGAAGATGGAGAGACGATCTGGATAAAGTTCCTGCCAGGGTGGATTGGTAAAGCTTCAGCTAAAGACAGGAGATTCAGGCAAACATTCATGCAGAAGTAGTTAAATGCCTGAATACCTCAAAATTTTATAAATAGTCAAAATCATCTCAACGACAGTGGCCTAAGGAACAAATAAATAAACGCAGAAGTGAACAATAAATTGCTCGGATCAAATGTTATGTTGATCTGAAAGGTGATCAGTTCACATTGGTGTACCAAATAAATTAAGTTTCTATAAATGTTTTAATTACAAAATGGAAAATATTAAACTGCACATCAAAAATACTGATTTGCACAGCAAATATCAGGGCAAAATGCTGAGACAGCTTAGGTGAAGGGTAAAGGGGGTGAGTGAAGCGAAGCCCCCTTTATCCTTCGTATTAGGTTAAACATGTACAACAAAAAATACTAAAAACATGAACTTAACTTAAGCACAGTACCCGCAATATAAAATGATTTCACAAAGCTTTCGGGTGTATCCGGTTCGGTGAACATTATTTCCAAGCAGAAATAAGCTTCGCCTTTTAGTCCTTCAACCGTCCGTGTTTCCTACATCAGAGGGACTGAAAATGGTACCACAGTGGACCATTCAGCTCCGTGGTCTAATGGGTTTCACGCTTGCTTCTCACACAGGAGATGCAGGTCCAAATCGTTACCTTGTGCCAATAAGATAAATTATTTTTCTTAAGTACATTATCGGATGTTCAGTATTTCGGAGTTCCGGTTACTATCGCTAGGTGGTAGTGGTCGTAAAAACCCTCTACCAAACTGCACTGAGCTAGTGTGAGGTGATATGAAAAAACATATATACAAAAGGAATACGAATGTAAACGAAAAGGATAGCGTTAATTACTTCCACATATAAGAAAGAAAATAGAGCGCAACCAATGCGCTCGACTCAAACTAAAATAACGTAGCGTCAAACCACATAAAAGTAGTTTAAAAATAAACTACGCTATTTTTACAAAAATATTTTCAAAGATAGTTTACGAATACATAATGTTCACATTTTCAATGTAATTCACATTTTTAATGTAAGTTAGTGTTTCAGAATTACAGGAAAAAATAATAAATTTAGAGGTCTTTTCGTAATTAAATTTTATCGAGAAAATTTCACCTAATCGCGTTTTCCTTCAGTGAGAATCTTAATCAAATACTGAATATACGGTGATCAAAAAATAAAATCTGTAGATGAATTTATAGTGGAGTAAATGAATTCGAAAAAAACGATCCATTTTTTTCGTATCACCTTAATCTTACTCGTATCCACATTGGACCATACCTTGAACGGCAAGGGCGAAAGTTGCATTATCCGCGCTTCGATTATCCTACTAATATTATAAATGTGAAAACAGCGATGTTTAGATGTTTGGATGTTTGTGTGTTTGTGTCTCAATCACGCTAAAACGGATGAACGGATTATAAAGAAATTTAGCACAGAGATAGACTGACAAATACACGGTGACTTTTCATTAGTATTGTTTACTTCGGGGAATGATAGTACCCATCAAAATGAACAACTTTCCCCAAGAAAATTAAGGTCTCCAACAACGAAAAAAAAATATTTGTTCCTCAGTGCATTGGATCAGCTATAATATAAGTAACTATGGAAGACCCAATTTTTCCGTTTGAGATAAATATTAAGTAAATACATAGAAAACATTCAAGACTAAGAAACAAATATTCATGCTCATCACAGAAATATTTGCCTTTACCGGGATTCGAACCCAGGACCGTCAGCATCGTAGGCAGGGTCTCTACCCGCTAGGCTAAACCGGTCGTCGAATGTATGTAATGCACATCTTTAAATATGGCTATGTCGCAGTTAGTTGGTTAAATCAGACACTTAACTAACACCCTAGACCGTTAATTAAAGACCGACGTTTAAACAAGTCGCTAAAGTTCCATCAGACAGGTGAGTGAACGAAACGTTCCTAGGCAACAAGACATATACAATATAAATAAGTACAGATACAAATATTTTATGTGTACTAAGTTTATGTTTTAAGTATATTTGTTGTTATTACATTTCTCACCACCTAACACGAGGGACTAAGGGGGCCTTCGCCTAAGCTACCGCAATGTTTTGCCCTTATATAAGCTGTGCAAATCAGTAGTGAAAAGATAGACTCTGAAAGTAATCAGCTGTTGTCGTGACGCCATCTTGTTTTACATTATTAACAAACACGCCGGCTTTCGGTTAGACAGATTGTTAAACGTTTTCGACCATTTTTGGACGATGCTTTATTGAAATCAAAATGCTAGTGACTTGGTTAAACGTTGGTCGTTAATTAACGGTTTAGGGTGTTAGTTAATGTCTGATTTAACCAACCAACTGCGACAGCTACACCCTGTAAGCGTCTCGGTCATTTTGCCACTGCTTACGCTATTTTATGGGCCTGTTAACACTCTCGGGGAGTTGCCGACACGTAGAATTAACCACTAGACTTACAGCACCGGCCACATGTGTCCTCGTCGACAAACTTAACGTGCCAGCCGCAGCCTTAGGACCGTATTCACCAGCGGGTGCAATCCCGTTTCGGTATGCCTTAAATTGGTTTAGTGACGATCAAATATTACGGAAATCGTTGAACCTTTGCCGATAGGTTCGCCGCACTTAGAGACATTTTGTAGCTTATTATTTAGAAAGTCTGTATTTATAGAGTGTAAAATGTTTGTGGTTTGGAATAAAAAGGCTTTTATCTTCACACGTATCATAAACTCTCTTTACTGCGTCCAAAAACCGCACGTTACGATCTGAATAATGTTAAACTACTTTGTAAAAACTCATTTTTTATCTGATAATTATGACCATAATTGAACATTATGACCATAATGTGTAAATTTTCTACATATTATGACATTCAACATTTCGAACGCCGACGCCCGCCTGCGTGCCGGCCCTACTTTTTCTGTGAAGTTGGTACTAACAAGCTAAACAACTCAATGCCACAATGCCGGTCAAACATGCGGTTCCTGAACACATCAGAGAGCTTATGATATGTGTGTAGATAAACTAGTGTATGTAACTGTACATAATTAGGCATTAAAACTCTCGAGTGAAATTATTATGAAACTCGCCTTCGGCTCTTTTCATAAACCCACTCTCGAGTTTTAATGCCCTCCATTATGTAACTATCAGTCACATAAACTACTATATTATTATTATTATAAATGTAGCCCATTAATGTCCCCGAGGGGCACAGGCCTTTACCCGATATATACACATACATACTTATTTGCATGCAGGCACAAGCATTGTTTCAGACATACTTATTTGCATGCAGGCACAAGCATTGTTTCAGACATACTTATTTGCATGCAGGCACAAGCATTGTTTCAGACATACTTATTTGCATGCAGGCACAAGTATTGTTTCAGACATACTTATTTGCATGCAGCCACAAGCATTGTTTCAGACATACTTATTTGCATGCAGGCACAAGCATTGTTTCAGACATACTTATTTGCATGCAGGCACAAGCATTGTTTCAGACATACTTATTTGCATGCAGGCACAAGTATTGTTTCAGACATACTTATTTGCATGCAGCCACAAGCATTGTTTCAGACATACTTATTTGCATGCAGGCACAAGCATTGTTTCAGACATACTTATTTGCATGCAGGCACAAGCATTGTTTCAGACATACTTATTTGCATGCAGCCACAAGCATTGTTTCAGACATACTTATTTGCATGCAGCCACAAGCATTGTTTCAGACATACTTATTTGCATGCAGGCACAAGCATTGTTTCAGACATACTTATTTGCATGCAGGCACAAGCATTGTTTCAGACATACTTATTTGCATGCAGCCACAAGCATTGTTTCAGACATACTTATTTGCATGCAGCCACAAGCATTGTTTCAGACATACTTATTTGCATGCAGGCACAAGCATTGTTTCAGACATACTTATTTGCATGCAGGCACAAGCATTTTATTTGCATGCAGACCTGCCCCGGTAGCACGATGACCGCGGGGGGTGTCGCGAGACGGGAAAGTGAAGGACAGAGCTATTTCGAGCGTATAGCTATGTCTCTCACATTCCCCTCGTCGCTACACCCCGCGGGGGTAAACATGCTGAGTTTTTTTTTCTGTATCCCCAGCCGTGTATCGATTCTTGCATGGTAGGCAAAGCGACAACCGCAGCGCCAGCCCCACCACGCAGGCTCATTGCGGGTTTGTGTAGGGGGTTTTAGACGACCCACCACCACTACGTAGCGATAGTAGCCGGGACCTACAGCTTAAGGGATTAAATATGGCCAGAAATGCATCTTTAGCTTCAATTCTAGGCTAAATTAGACAACATAAAAATGTAGGATAAATATATTTTATAAAAGGTCTATTAGAGATAAGAATGGACTTTTAAAATTACCGGATATCTGTTATATTTAATACTTAAAAATATTTTTCGCAATGCATTATTATTCAACTAAATGAACAAGCGCTCGGAGACGAAATCAGTTTCCTATATGAAACTTACACGCAAAAATAGGTAAAAAAGGGCAATATTTTGGTTGTTTTATTTTATTTTTAATGTTATTATTACAGGAGTTTAGTAATATTTTCTATAATTTTCTTGGTCTCGGAGCTCGGGCTGCCCCGCGGGGCTCTGCGCGGGAGCATGCGTCAGTCTGCTTCGACGCGATGCGACGGGTATTTGTTTTCTTTGTCTAATTATCAATGCCATTGGCCTTTGTTCAGCCCTTAAGGCCCAAGATCACACAAAACCACTGAAGAGCGCATTGGCAAAAATAATAATAAATAATTTCACTACATCTCTCAAAAAATAAATGTTATTCACAAAGAGATTATCTAGTTTAAATACTATGTCATTACGCGATTGGATTAATTTGCATCGATCGTAAAAAATCCTGAACATAGTCTAAATTAAAAAGGAGATACAATAATTTTAACATAAAATAACAGATTTTTCTCCCAATTTTTATACCTAAATTTTCCTATTTTAGAGCTCCGTATCAATCCTTAAATTTATCAATTAGCTTATTTCCGTTTTTCAGTAGATTCGAAAAATCACCTAATTTTTGACGTCTCCTGGCGGCCCGAAGCAAATCCGCGCCGCCCGCTACCCCGCCAGTTCCTCTACCCCGCCAGAAGACGACGGGCGAGTGCGGCGCCCCTCACCTCAAAAGCCAGAACTGAGCCTTAACGTGTCATTCGAAACACTGAACGTCCGATAACGTACTTAAGATAAATTAATTATCTATTGCTCAGGATTCGAACCTGCATCTTCTGAGTGAAACAAGCGAGAAAACCCGTTAGACCACGGAGCTCTTTTTTATTTTATTATTATTATTAAATATTACCTTTCTTTGGTACATGGGACTTCTGAACCCTTTTATCTAAGTTTTTGGTCTTGAGGTGAGCAAAATAGGTGCCTGAACTCGAACGAACGAGAATAATAACAATAATACCTTGGACACTATCTACACACATTGATCTAGCCGCAAACTAGGATTCCCTGAATCTTGGGTACAAGAATGGAGGAGGTATTTTGTGAATACGGCCCTGTCACAGTGAACAATGAAACAAAGGTCATGAAAGACTTGAGCTGCAATAATTCTCACTTAGGACCGGCGATGGCTGCGCTGGGCAAAAGCTGCGTATGTCGGAAATAACATATTTTAGCACTCGCGTCGACTCCAGATTTTTCGCGATGCCGGGTTTATCCTACCCTTGAAGGCTTGCGGTGATTTACTAAAGATTTTATGCTGTTTTTTAGGGTTCCGTACCCGAAGGGTGCCAAACGGGACCCTATTACTAAGCCTCCGCTGTACGTCTGTCCGTCCGTCCGTCACCGGGCTCTATCAGATCGAACGAAATTTATAGAGAACTGAAATGTTCACAGAATGTGCATTTCTGTTGCCGCAACAGCAACAAATAATGAAACATACCGATTTTCAAGAATTAAAAGAAGTACCCATAGAAAAAATTATTGGTATGGCTATTTTCTTAGCCATTTTGTTTTATTTGTTTATCGGTGAAAAATGGACTCTCCCGATCTTATCGGAAAAGATTTTAATTGCAGGTATTGAGTCTTGTGCTTAGTTGTTTATCTTTATATAATAAAAATAATAATAATAATACCTTGGATACTATTTACACACATTGATCTAGCCCCACACTAGGATTCCCTGTGTCTTGGGTACTAGACAACGATACACTTACTTATATAGATAAATACTATACTTAGATAGATAAACAACCATGACTAGGGTACAAACATCCGTTCTCATCAAACAAATATTTGCCCCCACCGCGACTCGAACCCGGGACCCTTGGCTTCGAAGGCAGGGTTACTGCCGACTCGGCCATTGGGGTCGTCAGTATATGATTAATAATTGCTCATTTGAATTATAATGAATAATATTAAGTTTTTTTATCATATTTGATTTTATTTCTGTAAATAAGTTACTCAATTTCTATCCACTTCCGGTTTCAATGAGCAAAGAATTTCGTTTAACCGAGTACATAATTTAATGCTTACAGGCAACATACACAAAACTATTTTTCAATGTTTCGATTTACGGCCTTGAATGTAGTCCTACCTAGTATTTAATATTTTATTATTAAAAATTAAATAGGTATGTGTACTCGTACAAAAGATTGACGTTTTACAATGGTATGGAACCCTTCATGTGCGGGTCCGATGTCCTACACGCCCTTGACCGGTTTTATTTATGTTGGAGGGAAAAAAATGGAATAGTCCATGCCCAGGAGTCAGACCTCCCTGCTATGTCCGGGTCCCCACACATTGAGCGGGCATCAGCTCGTGTATAATAATAATAATAATAATAATAATAGTTTATTTACTTTTAAAGGTTTACAGTAGCTTCATAGGGCTAGAACTTCTTTTTAAGTATAGAAATACCTGTACCAGGAAGCTCCGTTCTCCCACACTTAGTCTGTTCTTATAATTAATCAGTAAACAAAACTAATTTTTAATAATTTAATCTAATGCCAACTTACTTAATATAAGTTCCAAGACAAAAGTAAAAGGATACAACGGAAAAACAAAATATATATAATTATTATTATTATGCGGACTAAAAGCAACCCAACAGAAGGGTATGGTCCTATTAATACATGTGCTTTCTATTATTTTCTATTCTATTCTGTAATGGGCGTACTGATCTAAAATTCTGTGAGTGCAAAAATAACTTTTTCACTTCTCATGCTCGAAAAAGTACTACTTTATGCAGGATCTAGGCGACATAAAGTTGAATTTTATGCTCTTGTGCATAAAAGTAGCTTTTTAAATGTGTCTACACTAAGGCAGTGACCATTTAGCCCATACAGCCAAAAACAATTAATTGTACATGGATAAAACTTGCTAATTTATAATATTTCCATCCCTATTTGCATTTTTGATTTATAATAAGATAATACGAAAAAGAAACTAAATATCAAAACGTGTTTACCACAAAAAAAAACATTATTCCAAAATAATTTAAGAATAGGCTGTATATTTTTTTTCTTTGCCCGAAAATTATGCAGGAAAATTAAAAAAAGTCAAGGAGCGGGAAAGAAGCCGTGAACTTTTCGTATTGAATTTTCTCAAATTATTGTTGAATTGGCTATTGCTGTTTTATTTTCTCGCAATCGAAGTGAAAAGCAGAGTTTATAACTCGTCCACAAAACCATTTTTATCCTCGACATTACTATCAGCCCTCGCCTTCGGCTCGGGCTGCTAAAAGTCTCGGATAAAAATGGTTCGTTTTGTGCACTTGTTGTAAAATCTACTATTTGACCATTCCAGGTTTGAATTAGCAGTCAAAAATGACATTTAATTAGGTGACCAAATTTTGGGGGATGATTGATTACCCATTATTAAGAACAACTTTCCCCTCGGAACCCATAATCGCAAATGAATATCTTTTTTGGGTCTTCCACAGTAATCAGCTGATCGGGTCAATGTACTGAGGATCAGTAAATATTTTTTCATGCGCGACTTACGTTCCTTTGCGAAAGTTGTTGATAATGATGGGTAGGTAGATTCCCCAAAATATGGTCAGTTGATTAAACGTCACCCGGTTTATATACGGAGAAGAAAAACTGTTTATTTCATGTCAAATATATGTCATAGATTGACGACAGAAGTTCAAAGTTCAAAATTCAAATTTATTTATTACTGTAGATATTAACATATACTTAGCAAACGTAATTTTTTGCCTCTTCTCTACATTGGACCACTGTGGGAGAAGAAGGGCGACGAAAATCCCACAGATTGATTATTAGATCTCTTTAAAAAATTGGTTGTGTTTAACTACAAAGGAATAAATTATTACAAAATTCCTCTCTGTGGTATGGCGGTCGAGGCTATGCTTCCCATGCGAGAGGTCCTGGTTTCGAATCCCGACTGGGAAGGAAAAAAAACCCAGGTCTTGGATGTTTACATGTTTGTCACGTCGCTGTTTCTGGCTCCCACGACACAGGGTATCCTAGTGTAGGGCCAGAAGCAATAAATCTTATATTTATGTCATAGAGTACATTAGAGTTCCTCACAAACCATATTATAAAATATAATAAACATAAACAAAAATTTACATACAGGTACATACATTGCTTCTGGCCCCACACTAGGATACCCTGTGTTGTGGGAACCAGAAACAGCGGCGTGACACACACATAAACATCCAAGACCTGGGGGTTTTTTTTACCTCTAACCCGGGTCCACAGAGCACAACCGCTGCACCAAAGAGGTCGTCAAATAAGAGGAAAAAGAGGTCCTTAAATATAGGTTAAGGCGTATTTCAAGGCTGTCTTTCTTTTGCGTTTCGCTATTTCCACTTTTGAGGTTACGACACCGCGGCGTACAATGTTCAGTAAGTGCTTGAGCCGTATTCTTTACGCGTTTCCCGGGCATGGGGATTATTCCGACCCGAGCATATAAAACAACAGCGCTTCCCGGGATTTGCTTCATACGGAAAGTAATCTCCCTGCTCGTATTGTGTTCGTATTTTCATGTAAGCCGCGTGTTTGTCAGACGACTGTGAACATGTGCCTTCAGCCCTATGCCACGTGGTGTTAATCTTGTTAAAATTATGATTCGGTTTAAGTCCGACATAAATCTATGATAGTAAATGTGGGCCATTAATGTCTCCACCGAGGAGCTCAGGCCTTTACCCGGATACGAGTAAGATTAAGCCATACTCTACGACGCTGGCTCAGCGCGGGTTGATGGAGGGGTTTTACGAGCACTATCACATAGTGTTAGTAGCCGGTACAGCTTAACGTGTCATCCGAAACACTGAACGTCCGATAATGTAATGTATCTACGACATGTAATTATCTCATTGGTTCACGATCAGGATTGGAACCTTTTTCTTTAACCTTGAATTGGTTGGTTCACAGTTAATAATTTATTGTTAAACGCTGGTAAAACCAAGTGTATCAAATTCTCACTTCCAAATATCAGGCAAGTTGAGACCAGTTCAACGTTAGACAACAGCACGTTAGAACTAGTAAATGATACGAAGTTTCTTGGAATAACCATTGATAGCAAATTGCAGTGGGAGTGTCTACGCCCTACTTCTCCCACAGTGGTCCAATGTAGAGCAGAGGCAAAAAGTGACGTTTGCTAAGTATATATAAATATCTAAAGTAATGAAGAATGTTGACTATTGACTATTTGACTATTGACATGCATCTCCAGTGTGAGAAGCCAGCGTGATATCCATTAGACCACGGAGCTCTTTAACAATACACATATATATTTTTTTAGAAATTGGTAGGAGTATTATGGCTGCACCATAGCTCAAACTGCTAACTTTATTAATATTCAATCACATTTATTAATTCCGCTAATGTGTTGGTTCTGGAATTAATTAAACTTATGTTTGTTTAATTTGTATGATGATTTTTTGTTTGTGTTATAGTCCGCCGAATTAAAAAGTTACAAAAACATTAAGTAAGTAAATCGATAAGATTCATAATATACAGGCATACAAGAACTCGTGTTGATGTCGCACTTAGTTGGTTAAACCAGACACTTAACTAACTCTCTAGACCGTTAATTAAATGCCGACGTTTAACCAAGTCACTAAAATTCCGTCAGACAAGTGAGTGAACGCAACGTTTAACGAGTTGTCTAAACGTTCCTAGGCAACAAGAAATATATAATATAAATATATTTTTATGTGTACTTCAGTTTATGTTTTAAGTATTTTTGTTGTTCTTACATGTTCAACCTAACACGAAGGATAAAGGGGGTTTCGCTTCGCTCACCCCCTTTAACCTTCACCTAAGCTACCGCAATATTTTGCCCTGATATAAACTGTGCAAATCAGCTGTTGTCGTGACGCCATCGCCATCTTGTTTTCCAACACGCTGGCTTTCGGTAAGACCGATAGTTTTCGACGATGCTTTATTTAAATCAAAACGCCAGTGACTTGTTTAAACGTCGGTATTTGATTAACGGTCTGGAGAGTTAGTTATGTGTCTGATTTAACTAACCAACTGCGACATTGACATAGAGTTTGTTTTAGGTACATTATTATTATTACTGGATATTTAATTAGTAGGTAGTATATAGTACACGCGTATTCCCAGTAGGCATGGTCAGAACTGCAGGATACCACACGCCACAGCCACTAAACTCCAAATTTCAAAATAAGATTTTAACTAAATTCTAAATCCAGAAGGACCTTTTGTATTTTAACGTCCAGTCACATTTCTCGGTTAACTATAATCAAAATCTAATATTGATATTAAAGAGCAGAATATTGTTATTTTAAACGGTCGGTCTGTCTGTTGCTTTCCCATTTATTAACACAATATTATTCCATTTAATTGGTTCGGTGCAGTTATTATATCCGGGTTGAGTATTCCTGATTCATGGCGGCCAGATGCTGTTATTGAATATCGGTTATTCGCAAATGAATTTCCATCGCATCCGACGAAGCCAGGGTTAATGCACGTTAATGATATAATGGGATTTTCGGAGTTACTGCGTTTTTCCGTGGAGTAATATTGGCATTTGGGAGTCTCGATTATGATGCCGAATACATGAAGAATATTTTTTCCATGCGAAATAGTTATGTAAGGTCATCATCATCATACTCAGTCCACATCGACCCACCGCGGGGCACAGGCCTCTTTTCAATAGTCAGAATCCTTACGCTGTGACAACTGCATCCAGCAAGATCACGTCGCTTGATAATATTTAGGTATAAGCGGTTACTAGTGCAATAACTAGAAGTGTCTTTCCAATTCAATTAATTTTTGATCGAAATTTGGGTAACATCTCTAGTGTTTATGAACAAAAACGTTTCACCAAAGAAATCTTGTAACGATGTTCAGCTTTTTGGAGCAAAAAATATTTATTATGTTTAGAATGTATCCTGAAATTTTCTTCTTATGTGATTAATACCATAAATAAGTATTTTTATCTACACACATATAATAAACCCTCTTTACTGCGTTCAAAAACCGCACGTTACGATCAGCATTATGTTAAACTACTTGGTAAAAACTCGTTTCGTATCTGGAAAACTACACATAATGGTCATTATGTGTAGTTTTTCTACATATAGATAATGACATTCAAATTCCGAACGCCGGCGCCCGCCTGCGTGAAGTTGCTACTACAGAACAAGCTAAACAACTGCAGAGCCACAATGCCGGTCAAACATGCGGTTCCTGAACACATCAAAGAGAGCTTATGATATGTGTGTAGATAAACTAGTGTATGTAACTGTACATAATTAGGCATTAAAACTCTCGAGTGTTATTATTATGAAACTCGCCTTCGGCTCGTTTCATAAACCCACTCTCGAGTATTAATGCCCTCCATTATGTAGCAGTCACATAAACTACTATTATGTGACTGATACATAATTCCTAATTATTACTACACTAGTTTATCTACACACATATCATACGCTCTCTCTTTGTTCAGGAACCGCATGTTCGACCGGCATGGTGGCATTGATAATTGCTCTGCTCTTGTTTAGCTTGTTCAGTAGTACCAACTTCACATAAAAACTTGGGGCGGCACGCAGGCGGGCGTCGGGGTTCGAAATTTGAATGTCATAATCTGCCGAAAATTTAAACAATTAGGTCATAATGTATCTATTCAGCTAAGAAATGAGTTTTTACCAAGTAGTTTAACATTATGCTGGTCTTAAAGAGGGTTTATGATACGTGTTTAGACAAAATAGATAATATTGTGTGCCCTCCGTTACAAGGATATGTTGTTGAATTTTAATGAAGCTCTAATGTGATCTGTTATCTTGGCCCTGAATAATCTAAGATCTTACTTGACTGTTGGTTCATGCAGCGACTGTTTGAAAACATTATTTATCTTATATATTCTATAAGGGGTTGTAACGCCTGCAGCTGACTCACCAGAGCGGGGCCTTTGTGCACGTCCCCTTTGCCTGCACATCTACTTCAGCCATCCCAACTCCTGCACCAACTGGCCTCCTACGGCCTGGGTGTTCTAGGAACTCGTGGGTGGATGTTGTAACTCCCAAGATAGCCTGGTGTCTATTGTGGATGGACATGCTGGATGGACATGGGGCTGTCCGTTGCACCTGTAATTTTCAAGCGTTTGTTTAGTGTACAGTGGCCTGTTATTAGGCTTATTAGTAAACAATCCTCGTGGCTGAACAATCCTATCCTCGAGCGGCACCTTCTCCCACAGGTCCTGCACTCGTGTTGAGCGTTCGCTGCGGTAGGAATGCCGGGCTTGTACAAATAACTTGACTTTAGAGATCATCCACAGAACAGAGGACCTTCAACGAGATTCAATTTAGGTATCGCTACCTTGAAAACCCTTCGCAAAACTGGTATCGCCAACTATCGTGGTACTAGCCCTTCGAGAGAGCTGGTACTACGAGATTCTAGCGATGCCAGTTAGTGATAGGTTTGTATGGCTAGCGATAAAATTAGCGATATGCAAATTGGTTTTGAAGGTCCTCTATTGTGAGAATGACTTCTATTGCCGCGTTATTTGGCAGACAGTACAGTAGATATCAAGATAAAAAAGTAGCGATAACAGTTTTTCTGAAAAGTTAACAAATAGGCCATGCAAAAAAAATTCGTTGTTCTTTTTAGGGTTCCGTACCCAAAGGGTAAAACGGGACCCTATTACTAAGAATCCGCTGTCCGTCCGTCCGTCCGTCCGTCTGTCACCAGGCTGTATCTCATGAACCGTTATATTTAGACAGTTGAAATTTTCACAAATGATGTATTTCTGTTGCCGCTATGAGATCAAGTACTAAAAAACAGAATGCAATAATTTATTTATCTGTAAACTACATACAAACCTATGAATGCCCCTGGTTACGTATACGGAGTGTGAAAGTAGCCGCACCAATAACTTTGTAAACAACATTTTGCTATGTAAAATCCAAACTATTCACTCCACACCATCCCTACCATTGTACGGTGATACGGAACCCAACGTGCGCGAGATCGTCTCGCACTTGACTGTTTTTTATGTTTTATTTTGTGAAATTTTGGGCTATTTTAAGAAAGCTATTTGAATATTTCGGGTAATGAATTTTTGAAATAATTTTTAAAATAACACCCCTCGTGACGTCACTTCGGAGCATTGTGAGTAGTTGAGGAGGCTGTTCCCGATTCGAAAACTAAAAAACTATGATATATCAATATTTGTTTACGTTCCGACTGACATCTGTGTTATCGACTGACAGGAAAACTGTTGATACAGTTTTACAGAACAGCCAACTTAACGGCGAAAGGTATTTGAACAAACTACGCTGTAGACTCTACTCTACTCTAAAGCATAATGTACATCATTAGTCCTCTACAGTGTAGAGGATTAATGAAGTACATTATGCTTTTTACGGATATTTCAGTAATCCTATAATATTTTTTGATAGCAATAACGGAATTTAGTAAGGAACACAATTATCTCGAAATGGTTTTCTCAGTTTGGTACCTTTGTTTTTTTTTACATGGCCCATTATTAGTCGACCGTTTGATATTTTTCTCCTACAAAGTCGACTGAATCAACACTTTATACAATTACCTAACATTTCTATTTATTCTTTGGTTATCGTCACGCAGCCAAACTGCTTACGTTGGGGCGGAATTGATTGAGGAAAACGAAACCATGAATAGGACGCCATTTTTTTTCACGAAAATAAATCATTTAGATTCTGTATTTAATCGCCAACTCTAATTGGAATTTGGTGGAGTGAAATATTGAATGGAATCGATATTTCCCGGAAAGGTATCCGACCTAACGGATGTATCAGTTATGATAATATTGGTTGATGATAGCAGTACTGCACCTAAAAATATCATAAACATACTTACTACTGGCCCCACACTAGGATACCCTGTGTCGTGGGAACCAGAAACAGTGACGTCACACACAGATAAATATCCAAGACCTGGTGTTTTATTTTATGTATCGCCAGCCGGGGATTGAACCCGGGACCTCTCGCATCGTAGCCAGAGCCACAACCGCAGCGCCACAGAGGTCTTACGATACGGTACCGTTAGTCTAATAAGGCTAGTATTTAATCGCACATAAAAAATACTGATTTGCACAGCAAAAAATGATGAACAAAAACACTTTTTATGTTTTAAATATTAAAATATTTTTTAAATGTTTTTTGTTGTTCTTACATGTTTAACCTAACACGAAGGATAAAGGGGGCTTCACTTCGCTCACTCCCTTTACCCTTCACCTAAGCTACCGCAGCATTCTGCCCTGATATTTGCTGCGCAAATCAGTATTTTGATGTGCAGTTTAATTTCCCGTCTAATAACTATAAATTGAAAAGTTCAACACCCACCCACGACACAATATTTGCCTGAATCGAAGTTTCCATGCTATGTAAAAAAAAACAAAGGCATCGAACTGAGAAAACCATTTCGAAATAACTGTGTTCCTAACTAAATTCCGTTATTCATATTAAAAATAATAATAATAACAGGATTACTGAAATATCCGTAAAAAAAAACAATGTACTCACTTAACATTCTAAACGTGGACACAAGTGTGCCTCTGCCTCCCCGTATGGGAAAAGGCGTGACGCTAATGTTTTGTTACTATCCCAACCTGGTACGTTATGTACCGATGTAAGCAGCCTATCTGTTTGACGGTAAACATATGCCTCTCGTTAACTCCGCGGCGCATTGTTAGTCCTGATTGCTTCATTAATACTTGCCCACAGAATAATTAGGACCAGAAACGCCATCCGGAAGCGAACCATCGACAGAAAAAGTCCTAATGCTGCGTAGAGCAAGCACTGAGATAACGGGCCCTTAGCAAAACGCGATGTTCATTCTGCTAATGGCAAAACGGTTATTTTCTACCGAATACTCGTTTAAAATTGTCAAAAATGCTCTGCTATTATCAACCGAGTTGATACAGTTATTGTTAACTGTAAAAAATTGCATAGCACTCTGCTAATCTAGCAGTTAAAACTGTAGATTGCAACTACTTCAAATACTCGGTTGAAATCTACCAACCGATTCTGCTAGAATCAACCGTACATTCGTTTAATATTAACAGTGTAAGCATGCTAACATTGACCGTATTTATTTTAAGTTCTGTTTGCTGATTTACGGCTGAAATCAACAGTGACTCGATTAAAACGATTGTGTTGGAATCAACTGTACATTCGTTTAATATTAACAGTATATGCATGCTAACATTCGCTTTAGATAGGTGACTAAATTAAAAGAAGCAAAAGAACAAATCCAAACTCATTCTCCTCACAACAAACATACACTTTACAAGAATGGACAACATAACGATACTTATTATTATAATACGCGTTTACGCAGAAGAATGGCTACTTTACACGAAGCATCAGGTGATATTCGTCATCCACATAAAAGAATGGACTCAACCGGATAAATGTGCATGAGTATGACGTCACCCGAATTAAATCAGGAGTCTCACTCAACAGTTTAGGCACGTTCGACCGGCCAACGCGACGTTCGGGGTTTCACCTAGGTGCCTCACAGAGTACCTCGGGTTGCCTGCCGCTCGCTTGGCTCGCAGTCGCGTCGCGTGCTAGCTGCTCCTCATAAGCAACTTTTCTGTGATGTTTGCAACAACAATGACTTAAGTATCTAACATTTTAGGTAGTAGGAATTGTTCACAAATAAAATTCGATTCCTTTTTAATTGAATATCTTTTTGTTTACCTAAAAGTAAACACTTTAAACCCAGTATAAAACAAATTACAATTACATAATTAAGGAGGTAGGTACCTTCCTAGCCATAGAATTTGCCAATAGCTTGAGTAAGTACTAATAACACCTCTCTTACACAGAGTGGACTAAAATTCACAAACAAAAATCGTGCGTAGGTAACCCAAGCGAGACAGGAGTTTACAGGACGACCTTGTGATCTCAGAATAAAAGAAGCTCTCTGGCATAGTAATGCGGCGTAATCTAGCCTGCACGGGCGGGGCAACCGATTCTGTAGGTGTTTAGCGATTATTGTACGTAGCGCAGGTGCAAGCTAGATTACGCTTTATTGCCGCGCAGCGAGAGTAGCTATTTATTTAAGTATATTTGCGGAGTGATCTTTCTGTACGTAAAGTCGGGTCAATATAATAGGTGCACCGAGCCATACTAAATTCAACCTTATTACGTCACTGACAGAGACGCTGTCAAGTCAATAGTACTATTAAGTATTCTGTGGTTAAACTATGAGTAGAGGGCTAGCGCAAGGATGGCGTCTCCATTTTAAGGGCTCCTTGTACATGCCCCGTAGTGGGTAGAGAACGACTCGAAATTACTGAATAATATAGCTTTGTTGCTAGATTGCCCAATTATAAATTAAAACGCACAACGAACGCTGCATAGTCATTTAACAAATGGCCAATATCTTTCATATTAATGATTATAAGAGTTGGGTGACAGAATTTGTTTCAATCAAATATATTCATTCGCTCCGGTCCTCCCGCAGCCCCTGCCTAAATAACTAGACCCGTTGGGTGACAGAATTTGTTTCAATCAATCAGCCTATATTCATTCACTCCGGTCCTCCCGCAGCCCCTGCCTAAATAACTAGACCCGTTGGGTGACAGAATTTGTTTCAATCAATCAGCCTATATTCATTCACTCCGGTCCTCCCGCAGCCCCTGCCTAAATAACTAGACCCGTTGGGTGACAGAATTTGTTTCAATCAATCAGCCTATATTTATTCACTCCGGTCCTCCCGCAGCCCCTGCCTAAATAACTAGACCCGTTGGGTGACAGAATTTGTTTCAATCAATCAGCCTATATTCATTCACTCCGGTCCTCCCGCAGCTCCTGCCTAAATAACTAGACCCGTTGGGTGACAGAATTTATTTTAATAAATCAGCCAATATTCATTCACTCCGGTCCTCCCGCAGCCCCTGCCTAAATAACTAGACCCGTTGGGTGACAGAATTTGTTTCAATCAATCAGCCTATATTCATTCACTCCGGTCCTCCCGCAGCCCCTGCCTAAATAACTAGACCCGTTGGGTGACAGAATTTGTTTCAATCAATCAGCCTATATTCATTCACTCCGGTCCTCACGCAGCCCCTGCCTAAATAACTAGACCCGTTGGGTGACAGAATTTGTTTCAATCAATCAGCCTATATTCATTCACTCCGGTCCTCCCGCAGCCCATAGTCAATAGTCAATAGTCAAATAGTCAAAGTACTTTATTACTGTAGATATTTACATATACTTAGCAAACGTCATTTTTTGCCTCTTCTCTACATTGGACCACTGTGGGAGAAGAAGGGCGTAGAAAATACCACAGATCGATTTTTAGATCTCTTTTAAAAATAGGTTGTGCTTAACTAATACAATTATGATTTATTTTTATTTAATAAGCTGGAATAAATAATTACAAAATTATTAACAGCAAGGTCTGTGTTGAGCCAGATTAACCCCATACAGTCCTGTCATTTAAGTAATCTTGAACATTGTAATATCCCTTTTTCGACAAAGTCGCTTTAACATACTTTTTAAATTGCTCAAGTGGCAATTTCAAAATCTCCAGAGGTATCTTATTGTAGTAGAGAATGCACTGACCCTTGAAAGAATTGCTAACCTTCGCGAGTCTAAAACGGGGCGCACATAGTCTGTGATTATTTCTTAGGTTAACATTACAGCTATCGCTAAGTTTGGAAAATGTTGTAAGGTTCTTGCGTACATACATTATATTTTCGAAAATAAATTGACTAGCTACTGTTAGTATGTCAATTTCTTTAAAAAGCTCTCTTAAGGAGTCTGTTCGTTTTAAATTATAAATTGCTCGAATAGCTCTTTTCTGTAAAATAAAAATAGTTTGAATATCCGCTGCTTTCCCCCACAGCAAGATACCATAGGACATCACACTATGAAAGTAACTGAAATATACTTGCCTAGATGTAGCCACATCCGTGCTTTGTCTGATGTTCCTAACAGCGTAAGCCGCAGAACTTAATTTACCAGCCAATTTATCTATGTGGGGTCCCCACTGCAATTTGATATCAATGGTTATTCCAAGAAACTTCGTATCATTTACTAATTCTAACGTGCTGTTGTCTAGCACTAAACTGGTCTCAACTTGCCTGACATTTGGAAGTGAGAATTTGATACACTTGGTTTTACCAGCGTTTAACAATAAATTATTAACTGTGAACCAATTCAAGGTTAAAGACAATACACCATTAACATTATCAAATTCTCCTTTTTGTCTTTCAATTTTGAAGACCAGTGAAGTATCATCAGCAAACAACACTATGTCAGTTAATTTCTCCACCATGAAAGGCAGATCATTAATATATACCAAGAATAAGAAAGGGCCTAATATGGAACCTTGTGGAACGCCAATTTTAACACCCGATCCATCAGATTTTACGCCTTTAACTTCTGCCTTTTGAATTCTATTGCTTAGGTATGATCTTAGTAGATCCAACGCTTTATTTCTAACTCCGTAATGATTTAATTTAATTAATAGCGTATTATGATCAACACAATCAAACGCCTTCGACAGGTCGCAAAAAACTCCGATAGCATCCTGTGCGGCCTCCCATGCAGAATAAATATGAGATACAAGGGTAATACCTGCATCCGTAGTCGATTTACCCCTAGTGAAACCATATTGTTTAGCGTGGAGTTGTTTTGTACGGTTGAAGTGTGAGAGCATTTGATTGAGTATAATCTTTTCAAATATTTTACTTAGTGTTGGAAGAACAGATATTGGTCTGAAATTTGAAGGATCGCCCTTATCTCCCGATTTGAACAGCGGTATAAGTTTACTGTGTTTCATGAGGTCTGGAAAAGCCCCATCGTCAACACATTTATTGAATATATAAGCTAAGTGTGGGGCTATAACTAGAATTACTGAACCAATGACTTTGACTGATATACCCCACAGGTCTTCCGTATTTTTTAAGTTAAGTAATTTAAACGTTTTGACAATGTCCTGGGGATATACATGATGAAATTTTAAATATACATTACTGACGCTAGTGTTATTTTTTAATAAAGTCTCTGCTTCAAATGGAGATGAATTTAGACGGTCCGTTGTGAGTACGGGTACATTGGTGAAGAATGTTTCAAAAGCTCGAGCAACATCAGCGTTAGATTTAACAACATCATCACCTATCTTTAGGCAGAAATCACTGTCCCTTGGTATAACTTTGCCAGTTTCGCGGTTCATTATTTGCCAAACTGTTTTCATTCTATTATTTGAATTTTGAATTTTTCTATTAATGTGTAAAGTTTTTGCAGTTCTACAAACCAACTTGAAAGTTTTGGAATATTTTTTAACATAGTCATGAAATTTTCGATCAAAGTTATAGGTTTTTTGATCATAAAGGTCATACAAGATAACTCTACTTTGACGAATTCCAAACGTTGCCCAGTCATTAAATTTAGATTTACCGTTGTAGTCACTGACTTTCTTTAATTTTAAAACTTTATTGAATTCTGTCTGAATAATGTTGAAGAAGTCTGAGTAGATTTTGTTTGGGTTCTGTTCATTAAAATCCGGTACTGGCAAATTTATATCTAAGTTTTTCGTATATGTCTCTAGTCTATGGGATGTAATAGGCCTATAAATTGATGGACCAGTCTTATCCTTAATAGTTATTGGGAATGAAACTGTTTGACCACTGTGATCGGAGGGTAAGCAGTTAATTACACTTTTACTTGTGAATGCACAGTCACAAAAAACGTTATCTAAGCAAGTTTGGCTGGTAAGTGTAATTCTAGTCGGCTCTAGAAATACATGACATAAATTAAATGATTTGAACAGAGTTATTAATCGTCGCTTCAGTGTTGTATCTACAAGCAGATCTACATTAAGATCGCCACAAATAATTAACTTTTTTCTGTTATTACAAAGTTTAATGAGGGCTTCCTCCATAATTTTCTCAAATATTTCGAAATTGCCATGGCCTTTTTCATCCCTCGGTGGTCTGTAGACACAAACAATAATATGGCTATCTAACTCAACACAGGATACCTCTATTTGTCTTTCAACAGTAAGTGCAAGAATATCTTTCCGTTGTTTCACCTTAATATTATTTTTCACTAAGATTAAAGAACCACCTCTATCAGCAGTCTTTCTATTGTAACAACTGACAATTTTGTAATTATTTATGTTAAAAGACATCATATTTTCCTTCAACCAGTGTTCAGTAACACAAATAATATCAATGTCAGAATTTTTTAGAAATAATTCTAATACAAGTTCTTTGCCAGGTAGCCCCTGGATGTTTTGATGGGCAATATTTAACTGGGGCTTACATTTTGACATATTTAGTGGCTCTTGTATGCTAGAGATATCCTCTATTGTCTTATGAACTAATTTAAATTACTTGGAACAGATTCCAATGTTGCATGCAAAGTATAATTAACAGGTGAATTCCCAATAGGGGTGCATGTTATATTACTCTTAAAATAAGCTGATGTCAAGTTGAACTTAGTTAAACCAACTATAGCTGCGTCGCATATATTATAAGCTAACAATGTAGCTACTAATTTTCTATATTTATTAGACAGGTACAATGTATCACGTGTCAGAGTAAAGTTATGAATAAAATTATTCATGTCGAAATATAAAATAGCATCGCTGTGATGACATGTTAAATTAAATAAATGAATATTCATTCTATGCACAGATTTGTTCTGTAGTTCTGTCAAATTACAGGCATATGGAAAATTGCATAGTATAAATTTGCATTTCATCCTACTATGTAAGTCTAGAAGTGTTTCAACACTTTTATTCAAATCACTCCGACTAATGTTTGAATGATTTCCTACCATAATTACAATTGTGCTGTACTCATCATAGATACCGCGACTAATCATCTTTACTAGATCTACAAATGAACTATTTGGACAGCAAATGTTCGTTACTTTTTGGTTAAGCCGGTTATGTAATAGAGTCCCAAATCCTGCACCTACTTTGTCGGAGAACAACAGAGTTTTTCTCTGAGCACATATTTTGGTAGCTGGCGGTACACGAGTGGAGGTGAGTGGCGGGACACACGTGTTGGAGTGCGGTTTGATGCACGTGGCGGCGGTTGGCGCGGCATTCGCGGCAGCGAGCGTCGCAACGTGCGCAACGGCGAACGGCGCGGCCGTCGGAGCAGCTTGCGGCATGACACACGCCTCAGCAGGGACAGCGAGCGGCGCGGTGCTCGCGCTGTTGAGCTGCGAGGTGTCTCCTCGTCGACGACGGCGACGCTGTTTTTTGGTTGGGGCAGCGGTGGACGCTGCAACACTCTCGTTGAGGGGGGTCGAGACCAAAGTTAGTGATGTGGGCTCGTCCTTCTTGCTGGTCTCATTCTCCTCATTCTCAATTAGAACGCCCACCAATTCCGCATTCTGGCGTTGTAGCTGTACTAACTCAGACGTCGCGGCTCTGAGTTCTGCTAACTCACTTTGCTCTTTGGCATAACATTGTAGTGTATTTGCTAGCAGGTCATGTAGATGCTGGATTTCTACTCGGGCATGTTGAAGGTCGACTGTAAACCTACATTTTTTCCCCGGAGCTCTTGCATTAAGGAGATTCTTAATATTCTGTTTGATTGCCGTTTCAAGGCTAATTTCAGTACTTTTATATTACCTCTAGTTTTCTTCGTGAATTTATTTAATTTGAAATATTTTTTAATTTTTCTGCTGCTTGTCTGCATGGCTTGAACAATAGTGCTTAGGTTGGCTACTTCTAGTTCTTGTTGGATAGAGGTAATGTGGCGAGATTCATTGTAGTCTTTTTCTATGCACATATCAGTCAACTTCAAGTTTGCCTCATTGAGTTGGTATTGGAGGAATTTACTGCGATCACAAGCAGAAGCAAGGTCAGTGCGCAGGGTGTCAAAAGATTCCACAAGTTTTTCCAATCTTTGAATCTCATTTTGCGACTCCTCGTGTGTTTCTCGCAAAGTAGACACACTATCTCTAAGCTGTGAGTTCTTGGCTCTCAAGCTTTTTATCTCAAAGTCATTTTCATTGCGCTCTTCCAATAGCCTTTGGTTTAACTCCTCTGCGTCAGTTAGTTGTTGCTGTAGTGCGTGCATTCTCCGCGTAGTAATGTTGGATGCCAGGCCTGGAAATAAAATAAAAAAGAATGGGTGCTCCGAACAAAATTAAAATAAAACAGAAGGAATAAAGACTTGCAGTTAGTAACTGTAGTACTGATATGATAGTTCCTAATTCCCTATATAGCTATTCTACGTCAAAGTCAACAAGTTTCAATTAAACTATTACAAGTCAATATAGGTTAACAGTATAAATGTCCTGAACTAATGAAAGTTATACTTATTATCTAACAATTTTAGTCGTTTTGCAAGTGTTGTGATGATCAGCTGTGAAGTGAGTACCTAATATGTCTCTAGAATCACCTACAAGCTTACATTATATTCGCACTAATTGCCAAGGTCTAATCTACCAGTGCACTTGTGTATATCGTGTAATAATTATGAGTGAACAGCTAGTTTTATCGTCAAAAGTACTTCCACAGATTGTCAAGTGCTAAGAGACAAAACAAAGACGCTGCGGTGTGAGGATGGACGTTTCTCACAATAGTGAGAGTTGAGCAGTATCTAGTGTATAAGTATATAGTTAAGTTCAAGTCATATACTTGTAAAATATGAATAAGCAAATATGAAAACAATACTCCCCCGGGGTTTTTCCGTTGGCAGTTTGAAATTTCCTTTGTCTTTCGGTCCGTGATCGATTATTTTATCACAATTACAATTCTGACCACATTTAGCACTGGCACACTTTAGTTGACTAAACAAACACTTAAATTAACACTATATTCACAAATAGACGAATTAAAACAAATTAATTTAGTTAAAATACAGCACAGCTGTTTTTGACGTCCTCCCGCAGCCCCTGCCTAAATAACTAGACCCGTTGGGTGACAGAATTTGTTTCAATCAATCAGCCTATATTCATTCACTCCGGTCCTCCCGCAGCCCCTGCCTAAATAACTAGACCCGTTGGGTGACAGAATTTGTTTCAATCAATCAGCCTGTATTCATTCACTCCGGTCCTCCCGCAGCCCCTGCCTAAATAACTAGACCCGTTGGGTGACAGAATTTGTTTTAATCAATCAGCCTATATTCATTCACTCCGGTCCTCCCGCAGCCCCTGCCTAAATAACTAGACCCGTTGGGTGACAGAATTTGTTTCAATCAATCAGCCGTTATTCATTCACTCCGGTTCTCCCGCAGCCCCTGCCTAAATAACTAGACCCGTTGGGTGACAGAATTTGTTTCAATCAATCAGCCTATATTCATTCACTCCGGTCCTCCCGCAGCCCCTGCCTAAATAACTAGACCCGTTGGGTGACAGAATTTGTTTCAATCAATCAGCCTATATTCATTCACTCCGGTCCTCCCGCAGCCCCTGCCTAAATAACTAGACCCGTTGGGTGACAGAATTTGTTTCAATCTATCAGCCTATATTCATTCACTCCGGTCCTCCCGCAGCCCCTGCCTAAACAACTAGACCCGTTGGGTGACAGAATTTGTTTCAATCTATCAGCCTATATTCATTCACTCCGGTCCTCCCGCAGCCCATGCCTAAATAACTAGACCCCTATTTATAAATTGTAAACTGTGGCGTACTGCTTACGATAAGACACGTTAGTTTATATTAAAACCGTTTAATTGTGAACTGGTTTAAACTTGAATTGCAAACGAAATACTAGGGCAAACACTGCGGTAGTATAGGTGGAGACTGGAGGGGGCGAGCGCAGCGATGTTTAGAAGTTGCGTTTATTTTAAGAACAAAATAAACGTAAATTCTAAACCCTGTCGGTTTGCTTTACAATTTGTCGATAGTTTATGAACTAACGGTTTTGACAATCTTTATTATTATTATTATTTCTTAATTGATGGCGGTCTAACAGCTTGGTTAATTTCGCCAAGGTCAACGTATTTTTCTAGATTTCACTGTATTTGGACAGGCTCTCTTTCGAGCACCTGGAAATTTTGGATGCTCCTTAGCACTACCCGGGGGGACGTGAAGGGCTGTAGGTATCTCCTTCGGACGTGAGCAACTGCCTCCCTTTGACAATCTTACGGTGACATATATGTACAACATGACAGTTGGTAGGTTGCCGCTTTACGGTAAAAAAAAATAATAGTGTGGTCACAGTTAACCAATTCAATCGTTACGATTATTCGAATAATACTCATTTCTATATTAACTATTGATCGATCGATCGATCGACTTACCTATTTATTTTTCCAATTGAATCGAAATATCTTTAATTTTACTGAATGATTGATTACATACATACAAAGCGTCACGCCTTTTCCCATAAGGTGTGGCAGAGGCACAATTGTGCCCACTTTGAGCGAGTTATTCGATACTCCATTTTGCGTGACAGGGGCTAGCCCATCACCGCAGCTATGGAGTAATGAAGGTTTCCTCACGGTGTTTTCGATCACCGTCAGAATCCGTATAATGTACTTAAGATAAATTAATTATCTCATTGTACGTGGTCAGGAAACGAACCTGCATCTCCTGTGTGGTGTGGTAATGGTAGGGGTAGTGTGGAGTGAATAGTTCGGATTTTACATAGCAAAATGTTGTTTACAAAGTTATTGGTGCGGCTACTTTCACACTCCATGTACGTAACCAGGTGCATTTATTAGTTTGTATGTGGTTTACAGATAAATACATTACTTTGTTCTGTTTTTTAGTAATTGTTGTCATATTATCATCATCATAGTTTAATATTTCCCAGAAATAAATGACGTCAGCTCTCCGTCATATGACTGGTGGTATGCCTGCAGGAATTTGTTTTACCTACCATTGTCATAACCCACAATATTACCACAAAGGTGAAATTTATTTATTTTCCCATTATAATACAATGCCTATACATTAAAATTCATTCACAAAATAGTTTCAACTGTCCCGAAATAATCGCAACGGAAATTATTACGCATTCAGTGGGCAATTTTTGAAATTGGCTCTGTCCTACATGTATCGAGGAAATTATGGCTAATTTAGCTCACACATAAAACATTTGTCATGCACGTACATATTTTCTGGCCCTACAGTAGGATAACCGAAGCAACAGCAACGACACAAACAAACGTCGAAGACCCGAGTTTTTTTTTTATCTCCACGGTTGGGACTCGAGGCTGTTCATATTTTTTATGATATCATTCATATTCATCGTCTACTCTAATTTAACATGCCATCTGCAAGATGTTGATTTATCGCTGTATAGTTGAATCACGAATAATGATAAGCTTAGATAAGATGGACACAATACTATTAATAGTTTTAATTACACCACACACACCACACAATACCCAGCGATTTACAATCATAATAGAGTGTTACAGCACTGCGTCTACATGAATATACAGTCAGAGTCTTTATAAAGTCCACATATCGAACAGGGCTGAAGAGGATCCAATTTTATCGGTTTTTTTAATTACCTCCTTACCATATTTGTTATAATTTTTTTTTTTCGTTTACTTTGTACCGAATGCAAAAACCTATTTAACTTACGGAAGACGGAGACGGAAGTATTTGTCAGGTTGAAATGAAATGGGTAATGATGATGAAAGACAGGCGGTACTGCTAGTATCAAACAAACGCTAACACCTCAGCAGTTGGAGAATGTATGAAGGTTTATCTCAATTAGCTCTTACTACAGTAAAGTAAGGCTTATGTTCAACTGTTTTTAAAAATGGAGTGTAAAGTTGCATCCAAAAAAAAAAACAAATTAACGAATGTTCGGACAAAATTTTACACCCTATTTTATACTAAATGACATTATTCATACATAATTATAGTATAAAGTTGTGTCCAAACAAACCTTGCTGTAGAATTAGGACAGAAAGTGACCTATAGCAAACATTATGGTTCTGTGAGACTACAATGAGGGTTCTAAATTTGGCATATTTGGTAGTAAAAACTTATATTGTAAACAATATATAACTCGCGGTTATGAGTTATGAGCGGTGGCCTGAATGCGCAGTAGTCACTTTTCAATACCTGTATATATGCGCAGTAATTCCCGCCAACGTCGCCCAGCGCTCTTCATTCGTGGCGCGAGGTGTCTTGTTGCCGTAAAGTAATGCTAATACGACGTACACAATAACTGTGCCTCTGCCATCCCTAAATGGAAAAAACCATGACGCCATAGGTATTTTTGCATTGATTTCAAATCCTCTCTTTGTTCTCCGCAGTGGTAGACTGCGTAGTCTCAGCCTGGGAGTCCTGGTCCGCCTGCGACTCGCGCTGCGGGTCCGGAAGCATGGTGCGGACTCGGCGGGTGGTCCAGCAGCCGGAGCACGGGGGCCGGCACTGTCCGTCCCTGATGCAGAGAAGGGCCTGTCACGACCATCATGGGTGCGCCGCGCACAGCGATCTTCCGTTACGAGGTACGAACTTGGATCTAGCTAAAGGTTTTCACCAAATTCCCAAGCGTAAACGGATTTTAGATAAAGATGATAGGTATTGTCAAATGCTCTCCTTAAAGAGCTTTTTCTCATCGAAGAGATACTTCCCAGATCCCGAAAAAATATATGTTATGAAGACCTCCCTTTCCTTCAATCATAGTGTTTGAAATCATTATAACTATGTCAATTGGAACTATACGAAAAAAACAAACTTAATAGATGTTTCTTGCTTTAAAACTTCTTGCTTTAACTACTACGGTAAAAGACTAATCTTTTACCGTAGTAGTTCATGAGATAACTTTTTATAATCGATCTATTTGGCTCGAGCTTATGCAGCGGTAGTAAATGAACAAACCTGGCTACAAAAATAACCATACTTGCATCCGTCTCTCTGTACGAGACCTTAGTTTATAGACCAAGACATAATTATCTTAATATGTTTGCTACCAGGGGAAATGGCGTTGATCCTGCCGGGAGGTCTGTCGGTCAGCCGACACTCCAACGACACCGTCGACATCCGCAAGAACCTTCGCCTGCGGAACCCTGACGATCCTGAGTCCAATTCGCATAGAGAGTTAGTATAATGTTTTTGCTAATTAAAATTATTCCCATTGAACTATTTAAATAGCGTAGACCTTATAAATAGCGCTATATTGACTGGTGCCTTGGACTAGAGCGGCTTCATGTGAATAATAGTAGTTTATGTGACTGATACATAATGCCTAATTATGTACAGTTACATACATTTGTTTATCTACACACATATCATAAGCTCTCTTCGATGTGTTCAGGAACCGCATGTTCGACCGGCATTGTGGCATTGATAATTGCTCTGCACTTGTTTAGCTTGTTCAGTAGTACCAACTTCACAGACAAACTAGGGGTGGCACGCAGGCGTACGAAATTTGAATGTCATAATTTGACGAAAATTGATACATTATGGTCATATCGTATCAATATTCAGATAGGAAATGAGTTTTTACCAAGTAATATAACATTATGCTGGTCGTAAAGTACTGTTTTTGGACGCAGTAAAGAGGGTTTATGATACTTGTGTAGATAAACTTATGTTCTGTATAGTCGAATAATAAGCCTTCTCCGACTTTTCTCGTTCTTATCTCAATACACATAATGCAGATTTAAATGAGAGACAGAGATAAATCTCTTATCGAATAGTGTGTCAATTTGAATCTAGTCTGAATAGAGCATGAGAATGAAGGTCTATAGGATTCTTAAGCCAAAAAATAATTGTTTGCTTGCAGGTACTGTGTCCAATTCGAAGTACTCAAGTCTTCCAAAGCGTGCCATCTGGATTCGGATTACAAATCTCTTCGTGAAGGTATGCCGATCTTGTTTTAAAGTGCTAAAGACCCCATCAATTGTCTATGCTACTCGGTTCCGTACCACCGTACAATGGTAGGGATGGTGTGGAGTAAATAGTTTAGATTTGACATAGCAAAATGTTGTTTACAAAGTTATTGGTGCGGCTACTTTCACACTCCATGTTTGTAACCAAGTGCATTCATAAGTTTGTATGTGGTTAACAGAAAAATAAACTATTTTACTACCGAGTACGTCATTAATTAGCCTGTCAGGGTTTCCACTATTTAGTGCAGGCCTCCTTACTTACAACGACGTTCATTGTTTGCCGGCTATTCACTACGTCGGCGACCTTCTCGCGGCATAACTTCTATTCGTTGTTTGTGACGTGTTTGTGTCTGGTTCCCACGACACAAGGATCCTTAGCGTTGTGTAGGACCAGAAGCAATGTACGTGCATGCATATCTATGTATATAAATGTTGCTTTATCTTAAAAACCTGTCCCATCCCCAGGTGGCAGAGTCTGCGTCCGCTGCGAAGCCGCCGCCCTCAAACGCAACCTGGACTGGCGATGCGGCGGCCACGGCGTGCCCGGCCACTCCACCCGCTTCTCCGCCTTGGTGGCTCCTCACTGCCACGGCAAGTGGACCAGGGAGAAGCAGGAGATGAGCAAGAGCAGCGATTGCTGTCAGAACCCTGATTTCATCTTCGTTTAGGATTCTTTAGTTTTCGCCTTCCATCTTTGTTGAATTAACCTGTTTCGAAGGAAACGGTGGTGGAAACGGATCAAGTTGATGAAGCCACGCGTGGCCTGATCTGTTTCCAAATGGAACTGATCGGTGGATACTAACCCTAGTTTTTTGCTTGTTGTACTAACTTCTGTTGTAATAACTTCCTTTACCGTATTTTTTTATATAATTCTGACATCCTGGGAGGGAAATAGGGCCTTTATTTTTTTTCATTTGGCACGATTTTGAGATTTCATTTGAGAGTTTTGAGAGTTTTCCTCCATGTTTTGGTGATCTCCTGTATTCTGTATCTCTGACATTTATCACAATTACAAATAGATATCTTGAAATATGTTCGCTAGCTTCAAATTTATGGTTATCAGAACGGGCTGCCATTTAAAGCATTTTTTGAATTTGGAAGGAATCGGGTATATGTCAAGAGATGCAGGATCCGACTATCATTTAATTCTGACAAAATTTGTCGCTGCCAGGAATCGCTTTTGCAAAAAAGACCAATCAGAACATCACATAAACAAGCGAAGCCACAATGATAGACGGCTCCTGTGAAATACTCGTGTTGTTTTTTTTTAATAAGCGATTGATATTCCTAATTAAGAATTACATGATAAGTCTACAGGTTTTTTGTTTTGTCACTTTAGTTATCTTCTTTGTTTCCCATCGGATTCCCATATTTTCTAAGATTTGAGTATGATTATTTTGCGTGTAAAATGACTTTCGTTTATTGCGATAAGTAAATAACTTTATTTTCAGTTAATTGTAATAATTTTAGACTGACTTTAAAACAATTGCATTTTAATCGTTTAGCTCTTAGTGTAGTTACTTCACTGGTTCTGTACCAGTGTTAAGATAATACTTACGGTACGTGTAAGGTTTTTTAATATACTTAGGGTAAGATTCAATCACTTTACTACATAGAATGTGAATACATATCCGTTAGATATTGTAAATAAATAAAGCGATACAATAAATACAATCCGTTGAAAGAAATATGTAGTTTTATTTCAACTCCTGAACAGGTGATACGAAAAAGATGGGGTATTTTTAGAATCCATTTACTATACTATAAAGTCATCTACAGATTTGATTTTTGGGTTAACTTTTATTAAGTATTTGATTAAGATTCTCACTGAAAGAAAACGCGATGGGATGAAATAGTCTCGATGTAATTTAATTAAGAGAAGACCTCTAAATTGTTTTATTTTTTCCTGAAATTCTGAAATACTAACAACTAATTTCATTGCAAAATTGCATTCAAAATAGTAGTTTCTATTACTGATACATAATGTAGGGCATTAAAACCCGAGTGTGGGCTTATGAAACGAGCCGAAGGCGTGTATGACCCTCCACTTTTCCGCTTCGATGCAGTCGGATAATAAGATTCTTATGATTCCCTAAAATAGGATAAGTTACATAAACTCATCTTCATTCTAGTTACATAAAGCGTGATCTAGTACTTGTCTTAAAATTATATCTTCATTCCTTATAAAGCTGTGTAAATTGGACGGGGATATTCTGTTTAACCCTGTAACTATGGCCCATATATAGTGTAATAAAGTCCAAAACCAATAAAAATGCCCTATTAAGGGTTAACCGGCTTTTACATATAAGTATCGCTACTGACCTTTACGCCCGAAAGATAGAAGGCCGGTTAACACTAATCTCGGGTTAATTTGGACATTTCTTAGTGAATTTACATAGAAACTAAAGATTTACAGTCTTACCTTTAAAAAATAACTAATTTATGTTTATAGACATGTTTAAGCAAAATTCTCTTTAAACCTTCACGAGCGTTTTACGTTTTTGTGATTTATAAAATTACAGCGAGTCGGTTTTAACTAAAACACTGTTGTAAGTTCGTTCATTCGTTTAGGGTCTGTGGACATCGGCTGAAGGAAGAGAATCCAAAGCTGTAAACTTAATAAAAAGAAGTCTTTGTATGTGTCAAAATTTACTCTGTGTTCCAACAAAGAGTTTCGGTTATCTGAGGTTCCAACAAACAAAAAAATAACAACCAACATAAATTCATACTTTGACAACTGACTGACGTTTGCTTTTGGCATGTGGTGTACACCATCCATGTGATAATGCTTAAAATGGGCTTACCGGACAGTTATAGAAGGGTCAGAGCTACTTTTATATGAAGAAGGTTTATAACGAATCTGAAATACAGATTTCAGTTTATCCACACACGTATGATAAAACGTCTATACTGCAAACTCAAACTCAAACTCAAAACGTTTATTCTGTAAATAGGCCACAAGGGCACTTTCACATGTCATTTCATTTCATTTTTTACAGAACATTTGGTATTATTATTTGTATCATATTATCAGAAAAAAAAAGTACTTAATTATTGTTTCTGAAAACCGCACGTTACGACCAGCATTATGTTATACTAATTGGTAAAAACTCATTTCTTATCTGAAAATTGATACATTATGACCATAATGTATAAATTTTCGACAAATTATGACATTCCAATTTCGAACACCGACGCCCGCCTGCGTGCCGCCCCTAGTTTGTCTGTGAAGTTGGTACTACTGAAAACGCTAAAAAAGTGCAGAGCAATTATCAATGCCACAATGCCGATCGAACATGCGGTTCCTGAATCGCATGTTCGACCGGCTTCAAAGAGAGCTTATGATATGTGTAGATAAACTAGTGTATGTAACTGTACATAATTAAAACTCTTGAGTGATATTATTATGAAACTCGCCTTCTGCTCTTTTCATAAAACCACTCTCGAGTTTTATTGCCCTCCATTATGTATCAGTCACATAAACTACTATTATAAATCACAATTTTGTGAGAACGGGTTGTAAGACTGTTTCAGCTCTAAATTATGAATGTTTGAGAGAAAGTGAATCTGTATGAATGCTAGTCTCTGACCGATTCATCGTTACGGAAATGGAAAGAGCTTCCTACCACCTAAAATTTGATTGTAAAATATGTACATAGAGCACATACCCCAAAGCGTTGGCGATAAATTTAGTAATCGAATGGCTGGTAGATAAATAAAAGTTTGATTTTTTGGCTGTTTCTCTGCGTTTTTCCTTATTTTCTTTTTACCCAAACTTCCTCTGGATTATGGAGAATAATAATAATAATAATAATAATAATAATACCTTGGACATTATTTACACATATTGATCTAGCCCCAAACTAGGATTCCCTGTATCTTGGGTACTAGACAACGATACACATACTTATATAGATAAATAATATACTTAGATAGATAAACATCCATGACTAGGGTACAAAAATCCGTGCTCATCAGACAAATATTTGCCCCCACCGGGACTCGAACCCGGGACCCTTGGCTTCGTAGGCAGGGTCACTGCCGACTCGGCCATTCGGATCGGCAGTGACCGAATAAATGTGGATGGGAATAATTCAGAGATATACCAAGACTAACGTACAGCGATTAATTTTTATGAGTTTAAATGTAAATAAACTTTTAACATATGTATACTATATCTACATATTTTATATACTAGGTACACACTGAAACGGGTTAAATGGCTTCTGAAAAGATCAAAGATTCAGAATGGTATTATCGTTCACCGATCAAAAAGTTCCATACCATTCAACCAACCTCTTTACACAATCTCCTTTCAAGATTCGGGTAAAAATCCCTTGTGGAGAATTTTCTTCATAAATCCTATTTCTCTCGAGCCCTATTCGATAAAGTTCATTGTCCAATCCTATTGGCTCGCGTGACGTCAGTACCGGCGGAAACACAATTTGTGACGTAACATTTGCATGTATATTGGATCACCTTTCCACTTTTCTCCAGAGGTTGTATGAAACGGCGGGGCTCGTTCGGATTGTTGATTGGAAGGGTTTTGGGTCCTTGAACTTTTATCTTAAAATAAAAAGCAAACAATATTTTCTATCACCTAAATTTAGATTTGCCCCTTATTGTTATATCTGTTCCTAAGACCCCGAGGTGACCATTTTTAAATAATGTAGATAGAGTACACATTTAGGTGACAGATCTATCTACTATTTCAAGAACAATCTTGCCCAAATGAAAATAAATATTTCCCATTGATGTCTCCAACGAGCGGCGATTCGAATAAGATTGAGCCATACTCCACCACACTGGCTCAGTGCGGGTTGATAACAGAATAACTCCCGCTCAAAATTAAAGGTAGGTGAAAATAGATAATGAAGACCGGTATGGTATACAGGTGTAATATTTAGAAAGATGTAGTGATAATTTGAACGATTTATAGGGATATTATTCTGAACAACTTTCCCTATTAACCTCTCAAAAACGATGGTAATTGGGACGTGTCGCGATTTAGAACCTTATGCCATGGTAATAAAATTTAAAACCTATACGAAAAAGTGGCGTTGTCTAACGCCGGTGGTATTCAAGAGGTTAAACCGATGTAACTTTATTAATAATAATAAGTAATACTAATTGGCAACTTCACTCGTTTTTGGAAGAGCAGCCGGCCGATTAGTATGTAGATTAGATTTAGTATGGAGAAGTGAAACCAGTTAAACAAACAAACATAAATATTTATATAGAGGCACACTAGCCCCACACTAGGATACCGTGTCGTGGGAACCAGAAACAACGACGTCAACTACATTATTGCCGAGGTGGGGAGAGTCGGCAACTGGGACGGGAGCGACTCGGACTTCGGATATCTTATAATTGAGCTAAATACAATTTTTCTATAAAAAACCTTTTGATACTCTCTAGCTCTTTTCTATACCTTTCTCTGGAGATCTTTGGTTACAAAATTTCCATGGCTAATTCACCATTTCGCTCTCATTAGAGTACTAATTGTAATTTGTTTGATAAAATATTTGTTCTCAACACTTTCTTTTGGCTTTTATTTAAACGATAACCAAAAAATTCGAAAATTGACTACCAATAAATTCGAAATGACTGCCAGAATTAGTAAATTATCACCAAATTGGGATTGAATAAATGATCACCAAACTTCTTTTTATGTTTGGTGTACTTAAGTTTATGTTTTAGGCATTTTTTGTTGTTCTTTCATGTTCAACCTAACACGAAGGATAAAGGGGCCTTCGCTTCGCTCACCCTCTTTACCCTTCACCTAAGCTACCGCAGTATTTTGTCCTGATATTTTCTGCAACTTTTGGTGATCGAATGATCACCCATTTTGGGCAAGAAAAAAATATTTTGGTGTTCATTTAAATTGTTCTCCTTTCTTTTAAGCTTATTATCAGTTTGTTTTCCCGCTGATGGAAGTTATTTTTTTCGTATGCTTTTTTTTAGGCAAAGGTAACTCGATGATACGGCCTTGCGATGGTGTATGCCCGATTTTTGATGACTGTGCATTAAATTCATGTTAGAAATTTAAATAAAACTAAACTTTCTTACTTACTCTACTCTATCTTCGAAATTCAAATAAGTCTTTACTTTCCTTACATTTCGTCATTGGCTGTCGATTTGATATTTTGCGTATTGTCATACGAAAATTTCCGCGCATATCTGAGAAAACCCATATAAATAATCATAATCTGGGGATTATTTTTTTTTCTCTTCCCCAGCCTTGGCGAATTGACAGAACATTACACCAACATTTATTCCAATTCTGTAACTAATCCGAACGCAACGCCAAGAAGTCGACAATAAGTACACTTCGGTAGAATGGTATTTGTTACGACTTATTTCATTTGGCCTGCGAAAGGGTTTAGGGTGGATTTCCCAACGACCCAGATTCCCTTACGTGACTTGTTTGTTTAGTTAGATTAGCTCGTTCACAAGTCGTTTTGCAATGGAAAAGGTCTTGAGTGCTCCATTTGATGTTGAACGACGACTGCAGAACATACGTATAGAGGCAGTATTCGATTCTGTATTTATGATATCAATCCGGATCGCTTTGAAATGATCATTTTGACGAACTGAAGAACGCAATTATTTGACACCAGGGGCCCACTTCCGGTACACAATGACAGCTCAATGACAATTACATGACGATTACGGCCAACTTTAGATATATAATATCGGACGATTTTCGAATCCCATTCCCTGTGGTGATTAACTAAATTATTATGCTTACTTATAACTTAATTTTTACCATAATTGCTTAAAAAAATATTCTCCAAACGCCAAATATTGGATATCTAAAGTTAACCGTAATTGTCATGGAGCTGTCATTGTGTACCGGAATTTCTGTCCTGCTGTCTTGTACAGTCGTCACCGTACTGAATATTCTATTGTGGGCATTTGTGGGGTGACAACATAAAATTAGCCTTAATTGTTATGTCAGTTTTTTTCCTTTTCCGGCCAGCAGAGAAGTGAAAGGGTGCGATTGCGACTGCTTTTGAAGGATTTTAAATCGCTGGTTTGACGTTGTCATTTCAAGATTGCAACTTTTCAATCGCAATACCTGTCAGAGATACATAATCGAGATACGTTCATCATTCGTGAACTCTATCTCTTATACGACTCTGTACAACATTCAAGTAGGTACTTACTTTTCGGGGGAATTCTTGGTTAGGTGCGCAAGGAAATATTTGGTATCCCGCCGTAATACACGCTTCCTCTGCTGAGTAGTCAACGAACTAATCATCACAAAAAATCCAAGGTTTTAGCCTACATGGTCATCGCTAATGGGTTGTTTATACGAGTGACTCAAGTCCGTTGATTTCGAAAATTGATTGTATAAGTGGCAATTCGGCTAGGCTAGGTGACTAAAGTTGGAATCCAAAAGTTCGACTTTCGGCCGGTCGCAAGCGACTAAAATCAACCGTGACAAGGGTCAGTCGCAAGCGATTTCCTGCTTGAGTAGTTTGGTTGGCGCTGTGCTCGCTCACTCTCTAGTAAGCAGTACGACAGTTCTTGTCGACATCTTTCTTCTATCTATCTATTCTTTATTCATTAGTCGACACACGCTCGATATGTGCACATCGTCTCGACAATTTTAATTAAATTACTGTCCATAATGCCGCGGAAATTAGCCCCGAGTGAAACCAACGCAGTGCTGAAGGCTTTTGCTAGTCTGGAGTGTAAATTCAGTGCTCAAAATGAGGAAATTAGTGCTTTAAAACATCAAATACAAGAACTGCACTCGTTCATCAAAAACTGGAAAGAGGAGGTTACATATAAACAGACATGTTCCCGATGCGAGGCTGCAGCGGTTTCGAAGTTGCCTCGACCGGAATCGTCTATGTCCGCGACCCCGGTGCTAAGCGCTACGGGTGCGAGCGAGACGGAACCGTTGCGCGACGCAGCGATGCCGCTGTCGACGTCGAATAAACCATTTGGATGTAAACAACCGAACTTCGTTTCAATTGTGAAGACAAGACGCAATAAGAAGGTGAACCAGGATGCGCCAAGGAACCAGCCTCTCTTATCGGAGGCAAACCATGATAAATGCGACTCGCAGCCTTCTAACTCCAACGCAAGTCACAGTCAGCCTCGTGACTTAGACGCTCAAGATGACTGGAAGCTAGTGACACGAAACCGTCAGCGTCGTCAGCGTCAGGTGGTGAGAGGAAGTGGACCCGCGAGCGATATTCTAAGTGCAGCAGACCGCATAAAATATTTACACGTATGGGGTGCTCGTTTGGATACAACCAAAAAAAACATCGTCGACTACCTTAATGCAAAGAAAGCCAACAACCTATACTCTGCTTCTAAATTGTCACCGAAACGACAAGTAGACTATTTATCATTCAAAGTCGGTGTACCCGAACACATGCTGAATGAATGTCTGGGTACAAAATTTTGGCCCAAGGGCTTTTCAGCTGAGCGCTGGTTATTTCGTCTCGAAAGAACACAACCGGAACAACAACATGTTGAACAAGGTACAAGCTAAACAGTTCTTACTTTATGCATACTACCAAAATGTAAGAGGTCTTAGGACTAAATTATGTACATGGCGAAATAACTTATTACTAATACCAGATAACATACACCTAATTGGTATAACGGAAACCAACTTAATTGAATCGATAACTGACGCTGAAGTATGTACTGGAGACTGGTCAATCATGAGAAGAGATCGCGAAGGTGGTCAGGCAAGGACACCGGGTGGTGGAGTGATGCTGCTGTCGCGGGCGTCCGTGCAGCTCGAGCGCCAGCCTCATCTGGAGACCAGCGACGGCGAGGACCTGTGGGCTCGGTTTGCAGTGAACCAACACTACGTATACGTATGTGTTGTGTATATCACGCCGGACTCAAGTGACGCAATGTATACTAAGTGGTTCGACAGTGTAGAAAATGTGTGTGCAATAATACCAAGTCAAAGAATCTTAATTCTCGGTAACTTGAACCTGTATAGTGCAAGTCTTAATACAATTAATTATTTTAATTGTTTTCAATCTTGCATCAGTATAATAGCGTGCCTAATATGAATGGGAGAATGTTAGATGTGGTGATGACGAGCCCGGAGTTGGACGGTGCGGTGTCGGTGCGGCGGTCGGAGCCAGGTGAGGAGCTCAGTAGGATCGATGCTCAGCATCACCCGCCACTTGACCACTCGACCGTGCGTCGAGTACGACTTTACCTATACACGTACACATACCATCGATCCTTCCAATGTAGATATTTCTAGGGATTGGAACTTCAGCAAGGCTGACTATTTAAAGCTATACATTATTTTAAAGGATACAAACTGGAATGAACTATATCAGTACACATCGACTGAAAGTGCAATAAATTACTTCTACAAAGCTATATATACTGTATTCGACCTCTGCATACCAAAGAAATTACGGAAGCGATCGTGTAGTAGAATTTATCCTGTCTATTACACGAGAGCAATTATCCGTGACATTGAGATTAAGGCTCGTTTTCATCGGGAGTGGAAACGGACCGGGATTGAGGATACTCGCGGTGAATTTAAGCGTTTGCGAACCAAAATAAAAATGGACACACAATTAACATATCGTTCATATGTAAGAGATATATCTGTAAAGTTGCACAAAGAACCCGCTAAATTCTGGGAATTCGTTAACACGCTACGCAGCCGAGGAGGCGTCGAGGCGAGGGTTACAAAGGGTGATCAGGAATATCAAGGGGCCGCAGCGGCTACCGCCTTCGCGAATCACTTCCACTCAGTATTCCTACCACAACAACCGTCACTCGATCCGGCTCCTGCTATTGCAACGGACTCGGGGTCTCGTAGGATTGATATTGGTTACATAAGTTCGGATGTTATTTGTTGTGCAATAAAGAATCTAAAACCGAAAACGTCACCAGGCCCGGACGCTCTTCCGGCTTATGTAATCAAAGGTTGTATGGATGAGTTACTCGGCCCAATAAAGTTTATTTTTAACCTCATCTTGGAAAGTGGGGAATACCCTCAGGATTGGAAAATATCCCGGGTGTCTCCTATTCCCAAGAAAGGATCTAAAACAATGATCGAAAACTACCGCCCAGTGGCAATACTCTGTGCAATGGCGAAAGTGTTCGAGATGGTTCTTCAGGCGGCTTTACTACCTCAATGCCTGCCCTACATTACTAGTGCACAGCATGCATTTTTGCCGAAACGATCAGTGACCACGAACCTCGTAACATTAGTCGACATCCTTACTCGGGAACTAGATGCGGGAAACCAAGTCGACGTCATTTATCTGGACTTCCAGAAAGCATTCGACAGGGTTGATAATGATATCCTGCTACTAAAATTGGGTAAGATAGGACTGGTACCAAAGCTTCTCAAGCTGTTTTCTAACTATCTAATGGATAGAAGACAGTTTGTGAGGTACGGCCAATTTCTATCCAGCCCATACGGCACCCAGTCGGGTATAAGTCAAGGATCAAACCTTGGCCCCCTTCTTTTTGTGCTATTGATAAACGATCTCCCGGATGTGGTCAGCGACTGCGACATGCTGCTGTTCGCTGATGATGTAAAACTGGTGAGGGTCATTAGAAACATGGGGGACGGTGCAATTTTACAGAAAAATCTAGATTTAGTGTATAACTGGAGTCTTGACAGTCGGCTTTATTTTAATCCAAGCAAATGTGAGATGCTCAGCTTCACTCGGTCGAAAAATCCGGTGCTGTGCGACTACTCGCTGGGCGGGTGCAGCGTGGCGCGCGTGCACGAGGTGCGCGACCTCGGCGTGCTGCAGCTCACCGCTAAGGCGTTCCAGAGGCTAGGGTTCGTACTGCGTAATGTGGCGCCACTCACACTCGCGGCTACACGCGCTCTGTACGAGGCCTTGGTGAGGAGCATAGTGGAAACGAATGCAGCGGTCTGGTCTCCGCATGAGCGTAAATATATTCTCATGCTGGAGCAAGTACAGAAACGATTTCTACGCAGTCCCTACAAAAAGGGTCATGGATATTACCCATATATGTACCCAACATTTCTGCAAGGTCATCTGGGGTATGAGTCATTAGAACTGAGAAGGTCAATATCTCTTTTTAATTTTGTAATGAACATCCTTAGAAATAAACTCGACTGTACAGAGCTTCTCCAAAGGTGTTTGCGAATGTTCGTGCCCGACGCATACATGAGGCTGCGGGGTAGTCGCGCTCGCGCACTGCTGGCAACTCGCGCGTCGCGCACCAACCTTTACCTGTACTCGCCCGTCGCGCAGGCGCAGGCGCTGATCAACTCCGTGCTCGCCGCCTCACCACAGTGTGATATATTCACGAGTGGGATGGCGTGCTTGGTGAGGGAATGTAAGAGAATGACAGAAAGACGAATGCAAGATCTAGATAAGTAAAATATTTTTACCGCCTTTGTAACGTATTGGTTAATTTAGCTGTAAGGTTACAATTGAAAATAAATGAATTGAATTGAATTGAATTGAATTGAATTCTCTAAAATGATCCGATCGGTTTGTATAATTCCTATTTGGTTTTGTTCTCGTCAGTCCAGAGGAGGTTTAGATTAAAATAAAATTAGAAATTAAGACTTTTTTATTTTATTAATTTACAACATTCAACCTCTTTGTTGATAGCGGAACTTATGTTTGACAGTGCGATGCGAGTTTGTAAGGAAAGAGTTTTTATAATCTGAGGTCTGATGCGTATTCTCGTCCTGATCGTCCTGATTGTATGCTCAATAACGGGGCAATAATGTCCATATGGATTTCAGAAACCTATGAAGGAAGGTGCCTCAAGCGAACATTTTTATGACGGGGAACTATGAGAATACGAAAAACGCGTAGCGAAGCCACGCCACGGGCAGCTATAATAAAAAAACAATAAAAATGTCCAAGTCACCTGCATTTTATCGACCCGTGTAAATTAGGTGGCAATTTTGATTTTGCTGGCCGATGCGACTGGTAACATGACGACGAAAATCGACCCGTGTAAATACCCTATAATGCATGCAAAAAACTTGCTTTTCTAGGCCTACCAATCAATTGTTTTCCCCAAAACCCCCATTTTATTAATCTTTTGACCGCCCCAGTCGGCAATGGCCGACAACTGAAAGTCGTGCCACAGGCGCCACGTCGGCACATTTTTATATTAAAAAAGACAGTGTCGTAAGAATTAAGTTGTATTTTGCGTAACATAGCAAGCATGGTTGGCGTGTGAGTGACACATTATTTCATTTATGGCGGTCGAGAGGTTGATGAAAGAAGTTTTCGTGACCTCAAAACACACCCAGATACAACAGGACTTTTGAAAATGTAATGGCGATTTTGAAATTTACGTCTTTATGATACAGTGGTCCAATGTAGAGAAGAGGCAAAAAATTAAGTTTGCTAAGTACTGTACTAAGTACTTTGACTTTGACTTTGACTTTGGTGCAAATCTATGGAGATATTAAATTTCCTCACGATGTTTTCCATTTTAACATCCGTTTCATTACCTACGATACGATACGTTGCGTGCCAATCAAAAGCCAGTGATATCCAGTCGACTAAATGATATTGTAGTACCATCGGGCTGGTGGTCTGCTTACTGACCGTATCGCTCCCCTCGGTCACCACTAGGGAATCCAAGCCCGCATCAAAGTTCTAATCCCGCAAGCTTGCGGGATCGTGGTCATCCATCCTGCGGATTCACGGGATTTGCGGGATTGCGAAAAAGAATAAACTTTTTCTCTCATTATATATAAGAATTAGTGTTATATGAAATAAAAACAATAAGTTTCAAAAAATACACTTTTTATTCATTATTTTTTTCAGATTTTTTTGTTTGTTTAATGAAGTGTTTTTTTAGAAAAAAATATATTTAGAGTTTTTCTAGTCTCAAGTTCCGAAGGCTCACAGCTCCAGCGATAAATAAGTCAAGATTCAAATATGGATAGCGAAGATTTCTTTTTATACTATGCTATCGTTGAGGGTCCAGAAATGTATGCATAAAATTTTATCTACCCTGAAATTAAACGTCTACTTCTTTGATAATTTACAGTTTAATGTATGAATAAATTAACTATAATTTTATTCATTAAATAATGCTAAAAGACAAAAAAAAAATACGTTAACCTTAATTTTTGTCGCTAGGGCTTAGTCAAAAGTTGCCTTTCTAGCAAACAAGTCACTAAATTGGCAACACTGATTACGATAAATTATCCGCGACGCCCCGCGAGGGTAATCTCCTTGCCCCGTAAGCACATATGCTGCGTGCGGATCCCGCGTTTGCGGGATTGGATTCCCTAGTACACCGTCAGCCATCAAGTCTAGCCAAATGTCCGGCATATCGATTCATTTCGTCACCTCTGTGGCGTTGCGGATGTGGCTTTGCCTACCATGCGAGAGGTCCCGCATTCAGTTCCCGGCTGGCGATAAAGAAGAAAATAACCCCAAGTCTTGGATGTTTATATGTGTGTGATGACGCTATTTCTGGTTCCCACGATTCAGGGTATCCTAGTGTGGGGTCAGAAGCGATAATACATAAAAAGCCTCCCGCCCACTTCCACTTAAGGCAATGTGTATAGGTTTATATTCTACGGTCAAGATCATGTTTTGGTGATCATCATTATGAAGAAACGTACCTACATATGTCCATAACTGCATATTTAATGATTTGACTAAATGTGGGCGCTCCGTATACCTCTGCCACCCAGTGTGGGAAAAGGCCTGATGCTATGTATTTTTAGGGTTCCCCATGTTAAAAACTTCAGAGACCGACTTCAAGTATAAGCCGTATTTCTTACTTCCATACATGAAAAGTCCTCATCAAAGCTTTTGCTGAAGGGAACGCCAACCCAAAATGTCATCTGTGTAATATCAAGATAATGATTCGGATGCATAATAACCGGCTATTATTTTTACTTACCAATATCGATGGTTAAAGTAATTAATACTGCAAGATTTATCACATTAACCGGTTAATATATATAATCACCACACGTCCGTGGCGAATATGATTAATTCTGATTTGAACAGGTAATGTCAGGGAAAAACACTGAAGTAGCTTAGGTGAAGGGTAAAGGTGGTGAGCGAAGCGAAGCCCCCTTTATCCTTAGTGTTAGGTTAAACATGTAAGAACTACAAAAAATACTGAAAACATGAACTTAAGTACACATAAAATATTTTACACCTATCTAATAAACATCCTGTGCATTATAGTAGACAGACAATATTAAGAAGAATTTAAGTATTTGTTTTATTTTATATTATTCTATTAAGAAAACTTGGGTGGTTATTTATTACTTTGACAAAACCCTCTTGGTGAGTATTAATAATAACCGGTTAAAGTAGTTAATAGGTCTGATTTTGGCTATACATATTATTACATTCACCAAAATCAGTGTTTAGTATGAATACTTACCGGAAATTATGTATACTAACCGGATTTATTGAGTTGACCGTAACATATATACTGGTACATGGCAATATTACTCGTACAGTGATTGCTGACATTACCTTATATCAGTTGTACGCCAACAGCGAAGCTAGGTAGACCACGAATGGGCTAGACTAGACGTGGTACTTTATTTGCGGCGGCGGCGGCGGCGCGGCGTCCCGAAGCAAATATTAGTATGCATGAACACGTCTCGGCACTATACTTAACATACTGGGCCGATAGACGATAATATTTAAATAGAGAGGGATCCTCATAGCCACCCCCTTGGGTTGAAAATTGAATGTCGATGTCGAGTCCAGTCGTGAAATACGGAATAATTTTCCGAAAATAAATACAGAGCAAACGAGAATTAGTACTTTTATAGTCGTGTTGTTCGCGCAGGTCTTCCCCGCTCGACGATATTCCTTTCTCCTCGCATCTAAATGATTTCCTAAAAAATATCTCTTGTTCTAACAAGCCCGCCTTTGTTTATCTATTGATTTATATACTTAGTACACTAAAGAAATTACAAGATAATAATAATATCTTGGATACTATTTACACACATTGATCTAGCCCCAGACTAGGATTCCCTGTATCTTGGGTACTAGACAACGATACACATACTTATATAGATAAATAGTATACTTAGATAGATAAACAACCATGACTAGGGTACAAACATCCGTTCTCATCAGACAAATATTTGCCCCCACCGGGACTTGAACCCGGGACCCTTGGCTTCATAGGCAGGGTCACTGCCGACTCGGCCATTCGGGTCGGCTAGATGTAAAGGAATCTCATCAATATTTATTCTGAAAACTACTTTTTGTGGCTCTTCACTATTAGGTGCTAATTGCAGACTTTTTAGGCACCCACGCGAATTGTTCCTCGAAATTTGCTAATCCACGATTCGTTCTAGCAGACCTAAAATCTAAATTCGTAAAACAACGAGCAAATAGTAATTTACATACATTATGTTTTAGTTGTAAACAATTAGATGTGTACAGTTTTATTGCGCACTAGGACTCTTCTGTTGCACAATTTTTCCTGTCCTGCCTAGGTGTGCTGGTAGAAATCTCTCTTTAGAGATAAGCTCGCCTTTGCTCATAAAAATTTTTGTTACCTTACTATTAAGATTTCTGTGCAATAAAGAATATGAATATACTTTCTATTTAGACATTCTTACTTTTAAAAACACTTAATCATTATAATAATAATAATAATAATATCTTGGACACCATTTACACACATTGATCTAGCCCCAAACTAGGATTCCCTGTATCTTGGGTACTAGACAACGATACACATACTTATATAGATAAATATTATACTTAGATAGATAAACAACCATGACTAGGGTACAAACATCCGTTCTCATCAAACAAATATTTGCCCCCACCGGGACTCGAACCCGGGACCCTTGGTTTCGTAGGCAGGGTCACTGCCGACTCGGCCATTCGGGTCGTCGATTGATTGCTTCATCGGATAATCTGTTCCAAATTTTTGTTGCTATGTTTCCAAATATGGAAAAAACTCTTTTGTTTTCCGTGGATGTTGGTTTTACGGTCATCAAAGCTTTATATAGATTATCTAGATTAGGTGTTTTTTCCTGTCGACTCAAAGAGCTGGAATTCTTTCTTGAACAAACTTCTTGTTAGATGTCGTTCAATTGACACTGTTGACATTACCTTAGCTTAGCTTTGCTGCATCTGTGATGTTGCAGTCTTGATGACTTTCTGTAATTGGTCTTCAAAATTTTAACTCGTGTCTCGTGGGCATTCTCTTTTTCAGCTTGAAGGACGACTGAAGGGTCTGAATCCGAAGAGAACAATCCGTTCTAGAGTTCTTCAAGTTAACTTTATAAACCCAATTTGCTGTAGTTGTATGACATAAAGTCGCTTCTACTATTGTTATGTTATGAAGGATTGTGTGGATACTTCAAAAGAAATCAAGTTCACATTTCTTTTGACATCATTTGTCTTTTTGTTGAGAATTTTTAAAAATTAATTAACCCATTCGTCATCCATTGATTGTAATTTATCAACCAAAACCAACTGCTTCAGATAACAGAATTATTGCATCTTTTCTTGATAGTGCCTCACTTCTTTCACATATTTTTTAATTTTGATATATTTCCAGGGTCTTTTTCTAAACAGTTCAACCAGTACATGTGTTTCCTTCAGTGCCTTGTTTGTGTAAATAATGCTAGTCGCTTGTATAATCAGGATCTGAGATTTCTTAGCTGACGGTGTCTACGTTACTTCCTTCATCAGCACTACTCCACTGTAACTGTAATTCAGAATCTTGAACTTGAGTCGCTGCACCACTTGCGCCGAAGACTGGTTCGTCTTTTTCGTAAAATGTAGCCATGACGGCAAAATGTATCGTATGATTTAAGCAGATAACCATTTCAGGGGGAATTTCTTTTCCGAATTTCAGGATGACATTTGGCCCATTCGTTGTCTTGGCAAAATTCAAACGCACTCGACAATATACTTCGTATCGCAAACTCCGAAACTCTACAATCTCGGGCTTCGTGCGCGCTGGTGCGCTACTTTTTTTCTTTCGTTAATTTGTAATTTACTTCATGTTTTTCGTATTGTTTACCGAATTACGAGCCTGAAAAGAAACTTTGACATTTGATATACTGTTTGTTTATCTGGTTGTCATGGCAATGCCCATTCAAACTAGTTAGCGGTCTGATATGTTTGCTGTAATACTTTTACAAAAATACCCTTTCTCTCTTGGCCACTCACGAAAATTACGTTTAATTTAAATAATTTTTAGAACTCTCCAAAAAGGGTATAAAAGCGGAACATTTCTTCAATACTGGAGAGTCTCACGTCAGCTTCTGAACTGGAAGTACCAGTAAAGGCCTTATCCCGGGGTCGCTCAACCCCGGGATCCTGCGAAGCCTTCAAACTCCTTCAAACCTTCAAATACTCCATCTACAACGGGATCCTGCGAAGCCTTCAAACTCCTTCAAACCTTCAAATACTCCATTTACAACGGGATTCTGCGAAGCCTTCAAACTCCTTCAAATCTTCAAATACTTCATCTACAATGGGATCCTGCGAAGCCTTCAAACTCCTTCAAATCTTCAAATAACCATCCTTCAAACTACTGGATTCTGCGAGCCACTGCTTCATTGGTCTCCTACTCCATTCTACAACGGGATCCAGCGAGCCGTAGCTACATGTACGCCGCTACCGTTCCTACAACGACGATTTGAACAACATCTACAACAACAACTACACCTGCATCCTGGTCAGTAACCCCACCGGTCTTCTACTCTTCATATCCTCCGCTTCCTTTTTATACCTAATTTATCTTTTATAAAACTTGTTCTCATTTCATCCATCCTCATCTTTGCATCATCTTTTTATAGACTTTAACCAATAAACTGACACTTTAAATGTTATCCTGGTTGTTGTTTTCTGTTAGGTTCTGTCAGGTTCTGTTAGGTTCGTGTCGTCACGCGACAACCGTCATCACTTTTTTTGTACCATTCAGAGCTTTCGCAACGAAATCCGTCATGTCAAATATAGCGTATTATATCGCTACTAATTAATTACAAATTTAATGAGCCCAAACAAGGATTTTTCTGACGATTGAGCAATCTACCGGCTTGCCGGGTGTATATCCCCGCCCCCCATCCCGACGGGATGAGTTCTGGATAGCGTAGCGTGCGCCACCGGTTGCGCAAATCCAGTAATTTTAATACGATTTCGGGCGAGCGACTAATCAGGGGGCCTACTGCGCAAGCCCCGTCGGCTTGAACCCGATACCGACGCTTGAATTGACTTGTCGTATTGTCATAGTGATAAAGTTCATTCATGCACGAAGCTGTCAAAATGAAGACGTCGCCGATGCCGACGGAGCTTGCGCGGTAGACCCACAGATCCTAAATCCTATAGACCAATCAACCTTACCTTGTTTCTGCTAAAAACGATGGAAAGGCTAAGTGATAGAGATCTACGAGAGAAGGCCCTGAGTAATATACCCTTGCATCAAAATCAGCTCGCCTACAGGCAGGGTAAATCTACAGAATCAGCTCTTCATTCTGTTATTTGCAAAAATGAAGACATCAACAGTAAGTCTATGTGCCTAGGAATCTTTATTGACATTGAAAGAGCCTTCGGCAAGACTAAATTTACAAGTATAACAGCGGCACTGGTTAAACACAGAGCAAATGCGGTTACAGTGGAGTGGATAGGTAATATGTTAAGTAAGAGAGATTAAACTGACTTCAGCCGAATCCCACGCATTGGTGGCGAAAGGATGCCCTCAGGGAGGTGTCCTCTCGCCGCTGCTTTGGAACCTGGTGGCGAACGAACTCATCACCAAATTGATCGCATAACACTATTATATGGTAGGATATGCCGATGATATATTATTATTATTAAAACTTTATTGCCCTCAATATTTGTATGACAGGTGTAAATGTTAAAAATGTAGTGATACTAACAAGTGGAATCTTCACAAGTACTATATGTGATGTCAAGCAGCACTGCGGATCGTGGAACGCTGGTGCACAACAAACGAACTATCAGTCAACCCAAATAAGATGGAAATGGTTCACCAACAAGCGCAATCTGGGCAACCATCGCCCAGGTTGTTTGGTACAGAGCTACAATTTGCTGCTGAGGTAAAGTACCTAGGTGTTATTCTAGATAGATAGCATTCATTGGAGCAATCATCTGAATAACAAGATTTATAAAGCAATTGTCACGTTTTAGCAATGACGAAGAATGGTAGGTAAAACCTGGGGATTAACACCAAAAACCCTTTGGCTATGTACAGCTGTCATCAGACCGATAATTAGTTACGGTGCGATAGGCTGGTGGCCACGAACCGAATTATCCAATGTTGATGCTAAACTACAACTACTCCAGAGGCTGGCTTGCATGGCAGCAACAGGATGCATGAGGACCACACTCACTACGGCCTTGGAAGTCATACTGGACCTGCCCCCGCTTCACCTCTTCATCAAGCAGGCGGCGGTTGCAACAGCGGTGCGTTTTAAAAAACGCAACCTATGGAGACATCCTAGGGTACCCCCCACTGAAATACTCGATGGGTAAATAGATAAGGAGTCGCTATTAGAAGTTGCGACTGACAGGATATCCAACCCAAGCAATATGTCTTCGACAAAAGGTATAAATACAACTGTACGAAGACACTTGGGAGCGCCTCAACCAAAGAGAACTAAAGATTTTCACAAACGGTTCTAAAACAAACTCAGGTACAGGCACCGGGGCATTCTCGGAAGATCTAAACATGAGGAAATCAACATCATCAGGTGCCCACAACACCGTCTTCTAAGCCGAGGTTATGGGCACATAATGGCTACTACAGCTATCGCAGAAAGAGAGGTAAAGGATTTCCCCATCCGCATACTATGCGACAGCAAAGCAGTTCTGCAAACCCTACAAAACAACACCACCAGCTTTGGGGACTATATACGAGTATCACCAAACCCTTTCAGAGATATGTAACCATTATAAGTTATAATTATATATATAATTATAACTAATATATCAATCGATATCAAATGCTTGAGCTCAAATTCTGAAACTTCGTATTTTGAGTGCTTAACATAAGCTTGCAATGCCCTGAATTTGAGCCCCGTTTTCTATGACTTTCAAGGTGTTAATATATAAAAAAAAACAGGTTCATGGATACCTTCATGTATTCGCAAGTTAACAGAGCAGAGAGTTGAAATTTGTAGCACATATAAAAAAGGCTTAGAGATTCCAGAATACGAAATTTCAGATTTCTAGCTCTAGTGGTTTTAATAAAAAGTGTAAAACATATCAATTTCGTCTATCTAGATGATCTTGTTGTGTAAATGGTTTTCATTTTTTTTCTCGCTAACTACTTAAGTTAAAGAAGTTCTGATTGCAAATTCTGGGAGCTCAAAATCATGCCCAAATACGCTGCGATTTTAACCTCTCTACTTGGACTTTGCACAGCTGGTGTTTTATTGCGTTTTTTTCGAAAACCGCTCGAGCTCAAATTCTGAAACTTCGTATTCTGGGAGCTCAAAATCCCCTGTATTTGAGCCCCGTTTTGTATGACTTTGTACTGCTAACTTCACAGACCTCTCGGCAACCATTTATATCTCAATTATTCTGTCTGTGAAGTCCCTCAAAGTTGGCTCGCATTATTACCGGCCTGAGACATGGATAACGTAACAAAAAATAAATATAGACTGTTACTACACCCACTGAGGGGCATAGGCCTTTACACGAATAGAAGTTAATAAAGTTAAACAGTAAGTGTTTGCATGGGGAGCCCCCATACATGAAACTTGGTTAACATTGTGTGTTGGTACGGAACCGTTTGTGTGCGAGTCCGACTCGCTCTTGGCCGAATTTTCATGCACCTGCAACGAAGTTAAATATATGTATATGTGAGCGGAGCTACGTTCAGAACAACGTGCATACAACACATACAAATGCTGTTGCAATGCAAATGCAATTTAATTTTGGTTGGTTAGCAAAAATCATTTTTATGGTAAAATATTTTGAATTGACAACAATTCTATCTTTTCAGATTTTAAAATTTCAAGCTCCTAGGTGATCTGGAAGTGGATTAGTTTTTTGATCTATAAACAGACAGTCAGTCTGTCAGAAAAAGGCAGTTATTGAACGTTAATGAAATATAGGCATAGAATACTTAATAGTACTAATATAGTTCCAAAGCCCTTTGTTATCTCAGGGGACTTAAAGGCCAAATTTCATGTGTGTAGGTTTATCTGTTTTTTAGTTCAGGTTCAAAAATAGCTCGCTGTATGGTACAGTGCCAATATCAATGCTCAAACTTGGCTGGACACACTGCCGTGTGCCTTGATAACACCAACAATTGGTTAATATAAGGTTACCCAAGAGATAAAATTTCAGAGTAAGGTTACGAAATGAAAGTGGCACCTGACACCAAAACATATTCCCAAATATTCCATAAGAATAAGTCAGCATTTCGTATTCCCAGTCCACGCTCTATGGAGTTTAAAATTTATGCAAATAAAGGAGGATGGGCAAAAAACACCCAGAGTCGATTAAATAATCATATATACAGTAATTTAGTCCATAAATCCAAGGCCTCGAAAACGTATTTCGTTTACCGTAAAACCATCCCCGGACGCCACACGGGCTCACACAGCGCAGACATGTTTTAGCTTGTTTAGAGCCAAACTGGTTCTTATTATGTTTTAGTCCTGTGTGACAGGAATGCAAAATACTGATTAGCGTACCCATTTAGGAGACTGAAAGAGATAGAAGATAGCGCGCTTTGTTATCTATCAAGGTTATGTGACTCACCCTGCCCCGCGCGCATAGCTGCGCAAGCGCAGTCCTTCGGAAGGTTTCGTTGTAACCGTATTACCGCTCAATCTCTCAATTCGTTTTATTTTTACCACGACCACTTGCATTTCTTACCGGATACCGAGATTGCTTACTGTGACCTGGCGTTTGTATTGTGGACATCGTTTTGCCTCTGTGATTACGGACTAAATATGGATGTGAACAACCATTGTGTGCTTTGTGCCCGATCACTGGCTCGTAGACAGCTACACATCCTCTCAATGGACTTGTTAGAAACACGCCGAGCTTTTGTGGAGTATATGTTTCGCGGAATCGAGAGTCAACAAGAGGTATTTATCAGTTTGAATATACATCTAATGAAGATCATAATAATTGTTAGCACTACGTAAGATGGGGCTAATTGGAATTGTAGGGGCTTATTGGAACTAAGCAAAAATAAAAGGTTTGGCTGTCTATTTTTTCTGCTATAGCAAAGGTAGTATTTTGTTTGCCTCATTTTACCGGTACTACATTTCTACCTCATTTATTAATAGAGATGTTACTGTAAAAGTCCGAACTCGTTAAATCCCCGTATTTCGGGCTTTTACAGTAACAGAGACATTGGCTATGCAACTACCTAGATTCTCAGATAGTACGAATGGTTGTTATTTCGTGCAGTTTTCCATCAAAAGCTAAGACAAGACAGCGATTGTTGCTGTCGCTTTTCCACTGATGTAAGATTTAGGAAAAAAAAAGTAACTTGACATATCGTTACGCCTTAAATTCCCGGGTGAGTAGTCCGAGATCAGAGATATCCACTGCGAAGACCCCTGCATAACTCTATAGCCTCTTTCATGCTCATCTCTAGCTTCATATATTCTACTGTTGAATCGGCCCTTTCTTAGAACTTCCCCGATTTCGTACCTATAGTTTTTTGCTACACATATAGGATTTCATATCTACCATGTTTATTACAGATTCCATTTGATGGTACGAGGTCAATTTGTCATCCTTGTTGGCAACGCATTGAATACGCAGCAAGACGAGCGGAAATACAAGAAGCCCAACCAGCTCGACAACCAACACAATCAATCAATGTTGCTGGAATACAACGTGCCCCCAACTCTTCGAGAAGATGCTTGTTTGAAAACTGCAATGATTTGCACCTCCGACAAATACCCAACTCATTGAAGTCATATCTTCTCAGTTATTATAATCTTTATATACCTCCACTATCTCGAATCTGCCTAAACCATTTGAGGAACACTACTTGGCAAGATTTTGAATCTTATGTGACACGCCGTTTAAATGACTTTAACGGTGATCACCTGCTTGATATAATTGCAATATACAGACAAGCACTTGAAGATAAATCGTCACTTGACTTTGAGAATTTGAATGAAATTGATGAAGAAACTCTTCATTTTTGGACTGGAGTGAATCATGTACAATTTAATATGATTCTTGATGAAACACCATCTCTTCGTGAATCATCGAACACACCCAAAACTGACTTAGCTGCGTTTTTATGTAAAATACGTACAGGCGAGCCCGGTGTGCGTCTGGCATCAGTGTTTGGGATGTCACGACGAAATCTTGAAAGGAAAATACGCGTCACTAGAGAATGCTTAGAGCGTGATTTTGTTCCTCTTCATTTGGGGTTAGACCATATATCAATTGAAGAAGTCACGAGAAGAAACAGAGAGGTACCAAATCACATTTTTGGTACTAATCCAAGAGCCAAGGCTATAATCATATGTGATGGAACATATTTGTATCTCCAAAAAAGTGCCAATTTTTTATTCCAGCGCAAAAGTTACAGTTTGCACAAATTCAAAAACTTAATAAAACCTTTTTTAGTCGTTTGTGCAGACGGCTACATAATTGATGTATTTGGGCCATATGCTGCAACAACGTCCGACGCTACTATAATACAAAAAATCTTAGATAATCACGGTGATCGAGCAGAAGAAGCGCCTATTCGGTGGTTTTTAAACGAAGGCGATGCCATTATACTAGACCGAGGGTTCCGAGACGCTGTTCCTGACCTAGAAGCGTGTGGTTTTGAACCACACATGCCGCCATCTAAGGCACGATATGAAAGCCAACTCAGCACCGAAGATGCTAACAAATCAAGACTAGTAACGATGGTCAGATGGGTGATTGAAACGATGAATGGTCGCTTCAAACGTGACTTTAAAATATTCAGACAAACATATTTTAATAAATCAGCGACAAATGCAATGATTAATTTCAGAATTGCCGCAGCACTGATAAACGCATTTCAAGAACCGTATTCTGACAGTCCATATAGTGATGCATTCATCAACATAATTAATGATAGACTACACAAACCAAACCTGCTGGCAGATTATGTTGATCAACACAATTTAAATCGCCAAAGAGTCGCCTTTGAAAGATTAGAAGCTAACCTCCCAAACCTGCAAGGCTTCCCACGCCTAAATATTGATGATATTATTTTGTTCGCTATAGGCACCTACCATATGAAGTTGTCTCGGTCTTACTGCTGGGAGCATGTAAGAGGTAATGGTACCTACGAAATCGAAATATATAGATACCCTGATCTTGTGAATATTGGTGGATTAGGTTTGAAAACTTTATTGAGGGGTCGCATACAGTCGCGACATGTGCGATCGAAAACATATTATACATACATTTTGTATACATCGGGGCTAAATAGTAGGGATGCAATTGTAGAATATGTTTGTTCATGTATTCATGGTCGCCGTACTCTAGGTAGTTGTGCCCATATTATAAGCATGGTGTATTACCTATCATTAGCAAGACATGAAGGGCTGCAACAACCAGCAGCATTTTTAGATAATGTAATAATTGATGTAGATAACATGTAAGTAGGTAATAAGATTCTAATGTATAATTAAAAACTGTAATTGACAAATAAATAACAAAATATTATTCAGTTGTTTTTTTTACACGCATATCTATAAGACCCCTGGCCTTTTGCAAACACTTCTGAGAACCAAGCAATGTAAAGATATTTCCCATGTACGATTTCTGCCACACTCATGAAAGGTCATGATAAGGTCAAGTTCAAGGTCAAGGTCAATATCCTTACGGTCAGTCAACTTTCAAAGACTTAACGTCGAATATATATATATTTAGCACAACATTTGAGAACCAGTTGGGCGTTATACAGGCTTATACATGGCTGCACTGTGTGAGCCCGTGTGGCGTCCGGGGATGGTTTTACGGTAAACGAAATACGTTTTCAAGTTCTTGTATTTGTGGACTATATTACTGTATATAAGATTATTATATTGACTCTGGGTTTTTGGTCCATACATTTTTGCTCATTGTCCTTTAAGCATTGTTGTTCTGGAGGCGACATGTGCGTCGGGCAAACTGGTTTTTTGGAGATCAATACGAGAAAACACAAACAAACTTATCGTCACGCCGTTTCCCGTACGGGGTGGGTAGAGTTGTAAATTAACCGTTAAACCCAAAAGTGCACGGTTAAATTCTCGCTACTGTGCCTATTGTGCAGTTAAATCGGTTAGATATTTTTATATGTATCACAAGCCGACACTACTGCAGATATAAAATTTCCTGACATCACGTGCATAACCAATGGTGCATGTAAGAAATGGCGTTTAGTAAATTATTTAGAATACTTATATAATTGTAAATAATTTATAAAATATTATAATTAAGATGACATGAACTGTTTGACCGTTCTTAATTTCATTTCCATGGCTCCACAATATGCAATTGTGTGAGTTGACATAAATTAAAAGTTAAATACCGGCCTGACATCTCTAGGTGGGAGGCACAGTTGTGCTCAAGATTGGAATACTTTTCAATAGTCCATTGATACGCCTTGTCAAAATACAGGCAATGAGAAGGCTGCACTGCCAGCGCCCTGCACAAGAAGCAGTTTCTATGGAGTGCGGAACCACGAAGTCCGAAACCAGTTCGCACTCCTCGAGCCCTCGTTCGCTTTAGCTGATGCAGCTCGGAATGACATTTGAAGAACGGGGACTGCGGGCCACTCCTCGGCGACACGAGGCAGACACAACAAAGGCGGTTAAATAGGTATCTTCTTTTTATTTCGTCGCTTGCAAGTTGCACGCTTGGCTTTAAAAGGCGGTGCTATTTTTAGACCTTTATTTTAGTATGTGTATCTTCAACGGCAGTATTCCAAGGGACGGAGAAATGTGGCAGCACACAAGGAGATATTTAACATAAAGGTGACATTTAATTAGCTGACAATATTTTGGGGAATGATAGTACCCAATTATCCATCATTTATTTCATGTATTCATTTATTTATGTATTTGACACACCGTAGACCAACCAACGTACGGTATCCTCTCCAGGACTCGCTCGATTCAAAACTCAAACTCAAAACTCAAAACGTTTATTCTGTAAATAGGCCACAAGGGCACTTTCACATGTCATTTCATTTCATTTTTTACAGAACATTTGGTATTATTATCATATTATCAGAAAAAAAAAAAGTACTTAATTATTGTTTCTGAGAGATGTAAAGAGTCTCAAATGTCATAATAAAATAATTAAAATATAAATAACAGAGATGTATAGTCTCTTTAGTCAATAATACAATGATAATAGGAGATGTAAATGGTCCCCACAGTCAAGAGTTGTATAATTAAATTAATCTTTGGAGGTGTAAAAGGCCTCCAAGTGTCCAGTAAAAGAAACTCTGGCAGTGAGGATGCTCACAATTAATTAGAACAATTCAGTCCCAAACATTTTTATCGTCTATGTACTCTTTAATACTGTAGTAAGCTTTAGAAATAAGCCTTTGCTTGATGTATTTCTTGAACTTATTAATTGATAGATCTGTCAAAGTGCTTGGGAGTTTATTGTAAAATCTTACACAATTACCCTTGAACGAGTTTTTTATTTTATGGAGCCGAGTAGTGGGCACTGCAAGTTTGTCCTTGTTTCTAGTATTAAAGTTATGTATATCACAGTTTCTTCGAAAGTTAACAATGTTCTTATGGACATACATAATATTCTCGTAAATATATTGACTATGGACTGTCAATATATTTACTTCTTTAAACTTATTTCTTAGAGAATCTCTATTATTCATTTTATAAATCGCACGAACAGCCCGCTTTTGCAGCACAAAAATAGTATTTATGTCAGCAGCACTGCCCCAGAGCAGAATACCGTAGGACATAATACTATGAAAATAACTAAAATAAACTAATCTGGCTGTTTTTAAATCTGTCAAGTGACGGATTTTCCTGCATGCAAAAGCTGCAGAGCTCAGTCTGTTCGATAGCTTATCAATATGTGGACCCCATTGGAGTTTGGAATCCAACGTTATACCTAGAAACACTGTGCTGGTTACCAATTCCAATTCCTCATTTTTAATTGTTATACATGTCTGATTATTTTTAACGTTAGTAGTAAGAAACTTAACACATTTAGTCTTTTTCTCATTTAATAGCAAATTATTAACATTAAACCAATTTACCACTCTTGATATGGTATTGTTCACGTGATCATCAGTAGCGTGTTGGTTTCGCTTTGTTTTAAAAATAAGTGAGGTGTCATCAGCAAACAGTACCATATCATGACAGTCCCTTCCTAGATAGGGTAAGTCGTTTATATAGATGAGGAATAGGAAGGGTCCCAATATTGAGCCCTGTGGCACGCCCAAAGAAACCAATGATCCTGGTGATCGTTCTCCGTTTACGTCTACCCTTTGTATTCTTCCGTTCAGATAAGATTTTAACAAATTCAATGACGTGTCTCTAACTCCATAATGATGTAATTTCCTGATCAATGTTTCATGACAAACGCAATCAAAAGCCTTAGATAAGTCACAAAAAATGCCTAGGGCATCTTGTGACTCTTCCCAGGCATCAAAAATACTTTCAATGAACTGAATTCCGGCATCTGTTGTTGAACGACCGCGAGTGAATCCAAACTGTTTGTTATGCATTAGCTTATTTGATTCAAAATGATGTAATAGCTGTGATAAGATTAATTTCTCAAAAATTTTACTAAAAGTTGGTAGTATTGATATAGGTCTGAAATTGGTGGGGTCTTGAGTACTACCTGCTTTGAAGAGGGGAATAATCTTACTTTGTTTCATTAAATCAGGAAATTCACCGCAGTCTATACAATTGTTGAAAATGACCGCTAGGTCAGGTGCAATTAATTCGATCAGGGATTTAACGACGTGAACAGAGAGTCCCCAAAGATCATTCGTTTTCTTAACATTTATCAATTTAAATGCCTTTACGACATCTGAACTTGTGACGTGCTTAAAATTCAAGTATGAAGCACACTCTGAGACATTATCTTTTAATATTGCAACAGCAGACAAAGGTGACGAATTTAAATACTTAGTCGTGGAAGCCGGTGCATTAGTAAAAAACGATTCAAATTCAGTTGCAACTTCTAAGCTAGAACTCGTAAGCTGTCCATTGATTTTTAGTTCGTAATCGTGACTCGCTTTTTTACTACGACCGGCCTCCTCATTAATTATTTTCTAAGTCGTTTTTATAACATCGGAACTATTCTTAATTTTACTACTCAGAAAATTACGTTTAGCTGTATGACAGTCTAATTTAAATTGTTTGGAGAACTGTTTGACTTGTTCTTTAAATTCGTCACTCATGTTGAACCGTCGTTCCTCATACAATGCATACAATGCTTGCCTGCGTTTATGCAACTCTGCAGTAGCCCACGTACTAAAGTCGTTTGAACCACTAACCACAACCGATTTTGAAGTGAATATCGCGCTGTACTGTTTCATAAAGGTTTCAAAGAATAAGTTATACATTATATTAGGAGACTGTTCAGCAGCCAAAAACGGTAGTTCCTGGGCTAAAGAGTATCTCATTCTTTCTAACCGGTCAGCAGTTATTGGCACAAACGAAATTTTCTTTTTAATGACAGGTTCTCTAATAGAATCAAATTGAAATAATTAACCTAAATGATCTGAATCCAATTCACTGATAACACTTTTACTGATTGGAATAACATCAGTAAAAATGTTGTCAATGCATGTAGCACTAGTAGCAGTCACTCTTGTTGGCTCCATAAATAAATGGCTAAGCCTAAATGATGAGAAAAGATTTATTAATCTAACGCTGAGAGTAGTTCTTTCTAACAGATTAACATTAAAGTCACCACATATAATTAATCGTTTCGTACTGTGTGATGAAATAGTTAGGACGGATTCCATTATTTTCTCGAACATTTCAAAGTCGCTCAAGGGTGGCCTATAGACACATATAACGATGAACTGTTCTAATTCCACAGCTGCAAGTTCTATAGTTCGTTCAACAGATAAGGAAACAATGTCCTTACGTTCCTTGAATTTCATATGATTGTTTAGTATGATTAATGCCCCACCATGTATTGAATTAAGTCTCGTGAACGAACTACCAACCTGGTGATCTTTAAAGCTAAACATAATTTCATTAATAGTTAACCAGTGCTCTGTTATGCACAAAATGTCAATTTTATTACAATTTAAAAATAACTCTATTTGTAGATCTTTGCCTCTAATACATTGAATATTCTGATGAACCAGGCTTATATACTTAGCATGTGAGCTTCCCTTATTCTTAGGGTTTTCTAATATACTAGAACATATGTTGCCAGAGCCTGGGTCCTCTGTTGTCCTATGAACTAATTTAAATGCATCCTGTTATTCTGGTCTGATACCAGATTCATATTAGGCTGCTCAGTAAAAGCAGAGTTAGAAGCCAAATTTTTGGCTGTAATGTTATATAAATATAATAGTGACATAGCTATTTGTCGTTTACAATAATTTGAAAGGTAAAATGTACCTTTAGTCATAGTAAAATAATTACTAACATAATTGTTAGTGTCAATAATATCAAACTTATTATTATATGTACATAAATTGTACATAGTTATATTCATATTATGTCTATATACATTTTCATTTTGTGTCAATTGGTTGCAGTAGGGAAATGTGAACAATATAATTTTTTTCACACTAAGACCATTCAATGTTTCATAAAATTTTATTAAATTATTTTTGTTCACATCTCCCCTATTGCCCATGAAAATTATCAGTGTGGCACTGGCTGTAATAGTGCTGTCATTCAAAATTTGATTTATAATATTATCTACAGTGCTAAAAGGTGAGCAATTACTAATAACACTATGTCCCTTAGAGTATGAGTGGAGTGCTGAGCCCATGCCACTTCCAATCTCATCACAGTACATCATAATATCAGGTGTTGTGGTCATATCAGACTTGGCAGAACTATTATCAGTAACACCTTGTGTTGGTAAACTGTCACACAAGCCCGGAGAGTTGCCCGCTGTCAAACAACCACCTTTCTGCTCACAGCGACAAGTATGGTTGTTGGTCAGCGACTCAAACCGCTCACAATTATGGTTCATTTCTTGAATTAAATCATCCATAGCCAATGAGTATTCATTTATAACTTTCTCAGAGTTCAAATATGCACTGTTTAGTGATCTCAATGAATCCTCCAAGCTTTGGATTTTCAAATGTAAGTTTTGTGTGTCAGTTTCATACATCAACTTAGTACTTTCTAATTCTAATACACACATATTCAAATCATGTAATAAGTTTACATTTTTCTTGCTTACTTTTAAGTTTTTAGTACACAATTTATTATGTTTTATTAATTTCTGAGTTTTCCGTATATACCTATTTATTTTACCTAGTTTGTTATTGCTGCAACTTAATAATCCTGATGTGGGCAATGTGTCATTAGTTAAATCAATGACATCATCAAGGCTTCCAGTTGCAACAGTAACCAGCTGCGGGCTGATCCCTACGACTTCACTGTAGAGGCTCTGGGTCTGCAACGCTGCGGTGTTTTCCTTCTCCTCCTGGAGTGCATGTATTGGTTCATGGGCATCGAACAATGCTTTCTCCAGGGAATCAATCGATTTCAGGGCTTGCTCGTACTCTGCACTACATACAGTGAAGCTATCTACGGTGACCTGCAGCTTGTCCCGCTCAACAATTACATCACTACATTCTTGTTCTAATACACATAATTGTTTCTTTAGCTTATCTCTACTTTCAAGTACTGATAATAGCTCTTTCTCATTTTCCTCCCTTTCACAGAGTAATTCGGTGACCATTTCCTTTGATTTTTTTAATTCTAGTAAGGTAACTTTGAGCTTGTCATTTTCCTGCTGTCGGGAGGCGACAGCAGCAGCTCTGCGGGTCATCATGGTTACAGTTGAGATAAGAATCAAGGAATTGCACACCAAAACAATGCGAAATTACTTACGTGGAATAGTAACGTTTTTCAGCGTTTGCACATCACTAATTGCTATGAAATATATTTTAAACGTTGTTAAATATAATAATTTAACAATAAGGTAACAAAAAGCGCCGAAAGTGTACGGAAATAACAAATACTTTTAAATTTATAACCTGCAACGGTCACAAATTTAACATGTTTCGAGACACTAGTAAACGTCACTAAAACACACTGCAAACAATAGAAATACTTAACATTACACTATAATCCTAAAATAACACTAAATTGGGCTCAGAATTACACTAAATCATATTAAAATATAAATTTTTCTAGGGACGTAGTGAAATCAGCTGTTTTTCCAACATAAAAGCTCATAATTAAGTTCGTGTGACGGCCGCCATTCACAGGTGCGCCATTATCGGTGCTGACACAGATTATGGAACATCTATCAGCATTGTTTGAGGTAGTCGATGAATAACCGGATTTAGCCCGAAAATTTGACCTGTAAAAGGTTCTCGACCTAATTTTGTTGACGACCCCTGGCTGGTTCAGGGATTGGAATCTTCATCGAGGTTGAAAAATCTTGAGGCAGGCGAATACATTGCTTGTGGCCCCACACTAGGATACGCTGTGTCGTGGGGACCAGAAATAGCGACGTCACAAACATGTGAACATATTTTTTCTTCCTCCTCATGGATTCGAAGACGCAATCTCTTTCATGAAAAGAGCAGCCTCAACTCTTCATGTACCTGCGAGACTGGGTATCCCACAGTGGGGCTATTCTTTAAAGTCGCATTTGACATCGGCTTATGTTTAAACGATGACCAAAAACGCACCTATTTTACTACCAATAAATTCTAAACGACAACCAGAATTAGTAAACGACCACAAAATTGTGTTTGGATAAATGATCACCAAACTTATTTTTATGTTTTAAGTATTGTTTGTTGTTCTTACATGTTCAACCTAACACGAAGGATAAAAGGGGCTTCGCTTCGCTCACCTCCTTTACGCTTCACCTAAGCTATCGCAGGATATTTTCTGCAACTTTTGGTGATCATTTACCCATTTTGTGCAGGAAAAAAATATTTTGGTGGTCACTTAAATTGTTCTCTTTGAACCTGTCAATACTAGGGACAGAGCTATGTCAGTCTCCTTCTCCTTGTTTAGAAAAGGAAGAGACACTGATGTATAGCTCTGTTCCTGCTGTTGACAGATGTCAAATGACACTTCTAATCTTGGCTTCCATTTTAGTGCAGGCACAGAGGCAGTTATACGACTAGATTCCAAGCATCGGCTTGTCATCAAGATACCTAAAATCTAACTGATATGACAGATAACATAACACTTCATAAAATCCACATTTTAACACCAGGGATGTTACCAAAAAATCGGAAAGAACCGAAATTGAAAAAAGAATGTCACAATGTATCCAAATTAGCTGCACCCAATTCACAAATGTTTAAATAGAGTATCGATCTATTTGACTAAGGCTGGTAATTAATCGTAAATAAAAAAATACTGATTTGCACAGCAAAAAATGATCAGCAAAAACACTTTTTATGTTTTAAATATTTAATGAGTACTTAAGTTTTTGTTTTAAGTATTTTTTGTTGTTCTTACGTGTTGAACCTAACACGAAGGATAAATTCATTGATATTCATTTATTTCCGTTAAAAATTAAGCAATACACAAAAAAATATTACGAGTCCTTAAATTAAATTACATCAACCAATTATACGATCTGATTGCGGGTACTTGTCGCCTAAACTAAGCTAAAAGAAGCCTGTAGGCGTATATAGGCGACAATCACTATTCCATTATTTTATATGCTTGGTTGACAATTATCTAATGAGTTATTAAACAAAGAAAGATATTCACAAAAATAAAATAAAAATAATAATAGTAATAATTGATTCATATTATAAAATCGTTGATCTAATGTAAAAATATTTTTTAATGTTTTTTTAATAATACAGTCAAAGTTCGAAAATAATAATAATAATAATTAATTCGAGTTTATGATTAGGAAAGTTTATTAGCTTCACTTCGCTAACCCCCTTTACCCTTCACCTGAGCTACCGCAGCAAATATAAGGGATATTTGCTGCGAAAATCAGTATTTTTGATGTGCAGTTTGATATTTCCCTTTGACTAATCGATGTTTTTAATCAATATCCCCTAACAGGCTAACACTGACCCGTCAAGCACGTGTTATCTTTATCATACTGTAATCTCGTACCAAAAAGGTAAACAATGACCAGAATAAAACCTTTGACTTTGATTTTCACATTACTGCAATTATTCACCTTTTTACTACGTGATTAGTACCTAATTTGAGTTTAGCTGTCTCGATATCAATCTTTACCTTATGGTAGAGACTCCAGGCAAAAAAAAAAAACAAACAAAGATAGCGTCACGAATTTTCCAATACGGGTTGGCAGAGACACAGATTCAAGTAGAAAGACTGAAGTCTGGTGTGACTCTGAAAAATAAAGAAAAATTAATATAAACTTTATTCGTGATTACGACCTCTGTGGTGCAGCGGTTGTGGCTCTGCCTACCATGCGAGAGGTCCCGGGTTCGGTCCCCGGCTGTGGTAAAAAAAAACAGGTCTTGGATGTTTATATGTGTGTGACGTCGCTGTTTCTGGTTACCACAACACAGGGTATCCTAGTGTGGGCCCAGAAGCAATCTATGTGCCTGTATGCAAAAGTTTGTTTTGTTTTATCACAGGGAATGAAATTGGTACCATAGTGCACTATTGAGCTCCGTGGTCTAATGGGTTTTACGCTTGCTTTTCATACAGGAGATGCAGATTCGAATCCTAACCATGTACTAAAGAGATAATTCATCTATCTTAAGTACATTATAGAACGTTCCGTGTTTCGGATGACACGTGAAGCTGTAGGTATTAGTCGTAAAACTGGCACATGTCATCTTACTCATATCCAGGTAAAGGCCCGTGCGCATCGGTGGGGATATAAATGAGCTATATTTAAGTATTTATTTAAACTTCCTTTGCCTGTCACGGTTTACATTTGGTCTCGAATATGTAATTTCAGTTTCAACGAAGACGACCTCTGTGGTGTTAGGTCGATGCTGTGCTTCCCATACGAGAGGTCCCGGGTTCGTGTCCCGGTTGGAGAGAAGCAAAAACAACCCCAGGTCTTGGATGTTTACCTATTTGTGACGTCGCTAATGTGAGACCAGAAGCAATGTATGTAAATGTTCTTAAATAAGAAAGTTTATTTCAGCGTTACAAAGAATAACTTAATAAAAACCCGTCGACGGCCACCGTACAATGGTAGGGGGGGTGTGGAGTTTGCATTTTACATCGCAAAATGTTGTTTACAAAGTTATTGACTACCCGAATGGCCGAGTCGGCAGTGACCCTGCCTACGAACCCAAGGGTCCCGGGTTCGAGTCCCGGTAGGGGCAAATATTTGTTTGATGAGAACGGATGTTTGTACCCTAGTCATTGTTGTTTATCTATATAAGTATAATATTTATCTACATAAGTATGTGTACCGTTGTCTAGTACCCAAGATACAGGGAATCCTAGTTTGGGGCTAGATCAATGTGTGTAAATAGTGTCCAAGGTATTATTATTATTATTATTGGTGCGGCTACTTTCACACTCCATGTACGTAACCAGGTGCATTCATAAGTTTGAATGTGGTATTGAAAGAATTGTTGTATGGGAGCCCCCTTAAATATTTATTTTATTCTGTTTTATTTTTGTATTTGTTGTTATAGCGGCTACAGAAATACATCATCTGTGAACATATCATCGGTCTAACCATGGAACAAGTATGTCTAACTATCACGGTTCATGACATACAGCCTTGTGACAGATGGACCGACGGACGGACAGCAAAGGCTTAGTAATAGGATCCCGTTTGGCACCCTTCGGGTACGGAACCTTAAATACTAGTAATGAAACCGCTGTCTTGTAATAAATAACACTAGGTTGGTGATACGCGGTACAACACTAGGATACGAAGTACTAACAAGCGAACCCTCCGCTTATAAGTATTACAATAGCGAGGATATTTGAACAATACACTTGAATCCACTGGAGTAATATTTAATGGGAGGGTAGTTACATAAAAAATAAAAGCTAGGTCATTATCTGGTTACTGTGGGTAAGAAAGAATAGACAAAAGTAATACTTAGTAATACTTAATACCTATCTACTATAATTATTGGATATTTCCACACGATATAACCCTAAATAGGTATGCGAATATATCTGATAATTACCAGTTATTTATTTACATATTTTCATGAGAAGTTAATTCGTTAGTATTCATTTTAATACGAGCGGGTACTCTCCCCGCATGCTACCGCGCCCCGCCTCCGCCGCCGTTTCAATTTCGATTCTTTCCGATTGTGTTGGTAACATCCCTAGTGTTTAAAATGTGGATTTTATGAAGTGTTATGTTATCTGTCATATCAGTTAGATTTTAGGTATCTTGATGACAAGCCGATGCTTGGAATCTAGTCGTATAACTGCCTCTGTGCCTGCACTAAAATGGAAGCCAAGATTAGAAGTGGCATTTGACATCTGTCAACAGCAGGGACAGAGCCATACATCAGTCTCCCTTCCTTTTCTAAATTGACAGGTTCAAAGAGAACAATTTAAATGACCACTAAAATATTTTTTTCCTACCCAAAATGGGTAAATGATCAACAAAAGTTGCAGAAAGCATCAGGGCATAATACTGCGATAGCTTAGGTGAAGGGTAAAGGGGGTGAGCGAAGCGGAACCCCCTTTATCCTTCGTGTTAGGTTGAACTACAAATAATGCTTATTCCGGCGAGGATGAGGAGGGGTCAATATTACCCTGCTAATTATTAAACATTTGACGACCTTCAAGCTGTAATCCTCACCGTTGAAACCTTCATGAAAATGAAATTTGACACTGCCAAAAAATAGTCCAGAAATAGTCCTAAATAGTCCATAAAGAAAGAAAAATAGTCCTCTTATAGTTCGGAAGTTATAGCTATAGGTTGGTGAGGATTACAGGTTGACGTCAAGCTGTAATCCTCATCTCTCGTGCAAGCAAACGGAAGGGCCTATCGACTTGGTTTAGGTTTCAAAAATTAATCCAGAAAAAGTCCACACGGCATGCCAAATTTCAGAAATAGTCCTTCGACGATTCTAGAGTTATTAAGACATCTTGGTGAGGATTACAGCTTGAACATTTGATATCATCAAATATCTTCCACATCGAATGCCTACAGTTTCAGTTTGAAATTTGAGCCAAAAAATAGTCCAGAAATAGTCCACCGAAGCAATAATGATTTCCACCTGGTTTACTTTGAAGAAGTGCATTAAAAATACAATATTTAATTTCCCATACATTTCAATACATGTACAGTCGTGTACAAAATAATAATGGGATAAACCCTAATAAACCGGTTTATATCGCTTAATTCAATCAAAGGTACTGTTTTTAATCTCTGAAAACTAACGATAGTGTTATATTGTAGGAAAGTGAGGGACAGAGCTATATATAGCGCATAGCTCTGCCCCTCACGTTCACGACACTTAACTTTTATGTTCTCCCATTTAGCCAGACTTACACCAAGTTTTGATAACCGCTAAATACAGTTTAAATACAACCTTAATAAAACACGGATGGTAAGGGGCAACCTGGCTGACAGGCAATAAACTTGGCCTTCTTGAGTACGTTTCATGCTTGTTGTGCTTAAGTTATGTTAAAACTGTATTTAACGGCTGTCAAAAGCCCATAGAAGACTGAAACGTAAATGAGTTTTTTGTTTTACATAAGTGCGTGACAGCGATTTGGATTTTGAACGAGTGTTCGAGCCTCGGTTGTAGCTATGATATATATGTGCTATGCTGAGATGTTAACAACAATGTCGGAATTAGTATCGCGAACGCGCTGGTAAAATTTCGTCGAAATACGATTTTGCAAAATTTTTTAAAAACATGTTAAAGCAATTTTCGGTGGAAATTAAGGCACGAGTGTTTAAAAATCACTTCAATCGGTACACGACAATTGCAATAACGACATCATTGCAATGGAGGAAAGTGTTAAGAACTGACAGTCAATGTGTAAAGGATAACATGCTAGCTTATTTACTTACAAAACATAATTTGAAAAAAGAACAGATCCATTTATGTTCATTATCGTTATATATATGCAGGGTGACTGGTAAGTCGACCTACATAAGTTAAGACATGCTAGCACGGATCAAAACCAACCATTGTTACTATGAAACACCCCACCCGAAAATTAACTGTTTTCGAGTTAGGGGCCTTTAAAGATTTTCGAGGAAAAATCCCACTTTAGAACATATTTCGCACCAATTTTCCTAAATTAGGTGATTAAGTCCAGGTATTTTGCTGGTATTAGGTAAAAATAGAGTTAATTTAATATTAAGAAACAAAAAAGAACCGACCACAGCAAAATAAACCTATAATACAGGCTTATGGTGAAAACCGAATATCGCATGTTTACTTGATGGGTTGACTTTGAAGCAGTGTCACTAAAAAAAAAACTAGTAACTGTTTGTGCTAACAAAACCTAAAACATCTCCAGTTCTCTAGTTATTCAATGAGGTACAATAGTAAAATAAAATGTTTATTATTCTTGTCAAAATTGGGCGACAAAGTAGATAAGGTACTCTCAATATCTTTAAAAGTCGTGTGAAGAAGCACTTCCTATCTCTTTAGAAATATAGGTAGTATTTATGTATTTATAATTTATATATGTATATATATTTAATTTATTTAGGATGTATATTTTATGTATGTAGTTTATTGAGTTGTAATTTAAGGTATGTTGTACACATCGGTCTACCCGTGCTCTGTGATTAACCTATCTCATCCTGACATGGTTTTCTGGAATAGATCTCTTGTTAGAGATAAGCTCGCCTTTGTACACTAATTTAATATATATCTTGTCAATATAATTATTTGTGTGCAATAAAGAAATTATGAAATTATGAAATAAGGTAGCGGACTCTAAGATGACCGGTGATTTAAAAAAAAGGGTTTTAAGATGTTGTATGGGCAAAATTCAAAAAGGGGGTGTTATAAGTTTGAAGCGTCTGTCAGTCTGTCGGTCTGTCTGTCTGTATGTCTGTCCGTGGCACTCTAGAAGTCAAACAGGTGGACGAATTTGATGCCGTTTTCTGTAAAAAAAAGTAGACATCTCTGCGGTAGTTCTTAGATATTTAATTCATATTGCTCAGTTTGGTTTCACAAAGGGTCGTTCAACAGCCGATGCTGGTGTTGAACTAATCGACAATATTTTTGATGCCTGGGAAGACGCAATGGATGCAATAGGTATCTTCTGCGATCTATCCAAGGCTTTTGATTGCGTCCATCATGACACTCTTATCAGGAAGTTAGGCCATTATGGTGTAAAAGATCAGGCACTTGGCCGTCTGGAGTCATATCTAACAGATAGGGTTCAGATGGTCGATGTTAATGGGAAAAGATCACCTGGGTCTTCAATAAGTATGGGCGTACCGCAAGGTTCAATTCTTGGTCCTTTCTTGTTTTTAGTATATATTAATGATTTACCTTACCTTGTTAAAGCAAAACATGGGTTAGTATTGTTTGCCGATGATACTTCTTTGATATTTAAAGTTAAAAGACAGCAATCAAATTATGACGAGGTAAACAATGCTATCTCTAGTATAGTGAACTGGTTTACTGTTGACAATTTATTACTTAATGAAAAGAAAACTAAATGTATTAAATTCGTGTTACCCAATGTGAACCCGGTATCTACAGACATATTTATAAAAGGACAGGATTGGACCTTGTGCAGTCGACTGTCTTTTTGGGCATTACTTTAGACGCCAAACTACAATGGGATCCTCATATAAATAAATTGTCGAACAGACTGAGTTCGGCAGCGTTCGCAGTTAAAAAAATTAGAGCTCTTACCGACGTAGACACCGCTAGACTAGTCTACTTTAGTTACTTTCATAGTCTAATGACCTATGGTATTTTATTGTGGGGTCACGCTGCGAATGCTAATAGTATATTTATTCTGCAGAAACGGGCTGTTCGTGCAATCTATAGATTAGGGCCTAGAGTGTCACTGAGGGAAAAGTTTAAAGAAATCAATATTCTGACATTTGTGTCTCAATATATCTATGACAATCTTGTGTATGTAAAAAGAAATATAACAAATTTTCAGAAGTACAGTGATATACACAATTTTAATACTATAAATAAAGACAAGTTGGTTGCTTATGTAAGCCGACTACATAAAATTAGTAATTCTTTTAAAGGCAATTGTATACGCTATTACAATAAGGTCCCTACTGATATTAAAAACTTACCTTTAGACAAGTTTAAAATAATAATAAAACAGAAATTGTATAAAAAAGGTTACTATAGGATATCTGATTACTTAGAGGACATATGTCCATGGGAATAGATTGTTTGAGTAACAGGCTGTTTCGATATATAATTAGCATTCATTTTGTAATTTGACAATATTTTATTTAAAAAAGGAAACGCAAAAGATGCGTCGACTGTGGAGTTTCTTCGGTGAGCTCTTCTCCACAGATTCCGCCATTGTGTTAGTGAACTCACCCAAAAAAATGTAATGACGGATCTAAGTGATGTAACAACATCCTATGGAAATAAATGATTTTTGATTTGATTTGATTTGATATGTTTTGTCAAAATCGGTTAAGCCGTTCGAAAGTTATCTGCTTAAAAAGGGTTAGTGGTAAAACGAACGGACTGATTTTGATGCGGTTTTCTGTAAATGGCAGTAGACTTCTGATCATGAACATCAAAACAGGTCAATTCATGGGGAAAATGCATTACAGAACAGCTGATGTGAAAAAGTTTTATCATTTAGAATAAATAATCCAAAAATTAATGAGGCCGGGACGAAAAGAAAAGTTTTGGCATAAAAATTAAGGAAAATTATGTTTTCTTCGAAATTGTATTTTCCGTACTCTAGGTGACGTCTGTAAATTACTGGACTGGATAGTCCACGGATAGGTCCTTACGAGGTCCTTATTCGTACTATCGTAACTTGTGCTGTGCGTACCGTAATACCTTCCTCCCTGAGCTAACATTTTCTTTCATCGCGACTTTGCTTGTTTTGTGGACTTTTGAATCTTCTCCTGTACTGTGACCTGGCTGTGTAACTAGGACTTCGACTTGCTTGTGATTTGGATTGTGAGATTTTGGTTCACGATGCCGGTGATTTCTTATGAAGAATATGCTGATATTCTTATGTGTTACGGGTTGTGTCAAGGGAATTCTCGAGCAGCACGGGCAGAGTATGTGCAACGTTATCCAGGTCGTCGTCGTCGAGTGCCAGATGTGTCTGTGTTTGATGGTGCTTACCGACGACTAAGAGAAACTGGCTCGGTGCAACGACGAAATACGGATATGGGTAGACCACGTGTGTATGACGTCAACGTGGAAGACGAAATACAAAGATGCTTCCAAGATGATCTACGACATCTACACGTGTTGTTGCTCAACAGCTTGGCGTCTCACAGTGGAAAGTATGGTTCACTATGCACATTGCTGAAAACTATCCTTACCACTGTACGCCAGTTCACCTGATAGAAGAAGGTGATCCGAATCGACGTATGGATTTCAGTCACTTTATGCTAAATGCAGATGCCGAAGATCCGGACTTTTTAAAAATAATATTGTGGACAGACGAATCTAAATTTGATAAAGATGGCATATCAAACTATCATAATGCTCACTATTGGGCTCCTAAAACGCTACGGAATCCAAATAATAAGAGAGTGAAAGGATCACAGCGATGATTCAGTGTGAACGTCTGGATGAGAATTATAAATAACCATTTAATTGGACCTGTTTTCTTGCCTCAAAATTTGAATGGTGAAAGGTACCAGACATATTTAGACCACGGAATTACATGTATTATTAGATGATTTACCGCTCGCACTATTAAGAGACATGTGGTATCAAGTGGCTTGACGGCTGTCCAGCTCACTACTTGCACTCCGGGATTGGCTGAATGAAAATTTCCCAGACGGATGGATCGGGAGAGGAGGTCCACTACCATGCCCTGCAAGGTGTCCAGACCTAACCCCGATGGATTATTACTTATGGGGATACATGAAGAGTATCGTGTACCAAGATGGTCATCCTGTCGCAAATGTAGACATTTTGAAACAAAGTATTATTGACGCATCTGAAAAAATGAGAAGGCAGCTCACAACCAGAGCAGTCAAAAAACCCCCCTCTCCCCCCTGACTTATTGTATCTTAACAAAACGTATCTAAGAACCACCGCAGAGATGTCTACTTTTATTTACAGAAAACGGCATCAAAATTCGTCCATCTATTTGACTTCTAGAGTGCCACGAACAGGCATACAGACAGACAGACCGACAGATTGACAGACGCTTCAAACTTATAACACCCCCTTTTGGACATCGGGCGATAAAAATAAAATAATTTTGACCTTGTAAGGTCAAGTTGTAGATGGTGAAGTTGTAGATGTTGTAACATCTAAAAACCCTGTTTTTTAAATCACCGGTCATCTTAGAGTCCGTTACCTTATCTACTTTGTCGCCCAATTTTCCCAAGAATTATAAAAATTTTATTTGACTATTTTACCTCATTGAATAGCTAGAGAAATGGAAATGTTTTATGTTTTATTTGCACAAACAGTTACTAGTTTATTTTTTGGTGACACTGCTTCAAAGTCAACCAATTACGTAAACATGCGATATTCGGTTTTCACCATAAGCCTGTATTATAGGTTTTTTTTGCTGTGGTCGGTTTTTTTTGTTTTTAAATATTAAATTAACTATATTTTTACCTAATACCAGCAAAATACCTGGACTTAATCACCTAGATTAAGAAAATTGGTGCGAAATATGTTGTAAAGTGGGATTTTTCCTCGAAAATCTTTAAAAGCAAACGGTAAATTTTCGGGTGGGGTGTTTCATAGTAACAATGGTTGGTTTTGATCCGCGCTAGCATCTCCCCACGTATGTAGGTCGACTTACCAGTCAACCTGTATATATTATATATATCACATTTTTATATATACATTTGTTTTAATCACAATAATCATCATTGGTACAATCATCACATAACATCAAACATTGTTCGATTAATCACAGTCATAATTATTTCAATTATTGGTATTTAATAAGTGCTTATCTCTAAATAATTGGCACCTCCAGAGTATAAGTATACATATCAAATTTGACTTCACTTTTATGTCAGAGCAACTTTATTTTTAACCTTTTCCAAAAATTAATATACAGGCTGTTGTTTTGTAAAGTTATGCCTATAGTACCCAACATTATGAACAACTTTCCCCCAGAAATATATGTTCGCAAAAAATCGTCCTTCATTACATTGACCGATCAGCTGATTACATGTTACTATGGGAGATCCAAGATATTTTTTTGTTTGCGACCATATATTTCTTGGGGAAAGTTATTCATAATGATGGGTACTATAGTCCCTTACCCGGGCGTAACTTTACAAAACTACATGGTTTCATGGAGAAAGTTGTTCAGAAATATGTTTCTAACAACCTCTAATTTGACTACACTTTTATTTTACTGCCTTCATGCAATGGACTTATAAATTATGATTTATTATCATATCTAAAAAAAAACAGTCAAATTAAAGTAAGTATAATTGCTAGACCTCTAACCCAACGAGTAGTCAGTAGAGTCAATTATTATGGAAAGTGGCAGTAAAGTCATGAAAATTACGAATAAATGATGTTGATTTTAAATATTTTCATCATTTTTAAATTAGTTTTAGAGCGTACTATACTTTTTTACAAAATACTATCTATTTTGTTTTTTTGTGCTATCCTTTTCAACGCACCAAAATCCAACACTGGTTGCCGTATAGCGCAGCCGGTCTGGCGCAGTTGGGTGATAAAATTATAACCTCATATAGAGTGGAAACGGTGAGATGATTTGTACCTTTGTAGGAAGTTAGGAATCTACAGCAAGGGGCTAGCTCATCGCCGCAGCTTTGGAGATAAAAGGTTGCCTAACGATGTTTTCCATCACCTTAAGAACGTCTACATAATGTACATTGGTTAAATTACTTATCTCAATGGTATATGGTCAGCACCGGATTCGAACACGCATCTACTGCGTGAGAAGCGAACATGAACACACTAGAACATGGATCTTAATTGGTATAAACCGGTATATTAGGGTTTACCCCATTATTATTTTGTACACGACTGTACGTTTATTGAAATGTATGGGATATTAAACATTGCATTTTAATGCATTTCTTCAAAGTAAACCAGGTGGAAATTATTATTGTTTTGGCGGACTATTTCTGGACTATTTCTTGACACGAATATCAAACTGAGAGTCGTAGGCGGTCCGGAGATATTTGATGTTATCAAATGTTCAAGCTGTAACCCTCACCAAGATGTCTTAATAACTCTTGAATCGTTGAAGGACTATTTCTGAAATTTGGCATGTCGTGTGGACTATTTCAGGACTAATTTTTGAAACCCAAACCAAGTCGATAGGCCCTTCCGTTTGCTTGCACGAGAGATGAGGATTACAGCTTGACGTCAAGCTGTAATCCTCACCAACCTATAGCTATAACTTCGAAACTATAAGAGGACTAATTTTCTTTCTTGGTGGACTATTTAGGACTCTTTCTGGACTATTTTTAACATTTTCAAATTTCATTTACATGAAGGTTTCAATGGTCAGAATTACAGCTTGAAGGTCGTAACATTTGCATTGTTTTGTCACGTGGTCGTATCTTATTGTTTGTCTCAATAGCTGTTGCTAATGAGACCTTCTGCCTGCCGCTCGACGCTCTTTCATCAGTCGGCCGGCGCCCGAGAAACGAACTGCACGTGCGCAAACGCAGGACAGGGTAAATATGACCCTACATCGTCCGCGACGTAGTACTATTGTGTCATTTGCCTATGTTGTTTTTATTGGTTTATTATTGTTTTTTGGGTGACATTGCTGAATATGTCTTCAATAAACACACATATTGTTCGAAAAAAACCAAAAGCGACGGAACTATATAAAAGCATTAGGTCGTGCACTTATCGATGAACACTTGAGCGTTCGCAAAGAAATTCTTCAATTGCCAAGCCAGCTCCGTAAAGGAATAGGAGAATTTAGTGGCGAACCTGCACAAGAAACTGCTGTCGAAGTACCAGGTGTGTGAAAAAGGTGCCAAGTGTGTCCATATGCTAGGCATCGCAAAACTAACCATGTTTGTGAAGGTTGTCATAAATCGGGGGGCACGGAAGTGCCCCCGCCAAGTCGAGCGCGAAGCAAATACTGCCGTACCATCCTTTACTGGAACGTCAATTTTGAACTGCGTCGTATTTAATTACAATAAATTACAAGCTGCAAGTTTCCTGATAGGGACACGTTATAAAATATTAGAAAATGACTGCAGGCGCCTTCCTTGATCGTTTTATGCTGCTCATTAAGGGTATATTAAGGAATTCTATTTTTAAGCAAAATAGTATGAAAAATAAAAATAACTTTGCCATGACTTATTTTTTATTGACAGCTACAACATAGGTAGTTACAAATAACATTACGTGTTAACAAAATTAACTTGTACCCCCTAACGTATAAGGAATGTTCAACGGCCAAGTCACACAACATTAACTATAATAATAAAGAAATCGCAGTAAGGAACCTTAGACTTGGCACGACTTTGTCTAGATTTAATTACTTTCTAGAGATAAACAAGCAGCAACATCGAGATTTGGCTAGTTTTTTACAGAATGTTTTCGGTGGGATATACTTGTCCGGAGCACACTGTTGTTAGCTACTGTCAAGAATGTAGCACATCAATGGATGATTAATTAGTTTACAAGACTGATTTTTGTAATCTCAAATGGTTGATCTCGTTTATAAGCAGCATATTATCGTAATTAGAAAGAGAAAAAGTTTATTTTGTTATTTTTTTTTAGTTCTAAACGTAGAGTTCTGCCAAAGTTGATAACTTTGCATGCATTTAGTAAAACAAATAAAACTTTAAGATTTTTACCCTAAAATGTGTTTTTTTAATGCTAAACCTTAATAGTAGTTTATGTGACTGCTACGTAATGGAGGGCATTAATACTCGAGATCACTCGAGAGTTTTAATGCCTAATTATGTACACTTACATACACTAGTTTATCTACACACATATCATAAGCTCTCTTTGATGTGTTCAGGAACCGCAAGTTTGACCGGCATTGTGGGTCTGCAGTTGTTTAGCTTGTTCTGTAGTATCAACTTCACAGACAAACTAGGGGCCGCACGCAGGCGGACTTCGGCGTTCGAGAATGTCATAATATGTAGAAAAATTACACATTATGGTCATTGTTCGATTCCAAATCGATATTCGATCGATGGTTTCGGAACGGCCATTTTGAATTTGACGTTGCTGCCAACCTAGCAGTTTTTGACAACTGACAGACGAAAGCCCTCGCAATGTAACGCGTATTGATTAGGGTATTGAATTTAAATCGCAAGCCATCTGGAATGTATTCGGGTTCCCCTCAAGATTGTCTATATAGCTGAGTGTGTTGTGGTTCCCCGAACCAGATAAAGTTCGCATTTACGTGGCCGATTGGTTTTTCCCACGTAACATAACCTGTGTTGGAACACTGTGCTCGTCGAAGCTGGCCTGCCAGTCATACCTGGTTGGCTGAAGAACCTGTCTACCAAGAAGAGCCTAGGGTGCACCCGGGCCTTGCAGAGAGACAGGAGGTTGACGGGACCGAAGCACAGACCAGGTTAGATCGACTCCATAATTACTAGCTCGGTGAATCGCCGACGTTCACACTTCTTGGCATCTGATCGCTACGCTACCTCGTAGCTGATGGGCCCCTGCGAGGTCATTAGGTGCCGAGAAGCCTGAACAGTCATAATGTGTAATTTTTCAGATAAGAAATGAGTTTTTACCAAGTAGTTTAACATTATGCTGATCGTTACGTGCTGTTATTGTACGCAGTAAAGAGGGTTTATGATACATGTGTAGATAAAATAATATATTGTCTAGATGTTCAAACATAAAACTTCACTTAAACAACAAAAATACATGTATTTTTTTTTAAATGAAATATAGTGTCTTAATGATCCTCCTCATCCACGGCGTGCGATTTTTCACCACATCCTCGCCGGGTTAAAACATAAAAAGAAGTTTGGTGATCATTTATCCAAACACAATTTGGTAGTCGTTAAACAATTCTGGCGGTCGTTTCGAATTTATTGGTAGTAAAATAGGTGCGTTTTCGGTCATCGTTTAAACATAAGCCAATGTCAAATGCGACTTTAAAGAATAGCCCCACTGTGGGATACCCAGTCTCGCAGGTACATGAAGAGTTGAGGCTGCTCTTTTCAAGAAAGAATTGCGGCTTCGAATCCATGAGGAGGAAGAAAAAATATCCCCATATCTAGAATGTTTTCATGTTCGTGACGTCGCTTTTCATGTTCCCACGACACAGCGTATCCTAGTGTGGGGCCAGAAGCAGTGTATTCGCCTGCCTCAAGATTTTTCAACCTCGATGAAGATTCCAAACCCTGAACCAGCCAGGGGTTGTCAACTAAATTAGGTCGAGAACCTTTCACAGGTCAAATTTTCGGGCTGAATCCGTTCAATCATCGACTACCTCAAACAATGCTGTTCAACAATAGATATTCCATAATCTGTGTCAGCACCGACAATGGCGCACCCTGTGAATGGCGGCCGTCACACAAACTTAATTATGAGCTTTTATGTTGGAAAATCGAGCGAGTCCTTGGAGAGGATAGATTCGTTCGATGATACCATTATTTGGATAATCTAAATGGTTATTTGCCATGCAGATTGGAAAATCGGCTCGATTTTGTTATTCAATAAGTGACGTTTTTTGTATGGCTTCACGCTTGCTTCTCACTCGTGAGATTGAAGGTGCGAAACCTGACCATGTACCAGTGCGATAATTAATTTATCTTACTACTATGTCCCGGCTACTATCGCTACGTGATAGTGCTCGTAAAACCCCTCCATCAGCTCGCACTGAGCCAGCGTGGTGGTGTGTGGCTTAATCTTACTCGTATCCTAATAAAGGCCTGTGCCCCTCGGTAAAAACATTAATGCGCTACTTTTATTATTATTATATTTTGTATTGAAATACAATTGCGTCTTGTCCTATACAAAGTTGTGCTCACGGTAAGCCGGTAATTCGATTCTCCATTTTGCATGACAGGGGGCTAAGCTATCGCCATAGCGTTTAAATTTTTTTTTATGAATTCAAATGAATTCTTAACAATTATTCAAATATTTAACTCAATCAAATGATTCAGTTAACTGAATCATTTGATTGAGCTTGGTCGTATATTGGTCGTATATATTTGACCATCTGGGTGCTCTATGTACGACCTCTGTGGCGCTGCGGTTGTGGATTTGCCTACCATGCGAGAGGTCCCAGGTTCAATCCCCGGTTGGGAACAAGGCAAAAAAATCCCCATGATGTCCCTGGGATGTTTGTATTATGTGTGAGATGTCGCTGTTTCTGGTTCCCACGCCACAGGGTATCCTAGTGTGGGGTCAGAAGCATTGTATGTGCCTGTAGCCTGTATATAAATGTTTATTTTTGTGCGAGCGATTAGTAACACCACCTCACTCCGTGGAACCGTAAACTTTCTGATACCGGAGTAGGGTGACTATTTGTTTGGCGATGGGCCGAACTAATGAGAAATCATTACAAAGAAATAGTTCATGAGTTAAACTCAAAACTCAAAACTCAAAACTCAAATAATGTATTGCAAGTAGGCAAAAAAATGCACTTTTACAAGTCAAACACTTACTCAAGTCTCATAAATATGAAAAACAAATCAAATATGATCAACTAAACTAATGAATACTTAGCAGATAATGGTTTGAGTTTGAAAAAGGAAATTTCTCCTTCAAGTGGTGATTCATGGCTGAATCTTGTACAGGAAAAAGAAACGCGTCGGCGTACGCCCGTCAGAGAGGATAGCACCAAGAAACTCTACGGGGATGTATTTTTTTTATTTTCGTCATTTTTTTTATTACACAATGTAGGATATAAAAATTATCTAATCTAATGACAATAATATAACATCGTATCCATAATTGCCAATACGATGTCTCAAAATAACAATAAAATAAAATAAATAAATAAGAACAAAGACTAGATGTAATGAACATAACTTATAAGAAACCAGAATGGACCAGTCCCCCCCACGCAGTACCCGTTCACGAGTATGACTTGTGCACCAGCCATCACCCCCCTCGCCACATTTGAGGGAGGGGAGCTACCCGCTACACAGAGCCGCCGCAAGAAAAGACATTTTAGTAAGCATGACCATAATCTCTGGTTTCTTGGTAACATACTTGTATTCTACGTTAAAACTAATAAATTGTTATGGCTCACCCTACATAGTACTTAATTATATTACCAGACTATTAACCTCTTGAATACCACCGGCTAACTTGGCTGTAGAGATCATCCACAGAATAGAGGACCTTCACTGAGATTCAATTTAGGTATCGCTAATTCTGTCGCTTACCATGAAAACCCATCGCAAAGCTGGTATCGCTAACTATCGTGGTACTAGCCCTACGAGAAAGCTGGTACTACGAGATTCTAGCGATGCCAGTTTGCGAAAGGTGTGTATGGCAAGCGACAGAATTGGCGATATGACATCTCCTCTCAAAATAACAATCTAACAAAATAAATAAATAAATAAGAACAAAGACGAGTTCACGAGTATGACTTGTGCACCAGCCATCACCACCCTCGCCATATTTGAGGGAGGGGAGCAACTCGCTACAGTTACTACTAGTGGCTCTGTTCAAACACACACACTTATGAATGCACCTGATTACGTACATGGATTATGAAATTAGCCGCACCAATAACATTGTAAACTACATTTTGCTGTCTTAAGCCCAACCTATTGACTTTTCACTAAAATTATATAGCCTGTTATTCTCGCGGTCTCTTTAAATCTAACAACACCTCATGTGTTCAAATCCGTGAAGCTGTTTGGACTGTAGCATCTTTTTTTTACTTTAAAAACACCCTACACCTCCGTCATTTTGAAAAATTAAAACAAAAAAAAAACTATTTTATCATCGGACCTAATTGCAAAAATTCACGAGAATCAGGCGAGAAATGCGGCCTGTAGTGGATAACATCCAGACATACTAAAAAGCATTTCTAGCCAAACCTGAAGCGGATACGCTTCGCACGCTCGTTCAATTAAATTCACGCTAAGTTCATAATTGAATAACTGGCTAAAGTTGGGCCTGCCACCCCGTATGGGAAAGAGACGTGACTTATGTTGTTAAATTATATACCTGTCAAAGCGACTAATCAATAAAAAAATGTAGCTTGTTTTCTTTGCGAGCTTAGTCGAGCTAAGTTGGCAGCTGGCTCGAATGTGGGTTGTGCAAATTATAGTGTGTACAGTACAGGTTGTGCGTTGTGTGCCAGTCAGTCAGTTTAACGGATCTAAGGAAATGAAAAAGCCTACGAGCTGACAAGATTCGGTGCAGACAAGCGATTTGTGGGGCCAGAACCCAGACTGCCTTTATCAGCATCTAAATCGCGTACGAACCTGGAGTGGAAGAACAACAAAGACTGTAGACAGTCGAAGATGTTCATCTCAAGGAAGGATCAAAAGAAGGTAGTATTTACTTAATCTTAGTAGAGATAACTTAGCAATTCTGGTAGGTGTGGTAAACAATCCGTGTTGCCACCAGTGGTGGCTATCGAGGTGGTGGCAACCAGGAGCCTAATTCTGAGCTGGGGATTGCGTCGCGACCGCTCCGAGGGGCGAGGAATGCCGTGTTTGGCTTGTCGGCGGCATCTATTTTGTTTGGAGGCTGACTCTCAAATGCGGCGTTTTGCGCCCTTCGGAGTGGTCGCGATACGATCGCGGTGCAATCTCAAGTACAGAATTGGGCCCCAGGAATAGACGACAAGGCCGGCTGTAAAACGCTAAGCTGACTGACTGACAGACAACACACAGAAAACCTGAAATGGACTATGTACATGAGGGGTTTTGACAACCTTTAAAGCGATTCAGAGAAGGTTCAAAACAAGAACATCACTATGGCAACTGTTTCCATTTCAATACGCCATAATGGGCTTTATTTACCTGTTACCAAGACTTGTTTTCAGGTAATGGTAATTTAGGGATCGGTATAATATGTTGTAGTGATCCCCTGTACTGTACCTTGCACAAACGTCATTCGAGCCAGCTGCGAACTAAGCTCCCCCGCACGTGCAATTATTGACATTATTCACATAGGAATACTACAGTATAGTATATTATATCTAAAGGTGATTGATGGATAACATCGTGAGCAAATCATCGCAGCTGCGGTAGTGGCCTTACGTTGCCCTTTGTCACGAAATTGAGTAATGAATGACATATCGTGCTTTTGGTCTAAGCTGAAAAGTAGACATGTTTTTATGTTGAACTGACTTCATTTTTATCACGCTTTTATTAGCTTCACCTGTATGTTTGTTTGTTTGTATGTAACCGACTCCTTTGGACTTGATTTTGACCCACTTTAAACGGACAGATTCAATTCAAACTTTGTACACTTATCAAGAACCAGCGACAATGTAATAATTTCATAAGTTTATCTCATTATCCTGATTAGGATCGCTAGGATTAATTAATTTCTCACACAACCTCTGTGTGAGAGCAAGTGAATCGAACTAAACTCGAACTAAAAAATGAAAATAAATATAGTTTAAAAAAACTAAAAAACACGCTTTTAAAGCACTTCGAACTAAAAAGTTAAAAATAATTTTTAATATAACCTCAAAACAATAATAAATAAAAAATACTATTATTATTGTGAAAAAAAAGTGTCGGGCGCTTTGTTCCATATATTTCGTACATCGAGCGCCCGACGCTTTTTTTTTCACAATAATAATAGTATTTTTATTTATTATTGTTTTAAGGTTATATTAAAAATTATTTTTAACTTTTTAGTTCGAAGTGCTTTAAATGCGTGTTTTTTAGTTTTTTTTAACTATATTTATTTTATGTATTATTTCTTACGCGATTAATCCTTCAATAACGAACTGATTTAGATGATTCTTGTATTGATTGGTAGGTCATACTTCAGAGGTGGTCCCATATAAATTTTATCAAAATAGATTTAGCACTTTTTCAAATAAAATAAATATATACACAGATGATGTTTTTGTTTGTGGTTCCATGCAGCAAAAGTTTTGAAGTCGTTTTTTTTTTAAGTTTTTAACTTGGTGATTGATTTTCCTAGCAACTAAATAAAATAACACTTCTACTTTGTTTATCGACAATAATGTCGATAAACAAAGTAGAAGAAAGTAAACAAAGTAGATCAATTTTATATAAATAAAATTGATCATTAGTAAACACCAGTCTTCTAAAATATCGATATACAAAAAAGATATATAAACTATCTTATGATTTTGTCGACATCCGTTCTTACATCGATACCTACCCCACCGCTGGCTGTCACTAAAATGGTAGGCGAATAGAAAGATAGTCCTCTCTCTATTAACTTACTTACTCTGTGGTTTGCGTGAGTGAGCGACACGTGTCGACGACAAGTCTGAGAGAGAAGATGAGAGTGAGAGCCGCGGAGCTCTCACTTCACATCATTCACACGTGTCACGCACAGAAATGCATTATGCAGCATAAACTAAAAGCACCGTGGCGTCACCTATCCGGCAACCCTCATACTAACATTCAAAATATCAAGCGAACAAACACAGCAGATGACAGAAGTTGTCTACAGATGTCATCACGGATAGCAGAAACAATTGACAATCGATCCTGCATCGCATAAGAGAAGTAACCTCGGTTACTAACTAGATATAGAACGTCCCCTCTCAAATGCCGCTATCATGCCCTTTTTTATTGTGGGATGGAGTCCGCTCGGTAAAATTGGGTAAGCAGGCAAACTCCTCCCATATATCTAACACATATATATATATCACCCAAATGGGCAACTTGTAGGTGGAAAGCTTTCAGCATATACCGAGGCCATAACTAGTAGTAACATCTCACGATAACAACACAGTGGTTGTATTTCGTTTGTATACTACACGAGCTGATGCCCGCTCAATGTGTAGGGAACCGGACATAGCAGGGAGGTCTGAATCCTGGGCATTGGTAATTCCATTTTTTAACCCTCCAAAAAAAAACTGTTGGACCAGTGGTCAAAGAATTCAAAAAATCCCCAGGTCTGGGTGACGTTGCTCTTTTTTGGTTCCCACGACACAGTGTATCCTAGTGTGGGGTCAGACGCAATGTATATGAGCCTTTTTGTATGTTTATGTTTATGTTTAAATGCTATAATGCGGGCACATCTGTGCTTCTTATACCCTGCATAGGAAATTTCTTTCCTTCCTGGTGTGTTCACTTTTCCGCACGTGTGGACATCTCTTCAGCAGTCTACTGAAGCGAGCTTCACCGAGCTTTCACAATGGAAACGGAACCGGAAGTACCGCAGAACTTTCCGGAAATTTGTTCTCGCGTTACATTATTATATTATCATTATTTAATGAAGCGTTTGTCGATGTCGGATTTTGTAGTCGTTACATGAAAATTGTTTGGTTCCTCTTTCAGGGTTCCGTACCTGAAGGCTCCGCTGCCCGTCTGTCTATCTAAAGAACCGTAATAGGCAGAAAGTTTAAATTTTCACATGTGTATTTCTGTTGCCGCTAAAGCAACAAAACAATGAACTATTTGAGGCCCAATAAATTGAAGCGGTCCCCATCCATACAACAGACGCGTTATAAGACCCATGACAATATATAACTTATTGTCATGGGTGTAGTAATCGGTGAGGCGTCGGATCCGCATTCTGTGGTGATTGTAATATAAAACTAGATCGTTGTATTTGTTTCATTATTTTTTAGTTTTCTTGTACGATGGTACAGAACCCGTCTTGTGCGAGTCCGATCCGCACTTGTAATTTTTCCAGGTTTTTCTTAACTCTATATTATAGTCGGCCTTTTCAAAACATGTTAAAAATCATGATACAAGTATACAGGTATAGCGGACTTAGCAGTCCGGGGTTATCACAATCTTTATACGATTCAAATTAGGTTCAAAACAAGAACATCACCATGGCAGCCATTTCCATTCCAATTCGCCATAATGGGCTGTATTTACCTAATACCAAGACTTGTTTTAAGACGGTCACGGTAATTTTGCGGATCAAATTGGGTTCCTAATCTGAATCGCCATAAGACGTTGTGGTAACCCCCCAGACCTGTCAAATCCACACACGTCATAATCCAGTTGCCCCGTCATATCTATCTTGGGCAACGAACTGTGACGTAGTGTGTATTGAGCGCTAACCTGTATGCTGGTATCATGTTCTAAAAACCGGTCAAGTGCGAGTCTTATTTGCGCACGAAGAGTTCTGCACCACCGTACAATGGTAGGGATGATGTGGAGTGAATAGTTTGGATTTTACATAGCAAATTTTGCTTACACAGTTATTGGTGCGGCTACTTTCACACTCCATGCACGTTACCAGGTGCATTCATAAGTTTGTGGTGTATCGAAAGAATTATTGTATGGGAGATTATTAAATATTTATTTTATTGTTACATTGTTTATCATCTGTGAAAATGTCATCTGTCTAACAATCACGGTTCATGAGATACAGCCTGGTGACAAATGGACGGACGTACGGACGGACGGACGGACAGCAGAGGCACTAAGCCGAACGAGACCCTATTACTAAAATAGGGTCTCGTTTGGCACCCTTCGGGTACGGAACCCTGAAAGTGAACGAACGCTGATTCATTGAAATATGTCAGAGGCTTGACAGAGTTAGAATAAATGTAAACAATGCAGACTGCTGGTGATATAAATATCAAATAAATATTTTCACCCAAAATTTGTGAATATTTGAACGAAAATCACGCTAACTAATGTGTACGTAAATATAATCAAGGCTTCCTTAAATGCACCAGAACGGTGTCGTAAATAAGCCAGAAATACATAGCAACTTCCCAGGATTCTCATTACCTCCAAATGTATCGAAATACCGACTTTGAAAAGGAATTTAAATTGATAATAAGGGAAATTGCTGAATAAATACCTCGACTCAGTAGACTCAATATGAATCCAACATTAGAAATGCAAACAGAGAGATCGGTCCGTCGACAACAGAGTCTTGCAAACAATTCAAGACTTGCCGCAGAAACACCAGCAGCGAAGATTTCAAGCTGTCAAGAGGAAAATGCTAAATGTCGCTACCTGAATTGCAGCGTTCAATGCACAGCCCGCAGCTCAGATTAAGTGCTGCTTAAATTTATACCGACGCTGAGTTTGTTAAAGGTTTAGAATCGTTTCTCCTTAATCGGGGATGCTGAGGGGGTGGGGGGGAAGGGGGCTCAAATTTGTCGTGCTCTTCAATGGTCTGTAAAAATCTGACGTAGCAGATGCACAAATCAAAGTTTATTAGAATGTTTGTTAAGTGATTTATTAGAATCAATTATAAAATAATACAATTATTGTTTAGTTTCGCAATGATAATCACTTAACTGTGAAAATATGGAAATTTTCTTCAAATGCTATAAAAAATTAACGGTAAGACTTCGCCATTTGTATGTTTGGCTTAAATGGTTCTAAATGGTCTGTAATAGCTTCGGTTAAAGTCTTTGCATTGATTTCCCGAACACCCTGTATAGACAAATTATACTCCGAAACTTTTGATGTTTTGCAAAGAGCTTCAATATCTAGTCATTGTTCTAACAGTAACTCTTCTGGTGCACGCAGATACAAGAAACGTCAGATTGCTGGTTGGAATCACCACGTCAAAGACCTCCATGTACAAGCTAGACTGTTCCTTTACTACCAGAAGGGGCAGACCAAGCGTGGGGGATATTTTGTTAATATAGTCGCAAACTTTTCAAAAATAAGTTGAATAGGTCTCAGAATAATCAGGATAAGATTAAAATGAATATTCTGGCACTTCATCAAAGAAGTAAGAACTTTGTGAAGGCTTGGAAGACAACAAAGAAGCTAAATCACAAACAAAATTTGCCAGTTAGTATTAACGGTGCACACGACAACCCTAAGGAAATAATTGACTTGTTTATGAACCAGTTCAGGGTCAAGCCGCTAGAGTTTGTGGAGGGTATGCTCGACACTGAGACCGTGCCCAGCACTATGACTACCATGACGCCTCCTCGTGAGGTAAATATTGCACCTAAGGATGTCTTAACAGTTATCAGGAACATGACGCGTGGCAAGTCACCCGGCCATGACGTTCTTAGTGTGGAGCACATACTTTACGCCGGTGATAATATTTTTAAGGTCTTCTCCACACTATTTAATTTAAAGAAAGAAAGAAAGACATTTATTACACACAAAAAACACACCTTACAGTAGGACAAAACAAAAAAGTATAATAAACAAAACGAAACATCTAAAAACACAACTAATTGTAAACAATTATTGGCCAGGGTCACAGTGTGTTCTTGCTGTGCAAAAGGCACTAACTCAGCATTGTGTTGGGAGTGGAGGCCCTCAGCGCTGATTTTCAGTTTATGTATAAACAGTTACTTACCAGAGGGACTAATTAAAACTATCGTAGTTCCTATTGTTAAAAACAAGACTGGCGATCTGTCAAACTTGGCCAACTACAGACCCATCTCCCTTGGGATAATAACGGGCATGGTGTTTGAGAAGCTTTTGCAGCCTGAACTGATGAGAAATGTCGGAATTTGTAATGCGCAAGTTGTTTTTCGTACTGGTCTCTCAAAGAACTCTGCGATACTATATTTAAAAACACCGTAAGTACTATAAAAACAGAAACACGTCGGTATACGCGTATTGGACCTTAGTAAAGCTTTTGATCTAGTTAATTATGACATAATCTGAAACAAGATGTCAAAAGCAAAGAGTATCATGGACTTGTTGAGATTCTGGCACGAGAACCAAACAAACAATGTTGGATAGGGCGATACAGAATTTATTAAATATAGACCAGATTGTGGTGTTCGCCAATTTGGATTGTCCTCTCCGGACCTCATTAACCTATATCTTAATGACTTGATCGAGGATCAATAACTTAAGCTACGCTGACGATATGCTGCTCCTTTGTCCCTCGATCAAGGGGTTAAGGAAACTACTTAGTATCTGTGAAGATTTCGCTAGGAAAATGGCACGAAATATAATGTCCTAAAAACGTAAATGTTCGTTTTTAAAGCAGGGAAGGGCCCGGAGATGGTACGTCCAGTATATTTAGACGGCTCTACTGTTTGGGTTGTTCGGCAATTCAAGTACCTTCGCCATATACTAGACGAGAATCTGTGTGATGATGCCGACAATGAAAGAGAGCGCAGGGCCATGGCTGTGCGTGCGAACATGCCTGCGCGCCACTTTGGAAAGTGCTCCGATGATGTTAAAATTGTGTTATTTAGGGCCTATTGCCTATGCTGTTACACTTGTCGACTCTGGACCAGTTACACCAGACGGTCATATAACATTCCCAGGGTTCAATATAACAACGCCTTTCGTATACTGCTGCGTTTGCCACACTACTGCAGTGCGTCGGGCATGTTCGCTGACGCCAGGATCCCGGACTACTTCGCGGCCATCAGGTCCCGCATAGCCTCATTTTGGAAGAGAGTAAGAACCTCTAGTGACGAGCTCATTAGTTCCCTTCATGAGAACCCATATGAGAGTGGGATAATTAAACACTGGCTCTGCGTGCACCAGGAGGAACATAGAAAATAGTAGTGTATTTGTTGTCCTGTATGGTATAGATTATAATGCCTTTGATTACTTTTACACTTTTTATCTACTCACGTGTCATAAACCCTCTTTACTGCGTCCAAAAACCGCACGTTACGATCAGCATAATGTTAAACTACTTTTTAAAAACTCATTTCTTATCTGAATATTGAACATTATGACCATAATGTGTAAATTTTCTACATATTATGACATTCAAATTTCGACGCCCGCCTGCGTGCCGCCCCTAGTTTGTCTGTGAAGTTGGTACTACAGAACAAGTTAAACAACGCAATGCCACAATGCCGGTCACACATGCGGTTCCTGAACACATCAAAGAGAGCTTATGATATGTGTGTAGATAAACTAGTGTATGTAACTGTACATAATTAGGCATTAAAACTCTCGAGTACTCTATCAGTCACATAAACTACTATTATGGGTTTGTATTGCCTGATATAAACAATTTATTATTATTATTATTATTTATGCCAATAGGGATGTTTTGTATATAATTTTAATTAAAACAGATAAGAAAGAAGAAATTGAGCTATAGTAGTAAGCTTTTTAGGTATCAAAATTGCTAAATAAAATGATAAAAATGTTAAATATAATTTGGTAAAGTAAACATTAATTAGTGTGGTGCAGCTAAAGACACGAACTTTAGAAATTCCGTCATATGGATGGAGATTTTTGTGTGCAAGTCAGTATTTTAGTTTGACTAAGAATATTTTTGTATCGAAAACGTAATTTGTGTTCGAAAAGCCAGATGTTTGTTGTGAACTGTGTAAAAAAGATTAGCTTGTTTTGGTAGGATTTTTGATTTTGTTGGTGCTGCTTGTTTTGTTAATCAAATGGTTTATTTGTAGAGTAGACAGTTTTTAGGTATATGGTAGGTTAACCAGTGAAGATAATTCGTTTCCATATTTTTATTTTAAGCTACAGTTAAATATTCTCCTATATTAATTAATATGACTTAATTTAAATCTAATTTAATTTGCTTTGATTTATTCGCCATCATGGACGCTTGCGTCTGAAATATAGATTATTATTATTATTATTATTATTGCGTCGCTCCTTTGCTGATAGGAAAGGCTATACGAAAGGGTAGATAGAGTATTAAATTGAGCTTGAGGCACAAATGAAATAAATTACCCATGTTAATTATTTTAAACATTTAGGTTCGGTGACTCGTTCCCTGGGCGCCTCCGCTAAACTTTCCCCTGGCACGAGTTTAGGGAATACCCTTCGTTAAGTTGGAAATTTCAATCGGGTTTTAAAATTGAGTTTATAGTTCGGAATTCGGAGTTGGCTTTTACTCGTATTTGCACAGTCGCCTTTAATTTCATCGCAGAGCTTACAGTATGAGTCGTTCCAACTCCATATGAGTCATAGTTTTAACTGACCCGGTGGCGGCTATAACAATAATTAATGTTGCCAGCATAGAGAAAATTATTATGGTCGCCAGTATGTCATTCGTGTGCCATTGACACTAGCAATGTTTGTGGTGGAAGGGCCCTATAAATTGCATTTCTGGCGAAGTGGCGAAATCTTTTGGCGGGCCGCGGACTAGCGGGTAGTGAGTGACCTTGCCTACGAAGCTGACGTTCCTGGGTTCGGATCCCGGTAAGGGCAAATATTTGTGTGATGAGCATGAATATCTATATGAGCAAAACTCACAGTAATATTAATATTGACCCAAACATCCTCAACAAAAGAAATTAACATAAAATCAAAAATATTCCTCGCTCTATGTTTGCTCGGAGACAATACAACTATCAGTCGGCACATCTATACAACCTTATAAAGAAAAGCCTAGTCGTATATACCATAAACAAACAAGATTGTGAAAAAATTGACGAAGTCACTAATTAAAAAAACATATGTAGAAACAAGAAAATCTAATAATAAAACAGCTATATAATAATTAAAAAAGGGAAATATTAAACTGCACGTCAAAAACACTGTTTTCCACAGCAAATATCAGGGCATAATGCTGCGGTAGCTTAGGTGAAGGGGGTGAGTGAAGTGAAGCCTTATTGGGCTTACTATAGGCCTAGTTAGAATTGTGTAAGATTGTCCTGTAACATTTATTTTTATTTTTATTATGAAACTTGTCATAATGAGAAATGGTTGAAATGAACCTTAAAGAATCACATGTTCACAGGCATGTCTGTCAAACTATAAATCTTGTGCCCCTGCCACCCCTTACGGCAAAAGAAGGATTTATTCCATAAAGGACACTCCTAAAGGGACAAAGTCCTTTAAGAATGGATTTCTACAAATAAAAATCACCCAAAAAGAACTATTAGGTCAAATAATATATTTTATACGGATTAAGTCCGAGTTGCATTTGCAGGTGATTGATTCAATAACTTCACTTTTATAAAAGTTAATGTAGCCTATTAATTTCTCTACCCAGGAGCACAGCTCTTTACCCGGGTTCGAGTAAGATTCAATATTACTCTGTAATGTTAAATGCGGGTTGAAGTGGTGTCGGGCACCTAATAATAATAGTTTATGTGACTGATCTATAATGGAGGGCATTAAAACTCGAGCGTGGGTTTATGAAACTTGCCGAAGGCGAGTTTCATAATAATATCACTCGAGAGTTACATACACTGGTTTATCTACACACATACCATAAGCTCTCTTTGATGTGTTCAGGAACCGCATGTTCGACCGGCATCGTGGCATTGAACATTGCTCTGCACTTGTTTAGCTTGTTCAGTACTACCAAATTCACAGACAATCTAGAGGCGTGGCACGCAGGCGGGTGTCAGCGTTCGAAATTTGAATGTCATAATATGTCGAAATATTGATACATTATGGTCATAATGTATCAATATTCAGATAAGAAATGAGTTTTTACCAAATAGTAAATCATTATGCTGGTCGTAACGTGCGGTTTTTGGACGCAGTAAAGAGGGTTTTTGATATGTGTGTAGATAAATAAATAAATATAGCACAAATAAACTTCTCGTATTTACTGTACTTGTATCCTTATAGGAATCTATCCTTTTAGGAATCTGGTCAAAAAGAAAGATATCAAAAGGAGTAGGTAACACATATTTCTCATTACCCAGACACGCCGCAAGAGGCATAGTCCAGGAACTGTATCGACCAATCCATCTCTTTGGTGGTATAGAAACGCTGGCAGGTATAGTTCTCTTAGCGATGGTCCTGGCCTGGGCGAGATCCTACTATGACTTGTACGGAACTGTAGACTCTAAATGTAAGAACTTGGGCTAAATTCCGAGCGCCATCTTTTAGAGCAGCTTCAGTTTCATAATCTGCCAGAAGAACTCTCAACTTGTCACAGCAATAAGGCATCACTCCCACCTACGGGATGTGGCATGAAATGTATCTGATAAAGGCCACGTAAGGCATTTTCTTATTGATTGGAATTGAAGGAGTGGGTAACCAAAAGGACTTACCGTGCAAACATTTACCTTTCTCAGATACATGCTACGCCAAGTCACTCTGGTGGGCACGACGCTATGATCTAGAGCAAATAGTTAAACTCGTCTAGCGAACTGTTGAAAGATTTGTGCTTCAGTTTTCAGAAAAGCGCTCATTTATATGAATAAGTCCAAAGTATGCATGTATTTCAGTGATCATCTTGCTAACCTTTGGAGGTTTGATTACGCTGGCACTGACTGGCATGATGATTATCATTTCCACTAGATCGGACTCGAAGAGAATAATGTCTGTAAATAGTAGACAAAGAGACGAACGTAGAGCTATATCAGCCTATGTTGATGTGAATGGTATCACACAATGTACTGAGAGCAAAAAAGGACATTGATGAACGAACGAATAAATAAATTACTCTAGTTTACAACAAAAAGTACTTACGCATGAAACCAGTGCAATATCTTTAGAGTTAGTGACTCTTAACACCATAATGAAGTCGATGTATATTTGGAACGTAAAATTTGAAAAATAATACCTTGTTTTGTTTGTCACATTGTCTAAGATCGATATTTCATGGTTTGGTTGATGGCCGAAAAAAATAGGCAAAACTTTTAGCCGTTGGTTTGTCACCCCTCATTATCATCCAATTTAGATTTCCAAATCACTGCTAAAGTTGTTCACTTCAAAAATTTTACGTGTTTAAATTAGATCATAGTACTTATTGCAGTTTTGTTTTGAGTATTGAGTTTGTTGTCGCTACAAATCAGAGAATAGATTTTAAATTTCTGCTGTCAAGTAGCTGTCAACATCACATCAATGTTAAATTTAAATTTAGGAATTTTGATAAACGTGTCACGAGTGTCATATCTCGTCTTAGACTTGGTCATGGTGTTGTTGCCCGGTCCAATTATATAACTTCAAAATCCGAGACTCCCCTCTATGTGACTGCGGTTTAGAGGAAGGGTCCATTGATCATATTTCATTTAACTACCCCCTGAATAACAAATCCTCTTCCCTGTATTCTCTCCTTTCAAATTCCGAAATCCCTCTCCCTTTAAATTACATCTTCCTCCTTACACTTCCTTCCCGTAAAGTTATTTTGATCTTTTGTATTCGACTCATGTAATGGATTTGATTTCCAGAGAGGAACTAAGAAGCCAATTACCCGGTCTCAACTTGCCCAGGTAACCCAGAAGAAGGAAGAAGTATTCTCTCTCAAAAAATAAAAGTGAAGATTATGTGTCCCCCAAGGAAATCGACATCCAAAGAATCAGTGTTCTAACATGTTATACGACCTGACCAACGCTATACAGGCCTGATCGCTACCGTCGTTTCCCTGGCCACCGCTATACGACCTGGACAAAGATAGCCGCTGCCTACCTCCATCTCCGGACTTCATTGGACTACCCCAGACACCGCATCGCCCAGGGGTCAATTTCCTTTAGGTAATATAGTTAGGTACACAGAACATTAAATGTTCTGTGGTTAGGTAGGTAGGTAGGATAGCTTTAAATTTTGGGAAAACTTGTCAAAATAAATTTGCACTTATTCTAATTTTCTTTCTTTAATTTATTTTAGTAACTACTCTCGAATTTTTTTTAATTAAGCTTCCGTAACGGGGGTAATTCATACCAACCCTTCGTAATATGACAAGCTTTGCAAAAAGGTACGGTGAACGTATTAACACTATTTTCGACATTAGTTATACTATTTGACTATGACTATACCCACTCACAGAGTAATTTCCACGCTATACTAGATAGACTCAGTGATAATGAAGTAATGAGATCAGGAGTCACAGGAGTGATGTTGTACCATCTAACTGTGAATACAACTGGTATTCACAGTTAGATGGTACAACATCACATGAGGATCCCAAAGCGTTTTTCTGAGTCATAATGGTGATGAGGAAACGAGGAAACCCTAACTCACATTTCCATAGCTGCGGCGATGGGCTGTATAGCCTCCTGTCATGCATAATGGAGTATCGAATAACTGGCTTAATGTGGGTGGAACTGTCTTTCCGCCACCTCGTATGGGGAAAGTCTTGACGTTTCTTTTCCCCCTAATATATCTCTCTCTCTCTCTACTTTGTTAAAGAATAAGGTATATTTGCTTACCAGACCCGCTTAAGTTTGGGAACGAATCAGCATACATGAAAGACCCCAGCTTGTATCTTCGGGCTGGTAACAGTGTTAGTGGCAGGTAATCTGGCATTTCAATTAAAACATTACTTTGGCCCTACACGTGTGAACAAGAACCAGAAACAGTTACGTCACGAACATGTAAACATCCAAGACTTGGGTTTTTTTCTTTCTCCCAGCAGGTATTCGAACGGGAGCTCTCGCTCAGGAAGCCCAGCCTCGACCGCAACAGCACAGGGATAGTCTTAATTAATTATGTTACCCCTTTGGCTCAGAATTCACCAAACCAATTTACAATTTACCGTTATGAATCGCGACTTTGAATCTTATGGCAATTATGTTAAAGTTATGAAAAATCCGTTTGTTCCACCCAGAAAACTAAACTTGATAACAAATTATCAAGGGGAACATATCTTCCGCGGAGAAAACCAGTTCAAGGAGTGGATTTGTCCTGCTGTGTTCATAATCGAGTTTGATTACTATACGGGGAATGTATCTTCCGCGGAGAAAACCAGTTATGTGAGGGGAATTGTTCTTCCATGTTCGTAACCAAGTTTGGTAACTAGTATCTAGTGGGAATGTATCTTCCGCGTAGAAAACTGGTTAAAAATGTGGACAAAGGTTTCCTTGCACATAACCTGTTGGAGCTAAAGCTGTATTCGAAATCACACCAATCTATGTCATTGATGACGTTCGAGTTGTCAACTCTCTCTGTCTATGGCCACCGGCGAAGCAAGTTTATATTACGGAATAAATCCAGTTTAATCGTGCTTATTAACCTTTTATTAGCCCTTTAATCCAAGAGGTTATTAGCCCAGGACGATTCTGCATCCTGCAACGTATTTATTTCGCAAAATATTGTGTAAATGCACTTTTATCTAATTCATTGTGCATAACCTCAAAAATTACCGGCCGGCGTTTCACATCAAGGACGATAGTTATCATTGTCCAGAATCATGTCGACTTCAATGCCTATTGCATTAACTGTGGAAAAACTGAAAGGCATGGAAGACTACAACCATTAGAAGTTCATGATAAAAATGGTCCTGATGCATGAAGATCTATATGAATGTGTCCAGGAAGAAATTTGTAAGGACGGGAAGAAGAACCATAAAGCATTGGCAAAAATATGCTTGTCAGTTGGTCCAACCGCGTTGCCACACGTACGCAATGCGAAGACACCATATGAAGCCTGGACGAATGTTCAGCGTACCTATGAGGACAAGGGATTATGTCGGAGACTGGGACTATATAGATCATTGTTTGGTGTGAAACTGAGCGAGACAGAAAGCATGCAGAGCTACTTATCAAAACTATCAGAGCTCGGGCAACAGTTGGCAGACATTGGATCGGCGCTTGATGATGAGTTCTTGGCAGTCATCATGCTTAGCGGCTTGAGAATTCTAATGTAAAAATATCGAGTGAAATGGTCAAGTCAAAGTTACTTCAGGAGCAGCAGAGGCGAGATGGCAAGGAGCAAAGTGAGATAAATGTTTTGGCAGTCAACAGAACCAAAAATACTCCAAATAGGAAGTCAAAGGTAGTTAGCTTCAAGTGTAAGAAGGAAGGACACATCAAGAAAAACTGTCCCAACAATGACAGTGAAAAAATGAAGTCAAGCGATAAATCATTATTGACCGCTTTATCACTGAAAGTGCGGAGTGATGTTTGTGCAATGATAGGAAACTCATGAAAGACTTCAAGTATACGAAAGCGCTGGAGGTAAATGTTGCAAACGGTGATAAGGTGATGACCAAGGGACATGGCAGTGTTGAAGTACATTCATTAACTGGTTATAAGACAATAAGTAATGTGTACTGTATTCCTAAGCTTTCTGCAAATCTATTATCAGTAAGTGAATTGAATAGGAAAGGTTACAGTGTAAAGTTCAGTCCTAAAGGTTGTGAAATCAGGGATGATAATAAAATCATAGTGACATGGACTTGTCATAATGGTGTCTATGAGTTAGATTTGTTTAAAAACTTAAACAAGAAAGTTACTAACCATGTTGTGGGGTCAGAGTTAGCCATGAACTCAGTCTGTGAGGAGCCTGCGCTCGTTGTGGAGCCTACGGTTGTAGTGGAGCCTGAGGTTGTTGTGGAGCCTGCGGTCAGTGAGTTGTCGACGGACACTCAGGTGCTGGCAGCGCTCGCATCCAGAAATGGTGCGGCTACACGGGAGCTGTGGCATAAACGGCTTGGCCACCTGAACCATCGAGGTATGAACCTTATGAAAAATGGATTAGTGACAGGTATAGATTACGATAACACTACTTTTAATCCTTGTGTTGATTATGTGGAAGGAAAGCAGACAAAACTACCATTTCCTAAGAAAAGATTTACTAGGTCCACAGAAATATTGGGGCTGGTACACACAGATATGTGTGGTCCCATGCAGTCACCATCGTTAAGCGGTGCACGTTATTTTGTGTGCTTTATAGATGATTTCAGCAGAAAAACTTTTATTTATTTCATGAAAAAGAAAAGTGAAGTATTTGAAAAATTTAAAACGTTCAAGGCTTTGGTGGAAAATCAAACGAGTAGAAAAATAAAAATCTGCTAAATTTCAGGAATTTATGAAGGGTAATGGAATACAGAACCATACTACAATTCCACACTGCAGTTCCCAAAATGGTGTTGCTGAGCGGTCGAACAGAACTATAATGGACAAGGCCCGCTGCATGCTCCAGGAAGCTGGTTTGGTGAAGTGTTATTGGGCTGAAGCTGCTAACACGGCTGTGTACCTGAAGATCCGTTCCCCGATAAAGGCTGTAATGGGAGCTACACCAGACGAAAAATGGACATCCAAAAAGGTAGATGTAGCTGATCTAAATGTTTTTGGCTGTAGTGCATATGCCATTAATGAAAATGCTAGGAAATTGGACCCACGGAGCAAAAGGTAAATTTTTGTAGGGTATTGTGACAATAGCAAAGGCTATAGGCTCATAGATCCCTGTTGTACAACGGCATGCATTAAGGCAAGGCATGTGACTTTCATGGAAAATCAGTTCATTAGTAAAAATGTGTCACGTGATGAAAAAGAAAAAGGTAAAGACACAATAGTCTTTCTAGATTCATCTAGTATGAATGGTAACTGTACTGAATAACCTATTTTAGTACGATTATTGGATCATTCCCCACCAGCCAGTCAACAGTCAGAACTGTCAATAGATGATGAGTTCATTTCTGATGGCACAAGAAATCCACGCAGACAAACAATATTTAGTCTGGATAGTACAAACAATTCGGTTAGTACAAATGATTCGTCGGACTCTACTTACAATCCAGGAAGACCAAGATCAACCCCGAGGACTCTAACACGTCCTTTGACTTCGAGGATGCTCAATCACCAGAGTTTGCTGGACTAGCAGAAATCATGGGTGAAGAAGACCTACCTGGATCGGTGGAGGATGCCTTAAAAGGTCCTGAATCAGATCAGTGGAAAGAAGCTATAGAAGATGAGTATGGATCATTTCTAATTAACAAATGTTGGACGTTGGTAGATCTGCCGGAAGGCTGTAAGCCTATAAAATGTAAATGGGTATTTAGCAAGAAACGAGACATGAATGGAAAATTGTTAAAATACAAGGCGCGTTTAGTGGCTAAAGGGTACTCAGAAACATGGCATAGACTACCACGAGACATTTTCCCCAGTTATACGGTATTCAACTATGAGAGTACTGCTAGCATTAGCGGCACAGAACAACATGGTGGTTGAGCATCTTGACGTGAAATCAGCATTTCTCAATGGCATTCCAACAGAGAATGTTTATATGGAACAACCGGAAGGTTTTAAAGTGAATGAAAATGCAAAGAAGGTTTATAAATTAAACAAGGCAATTTTTGGATTAAAACAATCTGCAAACGCATGGTATGAAAGGATTAATGAATTTTAATTGACAAATTGCAGTTCAAGCGGCTGTCTTCAGAACCGTGTGTTTATATCTACAATGAAGGAAATGATAATGATACTATCTACATAGCACTGTATGTTGATGACATAATGCTATTTAGTTCACTAACATCACAGAAGAAGATATTAATCAAAGAAAATTTAATGAAGGAATTTGAAATGAAGGATTTGGGTCAAGCTCATTACATCTTGGGTATGAAAATTATTAGATTACCTGATGGAAGCTACATTTTGGACCAATCAGCATATAAAGAAGGTTTTGGAAAAATTTAAGATGTCTGAATGCAAAGAAGCAAAAACTCCAATGGAAGTAGGAATCAAGTTACAAAGGGAGGGAAATAGTAATTGTAACTTTGATTATAGAAGTCTGATAGGATGCCTAATGTACTTAGCTGTATGTTCTAGGCTAGACATCGCTCATAGTGTCAGCTATCTAAGTCATTTCAACAACTGCTTTGGTGAAAGCCATTGGAAAGCAGCCAAAAGAGTATTGAGGTACTTGAAGGGCACTTTAGCATATTATCTAGTGGTTCAAAAAGATATTTTGAAAATTACAGGTTACATTGACGCGGACTGGGCAGGAGACAGTTGGATCGCAGATATTACACAGGGTATGCATTTTTCCTAGGTACATCTCTAGTGTCGTGGGAAAGTCGAAAACAACGAACCATAGCACTATCTAGTACTGAGGCTGAGTACATGGCTCTATCTGACTCCTGCAAAGAGGCTTTATTTTTGCAAACTTTTGTAGCAATGATGCTACAAAGATATGAATCTTAGCAGGATCCGACTGCCCAACAGAAGGAGGGAACTTGCTGGTGTGAACCAGAAGCTCCGACATACGCTCCACATTCTGTCTGGATTTGTCAGGAAGCAGCAAAACGATCCTGCCCTCTGAAGTCCATTAATTCTGCACACCAAAGTGCTTCCTGGCAGCCATAAACACCTCATGCCTCGTCTTTGTTAAAAACTCGGTTACTGTGTCTGGATCCCTTCAATGCAGTCTTGCCTTTCCAGGCCTCTGAGCGAGCACTAAAGGTCGAGAACCTCACCAGCAACGGACGGGGATGCGAGGGCTTCTTCGTGGATCCTAGTCTATGCACTACACTGATGTTGGACACACACTCCGGGGACAACTTCATTTGGTCGGACAATACTGCACGCCCAATGTCAACGGAGTCCTCATTATCCACTTCAGGAACACCATGGAGAAGAAGCACCTTCCGTCTGGACGCCATCTCGAGACGGTCCTGGCCAGCAAGCAGCAACTACAACTGTGCGCGCAGCAAGTCAAGGCAGTTCCAAGTGAATGCCTTAAATTCCACAAACTCGCTGGCGATGGTGTTGAGATCGGGTGGGCTGCTGGGCGAGGACATGGTGGCGGCCTCCCGAAGGTCCTTCTCATATTGTGACATCCTGGAGTTGAAAGTGGTCACTATCTTCTCCATATTGTTGTTCAGTTTAGTGTAGATCTCCATTGTTATATGATTTTCAGGTATTTATATGGAAAATATGATTTGCCCAGTGATGTTAGGGGTCCAGGCCTAGATTTATAATAAAATTACTGACATTGAACTTTTATTTTAATTGAAATTAATTGAAATTAGATAGACAGACTTTAATAAATAAATATATTTATGTTTTATCTTTTTTTTGAAGGTAGATTAATTCCAACATTAATATTGATTATTGTTTAAATGTTGCTTGCTAGGCTACCCTCCAAAAAAAAAGCTAGGCTACCCTCCAAAAAAAAAAGCATTTATGAACATGGAAGGACAATTCCACTCCCATAACTGGTTTTCTCCGCGGAAGATATATTCCCCCTAGATAACTTGTTATCAAGTTTGGTTTTCTGGGTGGAAAAAAAATGGAAAAATCACTCGTGTGGAGAGTCTCTCTATCAAAGCCAGTGGGGTTAATTAAAGTTCACCAACATTTGATTGCGCCAAGCAGTTAACCCTGGACTAAATAGTAAAGGGTACAAACAAACGAAGACAGCTTCACTCCTTTTCCCATACTGGATGCCAGAGGGACAGTTACGCCCGAGTAGATTCTAAATACTAGTAATAATTAGCGTGAGTGATAGTTTAATGGCTGGTTTTATAGTAGTGTCGTGTACGGTAATATGGTAGGAAAATGAGGGATAGAGCTCACTTTTATAAATAAATTTTAATTTAAGGTACAAATAATTAATTACAGTCTTAACTAAATACAATTCATCACATAAACTACAGAGGTTTGTGCGTGATGCTGGCATTTGTACGTACACGGTACAATAAACAAAAAATAGTATGTACGAACACATAACAAGTTATCGCACAACATACGGAGACGAGTAACGGGTAGTTAGTAGTCTAGATATACATATACTGAGAAAGTTTTTTTAATTTGATTTTTAGCATACTAGGGGTGAATGAGGCTTTAATTTTAGTAGGTAGACTTTATATCAGTCGTGGTATGATACATTGAGTAGTTCAGTCACTAGTTCATTATTTATCACCTTGCGAGTTTGGATACTATGTGAATGGTACTTTCATTCCGATAATACCTTTAGAATTATTAGATTGTTGCGGTTTTGGCTCTACCGTGACAGGGACCAGGGACAAAGAAAAATAACCCCAAGGTCTTAGCGATCTAACATCTAGGTTAATTTCGGCAATGTCACATGTTTTTCTAGATTTCACTGTATTTGGACAGGATCACGAAATAAATTTTTGTGTTCATTTGTTGCTCCATAGCACTACCCGGGAGGACGTGAAGGGCCGTAGGTTTCAACGTGACTTCGGACGTGAGCAACTGCCTCCCAAAACCCCTAGGTCTTGGATGTTTATATGTGTGTGACTTCACTGTTTCTGGTGCCCACGGCACAGGGTGTATTCCTGTGTAGGGCCAGAAGCAATGTATGTGCCTGAATGTAAATGTTTATGTTCGCTAACTTATATTGACGTTTGGCACGCAAACTCACGTGATACAAACAAACAATTGTATATACAGTCATACATTGCTTCTGACCCCACACAGGATACCCAGTATAGTGGGATCCAGAAACTTCGATATCACACACATTGAAACATCCAAGACCTGGCGTTTTGTTTTTTTTATCCCCAGTAAAGTGAAGTAAAGTAAAGTAAAAAAGTAAAAATTGTTTATTTGCCAAAGCATGGTACAATACAAGATGTAGATAAATTATGCCAGGATCCTTCATGTTCTACCTTTTGGTGTGCAAATATATTATAGCATTAAAAATACAATTCATTAACATTAAAATACAATTCGATAATACCAAATTATTATCATATACAAGAATAAAATTACAACCTATATAATTTACAATAATTTATACACAAATAATATTATACATAGGGCGCACTGTAAGTTTCCGGAACTGGCCACTTACATAAACAATATTTATAAATTTATTGCAACATTTGAAAATAGAACTCTTTGGCTGTAGAATGCAGTTTGTTTCATCTGACTGCCTTTTGTTTTTAACTTGTGGCGCCATTTAAAAAATTGTGTGTCTGCATCAACATGGATTTAACTCGGGAAAATTTTCGTAGTATGATTTTCTACGATTTTAAGTGTAATTTGACAGCTCAACAGAGCATCGCTCGGCTTGAAACAGCTTTTGGCAATGAAGCACCATGCAAGACAACTGTTTATAGCTGGTTTGCAGAATTCAAGCGTGGTCGTATCAATCTCAGTGACGAATCTCGCGATGGTCGGCCGTCCACCGCTGTGACCAACAAAAACATCGATGCTGTGCGCCGTATGATTGAAACAGACAGGCATGTGACCTACCATGAAATTCGCGCATCCTTAGAAATAGGCATGAGTCAAATACAATTAATCCTACACAAACATTTGGGTGTGAGAAAGCTGTGCTCGCGGTGGATCCCACACAACTTGACCGAGGCTCAAAAAACGGACCGCGTCACTTGGTGCAGTGCCATGCTTACCAGATTCAACGAAGGTGCGTCAAATTTGGTGTGGGACATAGTAACAGGTGAAGAAACATGGATTCATTGCTACAATCCCAAAACAAAGCAGCAATCGAGCGTATGGGTCTTTCAAGATGAGCCGAAACCAACCAAAGTGGCGCGCGTGAAAAGTGCATCTAAGCGGATGATTGCTTCTTTTTTTAATAAAACTGGACACGTGGCTACTGTTGCTTTAGAGAATCGTCGTACAGTGAATAGTGACTGGTACACGACCATTTGTTTGCCGGAAGTTATTGACGAACTCCGTAAAAATAACCGTAAACGCCGTATCATCCTGCACCACGACAATGCTAGTTCTCACACGGCCAGACAGACAAACGACTTTTTGAAGGCGAAAAATGTAGATCTCATGAGTCATCCTGCATACAGTCCCGACCTGGCACCTTGTGACTTTTTTCTGTTCCCAAAAATTAAGAACCAATTACGCGGTCAACGATTTTCATCACCAGAAGAGGCTGTCGAGGAGTATGAAAAACACGTTTCAGAGGTCACCACAGAGGAGTGGCACAAAAGTTTTCAAAACTGGTTTCATCGAATGAAAAAGTGCATAGACGCCAAGGGAGATTATTTTGAAAAACAATAAATTAATTTTGTACCTTTAATAGAATTTTTTCATATTCATTCCGGAAACTTATAGAATTTGATTAGATCAATAATTATTTACAACTCTTCATTAATAAAATCATGAACACTATGATACATCTTTTGAATTTAAAACTGTGATAATCTCTTTTTTAGAAGAGGCAAACTTAAATTCTTGATGTAAGGTAAATGGTTAAATATTCTTATGGCCATACAGAAGGCATTGTTTTTATACAGTGTAAGTCTTTGGTGAGGAATAAAAAGTTTGTCTTTATATCTAGTGCATCGAGTTGTCATGAAAAGATCTGGGTTCTTTATTACGAACAAGCACATCTCATAAATGTACATGCATGGTAAAGGCATTACCTTGCACTTAGTGAATAGTGGTTTACAGATATCCAGAAATCATGCTCGACAAACTGACCTCATACATTTTTTTGTACCCACAGTATCAGGCCGTAGAGTAACACCGAGGCAAAAAACCCATGGTAGGCCAGGAGTGCAGCCTTTTCTGAAGCAATTTCTTGTATACGTCGTAGAGCGTAGACGAATCGTTCGAGTATCGTACAGTCTGAATTTACATGCTCCTTCCAATTGCAGTTTTTGCCTATGTTATGGCCCAAAAATACGACTGAATCAACTTCAGCTACTTCAACGAAATTATATACTATTGGACACAATTTGTTTAAATTAATTATATAGGTTTGAAATTGCATATATTTCGTCTTACTAAGATTAATATTCAGATTATTGCAGTTGAACCACTGAATAATATTATTTAAAGTGGAATTTATTTCAGTATCGTAATCATCTTGATTTCTACATTAAAAATTATGGTGGTGCCATCAGCAAACAGAACAGAGTCATGATTAATAACATCAGGGAGATCATTGATGTATAGAAGGAAAAGTAAAGGTCCCAGAACACTGCCCTTTGAGTACCACAACTCAATATGCGTTGTTGCGATATTTCGACCTATGAGTTATTTTGGTATGATCCGCTATAGCTGATACACTGTTGTCTATCCGACAAATAACTTTTAAACCATTCCAGTGCTGTCCCACGTATGCCGTACTTATATAATTTATCTAAAATAATGTTATGTGAGACAAAGTCAAAGGCTTTGCTCATGTCTAAGGAAATAGAGACTGGATATATCTTTTTATTAAAACACTCAGTGATATTCTTTACAAAACTTAAACAGGCTAGAGTCATCGAACTATTTTTTCTGAAGCCAAATTGTTGATCTTTTAATATTTTAGTAATATAAATAAAACTGTAGACCTTGTTGTGCATATTTTTTTGTAATATTTTAGCAAAAAATGGAATTAGTGTAATAAGTCTATAAATGCTCATTTCTTCAGGTATCCCTTTTTTAAATAAAGGCTTTACTTTACTGAATATTTAAGACGAGACGGGAATGTGCCTTCTGTATGAGAAAGGTTGACGATGTAAGCGAGAGGGGCTGCAATGTATAGGGCAACAGCTTTAATAATATGTGTTGATGACGTTAAATGTGTATTTATTAACTGTTTTGTAACTTTAAATAAATCATTATCATTTACAGGTTTTAAGAATATTTGGATGAAAAGGAATATTTTTACTGAAGTCACTAGGAATACTGACTTCTACTTTGTGGTCTGTGTTTGTTGAGTCTATGAAAATGTCATTAAATAGTTCGTTTATTTCTTTTGGGTCTGTGCATTGTTTTCCTTAAGATATAATTGTTCGAATTTCTTCACCTTAATGTTTATCTCCCTTGATAACGTCCCAAACTGCCATGTATCTGCTGACAGTGATTGAACCCGGGACCACTCACATGGGCAGAGCGATAACTGCAGCACCACAGAGGTCGCATTTGCGTCGGCAAACGTCAAATCGCATACATTTTCTTACCGTCGTATAGAGTAATTATAATGTGGCTAGGGGGCCTGTAAGTCCTAAGTAAGTACAGTTTGAGGGATTAAAAATGAAAATGTGAACTTTTTAATTACTTACCTCCTACCAGTGATGGAAGCAATCCCCGCGGAGGGCGCGAAATATGGACGAATAACGAGTAATAGGGAAATAACTTTACACGGGCCAACTTGACAGACCAACATAACAGTCAGCCACCTTATTTGGAATCGCAAATATTGACAGAAACTATTGGTTGAGACAATTTTTTCAGTTTATAACATATTTATAAAGCAGTTGTGTTACCACAAAAAACCTAAAAAACAAAATAAACGTCAAATCTCATATATTTATATCTATAAACAAACTTTGAAATAGTTTTGAAAACTATTTTAAATTACATAAACTTACAAATAGCGATAGTAAAGTAGGGTTTAGTGAATGGGCAAAAAAAGGAATTCGTAACAGTATGTAGGCACTTTATGGCAAAAAAAACATCTACACATGACCCAATTTTTATTCAGCATGTAAAATTATATTCAAAAATATTTAGGGCCATCTGCCATAATGCTAAGTGTCACCACATAAAAACGAAGATTCTTACATCGTCGAATAAAAGTAAAACAATTTGGAATATCATAAATAGAGAAGCAAGTAAAACAAAATCAGGAGACCGTAGAGCTATTTACTTTTGAAGATTGAAGATAAACTAATAACTTCCAACGATGACATCGCGGCCGCATTTGAACAGTTCTTTACGAATGTTCCAATTGTTAATACGGCTTCTTTAGACTCGTCTCCGGATCTTGCTGCATCATTTTTAAAAGTCAATGTTCAAAAGTGCAAAAGTGCAATCTACATTTCTCATTCGCGTATATTGGGCCCTATGGCATAATTAAAGCATTTAAGTTGCTAAATTTGAAAAAATCCGAGGATCTCTGGGGCATGTCAGTAAAAATTATTAGCTCGGTGATAGACGAACTTGCCCCTCATTTGTAGATGAGAGTACTTTCCCTGATCTCATGAAACACTGCAGGCTAATACCTTTATTTTGGTTCTACCCGATTGATTAAAATATTTGTGAAGATCATATTGGGTCAGTTACTGGTGCACTTCAATACGCATCAAATTCTCCATAGCCAGCAGTTTGGATTTACAAAAGGGCAGTCGACAACAGATGCTGGAGTCATGTTAGTTAAACATATTTTTAATGCCTGGGAAGATCCTACGATCTTCGCTATAGGTGTTTTGTGACCTGTCCAAGGCATTTGACTGTTTAGACCACGAAAATTTGCTCTTAAAGCTAAAACACTACGGCATAAAAGGCAATAGCTCTAAGCTTGTAAGATCGTGTTTAGAAGGGAGGGTTCAAAAAGCTGACATTAATAGGACAAAATCGTCGGGTTCTCAGGTGAAGATGGGAGTCCCACAGAGATCTATTCTGGGTCCGTTCCTTTTCCTCGTATATGTAAATGATTTGCCATTCGTGGTACAAAATATGTCAGAGATAGTATTATTTGCAGATGACACGTCACTAATTTTTAAAATTAATGAGACATGAAAATGATTTACAGTAAACAAATAATGATCTCTTGCTATTACTAGACTGGTTTACTGTCAATAACTTGCATCTGAGTTCAAAAAAGACACAGTGCATAAAATTCACTTTAATGTAAGGCAAATTGAGAGTAATATTGTATAGGGGAAAGACAAACTAAAACTAGTAGATGAAACTGTATTTCTCGGCATCATTATTGATGCCAAACTACATTGGGGTCCCCATATTCTTAAATTAGCACATAGACTTAGCTCCGCAGTATATGCGGTTAAAAGACTCAAGGAATTGACTGACGTTGCATGGCTTGATTATTTTAGTTATTTCCATAGCATTATGTCCTACGGCATACTACTATGGGGACGGGCTGCTTACATGAGACCATCTTCATTTTGCAGAAGAGAGCAATCCGATTTATTTTAAAGCTATGTAATAGAGAATCTCTGAGAGATTTCTTCAAAGAAACCAACATCCTAACAGTTGCAAGTCAATATATCTATGAAAACATAATGTATGTAAGGAAAAATATCAGTAGCTTTAAAACCATTGATAGCTGACACAATGTGCAAACTAGAAATAAACATAAACTTTTTTTTCCAATGTTCAGACTCACAAAAGTTAGCAGTTCTTTTATGGGACACTGTCTACGCTTCTACATTAAAATCCAGCAAGAAATGCAAAACTTGACTGAAGCTCGATTAAAGAAATGTATAAAGCACACTACAAAATTAAGGCCTACTACAAAATTAATGACTTTTTACAAGACACCGACATCTGGCATTAAACCAGTTCATTGCACCCTATATATTATGATCTATGTAATAATTAGGCACCTACTTTATGTTATATTATGCTTTCTTGATTATGCTATGACGTTCACTAAGTTTCAATTTTTGTGCAATCTCAATTATGAATAAAAATCTTTGAACTTGAACTTGAACTCAAGTTTAATATTTTTCTACAAAATTTGGCGAAATAAACCACTAAAATTAAAAGTTGAAAAAGTAGGCATCGAAAAAAGCTGGCATGCCAACATTTATTGTAAGAAACAATCAAAAGTGGACATTGAGAGGAAAGTTGTCATGGAAGGCCGTACTTTCGTAATTTCTTTAGTACTACACAAAACAGTGATACAGATAGAAAAAATATGTACAAAGGCGAGCTTATCTCTCAAAAGAGAATTCTTCCAGCAAACCAAGATGGTAGGAAAGGTGATGGTTGAGCGGGGGAAGACCTTCACGTACAATAAAACTCTATAAATACTACGAGTAAAATATTCTACAATCAATATTTTACTGATAACCTTATTGCTAAAAGTAGACTGCTTACTCAATTACTTAAATACAACGTAACAATATGAATAAACCGTATAATAAACTAATACATACCCATAATATATCTAACTGGAAAGGGAGAGATAGTGCTTCTTTAGCCGGTTTTTTATATATTTAGAGATCGACTGTCCCTGATAGTGCAGGGATCATTCCACAGTCGGATGGCTCGGATTCTGAACCCGTGCTCGAAGGCTGCAGTGGAGCGATCTGGAGCTTTGAGCGTAGATGCCATATGAGTTCTCCGAGGCCTGCTGGAAAAAAGAAATTCGAAGCGATCACGAAGGAAGTTAGGGTAACGATGGTTCCACAAAATATTAAAAGGAAACACAGGATATGGAAACCGAATCGGTAGCCACTTCAGCTCCCTGCGATGCTGAGATACGTGGTCATCGAGTTTGTTCAGTTGTTCTTCATTTGCGCTAACCCAGCAAACATCAGCATACTCAATGGGGGGAGAAAAAGGGACTGTGCTAGAGTTATTTTGGTCTGGCGAGGAAGAAAGTTCTGAAGTCTCCTGAGGGAATGAAAGGTTGCGTAAACTAGCCTGCTGACCTCATTAACATGCATTGACCAGGACAATTGATTATCAAAGATGACACCCAGGTTTTTAGCTTTATCTAGTTTTTAGGTTTTTAGCTTTTAGCTTATCATAGCTATACATGATTACAGTACCGTTATAAGTTACAGAAGGGATAGACAATTGCTGCAACGTGTTAAAAGAGTGTCTGGTACCTATAATCATAGCCTGGGACATGAATATGAATCAGAATTGATTAACTAGCAACCAAAATGACGATGCCCATCCACTGATCCCAGCCAAGTCAGCGTTCAACGCCTTCACAGCGGAATTTACATCATCAGGAGAGAAGTGACGATAGATCTGAAGGTCATCCGCGTACAGATGATAGGAAGAAGAAAGGACATCGGATATAGAATTGATAAATATTGAAAACAGAAGAGGAGAGAGAATGCCACCTTGGGGGACACCGGAGGAGATGTTACCCCACTCCGTACAAGCCTCCTCTACTTGACTTCGGGTTATTGCAACGGGTTCGATGCAAAAATGTAGCTTTTGTATATTGTCAGGTAGCTTTTGTACGAAAAGTAAAAGTATAGAATTAAATTGCGTCGATTTGGCTGTAGATTGGACATACTTAATAAGAGGCAAACCCTAACTACCGCATAGCTTAAGTTTTATGACAAGACCATTATTTCTCAAGACGCCTACATACTTGTTGGCTACTGAATAGGCGTTGATGTCGGCGCAAAATGTATTAAAATCAACTTTGGAAGGCTTCAATACAAAACTGCCAAGGTGCCTTCACGAATAACTTAAACTTAATTAGTTTTTTTGTTAGTATTTATTAATGCCGTAGAGTTTACATCAGGAAAACCAAGTTTCCTTTTGCACATAGAAGCTGATTAGGTACCGTGTTGCAAAATACTGTACCCTGTACTGTAATTATTTAGGTTACTTAAGAACCCATATTAATAGAGTTCCTATTCAATAACGATACAACGTAATCTTTTTTAAGCGAATATCACTGAAGTCTGTAATACAGGTGTAATTGTGTGGTGTGTTCATGCTTTCTTCACTCAAAAAAACCATCAAAATTATATAGAAATGAATGAAAATTATATGAATGAATGAACGAATGGATGAAATGAAAGTTAGATTAATGTGATCAGGTTGAATATCCTTACATATACTTATCCTTACATACGTTTAATCACTAAGCAACATGCCTATATCTGGACCCATACTAGGAGTGATGGGAGAGATCATTATATGATCTTACAAAATACGAACATATAAAGTTGTCAATTCAGATTCGGACATAGGTATTTGACACCGATACATAACACAAACACAGCATGACAAGAACGCTCAGACAAACGAAACTTTACTTACTCTGAGCAAGAACCACAAACTAATATGACCTAGTGACAGCGTCGCCAGCGTCAATGGCCTACAAATGATGATGAGGATCTTATCATATTGTACATACAAAACAGCTTGTATATGCATATACAGGGTGTTTTGTAGATCGACGCAGTCGTCGATCAGTAAGTCGAAGTCTTACCGTTTATTTTTTATTGATGATTAATAATAATAAATGATGGTTTTTGGTGAAAATTCTCTGATTTTTACAGTTAAAAGATTATAACTGCGAAATCAAACAATTGGATTATTTAAAAAAATATTCTAATAGAACACTTTATAAACATTCTAATAAATATTTATTTGTGCATCTGCTTCTTCAGACTTAGTTTTTACAGACCTTTTAAGAGTTCGACAAATTTTAATCACCAAAAAAACTGGTTTTTCTGACCCAATAAAAAAAACGGTAAAAGTTTTTCAATTCAATTTTTTTTTAAAACATGCTTGGTTATTGATATATCATTCAAAGTTTTATCTACGCAGATACCTGACACATTGTTGAAAAGAAGACCTACAAACCATATTGAGGGAGAAGAACAGTTTTTTTGGAGACTGATATGTTTTTTTTTGCCGATAAAAACTAACGCAAATTTGTTAATGTACCGTTAATGTACTTTATCAAAAATAAAAACCACCTGTAATGAATTCAGTGTTATTGTTAGGACTAACTGAAAAACTATATAACCAATATGACTTTATGTGATAAAATGATATTTAAATTAAGAAAATTATAATCAAAACATAAACAGTGCAAAACCTTAGCAGTGCTTAATTAAAAGTGACAACAACAAACAATTAACTGTAATAAACAGTACAGATTAATTATCATTGTTGGTTCTTACAATCTATATTAATTTGTCGTGATTAATAACTTACTACAAACACGTCACACATAGTGTCACACGTCGAAGAAAGGTCACAGGATCGCTAGCGTTCACAATACAGTATTGCTTCGCAATACATGTAAAAGCCGCCTACCACGCATGAGATCCGGGTTCGATGCCGCTGTCTTCGATTTTTTACATACGATATTGAAAAACATAGATAGCGGCCAAAGAGTGTCATTGATATTTATTGACCGTACAAAGGCATTTGACTACGTCGATCACAAAATCTTAGCACAAAAAAGAAACAGTTACGGAATAAGAGGGAATGTTTTTAGTCTACTAGAATCATACTTGAGTAACCGGTCACAATTGACACAGGTAAACAAAATCTGCCCTTAGACAACAACAGATCACGTGTTCTGATGTAAAATAAATTAAATATGGTGTTCCACAGGGATACGTATTAGGACCTTTGCCACTTATTATATACATAAATGATATCCTAAAAGCTATAAATCATGCAATGGTTATGTTTGCTGATGACAGCACCGTGGCATTTATCGGTAATAATTTAATTAAGTTAGATTGAATATATGAAAATGACATTAACAATAATTTGACATGTGTAATTGAATGGCTGACAAAAAAATATATTTTAATTAATTTGGGAAAAACAAAAATAATGAAATATGAACTAGGACATGGACAGATGCATTGAATATTAAATACTTGAATGAGCAAATTGAATCTACAGAAACAACAAAGTCTTAGGTCTACAACTGCGCTGTTATAATTATTCCCTGCCTTGTCGTGGGACATGAATACGAACTGCAGCCTTATGGCGTAACTCTCTGAAGTTCATAGCGTGTGTCTATGGTTCATCTCATGCTCATACAATTTCATCGATTGCGGGGTATCACCGAAGGCTTCTAGGCTTCATTCAATGAGCTTGGGTTTGGCCTCCATTATGATGCTACTTGCGTGATACCAATTTGACAGATGAAGCTGGTGCAAGGTGTCAAACGTAAAAGTCTATATGAAGTTCATAGCTCAGACGACTTACGCCATAAGGCTGCTGGTCCCAGTGCTTGTGTGTGTGACACAATTTTGCGTCTCACATCTCCGGCTATTTTTTGGATGGAGAACATTACACATGAAAGTGCCCGAAATAGGCATGAACTCCCCTATAATGTACTCGACCGAGTGCGGCATCAAGTCACATTTTCGGATATTTAACATTTCACTCATGTATGAAGTGTTAAAATTATATCAGAAAGAAAGAACATTTACAAAACCAAATCCCAAAAGAAGGCGCTGTGTCACAGAGAAAATTCAGAGAGCGAGTGGGGGCAAAAATGCATAAAAATAAATTCCATAGTGGGGTAAAAAAAACATGCCAACATTTCGTACCATCATTTATTATAGTCGTTTATATATAATAATGGAACTAACGACAATAATGGAACTAACAACTTAAGTCATTTAATTTCATTCCTTAAAAGGAACGACCATCTTCGCTATCCCGTGACAATTCTCTTTCCGCAGACTTTATCATTGGACCAAATATTTTCTCTTTGAAAACAGCTCAAAAGAGGATTTCTATTTCATTTGGAATTTTGGGATCAAAAAGGCACTCGCACACGGTCTCTGCTTTTGGTGTGGCGACTGGCGGCGTGGTGTGTCGAGGCTTTAAGTCATCTTTTCGACTCGAGCGAGCGAGTGAGGTTTACTAATGTCATGCAGACTGTAAAACATCACGTCAAATTGTCAACGCACCAAAGAGTATTTAATTAAAACATCATTGGCAGCCGAACCTGAAGCGCGTTTTTTATTTTTTATTTATTGTTGGAGGGGAAAAAATGGAATTACCCATGTCCAGGAGACAGACCTCCCTGCAATGTCTGGGTCCCCACATATTGAGCGGGCATCAGCTCGTGTGGTATACGGACTAAAAACAACATTTTTACAGTTATCTATGTATGATTTTACTGTGAGCCATGGCCTCGGTATATGCTGAAGGCTTTCTACCTGCAATTTGCCCTTTTGGGCGATATATATGTGTATATGTTATTGGTTTTTACAGTTAACTTGAAGTGCGAACAAAGGAAAAAAAAATGGTATTTCTTAGCTCCTGGAATTTATATGAAAACAAAATTAAAATTCGACTCTCATGCCTAGTTATACAGCATATAATCAAATGACTCACCCGTGACTCTCCGTACAAACTTTAAGGACAATTTTTAGACCCACCGTCTTACCACAAAAAACGTTAACTGTTTAACACATGATTACTAAAATCGTAACCACAAAACTGCTTTTAGCGTAGTATTAGGGATAGACATGACCTAAACTATGTTATCAATTTAGGCAACCGAGAAAGCTTGTTTAGTGAGTGTCTTGTCTATCAAGATGGCGGAATTATTGATCAGCTGTTTTGCTGTGTTGGGTTTTATTTACGAAAAACCAGTTTTTACTCCATTATAGTTCAAGTTTTATCGTGAGGAACCCTTCATATCTCCATAGGACATCGTGAGGAAACCTCCATAGTGGCGGCGATGGGATATCTCACTAAGTGGGCACAACTGAGACTCTGCCACCAAGTATCGAAAAAGGATCAAGCTATTTATCATTCAATGATGAAATTTGTGGTAGACTACTGGGAGACAGTGTACTATGGGGTGCAATTTGTACATGTGCTACCAAAGTGCCCAACCACTATAGAAACCAGAATAGCAGCAAGCCACAGCATTCTCGGAAGAAGTTTCATCCACGCCGGTCGGTCAAGCAACTCGAGCTGGTGCAGGAGATAGGCGAGTTTGTGAAGGAGATAAGCTGGCTTTTCACTATGGGATATAATGTATTATGTATTAAGATGCAGATACACGAAGAAGTGGCGCTGGTCCCAGTGAGACTGGCAGCCAGAACTAGCCTCGTGTGAACCTAGCTAGACGGGTGCTCTATTCACCACAGCACTCGCAGCAAGCACTGGCTTGGCTTGATTTTATAAGGCCAAACAAGGTTTATACAAGGCCAGCAACAAGCCAGCCAGCACTGGCCTCGGGTAAACACAGCTTAACATCTCAAGTTGTGAAATCAATATTGCTTGCAAGTATTTCTAGAACGGGCTCGTTCAGTAATATTTATTTTACATCTTGAGATGTAATTTGTATTAGATTATATCCCATAGTTAAAAGCTGGCTCTATTCATTAAGGACCCCTGAAATGAAGGCAAATAAAGCGGAGCAGTAATAACACCACATTTTGGTGTTATTACACCACATTTTGATATCTTTTTTTTTATTTGTTTAATAAAAGTTTCATTCAATGTTATTTCACTATTTCTTTATTATCGCCAATTCCTTTATAGATTTTCTTTCATTAATAATGTTTCTAACTGAGGGTTCACACCACAATTCATGTTCATCTTCTATCACACTTGTTGGTTATTATTTCCATATATGGCTTTGTTGGTGCTGAAAAGGCAAGATTTCAATTAATTTATACCAAACTACTAAGGTAGAGGTGGGCGAAACACTTGGTTAGAAGGGATGACGGACAATGGGCCGTAGCAATAGGTAAAACCACTGTACTGTACAGGAGGATAGAAGATATTATCAAGTCTACATCTCTCTGCATGCGGTTGGCAAAGAACTTTGGAGACTGGCGCTATAGAAGAGACTTGACTCACTAACCAAGAGGCCTATGCCCAGAAGTGGGTTGATGTGTGCTGACAACGATGATGATGATGATTTTTTACCTTTTCTGTTTCGAAATCCTGGAAAATAGAAAAGTCTCCCGAAGTTTTCACAAAATCTGTTACATTTAAAAATGTATTTTTTTACAATTTCGCAACGGATTTGAATTTATATACTTGGTATTTGTTTAATCGTTATTAAAAATATAAAGTTGATTTGTTTAGAATATTTAAATTTCTATTCTGAAGGTAGAATTCTTAGTTCCAATGTCGGGGTGCACAGCATTTACCAATTATTCACTCCAACAACAACAGTGAACGCAATTTTGTTGTTTTGTTGTTTTAATTGTTTGTCCTTACTTATCCGCTGCGGTCTAGTGTGGGACAAAACTATTAAAATTTCGACGCAAACATGGGTTTTCCCGTTCCCCCCTTTTGTTACTTACATGCATAAAACCATATATAGGAAAAGTTTGACTAATGAAAGTAGATATTCGAGTTATTTGGAAACTTTCAAATGGCAACACTATTGTGGCAGTGTCAAATTTAGAGTTGTGAATAACGGCTGTTTTCAAATTATGCAAACAGCTGCAGTGCTGCTTTCTAACAGTCACTGTTAACAACGGCTGTTCGATTATACGAGGTGTGTTCGAGATACGTGTCGCACACGGCGTATTTTAAACGCGCGGTGTGCGTAGGTTACAAGGTTGCACTCGAATCGCGTTTGAGACGCGTATATACGCGCGGCATCTGCTGGTCTTCTGCGCGTTTAAAATACAACGTGTGCAACTTCTATTATGTTATGTGCGTCATTGGTGTGGAATATTTGGCAGCTGTTACTGAGCTCAGTGTGTCCTCTTTTGACACAGTTGAAAAGAATTAAAAGTCTGAAACTTCACTGTTATTGTCTGTCTTGCGGCAGAAAAGAATAGACTGCAGGCAAAGTCTAATTATGACTGGAGGTCCACCTACTGCCAAAAACATTTACATTTAGTTGATACAAAAGAGGTTGCATCTTCTTTCTGTTGCTGCTATTATAATCTGGTACCACCAACGCAGCGCCTGTTTCCATTATTTAAAAATAGCCGTTATTCACATCACTACTCTAGACTTTAATTTTTTGAATATGGCTGTTGCCAAACAAACATTGAGGGATACCATGTTAATGTTTTTTAATTTGCCGCGCTTTTTAGATATCTACTTTCGGTAGCCAGTTCGATATCTTTATTTTCATTCGATTGTTAGTTTCATAGTACCGATCTTAAAAAAGAAATACCATGTTATTTAGGTTTAACACCACCATATAAGGCAGGCCATAGAATGCAATAAATATATAGAGTATTGAGCTTCGAGTATCTATGAATTTTGTTCTGCTCTTTTGAGACCAATCTTATAGGAGAGGTAGATGAGATCGATTGATTAGAAGCAATTAAAAAAAAAACAAAATTCAAAAAGATTTTATTTCCATAAGAAACACATAGGTAAGACACATTTGGAGAATGTCAAATCTTAAACTAACACATGTATAAGGTACAAGGAAATATAGAACTCAATTTGAATTCCGTCACCTAAATGTTTTAGATGCTGGAGGCAAAGAGGCGACTAGAAACCTCCAGCTTTATACGTTATTTTTAACAGAATTCAAGCAAACACCTTCCCAAGCTTTCTTGTTTTCTACATAATCTGATATTTTGTAGTAAGCTTTTTTACATAAGTGATTTTTAACAACATTTTTAAATTTATTTACCGACAATTCTTGTTACTCAGTCGGTATTTTGTTGTAAAAGCGAATACATTTCCGTTTAAAAGATACATTAGCCTTATGGAGCCTAGTAGTAGGTATAGCTGGTTTATTCCTATTTATATTGTTGACATTGTGCCTGTCGCTATTCTTAGGAAATTTATGAATATTTTTGTGGACGTACTTTAGGTTTTCATAAATATACTGACACGGCACTGTCATAATGTTAATTTCCTTAAATTTACAACGCAGTGACTCTCTGGGACCCACACTGTAGATTGCACGAACAGCCCTCTTTTGCAGCACAAATATTATGTTAATGTCTGCAGCGTTCCCCCACAGCAGTATAGCGTAAGACATAATGCTATGGAAGTAGCTGAAGTCTAGCTGTTTCCACGTCCGTAAAAAGACGGATTTTTTAACTGCATGAACTGCGGAACTGAGTTTTTTTGATAGCTTATCTATGTGTGGGCCCCACTGAAGCTTATTATAAATCTAAGATTCCTAGCAATACCGTGCTATCTACAATTTCAAAATTTTCACCTTTAACATTAACATTAGCCAAGACTTATTTAACATTGGGGAGTATAAACCGAATACATTTAGTTTTGTTATTGTTCAGTAAAAGATTATTAGCGCTAAACCAAAACCAAACCAAAGTTCAAACTGCGTTTAATTTTAAACAAAAGTGAAGTATCATATTCAAACAGTACAATCTCATGATTATCTCTGACAAGATGTGGCAGATCATTAATATACCAAAAACAGGAATGACCCGAGTATGGAACCCTGCGGTACACCCATAGTAACAACAGACCCTGGAGATCGTTTTCCATTAATGTTCACCCTCTGTAACCTGTTATTTAGATAAGAAGAGAGAAGATCTAAAGAGTTATCCCTAATTCCATAGTGGTGTAATTTCCTAATTAATGTCCCATGGCCAACGCAATCAAAAGCCTTAGACAAATTGCAAAATACTCCTAGAGCATCATGCGACTCCTCCCAGGCATCATATATATGTGATTTGCCTTGTGTAAAACCAAATTATTTACAGTGGAGTATGTTGTTGGTGTTGAAATGTGTAAGAAGTTGATTTAAAATTAATTTTTCAAATACTTTACTAAATGTATGCAATACCGATATCGGTCTGAAGTTAGAAGGGTCAGATGTACTACCCGATTTAAAAAAATCGTATCCCAACCCATCAACTATCTAGAATTGAGTAGCTCCGGTAGCAATCTGTAGACTTGATCAACGGTTCCACTTCACCAAGTCATGCTTCCCGAAAACTGAAGCTTCCAAATGCATCATACCGAAATTGCTAAAGTTAGTTATTTATCCATGACCCAACATCAGACTAACGTTGATAAATTGCTGAGAAACTCTTCTGGTATGTCACCATCACATCCACTTCAACATAGGCATTACGATGAGAACACATTACTAAGCAACGGTAATAATAACCTTATTGTAATCTGTGGTGGGATACCTAATATTAAGCTGTTTCGGTGGTCATCTGTGGCCTTTGTCATTAGTTCCATTTAACAAAAATATGCTTCCTGAGATTAGTAATTCTCACCTAGCAATTTTTGTATTTTTCATAGTAATTAAACATATACAAATTGCTAGGTATGTCTGTGATATTTGAAGAGTTCCCTCAATCTCCCCAGAATCTCACCATCAGATAATGACCTGAAATCAATGAGACCAAACGGAAGGTAAACCCTCTCCAAGAGAAAAATAATTTTTCGATTCGGTCCTTGGAGAAATCGCTGAAAATACATTAAAAAACTTCACGACGAATTGCGAACCTCTCACCTTTTTTAAGTCCGTAAAAAAATAAAAAATAAAGAGGTACGTCTATATCCCATAAAGTGTGGAAGAGGCACAGTTGCCCCTACGTTAATCCAAATTCATCCCTTCATTTTGCGCGACAGGGTAGCCCATCGCCGCAGCCGCATCCGCATTGACAAAGCGATTCGTCCTAAAAGGTATTATTCCACCATCCGAATACGAGGGCTGCGTTTAGTTATATTAGAGAAAACTGATGGTAAGTTGTAAATGTCCGATGTGTGGAACGGAAACAGGGGTGAAATCCTCCATTTCCCAACCGTCCCGACCAGGCGCCGCCACATGTAAACAAACGAAATTTCCTAACTGTCGCTAAAACATTGTTTTACTCGAACAAATTCAGGAATAATGTCACAAAGCTGGATATAAATTTAAAAAAAATATTACGCTATTATCAACAAACTGGCCCCAGGGAGTTTTGCTACCAATTGAAATAGGAATCATGGATTGATTTTATTTTTGTTTTGATTTTTACATGTATAGTGTGGGATGTACCACGAGCTTATGCCCCTTTATGCGCCATTGTGCTTTCGTCCCAAACTATAAGGTTATAATCACGCAGTACTTGGGCCGTATTACTCTGCTTTGAAATGTTGCAGAATGGAGTTTCGATATGAATAACATTTAGAGGCAGCTTGAAGGCAGCGTGAGCTATCTTGCCACCCTCCAACAGTGTTGATGCGATTCCTGATGATGCGACAGCTAAGGCAATGCCACCATTTCTCCTTACTTTTGCCAATAGCAAATTAATAGGGTAGGGTTTTCCAGTTCCACCAGGATCAGGATCATCCAGGAAAAAGAGCTGCCCAATTCCTTTGTCAATATTCCCAAGGATCTGTTGATGAATGTAAAGCTGTTCATCTGTCAGTAACTCTCCATTATGTAGTAACTCACCATCTTTTCCAGGGCGCAGGGATCATAATTGGTCTCCCTTAGATATTCTCGATTACTCAAAGTTGCTGCAGAACTTTTTGGCTGAGGCCAAGTTTGGTCCTGCTTGAGCTAACACTGCATCCTCGATTAATATTAAGCATCTGTTGTAGACCTCATCTATGAGCAGCTGCGCACTATCTTGCAAGTTTTTCTCAAATTTCCGTTTGATGTCGTCCGAGAGACTGTCTTTGTGTTTCTCCCAAAGGTTCAAAGGATCAGAGAGTTAATTATCATTATTGAATGGGAAAGGTTGAGATCCTACAAACTGCTTCGGAACTGCCTATGTACCGGCCGCTTTTGTAGATTTTCAACTCATCTTTCTCATTCTTCAAAGTAAAGGTAGCGTGATCACTACCCTTGTTCACGAAGTTACAAATATATTGGATAGATTTAACAGAGTTGCAGTACTCCACATTAATATGAGCATTATTAGCAGGTTAGCACTATCATTATTTAGACTAAGTAAAATTAGGCACATCATTCATGGGGCACTGTATTCGCTTTTACAATAAAATACCACAGGAATCATTGATCCTTCCTGAAAAGAGGTTCAAAAACTATGTTAAAAATGAGCTCATAAGAAAGTCCTATTATAGTATTAAGGAATACTTAGATGACAAAACTTCATGGTCCATACCATGTCAGCGCACAGAAATTCGACGAGGGGCGATGGATCAAGTCTATCACTCGCCGGCGAATTTCCTTAGACCGAAACCAGTACCTGTTGTAAAGTCACTTTAAAAAAATAAAGCATGGGGGAGTTTCTTGCCGTTTCTTCTTAACCCCGAGGCCCACCTTCCGAAACGGTGTAGTCTTTTTTTATATAAACAAAAAAAAATACTTTTAGTTAAAAGTAAGTATAATTTGGACGTTGAATAAGATAATTTATTTATTTATAGTAGAGATACTGCAGGGCGTCGTATGAACGGTGGATCTTACTAATGCGCTTTAAGGTATTGTCGTGGCTTTCAAGGATAACGTCTCGTTTCTCAAATTGCTGACCAACCATTTACTAAAGCCACCTCATTGGATGTTGGAGCATTGAAACGACCCCTGTGACTGTCCAGTGGCTTCCCCTCAGCATTAATGACTAATTTAAATGATTGAGACGTTGTAAGCACCTTGTCCAGTGCGACCTTAAAGTCTCTTAAATAAGCATTAACAGTTTGTAGCATTTTCTGTAATTGTCTGACTAACATTTTACATCTGGAAAGTTACTGCACCTCAATTATACTGCTCTATCATCTTCGCCAACAAAATATATTTATAAAAACTGTGGTTCCTTTTGAGGTGCTGGCGGGAAACTTCCAACCAAATGGTATACCTGGCCCATTAAAGGCCTGCAATACTCCCAGTCATAATAACGCCTCTGCCGCTCCCTTGAGTAACCCGACAAATCAATCCATCAAACCACCCCTTTGGCAAACTATAAGTAATTTCAAATCTGCAGTACAGAGAAGAGAATTCCCAGGGGAGCAAGACACAATGTGGCCCACTGCCTGTCCTCTTGCATTAGAGAGGTGATCGAGAAAAACGAGGAGGAAAGCTGGACACAATGGTTCAACTTTGCTTACCGGACATTGCACGTAACTAAGGGAAAAGACGGCGGATCTCTGACGATAGAAATAAAAAAAACTGCTTACAGCCTTCCACGCCCATAGTTCATCAAAAGCCATAACAAGTAACAGATAGTCAATAGTCAATAGACAAAGTACTTTATTACTGTAGATATTTACATATACTTAGCAAACGTCATTTTTGCCTCTTCTCTACATTGGATCACTGTGGAAGAGCAGGGCGTAGAAACTCCCACAGATTGATTTTTAGATCTCTTTTAAAAATAGGTTGTGCTTAACTAATACAAATATGAAAAATTTAATTGTTATGATTAATAAGCAGGAATAAATAATTACAAGATTATTAACAGCAAGGTCTGTGTTGAGCCAGATTAACCCCATACAGTCCTGTCATTTAAGTAATCTTGAACATTGTAATATCCCTTTTTCGACAAAGTCGCTTTAACATGCTTTTTAAATTGCTCAAATGGCAATTTCAAAATCTCCAGAGGTATCTTATTGTAGTAGAGAATGCACTGACCCTTGAAAGAATTGCTAACCATCGCGAGTCTAAAACGGGGCGCACATAGTCTGTGATTCCTTTTTAGGTTAGCATTACAGCTGTCGCTAAGTTTGGAAAATGTTGTAAGGTACTTGCGTACATACATTATATTTTCGAAAATAAATTGACTAGCTACTGTTAGTATGTCAATTTCTTTAAAAAGCTCTCTTAAGGAGTCTGTTCGTTTTAAATTATAAATTGCTCGAATAGCTCTTTTCTGTAAAATAAAAATAGTTTGAATATCCGCTGCTTTCCCCCACAACAAGATACCATAGGACATCACACTATGAAAGTAACTAAAATATACTAGCCTAGATGTAGCCACATCCGTGCTTTGTCTGATGTTCCTAACAGCGTAAACCGCAGAACTTAATTTACCAGCCAATTTATCTATGTGGGGTCCCCACTGCAATTTGCTATCAATGGTTATTCCAAGAAACTTCGTATCATTTACCAATTCTAACGTGCTGTTGTCTAACACTAAACTGGTCTCAACTTGCCTGACATTTGGAAGTGAGAATTTGATACACTTGGTTTTACCAGCGTTTAACAATAAATTATTAACTGTGAACCAATTCAAGGTAAAAGACAATACACCATTAACATCATCAAAATCTCCTTTTTGTCTTTCAATTTTGAAGAACATTGAAGTATCATCAGCAAACAACACTATGTCAGTTAATTTCTCCACCATGAAAGGCAGATCATTAATATATACCAGGAATAAGAAAGGGCCTAATATGGAACCTTGTGGCACGCCAATTTTAACACCCGATCCATCAGATTTTACGCCGTTAACTTCTGCCTTTTGAATTCTATTGCTTAGGTATGATCTTAGTAGATCCAACGCTTTATTACCAACTCCGTAATGATTTAATTTAATTAATAGCGTATTATGATCAACGCAATCAAACGCCTTCGACAGGTCGCAAAAAACTCCGATAGCATCCTGTGCGGCCTCCAATGCAGAATAAATATGAGATACAAGGGTAATACCTGCATCCGTAGTCGATTTACCCCTAGTGAAACCATATTGTTTAGCGTGGAGTTGTTTTGTACGGTTGAAGTGTGAGAGCATTTGATTGAGTATAATCTTTTCAAATATTTTACTTAGTGTTGGAAGAACAGATATTGGTCTGAAATTTGAAGGATCGCCCTTATCTCCCGACTTGAACAGAGGTATCAGTTTACTGTGTTTCATGAGGTCTGGAAAAGCCCCATCGTCAACACATTTATTGAATATATGAGCTAAGTGTGGGGCTATAACTAGAATTACTGAACCAATGACTTTGACTGATATACCCCACAGGTCTTCCGTATTTTTTAAGTCAAGTAATTTAAACGTTTTGACAATGTCCTGGGGATATACATGATGAAATTTTAAATATACATTACTGACGCTAGTGTTATTTTTTTATTAAAAGACAGACAATAGAAAAGAAAATTAATGACGGTGACATCAAGGGAGCTGCCAAAATGCTCTTCTCTAGCAACGCGGTCGCCGCCGACACCCCGGAAACGCTCGCCGCACTGGAGTCGAATCACCCAGCTCCGGCGGCATTTCTACTCTTGCGGGATACCCCGGACCCTTTCGGGCACAGGCTGGAGGCCACCGCTGAGGACGTCAGGGCCGCAATCGTGTCTTTAGGAGCGGTTCTGCCAGCGGGCTCGACGGCCTGTCGCCGCAACACTTCAAGGACCTCATCCACCCACCCACGGCGGGGGCGAGGTGTTGTTCAATCTGGACGTAAAAATCGCGTTCAACACATTAGACTGTGGCGCTCTGCTGACAGAAGTCAAAGAAGATATCCCAGCCACTTTCCTGTACCTATTCCAATGCTACAACGAACCTTCCAACTTGGTTTACAGAGGCCATCTCATCAACTCCGCCGTCGGCTGCCAGCAGGGCGACCCGCTCGGACCGGCCATCATCAGCTTGGCTATCCACCCCAACATTAGCTGTCTAAGATCTAAATGTAATCTGTGGTACATTGACGATGGTACCCTACAGTCTGCAACGACTTACAGGTTTTAATTTCCAAATTTAACAGCATTGGCCTGGAACTAAACTTTAACAAATCTTGTACGATTCGTACCATGATTAGGTCTCGGGCCAAATCAAGAAATACAACGAATCGTCCAGCCGCCTGCTCGACGTCAGCGCACACATGGCGTATAGTATGGTAAAATTCTGTCTATTCGTCCCAAAATTTACGTATATCCTTCGATGCACGACCATGTGGAAAAGGCCGCAACTACTTACCAATGGGGACCAAATGATCAGAACAAATCTAATAGAAATTCTAAATTGCGAGATGACTGGCCGTAGCTGGAGCCAGGCCCCTCTACCAATCCGGTGCGACGGCCTGGGCATCTGCAAAACATATGACGTCGCTCTACCGGCGTTCCTCTCCTCGGTCCACAGAATTGCCGGCCTCACCTGTAAAATACTAAACCCGTCACTCGGTGGCGTAGAGGTAGCGTGCCTGTCCGGGGCTAGGAACGCCTGGTCAATCATGGCCGGGCCAAGTATAGTCCCGCCCATAAATCCTTCCTCGCAGTGGCTATGGGGGAGCCGCTCCGCATGTGTTCGACATATTTACGGGTGACGAAAGCTGGATTTACTGTTATGATCCCGAAACCAAAAGACAGTCTGCTCAGTGGGTGTTTCCTTCCGAGGAGTTGCCGACTAATGTGAAGAGGGGTCGAAGCGTGGGAAAAAAGAAGGTGGCCTCGTTCTTCGGAAGGACCGGTCATTATGCGACAGTTGTTTTAGAGAATCAAAAAACAGTTACTGCAGAGTGGTACACTAACAACTGTCTGCCACTTGTCTTGAAAAAAGTTCGGGAGAAACGACCTCGCAATAGGAGCCTCCTTTACCACGACAACGCCTCATCACACACTGCCAGGTGAATGGTCGACTATTTGGCGACGTCGGACGTGGAATAACTAGGTCACCCGCCATATAGCCCCGACCTCGCACCTTGCGATTTTTATTTATTCCCGAAAATAAAAGAATAACTTCGAGGAAAACGTTTTATGGACGCCGAGGAAGCAGTGCTGCGTTTCAAAAGGCCATCGAAGAAACCCCTAAAGAGGAGTGGCCAAAGTGCTTTTCTCGGTGGTTCCATCGGATGCAGAGATGTATTGACGTGAATGGACACTATTTTGAAAAGATATAATAAAACGAATAACTTGCTAGTGTGCTCAGTTTTAGATTTTATAAGAATTTACAGTTTCACCCTCGTATTGTACAGTTTATTTTTCATCCAACTTATATTATAAATGTCAAAATAGCGATGTTTAGATCTTTGGATGTTTGTGTGTTTGAGCCTTAATCACGCTAAAACGGCTGAACAGATTTGAATGAAATTTAGCACAGAGATAGTTGAGTATGAGCTAGATTAACATATAGCAATTTTTTTATCCGACTGCACTATAAGGAGGGTAAGGTTATCTTAGTAAATGATAATTTCTAGGAAAACGTAGAAAAAGTTGCGGGCATCAGCTAGTATATGTATATTTTTTGCTTCAGTATCGTTTAAATAACCACCGTAACTTTACAAATCAACCCACTATATTGGGTTACTATTCTGTGAAATAAAGACTATCGATAGATACCATATATTCTACTTTTCAAGCCTATGTAAGTTCGTTCACGTACATTCGCGTTATGAAAGTCAATTAATAATTAAAGAACTTCCTGAGAGTTCTTTGTCACGACACGACACGTGGCGTATGTGGTGCCTCTTTGTCCTATCATATTGCGAAGCTCATAGCTTTTGTAAGCTCATATCACATTGTTCTTCGTTAATGTAGAGGTAGGATATAATTCTATTCTCTATTCTCAACAACTCTAGGTTTCCTAACTCTATCCAACAATACAATAAGGAAATTCCGATTCAACAAAGTATAGTCCACTTTGTTGAATCACAATGTCCTTATTGAGAGATATTAGGAAACCTGTGTTTCGATTAGATATTAGGAAGTACTATTTGACTGGTAGCCAAAATAGATGGTTACTTTTAAGGGTTCTGTGCCGAAAGCGTGACAAACGGGACACTATTACCTAGACTCCGCTGTCCGACCGTCCGTCCGTCCGTCTGTCTATCCGTCAGCAGGCTCTATCTCATGCATCTTAATAGGTAGAGAGTTGAAATTTACACAGAATGTGTATTTCTGTTCCCGCTACATTAACAAATAATGAACTAGACACAATTCAAAAAAATAATGGAAGTCTCCATACCTCTATGAATAAGTGATAATTTGCGGTTTTTAATTGAATAAGAAGTGAAAATGGGAACTTGTTTTTATGAACCGTGTCATAATGGAAACTTGTCCCGTGTAAGAACCCGTTTTCAGTTAGAACATGTCATGAACAGAGCAGTGCCTTAGTTCAAATAAGAATTTACTGCTGGTCGCAAATGAATGTCAATCAGGCAACCAATGCGGTTCTGTGGAAGTACATGGGATCGCCTCGCATTGCTCCGCTTCGGCCACTCACCTAACACAACCTTACTTTGATATTCGGACATAAAGTGAACTATATCAACTAATTCAGCTTCAAATTCTAATTTATACCAGAAAATGCTAGTTTTAACTAAGGTAGTTATAACAAGTTTTGACTTGTGAAAACGCGGTCTAACTAACTAGAGCACAGTTAGAGAAATAGAATTTCCTAGTAATAATTAACTAGGAAATTCTAGTTTTATCTAAGGCACACAATAAAAACTAGATTTAACTAGTGAAAACAGGTTTTAACTCAAACGGTAACATATCGGTGTGGTGGAGTACGGCTCGGTCCCGCTTTAGAGTGTAAATATTTTGGCAGAAAAGTAGTGTTCAACTAATATTCGTCTTACGTTATCTCAGATTTTTCCCCCGTGAATTAGGGACTGAAAAGTTACCTTTAAAAACGGTCTTGACCAGGTCTTTTTAAAGGTATCTGACCGTTAAAGTAGCATTCCGGCACCCGGTATCAATACTTTAGGTACCCAAAGAAGCTTCTTTGCTCCGTCCTAACGGTCCCCTTCAAATAAAAGCGTGAATTAACGATAGAGCAATGTAATGAGGGGTAAGCATTTTTGTACGTGTTACAGTCAAATGTATTTACGATTTTCCTATTCTTGTTAATATTCTTGTTAGACGAAACATTTGTTTAGGCGTATCGTGTCCGAGTAGCAAATTGTCCAGCGGGCACAAATTGTCGTCGGTTGCTTCGGTCACTTTTCTTTGCTTGACACTTTTTATTTCTGATAAAAAACTTTTAACTGCTAAGTTTCTATTACTATCTACTAAACAAAAATCCTACAGGGCCGTCACCACAGTCGTCATATAAGTGCGTGATCTTTTATTCTTAATTTCTTAATATCTTTTATTTTACTACTCAAAAGAGACACATAAATTTATTAGAAAAAGTACCAAGGCTAGCTTATCTCTAACAAGAGATTTCCTCCAGCAAACCATGATGGATAGGAAATGTGATGGTTGAGCGGGGGAAGACCTTCGCGTGCAATTAAACTCTATAAGTACTGCGAGTAATAAATATATTATAATAATAATACATACTGATAACCCTAATTGCTAAAAATATATTTAAACCATATAATACACTTATACAATGTGTATATGTAACTGGAAAGGGAAGTTTTAAGTAAGTAAGTAAGTAAGTTTATTCATGTAGGCACAATACATTTATACACTTTGTGGGTAGCATCCCATACTAGAAAAATCCGTATCATGGGACACAGCGTAAGGTTACATCGTGCCTATTTAGGTAATATCTAATCTAACATGCATTAGATAATGTTAAACAAAATAATGTAGACGACCCGAATGGCCGAGTCGGTAGTGACGCTGCCTACGAAACCAAGGGTCCCGGGTTCGAGTCCCGGTGGGGGCAAATGTTTGTTTGATGAGAACGAATGTTTGTACCCTAGTCATGGTTGTTTATCTATCTAAGTATAATATTTCTCTATATAAGTATATATATCGTTGTCTAGTACCCAAGATACAGGGAATCCTAGTTTGGGGCTAGATCAATGTGTGTAAAAAAGGTGTCCAAGGTATTATTATTATAACAAAAAAAAAAAAACATCAGAATAAAACATTAAAAAAAAATAACGATACAATTTTGTCGCACTTTAATCTCTAAGTAATTGCCAAAAGAAGATTCTCAACAGATTCATATTTTGCAGTTATTAGCCAATTTTTTAACTGATTTTTATGTATTTTACCTCGTTCATTTATTTCTAGTGCAATTAGTTTAATTATCTTGTTGTAAAGGTATGGTTGTAGATACCAAAAGAAACCCCTAGCAAACATGGTTTTGGTTATGGGTACATAAAGTCTAAAATTACGTTTATTGTTGCTATAATATGACGAGCTTAGGACAATTCGTGACATTATTGAATGAATGAAAAGTTTTCTTATGCTTAGCAACTTACTTTCGTAATAAAGAACATCCGTACTATACCTAATGGGTTTCTTAAACATCACTTTTAATACTATACGCTGTGCTCTTTCCAGGCGGAGCAGGTACGATGTTGCGGCGCCCCCCCACGCACTAATACAATATCTTAAAATGCTTTCACATAGAGCATAGTACACAGAATACAAGGTGTATATTTCCAATATATTTCTTAGCTTTTTCAGAATGTACACCAATTTTCTGACTCGACCTGAAGTAGTTTTTATGTGGGGTGCCCAGTTTAATCTATTATCTATTATCACACCTAAATATTTTAAACATTTAACCTCCTCGAGACATAGACAATTACAGGCTGCAAGTCTGTCACCAGACATATGTAATTTAATAGTAAGCTCTCTTGGCGGGTCACTATGAGCTGTTTTGGCAAAGCTGATGTATTTGGTTTTTTTAGTATTCAAGCTCAGCAAGTTTTTGGCCAGCCATTCACCTATAATCGCCATGCCATATTCCGCTTTGCTGTAGGTCTCTTGCCATGTTACTCCTGTGAAAACAGCAACTGTATCATCAGCGAAAGATATGATGTGACCATTGGCAGATCTCTCAAGTTCAACTAAATCATTTATATAAACTAGAAGCAAGATGGGGCCAAGAACACTACCTTGTGGCACTCCAAACTTAACCGTAGAAAATTTGCTAAGGTGTGAGTCAAGCTTGACAGCTTGCTTCCTATCGTGCAGGTAGCATTTCAGCAAACTCAACGCCAGACCTCTGACACCAATATTTTCTAGTTTATGCAATAGTAGTGGAATTGAAACGGTGTCAAAGGCCTTGGCTAGGTCTAAAAATACTGCTAAAGTATGTTGGCAATGGTCAAGGTGTCTACTGATAAACTCTACAAGATCATCCAAGGCATGGTTAGTGGACTTAGACTGGCGGAAACCAAATTGTTTAGAGCTCAACAGACATTTAGTCTCCAAGAAATCTACAAGGCGTTTCTTAATTACTTTTCTAAAACCTTTGACAATGTTGGTAGTAGAGCAATTGGTCTATAATTGCTGACAACATCTTGATTGCCACTTTTGTGCAGTGGTATGACAACAGCCCTCTTGTATGCTTCTGGGAATACTCCTTGACTTAGGCTACAGTTACATAGGTAAGTAAGTGGTTCCTGAATGTAAGATTTGGTTTTTTTAAGAAATTCATTGGGTATATTATCCCATCCTGCAGATTTTATACTTTTGAGCGAACTGATTACCTGTGAAATTTCCTTTGTATCAACCAAAGTAAGAAAGAGTGAATCAACAGATGATTTAAATTGATTATTTGTTCTAATTAACGATTTCCCATCGGTCTGTAGTCTTTCCATTATTTTATTAGCTAAATTTTCCCCTACATTTATGAAGTATTCATTTCATCAGGAGGGTTTGTTGATAAAAGAGCATTTGCTGATGTAGTTTTTGTTGTCTTAATGTCTGCTGCTTCTTTTATAATAGACCATGTTTTTCTATGATCACCGGCAAATTTTGAAAGTTTTTGACCATAGTTCTCGGGGTGTATTTGTTGCTAATTTACATGTGTTTCTGTAACGTTTATATTGAGTTTGAAGTTCTGTATTGTGTTTGTATTTACGGGCATCTTTGTGCATCAAATCTCTTTTTATAATTGATTTGACCAGCGCTTTAGTAATCCACGGTTTTGCAATTTTGTATTTATGTGACTGTGTTTTTGTTTGGGTATTTCGGTAAGTTCATTTCACAGTTGATTTTATGCGATTTTTTTGGTGTTTACGTTTTATAAATCAAAAAAGGTTGCAAACTCGAATTATAATAATGTGAAATTGTGCACACCAAAATACACTATGAACATGAAAAAGTGATCAAGTGCGGGTTGGACTCGCATACGAAGGGTTCCGTAGGTACTGTAAGGTATATAGTTAGGTTCGATATTTGTCTATGCGATAATATTGTATACGGGCCTCTTTAGAGTGAGTGTTCGCTTTGACACTGTTACGTAATTTATAATTTTAAAAAGAAAGGGGCTTTGATGTGAAAAGTCGATGTGACACACTTCACCTAGGGCATCGGTCAGCGACCGATGTAAATTTGATAGTTAGGATTAGCTTAATCGCTATCGGGCCAGTTTGATCCCTTTTATATAAATTGTAACCATATTCGATCAATAAACACAAGTTTGGTGTTACTAACGTCTTCCTAATTAAACTCCCTAGCCCTACAGATTAGGTAGGCAATTAAAGGTGGTGCTCAAGAAGTGCTGCGTGCGACCTTACAGTACCATCGTACAAAAAAGTTGAGGGCAAAAAAAAAACTCTCTACGAACTGCGTATTGCTACCCGACTCTGAGTGCTGATCCGCTGTCAAACCAATTAAGTAACCGACGATAGCAAAAGCTGCTGCGAAATTTGTGTTTATAATATCATCGGGTCTCTTTTATGGGGGATTAAAACACGCATCTTGTAAGGGGACACCTTTATTTTATAAAACTCGTTTAATTAATTGATTGTTGCTGCAGCGGGAACAGAAATACACATTCTGTGAAAATGTCAACTCTTTACGTAGTTCCTGAGATACAGCCCGCTGTCGGATAGATGGACAGACAGAGACGGATGGACAACGGAGGCTTATAATAGGGTCCCGTTTGGCACCCCTCAGGCACGGAACCCCAAAAACGCTGATTACGAGCGTACACAAATGTTAATTACATATTCGGGTAGTAATCAAGTTCAAGTTGGCCATACTTGACGCAAACCCAGGCACGCGGGCCACGAAGTAGCCCACCATGGCGTTTGCATTTGTCCGCCAGCACTTCGGTCGGCCGGCTAGCACATTTTGCCTTTTTAGGTATCCGAAGGCTATGCCTCCGCTTTCCGTATGACTGTTTTTCCGATGCTGCTATAGCAACAGGTAATGAACTAGACGAAGTTATATAAATTAAAGACAACTTCGTCTATTACACAAGAGAAGTTTTTATTATGGTTGCGAATCAATATCATTTTGAAAATTACGCGGCACCTCTTACCGTCATTGATGGCACAATTGGTTTTACGACGGATTCGCGATCAGAACGTCTAGTTGGAGTTTTTTAAACTATACACGATAGCGACTATAGTTTAGCTTTTGTATGGAAACCCGTACAGCGCCTCTAGCGGTATCTTCGCTGATATAAAAATGGTATATTTCTATCCTTGCCCTTATCATATAAAAGAAAGAGATAGTGGCATTATTACCACAATAGTTGCGTTTACTACGCCAACTCATAATAGACATTCTGTAAGGACTGGTATCAAAACATTTTTTTTTGTTTTCTTTATTATATTTTACTTATTATTTTTTTTTTCTTGTACGATGGTACGGACCCACACTTGAGCGTTTTTTGTGCATACATTTCCTTAGGCGCTATATACGCAGACAGAAGACGGCGTAAGGCATAAGGCGTAAGGTACGTTTGATCTTCGCCGCTTTCGCAAACAGAACGCGGCGAAGATCAAACGTACCTTATGCATTATGCCTTACGCCGTCTTCTGTCTGCGTAACGACTTATGAATATAGTGGTAGTAATGGCCCGGCGCCGCCACAATCTAAGAAATTTTGCTCACCTGGAAAATCTATTGGCCAGCCTTGATCTACGTTATTGAATCATTATGGGTGATAGCTAGGATGATATATGTTAACTAGAAGTCACTTCTTACCGATGTAAAGATACTCTAATCTACTGTTTTCTTTCAAATAAACTTCATTTCATCTCATTTCTTCGTGTTTGTCCAACACTAAGTCGGGCTCTGGATAGCTCCTCTAGGATAAGATGTTAGTTCCCGACGACCTCTGTGGTGTTGCGGTGGAGGCTGTGCTTCCCAAGGGAGATGTCGCGGGTTCAAATCCCGGCTGGGGAGGAAGAAAAAACCCCCAGATCTTGGATGTTTACATGTTTGAGCCGTTTTTTCTGGTTCCCACGACTTTTGGTATACTGGTGTGGGGCCAGAAACAGGGGTATTGGTGTCGGCGACCGCAGGCTCACCAACATCTGGTTCGCCGATGACATTGTCCTTTTCGCCCCAACAACACCCGAACTCAGTCAAATGCTACAAGAACTCAGCATGGTGAGCCTTGAAGTTGGACTGAAGATGAATCGGTCGAAAACCCAAGTCATGATCAACAGCACAAAACGTAGGATCGATGTAGATGGCTAGGTGATACAGTATTACGACGAGTACACCTACTTGGACCAGATAGTCTCCTTCGAGAACAGGCAGGACATCGAAATTGAGAGAAGAGTCTCCCAATTGCAGAAGCCAGAGAAGGAAGAGTTTCTGGTCCATGAAGGAACTAATGAAGGGTGCCCTTCCCAAGACCTTAAAGCGCCAACTCGTCGATATGTGTGTCCTACCCGTCCTAACCTACGGTGCTCAGACTTGGTCGCTGACCGAACGTCAAAAGGTCAAATTCAAGATTTGCCAGGGGCGCAGCATGTTGAATGTTTGAAGGACGGATCTCGCCACGCTGCGCTCCTTGACTGGCATTGCCGACGTAGGTGTGCAGATGGCCAAGCTCAAATGGAACTGAGCCGGCCATGTCTGCCGTATGCACCCGGGTGGTGGGCGAATATCGTCAATGACTGGGTGCCACAGGACGGGCGCCGGCGTAGGGGCAGACCTAGATGGAGACGGCTGGACGTCCTCGATGCGCTTCTGCCGGGGTGGACGGACGTGGCCCGAGACAGACAGTTGAGGGCGCAACATGGGGAGACCTTTGTTCAGCAGTGGGACAACTAATGGCTAAATAAAAAAAACGCTACGAGTTTTGACCTGAACTAAAATAGTATTTAATCGCACATCAAAAATACTGATTTGCGCAGCAAAAAAGGATCAGCAAAACACTTTATATGTTTTTAATATTTAATGTGTACTCAAGGTTATGTTTTAAGTATTTTTTGATGTTCTTGCATGTTCAACCTAACACGAAGGATATAGGGGGCTTCGTTTCGCTTACTCCCTTTACCCTTCATTTAAGCTACCGCAGCATTTTGCCCTGATATTTGCTGTGCAAATCAGTATTTTTGATGTGCAGTTAAATATTTCCTGATATTTAATATGAAAGTTATTTTGTGTTGATTGTTATATCTCGCTAACTTTAGAATACTTTATTATGTTATTTTTTTTTTTTTATGTATCCTCTATAGCTGTCCTCGGTTGCACCTCGGAGGTATGTTGTCAGAGTCAGGTCCCTTGCTTTTATCAAGGTTCCGTAAGAGCTTAAAGATGTCCTCGTTGGAGACCACTATATTGCTTGTCACCAGTTGAAAGGGGGCGGTTCCAAAAGATCTACATACGATAAGAGTCAGCAGGCAAACAGAACATTTTAACAAAATATTGATTGAACGCCATACATATTTACTGTTTCGAGCTCAAGACTTTATAAGACTGAACTGATGGAATACTTTCTCAGGACGCTAAATTCAAACATCACAAAAATTTGGAAAAATACCCGCGAAAAAGATCTTTTTGGTGATTTGGACCCGAATACAGACCTATCAACTTAAGCTGATACTTGCATTTGTGTGAGTGATCGCCAAAAGTACAGTTAGTAAAACACATACAAATAAAATCAATGTTTTATTTAAACGAAGTCCATAAAACACAATGTTACCAACTGTCCAATTCTCGACCTCATAATGACTGAATCTTATAACTCTTCTACTCCGCTCATTGCATCTTCATCTTCACTCTCGTCTGATGATTCATCAGAGTCAGAGCCTGTGTTAATAATTAATCGTTCCGTTATATCGTCGATTTTAGGAGCCATTAGCAGCAGCCAGGAGCAGTAGGAGCCATTTCACTAATATTTCAAACACAATCAATCACATAAAATTACACGTCTATCTGCTACCAGTACCGGAGGTGAAGTGAAGTATGTGAGCGGGCGGCAGGGAAGCGGTGCGTACACACGTACACTCACACAAATGCAAGTATCAGCTTAAGTTGATAGGTCTGTAATTGTGGCTGAGTACAAAACGATAACACCCTCAATTTCAGATGGTTCAAAGGAGAACAACTGCCCCGGTTCTATAGCGACGTCATAGAAGATCCCGAACAGCAATCTGGTAAACATTTTTTTGTTCAGATTTATAATGTAAATTTCGTGGTATAAAAATTTGAATACGTTGTGTATTTTTCAGACGAGGAAGGAGACATGCATGAAAGCGCCGACATGGATGATCGGCAAGGTTTCTCGGATACCAGCGATGACGAGGCTTCCTAATATTTTATTTTTATTTTAGTAAATAAATAGAGCCTTGGTTAAAAATCTCCGTATTTTACACAAATAAAACGTGATTAAAAAAAGTTAAACACTGTTCCTATTCAGATCCTAGTCCTATTCAGATTAAATTCAGGCAGCCAATTAAAAATAAAATACTTTTTAATTAAAGTTCCAAACGCATTTCGTTTCTGGTTGGCATTCAGAAAAAATATGATTGCATAGATTTCACCTCCAGAAGTTTATTCGTTACCGTGTGAGTTCAGCGAATAATATTAAACAAAATAATAATAATAATACTATGAAGAATAACAATTATCCCATGCAATACCCGCTGTCCCTTGATTCCGTGAATTTCAAACAGTTCTACAGCTGAAAATCAGTGAGCAAAGTGTCTGCCACATGTTTTTTTCGTATCCACAGAGTCATAATGAATCGAATGGGCGCAATGAGAAGCGTGTGAAAATGACTTAGAGAGCTTTTTTTTTTCATTTTTACAACTCCATCCCATGATAATGCAGAGCCCTGAATTTCTTCGATTTTCTTCGTTTCCAAGATGTTTGTGACCATGATCTCCAGAATGTGCAAATGATTTAATACCCCGATTTTTTTAAGCAACTTCAATCAACTGTAACGCAAAAACCCAGCGACATAGGACCAAATCTTGATTGGACCAAATCTTGTCTAGGATTATTATGTTGTTCAAAACCGAGAAAGTTCATAAGATTTATGAAGATCAAACATCTTACCGGTACCTTGTCTTTACATACTGGAAATAGGTAAATTCGTCAAATCTCATCCTGAGCTTTTTGTAAAAGCTCAAGACTGTTTCTCGAGCAACTGCAGAAACCCGAACAGGCTCGTATTTAATCACACACCAAGAACATCACAGTATTTGAAAAACTGCTCAGCAATGTGTGTAGTTGTTTACAACAAAATACCAGATGACTTATAGGCGTTGCCGCTCAACACTTTTAAACGTAAATTGTTCCACTGGCTTCTGCAAAACTGTTTTTACACTGTTAACGAATTTCTTAACTTCAAACGTAGGTGAAACTGGTCTTGGCTTTTGTTGTGTTTTTTTTAAGTATTTAATTTAAACAATAACAAGACTCAACTTAATGATATAGATCTCAAAAATTTGCATGCTACAATTTAATAGCTGATTAAGGTGTTCTATTTTTATGTTATTTAAGAGCCTTTCTACCCTTATCATTGCAAATAAATTTCTTATTTCTTAAGAAGTTTTTTGCCGAATTATTAAATGCTATGACCATATGTAATGCACACAGGCGATTCCGAATCCCAGTTGAGACATGACTAATTAAAGTCACCCACCAGCATAAAAATGTCATCGGAATTATTCTGTGTAATATAACCCAAATTATCTAAAAAAAACTCTGTTTGCGTTGAGGCAGATTAGTATCTGCCAGTGTGTATACTAACGCTCACTTTCTCACTCACCTGTACGGGGCTGTACGGCGAGCGCGGGCGCACACTGCGCCATTATTCCGCCGCCAGCGGTCTCTGAGACACGGTCCGGATCACATATTTCCGCATTTAAAAATCCCACATGTCCATGGGGAACATCATAATGTGAAACGCCGCCATATCTTAAGGCGATGATGGAATAAAAATGCGCTGTCGAGTGGAAGTGAGATGCAATAATTACTCGCGAATAAGAAAAAGCGGGATGCCAATAATGCACTCGCGACTAATCTGAAACAACGTAAGCGCCAAAACGTAAAAAAAAATCATAAAAAATAAACTATTTCAGGGAATTAACTTTCAAATTGAAAATCGTTAGAAATAACAATTGTTCATACATTGCAATTATCACAGTCATATTCACTTACTACTGCGGTGTAATAGGATAAAACCATAAAAAAAGGGTTGACTTTGTATTTATTTTCTATCGAGAAAATTTTATCCAAACATGTTTTCCAATTAAGAATCTCTAGATTATATAGTCAAATTACATATACCAGAAATTAATTACGATTTGCCCAGTATTTCCTGAAAAACACATGAAAACAGCACCCCATATTTATTTAATCAGCGTCTATGGCGCGGCACATCATGATGTGCCCAATTGTAAAATCGGCCGCCGAGTTACATGCGACTTTACATAAGAAGGAGTTTTACGAGTCGTTGGGATCAATGTTTTTAATGTATGTTAATCGATTTCTCCAAGACGGATGTACTGATTTCCCATTGACATCAGGTCATGCTTTGATGATGGGATCCTGGAGAAATCGAGGTAAATCTTCAAACATTTTAAGCAGACCTATAGCGATTTTTGTATTATTCATAGTAACTCGTGCATTTACTCTCGGGAAGCATTATTGCGTCGGGAACTGATGATGAAGACTACAGATGGCCACAGGAACTGCTCCATACTAGTTATGCCAGGTTGCCATATAATAACTTTATTAAGGTTGGTCAATAATGTATGCTCCCCATAATGCACAATTGTGAAATGGAAGTGATGGTGACCTACCGGGGGAGCCTCTCGACAATTTATCAACGACAGCCAGGATCTGATGATGTGATTATGGGGAAATAAAGATAACTCTTTAATTTGTGGAAACACGTATCGTTATGTTATGTCACAAATAGGGTTTAATTGAAGTCGGTTTTTTTTATAATGTGTTGCCTTGTTTTTCATAACATTCTCTGATATCCACCAAGATCTAATTTCACGTTTAATATAATTATCTAGATTCGTCGAACGAAACTTCTCGAAATTGGAAGCTGTGATATGATATGACTGCTGCTTTCCAGGACTGTCTCCTGCCACTCTTCTTTCAATCTGCGTCATGTTGGAATCGCTGCAGTCAGGAAAGCAGTGCTAGCAATCTCATCAAAAGCCGTCGGCGATGACAAAATCTGCTCTCAAATGTTGACAAGTGTTCTTGGAGAATTGCTGCCGGTTATCACTCACATAATTAATGCTTCACTCTCTGACTGTCACTTTCCTAGTCAGTGGAAACGTGCTCTCGTGATCCCTTTGCCTAAAACATCCAACCCAACTTCCTACAAAGAATATCGTCCTATTTCTATCCTGCCCATCCTTTCCAAAGTCCTTGAATCCATTGTACACACTCAACTATCCACCTATCTTTCCTCCATGAATCTCCTTAATTCTTTCCAATCGGGTTTTAGGCCGGGTCACAGCACTATCACCACTCTACTCAAAGTGACAGATGACATCCAACTTGCGATGGATCAGAAGAGGATGTCTGTGCTGGCACTGCTTGACTTCAGCAGCGCTTTCAACTGCGTGGATTTTGATATCCTGGTTGCGATCCTCCATTCACTTAATGTCTCCTCTCATGCCGCCCGCTGGTTTGACTCCTATCTCAGAGATCGACAACAACGCATCAATTCTGAGGAAACATCCACCGATTGGTGCGATCTATTTACTGGGGTTCCTCAGGGTGGCATCCTTTCACCCCTTCTGTTCTCGGCTTTTATCAACTCAATCTCTGATGTACTTACTTCTTCATATCATCTTTATGCAGATGACCTCCAAATATACCGGCATTTCTCTCCGCGTGATGTGACTCCGGCTGTGGAGGCTCTGAATGCTGACCTCGAGAATATCAGGAAGTGGGCCCTCTCATATGGGCTTCTGGTCAACCCGAGAAAGTCGCAGGCCTTGATCTTGGGAACCCGATACTCTCTTAACCTGTTACAACTTCCAATCGCTCCTCTAATATTTGATGGAACCGTAATCAAATACAGCGATAAAGCTAAAAATCTCGGAATTGTATTCGATAACATGCTGTCTTTGTCGCCCCATGTCTCCGAGGTCAGCAGACGAGTCTTTGCATCGTTTCACTCTCTTCGGAAATTACAATACTTCCTTCCACGGCATACTAAAGTCACTCTAGCCCAGTCCCTTCTACTTCCTTTAATTGATTATGCCGATGCTTGCTGGGTGAGTGCGAACGAAGAACAACTGAATAAACTCGAACGACTTCAGAACCTCGGGATTCGGTTCAACTTCAGGCTGCGCAAGTATGACCACGTCTCGCAGTATCGCAAGGAACTGGGTTGGCTCCCGATTCGTCTTCGCCGTGATTTCCACATATTGACTTTACTTTTTAACATCTTGAGAAACCCCAGATATCCTTCCTACCTTCGTGAACGTTTTGAGTTCCTTTTCTCCAGAGGCAAGGAGCGGAGATCTCACACGGTGTCTCTTCTATGTATTCCGCAGCATAACACCGTCGCCTACGAGCACTCGTTCAGGCTGAGGGCCATTCGGCTGTGGAGCGCACTTCCCTGCACTATAAGGGACAGTCCCACTCTTTTCTCCTTTAAGAATCGCTTGAAAGAGCACTTACTTTCTCTTTCATCATAGGTATTGTATATATAAGTATGTAATTGTATTTATCTATTTATTATTATTATTTGTTTATTCTTATTTTATCTACTATTTCTTTGATTATATGTATTTTTATAGTAAGTATCATATTTTATTGGTATTTGGTAAGTATTTAATTGCACTAGACTACCCTTTTCATTTTATATGTATCCTATCCAGATAGGTTTGCTGGAAGAAATCTCTGTTGAGAGATAAGCTCGCCTTTGCCTTTTAATTTCGTGTATAATTGTATTGTTGTAATGTTCTGTGCAATAAAGAATTGTGAAATATGATCCAGATAACTTCAAGTCAGGAAGGTATCTTTGGGAAACTGTTATTGTTATTTGTCGAAATTGGAACACAAAAAGGGAAGGTGACTGTGGGGAGTTGTGCGATTTTAACACACACAAGTTTCAAAACTTTCAAATTATTATATAGTTTGCAATAGTTTGTCTGAAAACATAGATTGACTTGACCACGCCATAATAGTAGTTTATGTGACTGATATATAATGGAGGGCATTAAAACCCAAGAGTGGTTTTATGTATGTGTGGTAGTGGTATATCATAATAATATCACTCGAGAGTTTTGATGCCTAATTATGTAGAGTTACATACACTAGGTTATCTACACACATATCATAAGCTCTTTTTGATGTGTTCAGGAATGTTCGACCGGCAGGGTGGCATTGATAATTGCTCTCCACTTGTTTAGCTTGTTCAGAAGTACCAACTTCACAGACAAACTAGGGGCGGCACGCAGGTGGGCGTCGCCGTTCGAAATTTGAATGTCATAATTTGTCAAAAATTGATACATTATGGTCATAATGTATCAATATTAAAATAAGCAATGAATTTTTACCAAGTAGTATAAAATAATGCAGGTCGTATCGTGCGGTTTTTGGACGCAGTAAAGAGGGTTTATGTAGGTGTGTAGATAAACCGATTTTTTGACATCCCTTTCTCTTTGGTTCATAATGATGATGAGAAATTTCGTTCCTTTATTTATATCATTATTTGTCGTAAAAAGGATTGTACAAAACGTTAAGAATATACCTACTTAAAGATGACCGCCGTAGTTGCGTAGTCATCTATCTCTGAACCATCGCCGTGTTACTACAAAAATATTAACATAGTTTAACCTCAAAACAGACGTCAAATCCCATACATTATTGTTTTAAAACAGTGTTAAACAGGAGTTTATTTTTTGTAGTCAGACCCTGATTGTCAACCAGAATAGGACCCACGGATCAGCACCAGCAGCAGCGAGGATATAGCAAGCAACACAAAAAGAAATTCATCTGTGGTACATAGGTTCGGCAGGTGTTGTAATATGGCTACGCTACGACAATGGCTTTGTCTCGGCATGATTATCTTGCGCCGAGCGTCTTTACCCGCTGACTTCTCGGTCTCGGCTTATTTGACTAATCGTTTTTGGAGCCCCGTTTGGATGCTTGGCAAGTTGGGCAGCAAGTACGCCCTTTAAGATGACGTTAGCGCCCCCTTCACAAACTCAAACCAACCGAAATTTGTGGGAAAATGACTGTTTTTCTGTACATTAAGGACTGTTGTGCTATGCACACGGAACTACTAGACAGGAACTAAACCGGATAGTTGAGTGACTGACTTACAGCCGAGTCCCCAGCCAGTAGCGCCGTATGCGTCATCTCATTTGATTACGGCTTACATAGGCGCTCCCAAAAGTAGCCGACCAGCATATAGACAGCAATACTGGCTAAATTTTATTTATTTTTTATTCGTAAGTTGGATTTTTTGGCGCGTAAATTAAAAAAGAAAAATCTACATTCTTTTGTTTTTGTTTCATAGCCATTAATCAAAATTGATCTGAGTGATGTTGCAAAAGCAGCAACGTGGGGATGTTTCGATGCAGTGTTTGGAGAAATGTTAACGCAATAAAGCCGACTCTTTACGACGATAATAAATATAGAAAAAACGGCCGCATTTAGCGAAAAAGAAAGTGTTATTTCATCATCGCAATGCACCGATTCACAAGTCCACTATTGCAATGCCAAAAAATAATGAGTTGAAGTTTGAATTGCTTCCCCTGCACCTTTTTCGCCAGATCTAGCTCCCTCAGATTATTTTCTCTTCCGAAACTTGAAAAAGAGGCTCGGCGTGAAAAGATTTGCCAATAATGAAGAGGTTGTCTGCTGTTGATGGCTATTTTGAGGAGCTTGACACAGACCACTATAAACAGAGTATCGAAGCTATCGAACATCGCTGGGAAAAGTGTAGCGTTAAAAGGAGGATATTGAGAAATATATAAGTATTGTTCGTATTATTTTGTGTTATCTTTGTTAGGCCACTTACTTTTGGGTCCACCTCATATGTTTAACTGTTTATCAAATTGACTAAAAGTTTATCAAAATTGTACACCCTATATTATACTAAACCACATGGGGTCGCCTTGTTCCACTCCGCTTCGCTTCGGCTCTAGGTTGTATTATGAAGTTTAATTTTATTTTTATATAGCCTGTTTTGTGTCCCACTGCTGGGCAAAGGCCTTCCCTTTCTTGGACCAGTTATTCCTATCGTGTGCTGCCCCCGCCCAGTCTGGCAGGAACTTGTCCAGGTCATCCCCCCATCGACATCTCGGCCTACCCCTACGCCGGTGTCCATCGCTTGGCAGTCATTTGATGGCAGGTTTCGCCCACTTCTGGGGGCCTACGTCAGAAATGCCAGTGATGGAGCGTAGCATCGTATGCCTAACGTGATCCGTCAGTCTAACATCTGTTATGCTTCGCTCCATGGCTCTTTGACAAACCAGGTCTAGAATTATGGTGTTACGTCAGCGACCAAAACAGGTCTAGAATTATGGTGTTACGTCAGCGACCAAATTTGAGAACCGTCGGTAAGGATAGGCAGGATATAAATGTCGACGAGTTTGCGCTTCAGTGATAATGGAGGTTGCCCTTCTTCAGCTCCTTCATGTCCCAGTAGCTCTTCCGAGCGTTCGATATGCGTCTATCGATTTCCTTATCCTGCCTGCCTGCCTACCTATTTTCGAAGGATACTAACTGGCGTAAAGTCAAAGTCAAAATTTCTTTATTACTGTAGATATTTACATATACTTACCAAAGGTCATTTTTTGCCTCGCTCTATATTGGACCACTGTGGGAAAAGAAGGTCGTAGAAACTCCCACAGATTGATTTTTAAATCTCTTTTAAAATTTGGTTGTGCTTAGCTTATACAAATATCACGATATTAATTATTATAATTAATAAGCAGGAATAAATAGTTACAAAATTATTAACAACAAGGTCTGTGCAGTAGATGTTCCAAGTAGATTTGTTCGTCGACATAGTGTATTTCCGGCCCATCAACCGCGACCCTACGTTTCGCGCTGTTGGTCTTGAGCTGCGTCTTTGTCCGATTCATCGTCGGTTCAACCTCAAGGCTTGCCGTGCTTATATGTTGTAGCATGATTTGGAGTTCTGCTGCCATCGACGCCAATAGGACAATGTCATCGGCGAATCGAAGGTTTGTAAGCCTTCTGCCACCGACTGCAATGCCCTTGACCTGATATGTAATGGGACCGCTAGCTGTTTGTACTGTAAAGTACACACTCTCAAAAAAATATTGCCATTGCAACAAAAAAACTTTGATGCTGGACAGCCGTCAAAGGTGCATAGTTATGAGGGCAACGTTTTTATTGTTACTAAGTAAATTTACCAATTTTGATGTTATAGCAATAAAACATTGTTGAAATTACAATGCTAAAATTGTTCGTGTCACTATATGATTTCTTGTCCTTTTGTTCCCATGACAAATGCCTTTAGCTATCATATCAAAGGTATATTGTCCCGATGACAAGGGGTTTTGCTAAAAAGACAAAGGTTTACTGTCCGTGGATCTAACTTTGTTTTGTTGAATTAGCTATCTTCCTTTGTGCTTTTATCAATTCACCGTTGCTTCTCCGACAAAGTTACTTTTATCGTATATATTTTGCTGCTCTAGCAAAGTAACATGGCTGATCTTATCTTTGGCACTTTGTTAATGGTACACCATGAAAAAATATTATATACTCCCCGAAGCTTCTGACTATTATTCCAGGAGTATGCGTACCCTGAACTATGTTTAATGTACACCATACATCTGTATGGTGCATACACAGAGCACTCCCGTCAAGGTACGTATACCCGTAACAATATATAGGCAGAAGCTTCGAGGAATATAGATTTTTTTCAGTGTACCATTTACAAAGTTAAGGGATTGAAATCTACAATGTAGTACATTGCTTGGGTAGAACAAGATACGATAAGAGGATAGAGGTATTTGAGAATCCTAAAAGAAAATAAGAAAATATTTATATCAAAAGTATGTAATAATCTCTACTTTACTTATTTATACCTATGGCATTAGTAAACAGTTCATACCAAATTACAAGTTAATGTTAAGGGATTTAAGCCACTCGGTGGCTTCGTCAATAAGCTTGATCAGGTCCTCGGGAGGTCCCCCGGTATATCGCGTTTCTGGGCATTCAGAGATAATATGTTGGATGTCTTGTTCTTCAATTCCGCAGGTACAAGCAGGGGAGTCTATCCAGCCACAGCGATGTTTATATTGGGCACAGCGTCCATGCGTAGTCCCGTGCGTAGTCTGTTGAAGTTACCACCAGTCGCGCCTTGGCAGCTGGGACCCCTTTAGTTTGGAGCCTGGAACAAGATCTGAGCCCAATTTGCCGGCCATTGTTGAGTTCCATTGTTGCGACCATTGTTGCATGAGGTTGGAGTCTTCTTGCAGCTGATTTATCGCGATTTTGTTTGATAGGTTTCTGGATTCAAGACGGTGAACGACAACGACAACGGGTCAACGACATGAACCTCATAATTGTATTAGGGCACTGTTACTTACCAAGCATAGACTGCAGCAGATGCCGCAGCTTATTTTCTGTTAAAAAAGTCTCCAATGCGCTTCGCAAGTCTGCAATCACTCTTGATCACAAACACTACTTCTCTGCACGACATCCACGTTGAAACTGGCAGAATAGGAGAAACAGTTTGCGCTTGCGAGAACAAGTATAAGACGTCACTTTGTAATTTTATCTAAGAATAGTTTGTCAAAACATCTACTTCGTATTTTGTTAGTATATAACGTTGCCGCATCAACAACATCATTTAGCCGTAGTAACAACTGTTATTTTGATAGATTAAACTTTGCTGTAACATCACTTCATAACGTTGCTGTGTCAACAACACCATTTAGCCATAGTAACAACGCCTATTTTGATAGATTAAACTTTGCTACAATATCACTTCATAACGTTGATAAGTTGACAACGTGCCGTTGTTATCCCGTTTAAACATTTTTAACATAGTTACCGTATCTACGTGTCTTTAGCTAAAATAACAAAGATAATTTCAACAATAAAAAAGTTGCCTCAGCAACTATGGGCCTATAGCTGCAGCGACGATGCACTTACGTGCGGTAACAATAAAATTCTAACAAAGCTTTTATTGTCGCTTTGTTTTCTCTGAGTGCAGTACAGTACAGCAGTACACCTTCGAAGAGGTACACCTCTTCGAAGGTGCTGGTAAACAAGTTTGGTGATAAAGGTTTACACCCTGTTTCACACCTCTGTCTATATTGAATGTTGGTCCGGATGAGTGTAACTTGATGTTTGCAGAACTATTGTTGTAAATAGTTTTGATGATGTTAGTATAAGTGGGTTCTATATTTTGGTTTTGAAGAGGTTTGAATATAAAATCATGAGTGATACTGTCGAAGGCTTTCGAGCAATCTACAAAGGCAAGATATACGGGGTTAATTAAATTTGGTGTTTTTTTGACGATTTCATTTAATAATTGAAATTGACCCTTGTTGAGAAGCCGGGTCGGAAACCAGCCTGTTCATGTAGTTGGTGAAAGTCCAATTTACCAGCTATACGAAATTCAATGATTTAGATGAACATTTTATAGATATGGCAGACTAAACTGATTGGTCGATAGTAGCCTATGTCCCACTTGTCGCCTTTTTTGTGAAGCAGAATTATATTTGAATGTACTAATTGTTTTGGAAAATGGCCTTTATAGTAGAGTGTTGCAAAAGTTGGTGAGGTGAGGTAGAAGTGCGGATTTCCCTCGCTTAGTGCTTCTATCGTGATACCATCCTCTCCGGGGCTTTGCCTGGCATCCTCGTAAGAGCACGACTTACCTCGTAGTCTGTGATGGATGGGATGATATCTGGACAGGAGTGTCCGACCTATGTGGATCTGAGCACAAGGTTTTGTAGAATGAGGTGCAGATATCCAATACTATAACTCTATTGCCGTGTTTTTTTTTGGTCTGTTAGTCGGGTGATCCAGTTTTTTTGATAGTTGAATTGTTGTACCTTCTGTAATAACTGCATATGAAATAACAAAACCCAATATAATCCACAATTCTGTATTGAGATTATATTAAGCGCTACACAGACGCCACAAATTCACTGTTATTCAGCGTTTAGTAGCGTTGTACCCCATCAGCTGCAAAAGAGCATTTTGTGGACACATAAAGTGCAGTTTTCTGAATAAAGTTTCACAGGTGTGCCTTTAAAATACTTGCATTTTAGAGAGAACATATCAACCTCTATAATGCAAACAATAGCGATGTGAAGTAAATTTACAAAGATATGATGCTCTATGCAGCTTAAACGTGTGCTTTACGCCATTACTCAGCTGAAAGAGTATGCTCGTATATCAGCATTAATATAGGCCAAAATTGTACCAAGTGTGTCCAAAAGGTCTATATTAATGACATAAAAATGCAGTTACACGGCAGCGCACTGCTAAGGGTCTTTACACTCGTGCACGTAAATTCAGACCTGGGCTGAATAATCGGCATTTAGTCTGCTGGTTGATTTACAATTTACCATTATAAGCGACGCATTTGTAAACCATTTAGCATTAAATTTAAGTCAACACTGACAACTTTTTTATCCGCCAAGTACGTGGCGCATATTATAATTAGCTTTTATCCATTTGGATTATTGTAGACAATATCGGCTTGAAGTGAATTAGATCAAAAATAAATAAATATGTTTACATCTATATTACTATTAGCTTTTTAGGTACATGTAAAATTTATGTGAAAAATAATAATACTTGCAAAAAGCCAATTTTATTTTGAACAGTTTTCACGTATATGTAGATATTATGAGATCGCGTTAACTTTTTGGCCTAAATATGTATGGTATTTCAAATAAAGTTACATTCCCGATAAAATTTAACACATAATTGAAATAACCCAAAGTTTTACTTAAATTAACTTCATTATTCATCCACAAAATGGCCACTAAAACATATATACTTTATTGCACGGTTAGTAATGAGGACAAAAAAATGACAAAGGCGAGCTTATCTCTAAAAAGAGATTTCTTCCAGCAAACCTAGGCAGGACAGGAAAATCTATTGCTAGTAAGAGCAGTCTGGTGCACAATACATTAAATAACTACCTACTAATGAATAAAATAAAATGTGTGATATAACTTATATAACCAAGTTATCAAAAAAAAATACATAGATATTTACAAAATAACCCCCAATACAAAATTTTATCCAATTCGGTTCAGTGGTTTAGGCTCTAGAGCTGACAACGGAAAACAGTCATCCATACTTACTACAGACTCACGTACACACAAACATACACATTATTTTTTCACTATTTCGGACTAAGTTAACGATAGAGAACTTATCCCCATCAAAATCTCAACCTCGTTTTTTTTTACGTTTTAAATACTTCCTTAATTTTCACTTTGTTCAACTCGAAAGCAAAAATGGCCCTGGCAAAAATGATTTTGAACCGTATTGCTTGGTAATAATGATGGGTCCACAGCTGAGTGGATAAGAAGGCTGAACCTTTTCATTATTCCCGTGTACATAAAAAAAAGTATTTCAGTTGAGATGGAATCATGTCAACGAAGCACGAGCAAAAGCAGGAGGTTTTACTAAGTCATAAACTTTTGACATTTGTTCTATAATATCTGAGGATTAGTGTTATACGCTTGCGTGTTGCTGGCAAAATAACTCGAATTAGAAGAGTTAAATGAGCATAAAGAGATCACATGCGTCACTAATTATGAAATTACATGCAGTTATATCATAATTACTTCCAATTAAGAACAAAGTTCTTACAAACTTTACTTGGCTTATGCTGACACGAAAAAGAGTAAGAGCTGAATACTTTCCGATACCACTTGATGCGTTTTTAGGTTTCCGTGCCCGAAGGGTGCCGAACGAAACCCTAAACATTGGCATCCAAATATTAGCAACAAAAACTACAGGAAGTTTCAAAAATTAAAAGAGCACCGCTTACAAGGGAAATGTTATTTTTTTCGCGTTTACTTTTACGCTTTGGTACAGAATCTTTCGTGTGCGTGTGCGACACATACTACTTCCCTGAGCTCTCAGATAAACGAAACTCTTTTACTCTGTGCCTGAGCTTGAGCCAGCAAGGACTCCTTAATTAAAAGAGTTTACTTATAAATATTATTTAGCTTCATAAGTTTTTGACATATAACCGTCAGATTTGTCAGTTTTGTTCCTATATAGTCTGTGATTTGTTCACCAAATTCAAGCGATATTCTTGCGAATGTTTTTGTGAATATTTTCCTACCATACATAATTTAAACATCCGTAACTAGTATGGCTCGGGTCCCCGGAGAAAACAGGTAATACCGCAGGAAATTACTCAGTTATATGCTCTGCCAAAAGTCAAATGGTTTGTTCATATTTCACAATGACCGCGGCTAGTGGGCTAGCCACCTGCCCGATGGTTCGTCAATATCATCATCGACGTGATCTCGCTGGATCAATGAGGATAGGCGCTAAAGAGAAGAGGCATAGGGTTGGACTTAGAGTCCAAGGTACGGCTTCGCGAGGTGAGGGTGTTCTTAGTTGAAAGAGGATTTCCTCACGTCTACAATGATACCGCACCGTGGTCTAATGGGCTTCACTCTTGCTTCTCACACAGGAGATGCAGGTTCGATTCCTGACCATGTACCAATGAGATATTAAATTTATCTTAAGTACATTATCGGAAGTTCAGTGATTCTCGGATACTACCGCTGTGTGCGGTAGGTAGTGGTAGTAAAACGCCTCCATCAACCCGCGCTGAGCCAGCGTGGTGGAGTATGGCTTAATCTTACTCGTATCCGGGTAAAGGTCTGTGCCCTTCGGTGGGGACATTAATGGGCTACATGTATTTAACTATTTTATTTGTTCACAATGATACCACTCTCATTACAAGCTAACTCAACTGTCAACTCTTGACAAATTATCGAAAATTAAAACGTAACCTAACCTCAAAACAGTTTACAAACAAAGATGGCAGGCGATCCGCCATGAGGGGCGGGCAAATAATTTTGAAAAACACGAATTTAGATAAAGAAGGTTCGGGAGAACGAATAAGTGCAACCAGCGGAGCAAGCTTACGAGCGGAGCACAGACGTATAACAGATACTAAAGTGGAGCTTGGGTTACTCAGCAGAAATACGAATTTGAGTGAGTTGAGTCTTGTTAAAGAGTTTCGTACATTTGAGGGCGGACTCCGCCAGGCGGAGCAAATAGGCGTAGCTACAAACCAAATTTATCTAATATAAAAATGTATAATTCATTTTATTTCCTCGCAGCAGTTTTGAAAAACAATACGTAATGTCTCGGCCAAAAGTGCAACAGATGGCTTTATATCTTAGAAGACCTCGCCTGCGGCTCGTCCATGTATTGCTCACTTTCCACCCTCCTTTCCACCCTCCTTCCACAGCCAGTTATGAAATAGTACATTATTGTGATGAGTAATGTAAAGAGTGTGTTCTTGAGCGATTGTTCGCGTAGCTCTATCAACTAAAGCACTATTTGCTCCTAATGCCGGACCCTGGAATCTCCCGGTTTCTGAAAGGAAAATTAGCTGTGACAACTTGTTAAACTCTTGTTAAACGCATTTCAGCCAATCACATGCCGCTATTTTGAATTAATGATCGATTAATCGCTTGTTACATTCGACAACTCTTTCGGGGGTATAACCGAGGTTGGGTTGGGTTTCCAACAGTGACAGTATGATACTTAGTAAAATTGGTTACTAGGGGGTAGATGGGGTTTACCTTGAACCATTTATCCAGTTTTTAGTATTAGGAGTTAAGTATTTAATTAATTATGAATTAATTAAATTTACGAATATTATCAAGAGAAACGAATCGTTTTTCGTAAAATTTTGGCTAAGATGAATGTCAATAAGACTTAGAATGTGTGGAACGGAACGTAACGTCGCTGTTTGAACGTAAAAACAACGTTGCTAGGTTAGTGTTGTAACGGCATTAACGGCTAAGGTCGAGCCGCCGCTATCAGTAGCTATGATCGTCTATTCTATCTACCCCAAAATGAGATGTCCCGATTCAGCTGTAAAATTTGTAAGTTAAGAATGATAAGTCAGAATTTCTCGTTCGTTGAGAAGTTCGTTAGGCGTACAATAGTCGAGCGGAAGATTGGTTCAGGAATTTACAGTTTCAAGTTAAGACAGAGAAGCATATATGTCCGCAAGCCGGTAATTCGCATCAGTCAGCGGTGTATTGCGCCAGATCGATCTTTGATGTATTTTGTGATGGTACCATTTATTTTTTTGTATATATGGGCGCTTGGAACTTCTTTTAGTGGTCGACCACGATTTGTAATATTTGTTTGGGATATCGTATAGATATCCGTCGTAGTTTTACGACGTGAGTACTCAATGATAATTCATGTGCTCGCTAGTAGCGGCTTGTGGTGGTTCCAATTATATAATTAGTTCACGGCAATAACGATCCGAAAAGACCGGTTTACACAATTGCGATTTGATTTTCCGAAATGGGTTTGAACTAGCGGTTACCTCAAAAGGTCCGTAACGTTTTGAAACCTTCAACTCTGCGCAATTTGAGCTGGATGTTATCGAAACGTAGTCATTAGCGCTTTAGGAGATCTAACCCACACCATAGCGAAATGCATACTTCAGTAAATTCCGATCTATGAATTCCACTAGCCGCAGCACGTCCTCGACTGAGCCTAATCATATATATTTGACTCAGCCTACACATTAGACCTCCAGCGAAATTTACATTTAATTTAAAGATGCAACTTGAATCCAACCTGACCCAAGGCAAAGCAAAACAACCTACCCGGTCCTAAACAATGAACTTTAGACTGTAATTTGACTGAATACCATGTCAGCGCACAGAAATTCGACGAGGGGCGATGGATCAAGTCTATCACTCGCCGGCGAATTTCCTTAGACCGAAACCAGTACCTGTTGTAAAGTCACTTTAAAAAAATAAAGCATGGGGAGTTTCTTGCCGTTTCTTCTTAACCCCGAGGCCCACCTTCCGAAACGGTGTAGTCTTTTTTTATATAAACAAAAAAAAATACTTTTAGTTAAAAGTAAGTATAATTTGGACGTTGAATAAGATAATTTATTTATTTATAGTAGAGATACTGCAGGGCGTCGTATGAACGGTGGATCTTACTAATGCGCTTTAAGGTATTGTCGTGGCTTTCAAGGATAACGTCTCGTTTCTCAAATTGCTGACCAACCATTTACTAAAGCCACCTCATTGGATGTTGGAGCATTGAAACGACCCCTGTGACTGTCCAGTGGCTTCCCCTCAGCATTAATGACTAATTTAAATGATTGAGACGTTGTAAGCACCTTGTCCAGTGCGACCTTAAAGTCTCTTAAATAAGCATTAACAGTTTGTAGCATTTTCTGTAATTGTCTGACTAACATTTTACATCTGGAAAGTTACTGCACCTCAATTATACTGCTCTATCATCTTCGCCAACAAAATATATTTATAAAAACTGTGGTTCCTTTTGAGGTGCTGGCGGGAAACTTCCAACCAAATGGTATAACCTATATTTGGTTATATATAAATATGAATATAATATATAACCAAATACCTGGCCCATTAAAGGCCTGCAATACTCCCAGTCATAATAACGCCTCTGCCGCTCCCTTGAGTAACCCGACAAATCAATCCATCAAACCACCCCTTTGGCAAACTATAAGTAATTTCAAATCTGCAGTACAGAGAAGAGAATTCCCAGGGGAGCAAGACACAATGTGGCCCACTGCCTGTCCTCTTGCATTAGAGAGGTGATCGAGAAAAACGAGGAGGAAAGCTGGACACAATGGTTCAACTTTGCTTACCGGACATTGCACGTAACTAAGGGAAAAGACGGCGGATCTCTGACGATAGAAATAAAAAAAAACTGCTTACAGCCTTCCACGCCCATAGTTCATCAAAAGCCATAACAAGTAACAGATAGTCAATAGTCAATAGACAAAGTACTTTATTACTGTAGATATTTACATATACTTAGCAAACGTCATTTTTGCCTCTTCTCTACATTGGATCACTGTGGAAGAGCAGGGCGTAGAAACTCCCACAGATTGATTTTTAGATCTCTTTTAAAAATAGGTTGTGCTTAACTAATACAAATATGAAAAATTTAATTGTTATGATTAATAAGCAGGAATAAATAATTACAAGATTATTAACAGCAAGGTCTGTGTTGAGCCAGATTAACCCCATACAGTCCTGTCATTTAAGTAATCTTGAACATTGTAATATCCCTTTTTCGACAAAGTCGCTTTAACATGCTTTTTAAATTGCTCAAATGGCAATTTCAAAATCTCCAGAGGTATCTTATTGTAGTAGAGAATGCACTGACCCTTGAAAGAATTGCTAACCATCGCGAGTCTAAAACGGGGCGCACATAGTCTGTGATTTCTTTTTAGGTTAACATTACAGCTGTCGCTAAGTTTGGAAAATGTTGTAAGGTACTTGCGTACATACATTATATTTTCGAAAATAAATTGACTAGCTACTGTTAGTATGTCAATTTCTTTAAAAAGCTCTCTTAAGGAGTCTGTTCGTTTTAAATTATAAATTGCTCGAATAGCTCTTTTCTGTAAAATAAAAATAGTTTGAATATCCGCTGCTTTCCCCCACAACAAGATACCATAGGACATCACACTATGAAAGTAACTAAAATATACTAGCCTAGATGTAGCCATATCCGTGCTTTGTCTGATGTTCCTAACAGCGCAAGCCGCAGAACTTAATTTACCAGCCAATTTATCTATGTGGGGTCCCCACTGCAATTTGCTATCAATGGTTATTCCAAGAAACTTCGTATCATTTACCAATTCTAACGTGCTGTTGTCTAACACTAAACTGGTCTCAACTTGCCTGACATTTGGAAGTGAGAATTTGATACACTTGGTTTTACCAGCGTTTAACAATAAATTATTAACTGTGAACCAATTCAAGGTAAAAGACAATATACCATTAACATCATCAAAATCTCCTTTTTGTCTTTCAATTTTGAAGAACATTGAAGTTTCATCAGCAAACAACACTATGTCAGTTAATTTCTCCACCATGAAAGGCAGATCATTAATATATACCAGGAATAAGAAAGGGCCTAATATGGAACCTTGTGGCACGCCAATTTTAACACCCGATCCATCAGATTTTACGCCGTTAACTTCTGCCTTTTGAATTCTATTGCTTAGGTATGATCTTAGTAGATCCAACGCTTTATTACTAACTCCGTAATGATTTAATTTAATTAATAGCGTATTATGATCAACACAATCAAACGCCTTCGACAGGTCGCAAAAAACTCCGATAGCATCCTGTGCGGCCTCCCATGCAGAATAAATATGAGATACAAGGGTAATACCTGCATCCGTAGTCGATTTACCCCTAGTGAAACCATATTGTTTAGCGTGGAGTTGTTTTGTACGGTTGAAGTGTGAGAGCATTTGATTGAGTATAATCTTTTCAAATATTTTACTTAGTGTTGGAAGAACAGATATTGGTCTGAAATTTGAAGGATCGCCCTTATCTCCCGACTTGAACAGAGGTATCAGTTTACTGTGTTTCATGAGGTCTGGAAAAGCCCCATCGTCAACACATTTATTGAATATATGAGCTAAGTGTGGGGCTATAACTAGAATTACTGAACCAATGACTTTGACTGATATACCCCACAGGTCTTCCGTATTTTTTAAGTCAAGTAATTTAAACGTTTTGACAATGTCCTGGGGATATACATGATGAAATTTTAAATATACATTACTGACGCTAGTGTTATTTTTTTATTAAAAGACAGACAATAGAAAAGAAAATTAATGACGGTGACATCAAGGGAGCTGCCAAAATGCTCTTCTCTAGCAACGCGGTCGCCGCCGACACCCCGGAAACGCTCGCCGCACTGGAGTCGAATCACCCAGCTCCGGCGGCATTTCTACTCTTGCGGGATACCCCGGACCCTTTCGGGCACAGGCTGGAGGCCACCGCTGAGGACGTCAGGGCCGCAATCGTGTCTTTAGGAGCGGTTCTGCCAGCGGGCTCGACGGCCTGTCGCCGCAACACTTCAAGGACCTCATCCACCCACCCACGGCGGGGGCGAGGTGTTGTTCAATCTGGACGTAAAAATCGCGTTCAACACATTAGACTGTGGCGCTCTGCTGACAGAAGTCAAAGAAGATATCCCAGCCACTTTCCTGTACCTATTCCAATGCTACAACGAACCTTCCAACTTGGTTTACAGAGGCCATCTCATCAACTCCGCCGTCGGCTGCCAGCAGGGCGACCCGCTCGGACCGGCCATCATCAGCCTGGCTATCCACCCCAACATTAGCTGTCTAAGATCTAAATGTAATCTGTGGTACATTGACGATGGTACCCTACAGTCTGCAACGACTTACAGGTTTTAATTTCCAAATTTAACAGCATTGGCCTGGAACTAAACTTTAACAAATGTAAACTATACCTAAACCCGATGCTTAAAGATATTGAGAAAGACTCTTTGTTATCAAAATTTAGTAATTTGGCTCCTTACATTAAATTAATAGATGATAAGTCTCTTCGCCTCCTAGACGCTCTTGTACGATTCGTACCATGATTAGGTCTCGGGCCAAATCAAGAAATACAACGAATCGTCCAGCCGCCTGCTCGACGTCAGCGCACACATGGCGTATAGTATGGTAAAATTCTGTCTATTCGTCCCAAAATTTACGTATATCCTTCGATGCACGACCATGTGGAAAAGGCCGCAACTACTTACCAATGGGGACCAAATGATCAGAACAAATCTAATAGAAATTCTAAATTGCGAGATGACTGGCCGTAGCTGGAGCCAGGCCCCTCTACCAATCCGGTACGACGGCCTGGGCATCTGCAAAACATATGACGTCGCTCTACCGGCGTTCCTCTCCTCGGTCCACAGAATTGCCGGCCTCACCTGTAAAATACTAAACCCGTCACTCGGTGGCGTAGAGGTAGCGTGCCTGTCCGGGGCTAGGAACGCCTGGTCAATCATGGCCGGGCCAAGTATAGTCCCGCCCATAAATCCTTCCTCGCAGTGGCTATGGGGGAGCCGCTCCGCATGTGTTCGACATATTTACGGGTGACGAAAGCTGGATTTACTGTTATGATCCCGAAACCAAAAGACAGTCTGCTCAGTGGGTGTTTCCTTCCGAGGAGTTGCCGACTAATGTGAAGAGGGGTCGAAGCGTGGGAAAAAAGAAGGTGGCCTCGTTCTTCGGAAGGACCGGTCATTATGCGACAGTTGTTTTAGAGAATCAAAAAACAGTTACTGCAGAGTGGTACACTAACAACTGTCTGCCACTTGTCTTGAAAAAAGTTCGGGAGAAACGACCTCGCAATAGGAGCCTCCTTTACCACGACAACGCCTCATCACACACTGCCAGGTGAATGGTCGACTATTTGGCGACGTCGGACGTGGAATAACTAGGTCACCCGCCATATAGCCCCGACCTCGCACCTTGCGATTTTTATTTATTCCCGAAAATAAAAGAATAACTTCGAGGAAAACGTTTTATGGACGCCGAGGAAGCAGTGCTGCGTTTCAAAAGGCCATCGAAGAAACCCCTAAAGAGGAGTGGCCAAAGTGCTTTTCTCGGTGGTTCCATCGGATGCAGAGATGTATTGACGTGAATGGACACTATTTTGAAAAGATATAATAAAACGAATAACTTGCTAGTGTGCTCAGTTTTAGATTTTATAAGAATTTACAGTTTCACCCTCGTATTGTACAGTTTATTTTTCATCCAACTTATATTATAAATGTCAAAATAGCGATGTTTAGATCTTTGGATGTTTGTGTGTTTGAGCCTTAATCACGCTAAAACGGCTGAACAGATTTGAATGAAATTTAGCACAGAGATAGTTGAGTATGAGCTAGATTAACATATAGCAATTTTTTTATCCGACTGCACTATAAGGAGGGTAAGGTTATCTTAGTAAATGATAATTTCTAGGAAAACGTAGAAAAAGTTGCGGGCATCAGCTAGTATATGTATATTTTTTGCTTCAGTATCGTTTAAATAACCACCGTAACTTTACAAATCAACCCACTATATTGGGTTACTATTCTGTGAAATAAAGACTATCGATAGATACCATATATTCTACTTTTCAAGCCTATGTAAGTTCGTTCACGTACATTCGCGTTATGAAAGTCAATTAATAATTAAAGAACTTCCTGAGAGTTCTTTGTCACGACACGACACGTGGCGTATGTGGTGCCTCTTTGTCCTATCATATTGCGAAGCTCATAGCTTTTGTAAGCTCATATCACATTGTTCTTCGTTAATGTAGAGGTAGGATATAATTCTATTCTCTATTCTCAACAACTCTAGGTTTCCTAACTCTATCCAACAATACAATAAGGAAATTCCGATTCAACAAAGTATAGTCCACTTTGTTGAATCACAATGTCCTTATTGAGAGATATTAGGAAACCTGTGTTTCGATTAGATATTAGGAAGTACTATTTGACTGGTAGCCAAAATAGATGGTTACTTTTAAGGGTTCTGTGCCGAAAGCGTGACAAACGGGACACTATTACCTAGACTCCGCTGTCCGACCGTCCGTCCGTCCGTCTGTCTATCCGTCAGCAGGCTCTATCTCATGCATCTTAATAGGTAGAGAGTTGAAATTTACACAGAATGTGTATTTCTGTTCCCGCTACATTAACAAATAATGAACTAGACACAATTCAAAAAAATAATGGAAGTCTCCATACCTCTATGAATAAGTGATAATTTGCGGTTTTTAATTGAATAAGAAGTGAAAATGGGAACTTGTTTTTATGAACCGTGTCATAATGGAAACTTGTCCCGTGTAAGAACCCGTTTTCAGTTAGAACATGTCATGAACAGAGCAGTGCCTTAGTTCAAATAAGAATTTACTGCTGGTCGCAAATGAATGTCAATCAGGCAACCAATGCGGTTCTGTGGAAGTACATGGGATCGCCTCGCATTGCTCCGCTTCGGCCACTCACCTAACACAACCTTACTTTGATATTCGGACATAAAGTGAACTATATCAACTAATTCAGCTTCAAATTCTAATTTATACCAGAAAATGCTAGTTTTAACTAAGGTAGTTATAACAAGTTTTGACTTGTGAAAACGCGGTCTAACTAACTAGAGCACAGTTAGAGAAATAGAATTTCCTAGTAATAATTAACTAGGAAATTCTAGTTTTATCTAAGGCACACAATAAAAACTAGTTTTAACTAGTGAAAACAGGTTTTAACTCAAACGGTAACATATCGGTGTGGTGGAGTACGGCTCGGTCCCGCTTTAGAGTGTAAATATTTTGGCAGAAAAGTAGTGTTCAACTAATATTCGTCTTACGTTATCTCAGATTTTTCCCCCGTGAATTAGGGACTGAAAAGTTACCTTTAAAAACGGTCTTGACCAGGTCTTTTTAAAGGTATCTGACCGTTAAAGTAGCATTCCGGCACCCGGTATCAATACTTTAGGTACCCAAAGAAGCTTCTTTGCTCCGTCCTAACGGTCCCCTTCAAATAAAAGCGTGAATTAACGATAGAGCAATGTAATGAGGGGTAAGCATTTTTGTACGTGTTACAGTCAAATGTATTTACGATTTTCCTATTCTTGTTAATATTCTTGTTAGACGAAACATTTGTTTAGGCGTATCGTGTCCGAGTAGCAAATTGTCCAGCGGGCACAAATTGTCGTCGGTTGCTTCGGTCACTTTTCTTTGCTTGACACTTTTTATTTCTGATAAAAAACTTTTAACTGCTAAGTTTCTATTACTATCTACTAAACAAAAATCCTACAGGGCCGTCACCACAGTCGTCATATAAGTGCGTGATCTTTTATTCTTAATTTCTTAATATCTTTTATTTTACTACTCAAAAGAGACACATAAATTTATTAGAAAAAGTACCAAGGCTAGCTTATCTCTAACAAGAGATTTCCTCCAGCAAACCATGATGGATAGGAAATGTGATGGTTGAGCGGGGGAAGACCTTCGCGTGCAATTAAACTCTATAAGTACTGCGAGTAATAAATATATTATAATAATAATACATACTGATAACCCTAATTGCTAAAAATATATTTAAACCATATAATACACTTATACAATGTGTATATGTAACTGGAAAGGGAAGTTTTAAGTAAGTAAGTAAGTAAGTTTATTCATGTAGGCACAATACATTTATACACTTTGTGGGTAGCATCCCATACTAGAAAAATCCGTATCATGGGACACAGCGTAAGGTTACATCGTGCCTATTTAGGTAATATCTAATCTAACATGCATTAGATAATGTTAAACAAAATAATGTAGACGACCCGAATGGCCGAGTCGGTAGTGACGCTGCCTACGAAACCAAGGGTCCCGGGTTCGAGTCCCGGTGGGGGCAAATGTTTGTTTGATGAGAACGAATGTTTGTACCCTAGTCATGGTTGTTTATCTATCTAAGTATAATATTTCTCTATATAAGTATATATATCGTTGTCTAGTACCCAAGATACAGGGAATCCTAGTTTGGGGCTAGATCAATGTGTGTAAAAAAGGTGTCCAAGGTATTATTATTATAACAAAAAAAAAAAAACATCAGAATAAAACATTAAAAAAAAATAACGATACAATTTTGTCGCACTTTAATCTCTAAGTAATTGCCAAAAGAAGATTCTCAACAGATTCATATTTTGCAGTTATTAGCCAATTTTTTAACTGATTTTTATGTATTTTACCTCGTTCATTTATTTCTAGTGCAATTAGTTTAATTATCTTGTTGTAAAGGTATGGTTGTAGATACCAAAAGAAACCCCTAGCAAACATGGTTTTGGTTATGGGTACATAAAGTCTAAAATTACGTTTATTGTTGCTATAATATGACGAGCTTAGGACAATTCGTGACATTATTGAATGAATGAAAAGTTTTCTTATGCTTAGCAACTTACTTTCGTAATAAAGAACATCCGTACTATACCTAATGGGTTTCTTAAACATCACTTTTAATACTATACGCTGTGCTCTTTCCAGGCGGAGCAGGTACGATGTTGCGGCGCCCCCCCACGCACTAATACAATATCTTAAAATGCTTTCACATAGAGCATAGTACACAGAATACAAGGTGTATATTTCCAATATATTTCTTAGCTTTTTCAGAATGTACACCAATTTTCTGACTCGACCTGAAGTAGTTTTTATGTGGGGTGCCCAGTTTAATCTATTATCTATTATCACACCTAAATATTTTAAACATTTAACCTCCTCGAGACATAGACAATTACAGGCTGCAAGTCTGTCACCAGACATATGTAATTTAATAGTAAGCTCTCTTGGCGGGTCACTATGAGCTGTTTTGGCAAAGCTGATGTATTTGGTTTTTTTAGTATTCAAGCTCAGCAAGTTTTTGGCCAGCCATTCACCTATAATCGCCATGCCATATTCCGCTTTGCTGTAGGTCTCTTGCCATGTTACTCCTGTGAAAACAGCAACTGTATCATCAGCGAAAGATATGATGTGACCATTGGCAGATCTCTCAAGTTCAACTAAATCATTTATATAAACTAGAAGCAAGATGGGGCCAAGAACACTACCTTGTGGCACTCCAAACTTAACCGTAGAAAATTTGCTAAGGTGTGAGTCAAGCTTGACAGCTTGCTTCCTATCGTGCAGGTAGCATTTCAGCAAACTCAACGCCAGACCTCTGACACCAATATTTTCTAGTTTATGCAATAGTAGTGGAATTGAAACGGTGTCAAAGGCCTTGGCTAGGTCTAAAAATACTGCTAAAGTATGTTGGCAATGGTCAAGGTGTCTACTGATAAACTCTACAAGATCATCCAAGGCATGGTTAGTGGACTTAGACTGGCGGAAACCAAATTGTTTAGAGCTCAACAGACATTTAGTCTCCAAGAAATCTACAAGGCGTTTCTTAATTACTTTTCTAAAACCTTTGACAATGTTGGTAGTAGAGCAATTGGTCTATAATTGCTGACAACATCTTGATTGCCACTTTTGTGCAGTGGTATGACAACAGCCCTCTTGTATGCTTCTGGGAATACTCCTTGACTTAGGCTACAGTTACATAGGTAAGTAAGTGGTTCCTGAATGTAAGATTTGGTTTTTTTAAGAAATTCATTGGGTATATTATCCCATCCTGCAGATTTTATACTTTTGAGCGAACTGATTACCTGTGAAATTTCCTTTGTATCAACCGAAGTAAGAAAGAGTGAATCAACAGATGATTTAAATTGATTATTTGTTCTAATTAACGATTTCCCATCGGTCTGTAGTCTTTCCATTATTTTATTAGCTAAATTTTCCCCTACATTTATGAAGTATTCATTTCATCAGGAGGGTTTGTTGATAAAAGAGCATTTGCTGATGTAGTTTTTGTTGTCTTAATGTCTGCTGCTTCTTTTATAATAGACCATGTTTTTCTATGATCACCGGCAAATTTTGAAAGTTTTTGACCATAGTTCTCGGGGTGTATTTGTTGCTAATTTACATGTGTTTCTGTAACGTTTATATTGAGTTTGAAGTTCTGTATTGTGTTTGTATTTACGGGCATCTTTGTGCATCAAATCTCTTTTTATAATTGATTTGACCAGCGCTTTAGTAATCCACGGTTTTGCAATTTTGTATTTATGTGACTGTGTTTTTGTTTGGGTATTTCGGTAAGTTCATTTCACAGTTGATTTTATGCGATTTTTTTGGTGTTTACGTTTTATAAATCAAAAAAGGTTGCAAACTCGAATTATAATAATGTGAAATTGTGCACACCAAAATACACTATGAACATGAAAAAGTGATCAAGTGCGGGTTGGACTCGCATACGAAGGGTTCCGTAGGTACTGTAAGGTATATAGTTAGGTTCGATATTTGTCTATGCGATAATATTGTATACGGGCCTCTTTAGAGTGAGTGTTCGCTTTGACACTGTTACGTAATTTATAATTTTAAAAATAAAGGGGCTTTGATGTGAAAAGTCGATGTGACACACTTCACCTAGGGCATCGGTCAGCGACCGATGTAAATTAGATAGTTAGGATTAGCTTAATCGCTATCGGGCCAGTTTGATCCCTTTTATATAAATTGTAACCATATTCGATCAATAAACACAAGTTTGGTGTTACTAACGTCTTCCTAATTAAACTCCCTAGCCCTACAGATTAGGTAGGCAATTAAAGGTGGTGCTCAAGAAGTGCTGCGTGCGACCTTACAGTACCATCGTACAAAAAAGTTGAGGGCAAAAAAAAAACTCTCTACGAACTGCGTATTGCTACCCGACTCTGAGTGCTGATCCGCTGTCAAACCAATTAAGTAACCGACGATAGCAAAAGCTGCTGCGAAATTTGTGTTTATAATATCATCGGGTCTCTTTTATGGGGGATTAAAACACGCATCTTGTAAGGGGACACCTTTATTTTATAAAACTCGTTTAATTAATTGATTGTTGCTGCAGCGGGAACAGAAATACACATTCTGTGAAAATGTCAACTCTTTACGTAGTTCCTGAGATACAGCCCGCTGTCGGATAGATGGACAGACAGAGACGGATGGACAACGGAGGCTTATAATAGGGTCCCGTTTGGCACCCCTCAGGCACGGAACCCCAAAAACGCTGATTACGAGCGTACACAAATGTTAATTACATATTCGGGTAGTAATCAAGTTCAAGTTGGCCATACTTGACGCAAACCCAGGCACGCGGGCCACGAAGTAGCCCACCATGGCGTTTGCATTTGTCCGCCAGCACTTCGGTCGGCCGGCTAGCACATTTTGCCTTTTTAGGTATCCGAAGGCTATGCCTCCGCTTTCCGTATGACTGTTTTTCCGATGCTGCTATAGCAACAGGTAATGAACTAGACGAAGTTATATAAATTAAAGACAACTTCGTCTATTACACAAGAGAAGTTTTTATTATGGTTGCGAATCAATATCATTTTGAAAATTACGCGGCACCTCTTACCGTCATTGATGGCACAATTGGTTTTACGACGGATTCGCGATCAGAACGTCTAGTTGGAGTTTTTTAAACTATACACGATAGCGACTATAGTTTAGCTTTTGTATGGAAACCCGTACAGCGCCTCTAGCGGTATCTTCGCTGATATAAAAATGGTATATTTCTATCCTTGCCCTTATCATATAAAAGAAAGAGATAGTGGCATTATTACCACAATAGTTGCGTTTACTACGCCAACTCATAATAGACATTCTGTAAGGACTGGTATCAAAACATTTTTTTTTGTTTTCTTTATTATATTTTACTTATTATTTTTTTTTTCTTGTACGATGGTACGGACCCACACTTGAGCGTTTTTTGTGCATACATTTCCTTAGGCGCTATATACGCAGACAGAAGACGGCGTAAGGCATAAGGCGTAAGGTACGTTTGATCTTCGCCGCTTTCGCAAACAGAACGCGGCGAAGATCAAACGTACCTTATGCATTATGCCTTACGCCGTCTTCTGTCTGCGTAACGACTTATGAATATAGTGGTAGTAATGGCCCGGCGCCGCCACAATCTAAGAAATTTTGCTCACCTGGAAAATCTATTGGCCAGCCTTGATCTACGTTATTGAATCATTATGGGTGATAGCTAGGATGATATATGTTAACTAGAAGTCACTTCTTACCGATGTAAAGATACTCTAATCTACTGTTTTCTTTCAAATAAACTTCATTTCATCTCATTTCTTCGTGTTTGTCCAACACTAAGTCGGGCTCTGGATAGCTCCTCTAGGATAAGATGTTAGTTCCCGACGACCTCTGTGGTGTTGCGGTGGAGGCTGTGCTTCCCAAGGGAGATGTCGCGGGTTCAAATCCCGGCTGGGGAGGAAGAAAAAACCCCCAGATCTTGGATGTTTACATGTTTGAGCCGTTTTTTCTGGTTCCCACGACTTTTGGTATACTGGTGTGGGGCCAGAAACAGGGGTATTGGTGTCGGCGACCGCAGGCTCACCAACATCTGGTTCGCCGATGACATTGTCCTTTTCGCCCCAACAACACCCGAACTCAGTCAAATGCTACAAGAACTCAGCATGGTGAGCCTTGAAGTTGGACTGAAGATGAATCGGTCGAAAACCCAAGTCATGATCAACAGCACAAAACGTAGGATCGATGTAGATGGCTAGGTGATACAGTATTACGACGAGTACACCTACTTGGACCAGATAGTCTCCTTCGAGAACAGGCAGGACATCGAAATTGAGAGAAGAGTCTCCCAATTGCAGAAGCCAGAGAAGGAAGAGTTTCTGGTCCATGAAGGAACTAATGAAGGGTGCCCTTCCCAAGACCTTAAAGCGCCAACTCGTCGATATGTGTGTCCTACCCGTCCTAACCTACGGTGCTCAGACTTGGTCGCTGACCGAACGTCAAAAGGTCAAATTCAAGATTTGCCAGGGGCGCAGCATGTTGAATGTTTGAAGGACGGATCTCGCCACGCTGCGCTCCTTGACTGGCATTGCCGACGTAGGTGTGCAGATGGCCAAGCTCAAATGGAACTGAGCCGGCCATGTCTGCCGTATGCACCCGGGTGGTGGGCGAATATCGTCAATGACTGGGTGCCACAGGACGGGCGCCGGCGTAGGGGCAGACCTAGATGGAGACGGCTGGACGTCCTCGATGCGCTTCTGCCGGGGTGGACGGACGTGGCCCGAGACAGACAGTTGAGGGCGCAACATGGGGAGACCTTTGTTCAGCAGTGGGACAACTAATGGCTAAATAAAAAAAACGCTACGAGTTTTGACCTGAACTAAAATAGTATTTAATCGCACATCAAAAATACTGATTTGCGCAGCAAAAAAGGATCAGCAAAACACTTTATATGTTTTTAATATTTAATGTGTACTCAAGGTTATGTTTTAAGTATTTTTTGATGTTCTTGCATGTTCAACCTAACACGAAGGATATAGGGGGCTTCGTTTCGCTTACTCCCTTTACCCTTCATTTAAGCTACCGCAGCATTTTGCCCTGATATTTGCTGTGCAAATCAGTATTTTTGATGTGCAGTTAAATATTTCCTGATATTTAATATGAAAGTTATTTTGTGTTGATTGTTATATCTCGCTAACTTTAGAATACTTTATTATGTTATTTTTTTTTTTTTATGTATCCTCTATAGCTGTCCTCGGTTGCACCTCGGAGGTATGTTGTCAGAGTCAGGTCCCTTGCTTTTATCAAGGTTCCGTAAGAGCTTAAAGATGTCCTCGTTGGAGACCACTATATTGCTTGTCACCAGTTGAAAGGGGGCGGTTCCAAAAGATCTACATACGATAAGAGTCAGCAGGCAAACAGAACATTTTAACAAAATATTGATTGAACGCCATACATATTTACTGTTTCGAGCTCAAGACTTTATAAGACTGAACTGATGGAATACTTTCTCAGGACGCTAAATTCAAACATCACAAAAATTTGGAAAAATACCCGCGAAAAAGATCTTTTTGGTGATTTGGACCCGAATACAGACCTATCAACTTAAGCTGATACTTGCATTTGTGTGAGTGATCGCCAAAAGTACAGTTAGTAAAACACATACAAATAAAATCAATGTTTTATTTAAACGAAGTCCATAAAACACAATGTTACCAACTGTCCAATTCTCGACCTCATAATGACTGAATCTTATAACTCTTCTACTCCGCTCATTGCATCTTCATCTTCACTCTCGTCTGATGATTCATCAGAGTCAGAGCCTGTGTTAATAATTAATCGTTCCGTTATATCGTCGATTTTAGGAGCCATTAGCAGCAGCCAGGAGCAGTAGGAGCCATTTCACTAATATTTCAAACACAATCAATCACATAAAATTACACGTCTATCTGCTACCAGTACCGGAGGTGAAGTGAAGTATGTGAGCGGGCGGCAGGGAAGCGGTGCGTACACACGTACACTCACACAAATGCAAGTATCAGCTTAAGTTGATAGGTCTGTAATTGTGGCTGAGTACAAAACGATAACACCCTCAATTTCAGATGGTTCAAAGGAGAACAACTGCCCCGGTTCTATAGCGACGTCATAGAAGATCCCGAACAGCAATCTGGTAAACATTTTTTTGTTCAGATTTATAATGTAAATTTCGTGGTATAAAAATTTGAATACGTTGTGTATTTTTCAGACGAGGAAGGAGACATGCATGAAAGCGCCGACATGGATGATCGGCAAGGTTTCTCGGATACCAGCGATGACGAGGCTTCCTAATATTTTATTTTTATTTTAGTAAATAAATAGAGCCTTGGTTAAAAATCTCCGTATTTTACACAAATAAAACGTGATTAAAAAAAGTTAAACACTGTTCCTATTCAGATCCTAGTCCTATTCAGATTAAATTCAGGCAGCCAATTAAAAATAAAATACTTTTTAATTAAAGTTCCAAACGCATTTCGTTTCTGGTTGGCATTCAGAAAAAATATGATTGCATAGATTTCACCTCCAGAAGTTTATTCGTTACCGTGTGAGTTCAGCGAATAATATTAAACAAAATAATAATAATAATACTATGAAGAATAACAATTATCCCATGCAATACCCGCTGTCCCTTGATTCCGTGAATTTCAAACAGTTCTACAGCTGAAAATCAGTGAGCAAAGTGTCTGCCACATGTTTTTTTCGTATCCACAGAGTCATAATGAATCGAATGGGCGCAATGAGAAGCGTGTGAAAATGACTTAGAGAGCTTTTTTTTTTCATTTTTACAACTCCATCCCATGATAATGCAGAGCCCTGAATTTCTTCGATTTTCTTCGTTTCCAAGATGTTTGTGACCATGATCTCCAGAATGTGCAAATGATTTAATACCCCGATTTTTTTAAGCAACTTCAATCAACTGTAACGCAAAAACCCAGCGACATAGGACCAAATCTTGATTGGACCAAATCTTGTCTAGGATTATTATGTTGTTCAAAACCGAGAAAGTTCATAAGATTTATGAAGATCAAACATCTTACCGGTACCTTGTCTTTACATACTGGAAATAGGTAAATTCGTCAAATCTCATCCTGAGCTTTTTGTAAAAGCTCAAGACTGTTTCTCGAGCAACTGCAGAAACCCGAACAGGCTCGTATTTAATCACACACCAAGAACATCACAGTATTTGAAAAACTGCTCAGCAATGTGTGTAGTTGTTTACAACAAAATACCAGATGACTTATAGGCGTTGCCGCTCAACACTTTTAAACGTAAATTGTTCCACTGGCTTCTGCAAAACTGTTTTTACACTGTTAACGAATTTCTTAACTTCAAACGTAGGTGAAACTGGTCTTGGCTTTTGTTGTGTTTTTTTTAAGTATTTAATTTAAACAATAACAAGACTCAACTTAATGATATAGATCTCAAAAATTTGCATGCTACAATTTAATAGCTGATTAAGGTGTTCTATTTTTATGTTATTTAAGAGCCTTTCTACCCTTATCATTGCAAATAAATTTCTTATTTCTTAAGAAGTTTTTTGCCGAATTATTAAATGCTATGACCATATGTAATGCACACAGGCGATTCCGAATCCCAGTTGAGACATGACTAATTAAAGTCACCCACCAGCATAAAAATGTCATCGGAATTATTCTGTGTAATATAACCCAAATTATCTAAAAAAAACTCTGTTTGCGTTGAGGCAGATTAGTATCTGCCAGTGTGTATACTAACGCTCACTTTCTCACTCACCTGTACGGGGCTGTACGGCGAGCGCGGGCGCACACTGCGCCATTATTCCGCCGCCAGCGGTCTCTGAGACACGGTCCGGATCACATATTTCCGCATTTAAAAATCCCACATGTCCATGGGGAACATCATAATGTGAAACGCCGCCATATCTTAAGGCGATGATGGAATAAAAATGCGCTGTCGAGTGGAAGTGAGATGCAATAATTACTCGCGAATAAGAAAAAGCGGGATGCCAATAATGCACTCGCGACTAATCTGAAACAACGTAAGCGCCAAAACGTAAAAAAAAATCATAAAAAATAAACTATTTCAGGGAATTAACTTTCAAATTGAAAATCGTTAGAAATAACAATTGTTCATACATTGCAATTATCACAGTCATATTCACTTACTACTGCGGTGTAATAGGATAAAACCATAAAAAAAGGGTTGACTTTGTATTTATTTTCTATCGAGAAAATTTTATCCAAACATGTTTTCCAATTAAGAATCTCTAGATTATATAGTCAAATTACATATACCAGAAATTAATTACGATTTGCCCAGTATTTCCTGAAAAACACATGAAAACAGCACCCCATATTTATTTAATCAGCGTCTATGGCGCGGCACATCATGATGTGCCCAATTGTAAAATCGGCCGCCGAGTTACATGCGACTTTACATAAGAAGGAGTTTTACGAGTCGTTGGGATCAATGTTTTTAATGTATGTTAATCGATTTCTCCAAGACGGATGTACTGATTTCCCATTGACATCAGGTCATGCTTTGATGATGGGATCCTGGAGAAATCGAGGTAAATCTTCAAACATTTTAAGCAGACCTATAGCGATTTTTGTATTATTCATAGTAACTCGTGCATTTACTCTCGGGAAGCATTATTGCGTCGGGAACTGATGATGAAGACTACAGATGGCCACAGGAACTGCTCCATACTAGTTATGCCAGGTTGCCATATAATAACTTTATTAAGGTTGGTCAATAATGTATGCTCCCCATAATGCACAATTGTGAAATGGAAGTGATGGTGACCTACCGGGGGAGCCTCTCGACAATTTATCAACGACAGCCAGGATCTGATGATGTGATTATGGGGAAATAAAGATAACTCTTTAATTTGTGGAAACACGTATCGTTATGTTATGTCACAAATAGGGTTTAATTGAAGTCGGTTTTTTTTATAATGTGTTGCCTTGTTTTTCATAACATTCTCTGATATCCACCAAGATCTAATTTCACGTTTAATATAATTATCTAGATTCGTCGAACGAAACTTCTCGAAATTGGAAGCTGTGATATGATATGACTGCTGCTTTCCAGGACTGTCTCCTGCCACTCTTCTTTCAATCTGCGTCATGTTGGAATCGCTGCAGTCAGGAAAGCAGTGCTAGCAATCTCATCAAAAGCCGTCGGCGATGACAAAATCTGCTCTCAAATGTTGACAAGTGTTCTTGGAGAATTGCTGCCGGTTATCACTCACATAATTAATGCTTCACTCTCTGACTGTCACTTTCCTAGTCAGTGGAAACGTGCTCTCGTGATCCCTTTGCCTAAAACATACAACCCAACTTCCTACAAAGAATATCGTCCTATTTCTATCCTGCCCATCCTTTCCAAAGTCCTTGAATCCATTGTACACACTCAACTATCCACCTATCTTTCCTCCATGAATCTCCTTAATTCTTTCCAATCGGGTTTTAGGCCGGGTCACAGCACTATCACCACTCTACTCAAAGTGACAGATGACATCCAACTTGCGATGGATCAGAAGAGGATGTCTGTGCTGGCACTGCTTGACTTCAGCAGCGCTTTCAACTGCGTGGATTTTGATATCCTGGTTGCGATCCTCCATTCACTTAATGTCTCCTCTCATGCCGCCCGCTGGTTTGACTCCTATCTCAGAGATCGACAACAACGCATCAATTCTGAGGAAACATCCACCGATTGGTGCGATCTATTCACTGGGGTTCCTCAGGGTGGCATCCTTTCACCCCTTCTGTTCTCGGCTTTTATCAACTCAATCTCTGATGTACTTACTTCTTCATATCATCTTTATGCAGATGACCTCCAAATATACCGGCATTTCTCTCCGCGTGATGTGACTCCGGCTGTGGAGGCTCTGAATGCTGACCTCGAGAATATCAGGAAGTGGGCCCTCTCATATGGGCTTCTGGTCAACCCGAGAAAGTCGCAGGCCTTGATCTTGGGAACCCGATACTCTCTTAACCTGTTACAACTTCCAATCGCTCCTCTAATATTTGATGGAACCGTAATCAAATACAGCGATAAAGCTAAAAATCTCGGAATTGTATTCGATAACATGCTGTCTTTGTCGCCCCATGTCTCCGAGGTCAGCAGACGAGTCTTTGCATCGTTTCACTCTCTTCGGAAATTACAATACTTCCTTCCACGGCATACTAAAGTCACTCTAGCCCAGTCCCTTCTACTTCCTTTAATTGATTATGCCGATGCTTGCTGGGTGAGTGCGAACGAAGAACAACTGAATAAACTCGAACGACTTCAGAACCTCGGGATTCGGTTCAACTTCAGGCTGCGCAAGTATGACCACGTCTCGCAGTATCGCAAGGAACTGGGTTGGCTCCCGATTCGTCTTCGCCGTGATTTCCACATATTGACTTTACTTTTTAACATCTTGAGAAACCCCAGATATCCTTCCTACCTTCGTGAACGTTTTGAGTTCCTTTTCTCCAGAGGCAAGGAGCGGAGATCTCACACGGTGTCTCTTCTATGTATTCCGCAGCATAACACCGTCGCCTACGAGCACTCGTTCAGGCTGAGGGCCATTCGGCTGTGGAGCGCACTTCCCTGCACTATAAGGGACAGTCCCACTCTTTTCTCCTTTAAGAATCGCTTGAAAGAGCACTTACTTTCTCTTTCATCATAGGTATTGTATATATAAGTATGTAATTGTATTTATCTATTTATTATTATTATTTGTTTATTCTTATTTTATCTACTATTTCTTTGATTATATGTATTTTTATAGTAAGTATCATATTTTATTGGTATTTGGTAAGTATTTAATTGCACTAGACTACCCTTTTCATTTTATATGTATCCTATCCAGATAGGTTTGCTGGAAGAAATCTCTGTTGAGAGATAAGCTCGCCTTTGCCTTTTAATTTCGTGTATAATTGTATTGTTGTAATGTTCTGTGCAATAAAGAATTGTGAAATATGATCCAGATAACTTCAAGTCAGGAAGGTATCTTTGGGAAACTGTTATTGTTATTTGTCGAAATTGGAACACAAAAAGGGAAGGTGACTGTGGGGAGTTGTGCGATTTTAACACACACAAGTTTCAAAACTTTCAAATTATTATATAGTTTGCAATAGTTTGTCTGAAAACATAGATTGACTTGACCACGCCATAATAGTAGTTTATGTGACTGATATATAATGGAGGGCATTAAAACCCAAGAGTGGTTTTATGTATGTGTGGTAGTGGTATATCATAATAATATCACTCGAGAGTTTTGATGCCTAATTATGTAGAGTTACATACACTAGGTTATCTACACACATATCATAAGCTCTTTTTGATGTGTTCAGGAATGTTCGACCGGCAGGGTGGCATTGATAATTGCTCTCCACTTGTTTAGCTTGTTCAGAAGTACCAACTTCACAGACAAACTAGGGGCGGCACGCAGGTGGGCGTCGCCGTTCGAAATTTGAATGTCATAATTTGTCAAAAATTGATACATTATGGTCATAATGTATCAATATTAAAATAAGCAATGAATTTTTACCAAGTAGTATAAAATAATGCAGGTCGTATCGTGCGGTTTTTGGACGCAGTAAAGAGGGTTTATGTAGGTGTGTAGATAAACCGATTTTTTGACATCCCTTTCTCTTTGGTTCATAATGATGATGAGAAATTTCGTTCCTTTATTTATATCATTATTTGTCGTAAAAAGGATTGTACAAAACGTTAAGAATATACCTACTTAAAGATGACCGCCGTAGTTGCGTAGTCATCTATCTCTGAACCATCGCCGTGTTACTACAAAAATATTAACATAGTTTAACCTCAAAACAGACGTCAAATCCCATACATTATTGTTTTAAAACAGTGTTAAACAGGAGTTTATTTTTTGTAGTCAGACACTGATTGTCAACCAGAATAGGACCCACGGATCAGCACCAGCAGCAGCGAGGATATAGCAAGCAACACAAAAAGAAATTCATCTGTGGTACATAGGTTCGGCAGGTGTTGTAATATGGCTACGCTACGACAATGGCTTTGTCTCGGCATGATTATCTTGCGCCGAGCGTCTTTACCCGCTGACTTCTCGGTCTCGGCTTATTTGACTAATCGTTTTTGGAGCCCCGTTTGGATGCTTGGCAAGTTGGGCAGCAAGTACGCCCTTTAAGATGACGTTAGCGCCCCCTTCACAAACTCAAACCAACCGAAATTTGTGGGAAAATGACTGTTTTTCTGTACATTAAGGACTGTTGTGCTATGCACACGGAACTACTAGACAGGAACTAAACCGGATAGTTGAGTGACTGACTTACAGCCGAGTCCCCAGCCAGTAGCGCCGTATGCGTCATCTCATTTGATTACGGCTTACATAGGCGCTCCCAAAAGTAGCCGACCAGCATATAGACAGCAATACTGGCTAAATTTTATTTATTTTTTATTCGTAAGTTGGATTTTTTGGCGCGTAAATTAAAAAAGAAAAATCTACATTCTTTTGTTTTTGTTTCATAGCCATTAATCAAAATTGATCTGAGTGATGTTGCAAAAGCAGCAACGTGGGGATGTTTCGATGCAGTGTTTGGAGAAATGTTAACGCAATAAAGCCGACTCTTTACGACGATAATAAATATAGAAAAAACGGCCGCATTTAGCGAAAAAGAAAGTGTTATTTCATCATCGCAATGCACCGATTCACAAGTCCACTATTGCAATGCCAAAAAATAATGAGTTGAAGTTTGAATTGCTTCCCCTGCACCTTTTTCGCCAGATCTAGCTCCCTCAGATTATTTTCTCTTCCGAAACTTGAAAAAGAGGCTCGGCGTGAAAAGATTTGCCAATAATGAAGAGGTTGTCTGCTGTTGATGGCTATTTTGAGGAGCTTGACACAGACCACTATAAACAGAGTATCGAAGCTATCGAACATCGCTGGGAAAAGTGTAGCGTTAAAAGGAGGATATTGAGAAATATATAAGTATTGTTCGTATTATTTTGTGTTATCTTTGTTAGGCCACTTACTTTTGGGTCCACCTCATATGTTTAACTGTTTATCAAATTGACTAAAAGTTTATCAAAATTGTACACCCTATATTATACTAAACCACATGGGGTCGCCTTGTTCCACTCCGCTTCGCTTCGGCTCTAGGTTGTATTATGAAGTTTAATTTTATTTTTATATAGCCTGTTTTGTGTCCCACTGCTGGGCAAAGGCCTTCCCTTTCTTGGACCAGTTATTCCTATCGTGTGCTGCCCCCGCCCAGTCTGGCAGGAACTTGTCCAGGTCATCCCCCCATCGACATCTCGGCCTACCCCTACGCCGGTGTCCATCGCTTGGCAGTCATTTGATGGCAGGTTTCGCCCACTTCTGGGGGCCTACGTCAGAAATGCCAGTGATGGAGCGTAGCATCGTATGCCTAACGTGATCCGTCAGTCTAACATCTGTTATGCTTCGCTCCATGGCTCTTTGACAAACCAGGTCTAGAATTATGGTGTTACGTCAGCGACCAAAACAGGTCTAGAATTATGGTGTTACGTCAGCGACCAAATTTGAGAACCGTCGGTAAGGATAGGCAGGATATAAATGTCGACGAGTTTGCGCTTCAGTGATAATGGAGGTTGCCCTTCTTCAGCTCCTTCATGTCCCAGTAGCTCTTCCGAGCGTTCGATATGCGTCTATCGATTTCCTTATCCTGCCTGCCTACCTATTTTCGAAGGATACTAACTGGCGTAAAGTCAAAGTCAAAATTTCTTTATTACTGTAGATATTTACATATACTTACCAAAGGTCATTTTTTGCCTCGCTCTATATTGGACCACTGTGGGAAAAGAAGGTCGTAGAAACTCCCACAGATTGATTTTTAAATCTCTTTTAAAATTTGGTTGTGCTTAGCTTATACAAATATCACGATATTAATTATTATAATTAATAAGCAGGAATAAATAGTTACAAAATTATTAACAACAAGGTCTGTGCAGTAGATGTTCCAAGTAGATTTGTTCGTCGACATAGTGTATTTCCGGCCCATCAACCGCGACCCTACGTTTCGCGCTGTTGGTCTTGAGCTGCGTCTTTGTCCGATTCATCGTCGGTTCAACCTCAAGGCTTGCCGTGCTTATATGTTGTAGCATGATTTGGAGTTCTGCTGCCATCGACGCCAATAGGACAATGTCATCGGCGAATCGAAGGTTTGTAAGCCTTCTGCCACCGACTGCAATGCCCTTGACCTGATATGTAATGGGACCGCTAGCTGTTTGTACTGTAAAGTACACACTCTCAAAAAAATATTGCCATTGCAACAAAAAAACTTTGATGCTGGACAGCCGTCAAAGGTGCATAGTTATGAGGGCAACGTTTTTATTGTTACTAAGTAAATTTACCAATTTTGATGTTATAGCAATAAAACATTGTTGAAATTACAATGCTAAAATTGTTCGTGTCACTATATGATTTCTTGTCCTTTTGTTCCCATGACAAATGCCTTTAGCTATCATATCAAAGGTATATTGTCCCGATGACAAGGGGTTTTGCTAAAAAGACAAAGGTTTACTGTCCGTGGATCTAACTTTGTTTTGTTGAATTAGCTATCTTCCTTTGTGCTTTTATCAATTCACCGTTGCTTCTCCGACAAAGTTACTTTTATCGTATATATTTTGCTGCTCTAGCAAAGTAACATGGCTGATCTTATCTTTGGCACTTTGTTAATGGTACACCATGAAAAAATATTATATACTCCCCGAAGCTTCTGACTATTATTCCAGGAGTATGCGTACCCTGAACTATGTTTAATGTACACCATACATCTGTATGGTGCATACACAGAGCACTCCCGTCAAGGTACGTATACCCGTAACAATATATAGGCAGAAGCTTCGAGGAATATAGATTTTTTTCAGTGTACCATTTACAAAGTTAAGGGATTGAAATCTACAATGTAGTACATTGCTTGGGTAGAACAAGATACGATAAGAGGATAGAGGTATTTGAGAATCCTAAAAGAAAATAAGAAAATATTTATATCAAAAGTATGTAATAATCTCTACTTTACTTATTTATACCTATGGCATTAGTAAACAGTTCATACCAAATTACAAGTTAATGTTAAGGGATTTAAGCCACTCGGTGGCTTCGTCAATAAGCTTGATCAGGTCCTCGGGAGGTCCCCCGGTATATCGCGTTTCTGGGCATTCAGAGATAATATGTTGGATGTCTTGTTCTTCAATTCCGCAGGTACAAGCAGGGGAGTCTATCCAGCCACAGCGATGTTTATATTGGGCACAGCGTCCATGCGTAGTCCCGTGCGTAGTCTGTTGAAGTTACCACCAGTCGCGCCTTGGCAGCTGGGACCCCTTTAGTTTGGAGCCTGGAACAAGATCTGAGCCCAATTTGCCGGCCATTGTTGAGTTCCATTGTTGCGACCATTGTTGCATGAGGTTGGAGTCTTCTTGCAGCTGATTTATCGCGATTTTGTTTGATAGGTTTCTGGATTCAAGACGGTGAACGACAACGACAACGGGTCAACGACATGAACCTCATAATTGTATTAGGGCACTGTTACTTACCAAGCATAGACTGCAGCAGATGCCGCAGCTTATTTTCTGTTAAAAAAGTCTCCAATGCGCTTCGCAAGTCTGCAATCACTCTTGATCACAAACACTACTTCTCTGCACGACATCCACGTTGAAACTGGCAGAATAGGAGAAACAGTTTGCGCTTGCGAGAACAAGTATAAGACGTCACTTTGTAATTTTATCTAAGAATAGTTTGTCAAAACATCTACTTCGTATTTTGTTAGTATATAACGTTGCCGCATCAACAACATCATTTAGCCGTAGTAACAACTGTTATTTTGATAGATTAAACTTTGCTGTAACATCACTTCATAACGTTGCTGTGTCAACAACACCATTTAGCCATAGTAACAACGCCTATTTTGATAGATTAAACTTTGCTACAATATCACTTCATAACGTTGATAAGTTGACAACGTGCCGTTGTTATCCCGTTTAAACATTTTTAACATAGTTACCGTATCTACGTGTCTTTAGCTAAAATAACAAAGATAATTTCAACAATAAAAAAGTTGCCTCAGCAACTATGGGCCTATAGCTGCAGCGACGATGCACTTACGTGCGGTAACAATAAAATTCTAACAAAGCTTTTATTGTCGCTTTGTTTTCTCTGAGTGCAGTACAGTACAGCAGTACACCTTCGAAGAGGTACACCTCTTCGAAGGTGCTGGTAAACAAGTTTGGTGATAAAGGTTTACACCCTGTTTCACACCTCTGTCTATATTGAATGTTGGTCCGGATGAGTGTAACTTGATGTTTGCAGAACTATTGTTGTAAATAGTTTTGATGATGTTAGTATAAGTGGGTTCTATATTTTGGTTTTGAAGAGGTTTGAATATAAAATCATGAGTGATACTGTCGAAGGCTTTCGAGCAATCTACAAAGGCAAGATATACGGGGTTAATTAAATTTGGTGTTTTTTTGACGATTTCATTTAATAATTGAAATTGACCCTTGTTGAGAAGCCGGGTCGGAAACCAGCCTGTTCATGTAGTTGGTGAAAGTCCAATTTACCAGCTATACGAAATTCAATGATTTAGATGAACATTTTATAGATATGGCAGACTAAACTGATTGGTCGATAGTAGCCTATGTCCCACTTGTCGCCTTTTTTGTGAAGCAGAATTATATTTGAATGTACTAATTGTTTTGGAAAATGGCCTTTATAGTAGAGTGTTGCAAAAGTTGGTGAGGTGAGGTAGAAGTGCGGATTTCCCTCGCTTAGTGCTTCTATCGTGATACCATCCTCTCCGGGGCTTTGCCTGGCATCCTCGTAAGAGCACGACTTACCTCGTAGTCTGTGATGGATGGGATGATATCTGGACAGGAGTGTCCGACCTATGTGGATCTGAGCACAAGGTTTTGTAGAATGAGGTGCAGATATCCAATACTATAACTCTATTGCCGTGTTTTTTTTTGGTCTGTTAGTCGGGTGATCCAGTTTTTTTGATAGTTGAATTGTTGTACCTTCTGTAATAACTGCATATGAAATAACAAAACCCAATATAATCCACAATTCTGTATTGAGATTATATTAAGCGCTACACAGACGCCACAAATTCACTGTTATTCAGCGTTTAGTAGCGTTGTACCCCATCAGCTGCAAAAGAGCATTTTGTGGACACATAAAGTGCAGTTTTCTGAATAAAGTTTCACAGGTGTGCCTTTAAAATACTTGCATTTTAGAGAGAACATATCAACCTCTATAATGCAAACAATAGCGATGTGAAGTAAATTTACAAAGATATGATGCTCTATGCAGCTTAAACGTGTGCTTTACGCCATTACTCAGCTGAAAGAGTATGCTCGTATATCAGCATTAATATAGGCCAAAATTGTACCAAGTGTGTCCAAAAGGTCTATATTAATGACATAAAAATGCAGTTACACGGCAGCGCACTGCTAAGGGTCTTTACACTCGTGCACGTAAATTCAGACCTGGGCTGAATAATCGGCATTTAGTCTGCTGGTTGATTTACAATTTACCATTATAAGCGACGCATTTGTAAACCATTTAGCATTAAATTTAAGTCAACACTGACAACTTTTTTATCCGCCAAGTACGTGGCGCATATTATAATTAGCTTTTATCCATTTGGATTATTGTAGACAATATCGGCTTGAAGTGAATTAGATCAAAAATAAATAAATATGTTTACATCTATATTACTATTAGCTTTTTAGGTACATGTAAAATTTATGTGAAAAATAATAATACTTGCAAAAAGCCAATTTTATTTTGAACAGTTTTCACGTATATGTAGATATTATGAGATCGCGTTAACTTTTTGGCCTAAATATGTATGGTATTTCAAATAAAGTTACATTCCCGATAAAATTTAACACATAATTGAAATAACCCAAAGTTTTACTTAAATTAACTTCATTATTCATCCACAAAATGGCCACTAAAACATATATACTTTATGGCACGGTTAGTAATGAGGACAAAAAAATGACAAAGGCGAGCTTATCTCTAAAAAGAGATTTCTTCCAGCAAACCTAGGCAGGACAGGAAAATCTATTGCTAGTAAGAGCAGTCTGGTGCACAATACATTAAATAACTACCTACTAATGAATAAAATAAAATGTGTGATATATAACCAAGTTATCAAAAAAAAATACATAGATATTTACAAAATAACCCCCAATACAAAATTTTATCCAATTCGGTTCAGTGGTTTAGGCTCTAGAGCTGACAACGGAAAACAGTCATCCATACTTACTACAGACTCACGTACACACAAACATACACATTATTTTTTCACTATTTCGGACTAAGTTAACGATAGAGAACTTATCCCCATCAAAATCTCAACCTCGTTTTTTTTTACGTTTTAAATACTTCCTTAATTTTCACTTTGTTCAACTCGAAAGCAAAAATGGCCCTGGCAAAAATGATTTTGAACCGTATTGCTTGGTAATAATGATGGGTCCACAGCTGAGTGGATAAGAAGGCTGAACCTTTTCATTATTCCCGTGTACATAAAAAAAAGTATTTCAGTTGAGATGGAATCATGTCAACGAAGCACGAGCAAAAGCAGGAGGTTTTACTAAGTCATAAACTTTTGACATTTGTTCTATAATATCTGAGGATTAGTGTTATACGCTTGCGTGTTGCTGGCAAAATAACTCGAATTAGAAGAGTTAAATGAGCATAAAGAGATCACATGCGTCACTAATTATGAAATTACATGCAGTTATATCATAATTACTTCCAATTAAGAACAAAGTTCTTACAAACTTTACTTGGCTTATGCTGACACGAAAAAGAGTAAGAGCTGAATACTTTCCGATACCACTTGATGCGTTTTTAGGTTTCCGTGCCCGAAGGGTGCCGAACGAAACCCTAAACATTGGCATCCAAATATTAGCAACAAAAACTACAGGAAGTTTCAAAAATTAAAAGAGCACCGCTTACAAGGGAAATGTTATTTTTTTCGCGTTTACTTTTACGCTTTGGTACAGAATCTTTCGTGTGCGTGTGCGACACATACTACTTCCCTGAGCTCTCAGATAAACGAAACTCTTTTACTCTGTGCCTGAGCTTGAGCCAGCAAGGACTCCTTAATTAAAAGAGTTTACTTATAAATATTATTTAGCTTCATAAGTTTTTGACATATAACCGTCAGATTTGTCAGTTTTGTTCCTATATAGTCTGTGATTTGTTCACCAAATTCAAGCGATATTCTTGCGAATGTTTTTGTGAATATTTTCCTACCATACATAATTTAAACATCCGTAACTAGTATGGCTCGGGTCCCCGGAGAAAACAGGTAATACCGCAGGAAATTACTCAGTTATATGCTCTGCCAAAAGTCAAATGGTTTGTTCATATTTCACAATGACCGCGGCTAGTGGGCTAGCCACCTGCCCGATGGTTCGTCAATATCATCATCGACGTGATCTCGCTGGATCAATGAGGATAGGCGCTAAAGAGAAGAGGCATAGGGTTGGACTTAGAGTCCAAGGTACGGCTTCGCGAGGTGAGGGTGTTCTTAGTTGAAAGAGGATTTCCTCACGTCTACAATGATACCGCACCGTGGTCTAATGGGCTTCACTCTTGCTTCTCACACAGGAGATGCAGGTTCGATTCCTGACCATGTACCAATGAGATATTAAATTTATCTTAAGTACATTATCGGAAGTTCAGTGATTCTCGGATACTACCGCTGTGTGCGGTAGGTAGTGGTAGTAAAACGCCTCCATCAACCCGCGCTGAGCCAGCGTGGTGGAGTATGGCTTAATCTTACTCGTATCCGGGTAAAGGTCTGTGCCCTTCGGTGGGGACATTAATGGGCTACATGTATTTAACTATTTTATTTGTTCACAATGATACCACTCTCATTACAAGCTAACTCAACTGTCAACTCTTGACAAATTATCGAAAATTAAAACGTAACCTAACCTCAAAACAGTTTACAAACAAAGATGGCAGGCGATCCGCCATGAGGGGCGGGCAAATAATTTTGAAAAACACGAATTTAGATAAAGAAGGTTCGGGAGAACGAATAAGTGCAACCAGCGGAGCAAGCTTACGAGCGGAGCACAGACGTATAACAGATACTAAAGTGGAGCTTGGGTTACTCAGCAGAAATACGAATTTGAGTGAGTTGAGTCTTGTTAAAGAGTTTCGTACATTTGAGGGCGGACTCCGCCAGGCGGAGCAAATAGGCGTAGCTACAAACCAAATTTATCTAATATAAAAATGTATAATTCATTTTATTTCCTCGCAGCAGTTTTGAAAAACAATACGTAATGTCTCGGCCAAAAGTGCAACAGATGGCTTTATATCTTAGAAGACCTCGCCTGCGGCTCGTCCATGTATTGCTCACTTTCCACCCTCCTTTCCACCCTCCTTCCACAGCCAGTTATGAAATAGTACATTATTGTGATGAGTAATGTAAAGAGTGTGTTCTTGAGCGATTGTTCGCGTAGCTCTATCAACTAAAGCACTATTTGCTCCTAATGCCGGACCCTGGAATCTCCCGGTTTCTGAAAGGAAAATTAGCTGTGACAACTTGTTAAACTCTTGTTAAACGCATTTCAGCCAATCACATGCCGCTATTTTGAATTAATGATCGATTAATCGCTTGTTACATTCGACAACTCTTTCGGGGGTATAACCGAGGTTGGGTTGGGTTTCCAACAGTGACAGTATGATACTTAGTAAAATTGGTTACTAGGGGGTAGATGGGGTTTACCTTGAACCATTTATCCAGTTTTTAGTATTAGGAGTTAAGTATTTAATTAATTATGAATTAATTAAATTTACGAATATTATCAAGAGAAACGAATCGTTTTTCGTAAAATTTTGGCTAAGATGAATGTCAATAAGACTTAGAATGTGTGGAACGGAACGTAACGTCGCTGTTTGAACGTAAAAACAACGTTGCTAGGTTAGTGTTGTAACGGCATTAACGGCTAAGGTCGAGCCGCCGCTATCAGTAGCTATGATCGTCTATTCTATCTACCCCAAAATGAGATGTCCCGATTCAGCTGTAAAATTTGTAAGTTAAGAATGATAAGTCAGAATTTCTCGTTCGTTGAGAAGTTCGTTAGGCGTACAATAGTCGAGCGGAAGATTGGTTCAGGAATTTACAGTTTCAAGTTAAGACAGAGAAGCATATATGTCCGCAAGCCGGTAATTCGCATCAGTCAGCGGTGTATTGCGCCAGATCGATCTTTGATGTATTTTGTGATGGTACCATTTATTTTTTTGTATATATGGGCGCTTGGAACTTCTTTTAGTGGTCGACCACGATTTGTAATATTTGTTTGGGATATCGTATAGATATCCGTCGTAGTTTTACGACGTGAGTACTCAATGATAATTCATGTGCTCGCTAGTAGCGGCTTGTGGTGGTTCCAATTATATAATTAGTTCACGGCAATAACGATCCGAAAAGACCGGTTTACACAATTGCGATTTGATTTTCCGAAATGGGTTTGAACTAGCGGTTACCTCAAAAGGTCCGTAACGTTTTGAAACCTTCAACTCTGCGCAATTTGAGCTGGATGTTATCGAAACGTAGTCATTAGCGCTTTAGGAGATCTAACCCACACCATAGCGAAATGCATACTTCGGTAAATTCCGATCTATGAATTCCACTAGCCGCAGCACGTCCTCGACTGAGCCTAATCATATATATTTGACTCAGCCTACACATTAGACCTCCAGCGAAATTTACATTTAATTTAAAGATGCAACTTGAATCCAACCTGACCCAAGGCAAAGCAAAACAACCTACCCGGTCCTAAACAATGAACTTTAGACTGTAATTTGATCTCTTTGCGCGTCCCTGACAACACTCAAATGTCAAAATATCAACAGGATAGGTTATCTGTGTTGACACCGGTTTAACTTTGTTCTGAATTTGTTATTTCCATCTGCGGAACCTCATCGATCAAACAGTCTCCCTATGCCCTGCCAACCTAGGTTTAGCCGCAACTAAACTCCTGTCTAGCCTAGTCTAAAATCCTAGTGTAATACCATGTCAGCTATACGAAATTCAATGATTTAGATGAACATTTTATAGATATGGCAGACTAAACTGATTGGTCGATAGTAGCCTATGTCCCACTTGTCGCCTTTTTTGTGAAGCAGAATTATATTTGAATGTACTAATTGTTTTGGAAAATGGCCTTTATAGTAGAGTGTTGCAAAAGTTGGTGAGGTGAGGTAGAAGTGCGGATTTCCCTCGCTTAGTGCTTCTATCGTGATACCATCCTCTCCGGGGCTTTGCCTGGCATCCTCGTAAGAGCACGACTTACCTCGTAGTCTGTGATGGATGGGATGATATCTGGACAGGAGTGTCCGACCTATGTGGATCTGAGCACAAGGTTTTGTAGAATGAGGTGCAGATATCCAATACTATAACTCTATTGCCGTGTTTTTTTTTGGTCTGTTAGTCGGGTGATCCAGTTTTTTTGATAGTTGAATTGTTGTACCTTCTGTAATAACTGCATATGAAATAACAAAACCCAATATAATCCACAATTCTGTATTGAGATTATATTAAGCGCTACACAGACGCCACAAATTCACTGTTATTCAGCGTTTAGTAGCGTTGTACCCCATCAGCTGCAAAAGAGCATTTTGTGGACACATAAAGTGCAGTTTTCTGAATAAAGTTTCACAGGTGTGCCTTTAAAATACTTGCATTTTAGAGAGAACATATCAACCTCTATAATGCAAACAATAGCGATGTGAAGTAAATTTACAAAGATATGATGCTCTATGCAGCTTAAACGTGTGCTTTACGCCATTACTCAGCTGAAAGAGTATGCTCGTATATCAGCATTAATATAGGCCAAAATTGTACCAAGTGTGTCCAAAAGGTCTATATTAATGACATAAAAATGCAGTTACACGGCAGCGCACTGCTAAGGGTCTTTACACTCGTGCACGTAAATTCAGACCTGGGCTGAATAATCGGCATTTAGTCTGCTGGTTGATTTACAATTTACCATTATAAGCGACGCATTTGTAAACCATTTAGCATTAAATTTAAGTCAACACTGACAACTTTTTTATCCGCCAAGTACGTGGCGCATATTATAATTAGCTTTTATCCATTTGGATTATTGTAGACAATATCGGCTTGAAGTGAATTAGATCAAAAATAAATAAATATGTTTACATCTATATTACTATGAGCTTTTTAGGTACATGTAAAATTTATGTGAAAAATAATAATACTTGCAAAAAGCCAATTTTATTTTGAACAGTTTTCACGTATATGTAGATATTATGAGATCGCGTTAACTTTTTGGCCTAAATATGTATGGTATTTCAAATAAAGTTACATTCCCGATAAAATTTAACACATAATTGAAATAACCCAAAGTTTTACTTAAATTAACTTCATTATTCATCCACAAAATGGCCACTAAAACATATATACTTTATTGCACGGTTAGTAATGAGGACAAAAAAATGACAAAGGCGAGCTTATCTCTAAAAAGAGATTTCTTCCAGCAAACCTAGGCAGGACAGGAAAATCTATTGCTAGTAAGAGCAGTCTGGTGCACAATACATTAAATAACTACCTACTAATGAATAAAATAAAATGTGTGATATAACTTATATAACCAAGTTATCAAAAAAAAAATACATAGATATTTACAAAATAACCCCCAATACAAAATTTTATCCAATTCGGTTCAGTGGTTTAGGCTCTAGAGCTGACAACGGAAAACAGTCATCCATACTTACTACAGACTCACGTACACACAAACATACACATTATTTTTTCACTATTTCGGACTAAGTTAACGATAGAGAACTTATCCCCATCAAAATCTCAACCTCGTTTTTTTTTACGTTTTAAATACTTCCTTAATTTTCACTTTGTTCAACTCGAAAGCAAAAATGGCCCTGGCAAAAATGATTTTGAACCGTATTGCTTGGTAATAATGATGGGTCCACAGCTGAGTGGATAAGAAGGCTGAACCTTTTCATTATTCCCGTGTACATAAAAAAAAGTATTTCAGTTGAGATGGAATCATGTCAACGAAGCACGAGCAAAAGCAGGAGGTTTTACTAAGTCATAAACTTTTGACATTTGTTCTATAATATCTGAGGATTAGTGTTATACGCTTGCGTGTTGCTGGCAAAATAACTCGAATTAGAAGAGTTAAATGAGCATAAAGAGATCACATGCGTCACTAATTATGAAATTACATGCAGTTATATCATAATTACTTCCAATTAAGAACAAAGTTCTTACAAACTTTACTTGGCTTATGCTGACACGAAAAAGAGTAAGAGCTGAAAACTTTCCGATACCACTTGATGCGTTTTTAGGTTTCCGTGCCCGAAGGGTGCCGAACGAAACCCTAAACATTGGCATCCAAATATTAGCAACAAAAACTACAGGAAGTTTCAAAAATTAAAAGAGCACCGCTTACAAGGGAAATGTTATTTTTTTCGCGTTTACTTTTACGCTTTGGTACAGAATCTTTCGTGTGCGTGTGCGACACATACTACTTCCCTGAGCTCTCAGATAAACGAAACTCTTTTACTCTGTGCCTGAGCTTGAGCCAGCAAGGACTCCTTAATTAAAAGAGTTTACTTATAAATATTATTTAGCTTCATAAGTTTTTGACATATAACCGTCAGATTTGTCAGTTTTGTTCCTATATAGTCTGTGATTTGTTCACCAAATTCAAGCGATATTCTTGCGAATGTTTTTGTGAATATTTTCCTACCATACATAATTTAAACATCCGTAACTAGTATGGCTCGGGTCCCCGGAGAAAACAGGTAATACCGCAGGAAATTACTCAGTTATATGCTCTGCCAAAAGTCAAATGGTTTGTTCATATTTCACAATGACCGCGGCTAGTGGGCTAGCCACCTGCCCGATGGTTCGTCAATATCATCATCGACGTGATCTCGCTGGATCAATGAGGATAGGCGCTAAAGAGAAGAGGCATAGGGTTGGACTTAGAGTCCAAGGTACGGCTTCGCGAGGTGAGGGTGTTCTTAGTTGAAAGAGGATTTCCTCACGTCTACAATGATACCGCACCGTGGTCTAATGGGCTTCACTCTTGCTTCTCACACAGGAGATGCAGGTTCGATTCCTGACCATGTACCAATGAGATATTAAATTTATCTTAAGTACATTATCGGAAGTTCAGTGATTCTCGGATACTACCGCTGTGTGCGGTAGGTAGTGGTAGTAAAACGCCTCCATCAACCCGCGCTGAGCCAGCGTGGTGGAGTATGGCTTAATCTTACTCGTATCCGGGTAAAGGTCTGTGCCCTTCGGTGGGGACATTAATGGGCTACATGTATTTAACTATTTTATTTGTTCACAATGATACCACTCTCATTACAAGCTAACTCAACTGTCAACTCTTGACAAATTATCGAAAATTAAAACGTAACCTAACCTCAAAACAGTTTACAAACAAAGATGGCAGGCGATCCGCCATGAGGGGCGGGCAAATAATTTTGAAAAACACGAATTTAGATAAAGAAGGTTCGGGAGAACGAATAAGTGCAACCAGCGGAGCAAGCTTACGAGCGGAGCACAGACGTATAACAGATACTAAAGTGGAGCTTGGGTTACTCAGCAGAAATACGAATTTGAGTGAGTTGAGTCTTGTTAAAGAGTTTCGTACATTTGAGGGCGGACTCCGCCAGGCGGAGCAAATAGGCGTAGCTACAAACCAAATTTATCTAATATAAAAATGTATAATTCATTTTATTTCCTCGCAGCAGTTTTGAAAAACAATACGTAATGTCTCGGCCAAAAGTGCAACAGATGGCTTTATATCTTAGAAGACCTCGCCTGCGGCTCGTCCATGTATTGCTCACTTTCCACCCTCCTTTCCACCCTCCTTCCACAGCCAGTTATGAAATAGTACATTATTGTGATGAGTAATGTAAAGAGTGTGTTCTTGAGCGATTGTTCGCGTAGCTCTATCAACTAAAGCACTATTTGCTCCTAATGCCGGACCCTGGAATCTCCCGGTTTCTGAAAGGAAAATTAGCTGTGACAACTTGTTAAACTCTTGTTAAACGCATTTCAGCCAATCACATGCCGCTATTTTGAATTAATGATCGATTAATCGCTTGTTACATTCGACAACTCTTTCGGGGGTATAACCGAGGTTGGGTTGGGTTTCCAACAGTGACAGTATGATACTTAGTAAAATTGGTTACTAGGGGGTAGATGGGGTTTACCTTGAACCATTTATCCAGTTTTTAGTATTAGGAGTATTAAATTTACGAATATTATCAAGAGAAACGAATCGTTTTTCGTAAAATTTTGGCTAAGATGAATGTCAATAAGACTTAGAATGTGTGGAACGGAACGTAACGTCGCTGTTTGAACGTAAAAACAACGTTGCCAGGTTAGTGTTGTAACGGCATTAACGGCTAAGGTCGAGCCGCCGCTATCAGTAGCTATGATCGTCTATTTTATCTACCCCAAAATGAGATGTCCCGATTCAGCTGTAAAATTTGTAAGTTAAGAATGATAAGTCAGAATTTCTCGTTCGTTGAGAAGTTCGTTAGGCGTACAATAGTCGAGCGGAAGATTGGTTCAGGAATTTACAGTTTCAAGTTAAGACAGAGAAGCATATATGTCCGCAAGCCGGTAATTCGCATCAGTCAGCGGTGTATTGCGCCAGATCGATCTTTGATGTATTTTGTGATGGTACCATTTATTTTTTTGTATATATGGGCGCTTGGAACTTCTTTTAGTGGTCGACCACGATTTGTAATATTTGTTTGGGATATCGTATAGATATCCGTCGTAGTTTTACGACGTGAGTACTCAATGATAATTCATGTGCTCGCTAGTAGCGGCTTGTGGTGGTTCCAATTATATAATTAGTTCACGGCAATAACGATCCGAAAAGACCGGTTTACACAATTGCGATTTGATTTTCCGAAATGGGTTTGAACTAGCGGTTACCTCAAAAGGTCCGTAACGTTTTGAAACCTTCAACTCTGCGCAATTTGAGCTGGATGTTATCGAAACGTAGTCATTAGCGCTTTAGGAGATCTAACCCACACCATAGCGAAATGCATACTTCGGTAAATTCCGATCTATGAATTCCACTAGCCGCAGCACGTCCTCGACTGAGCCTAATCATATATATTTGACTCAGCCTACACATTAGACCTCCAGCGAAATTTACATTTAATTTAAAGATGCAACTTGAATCCAACCTGACCCAAGGCAAAGCAAAACAACCTACCCGGTCCTAAACAATGAACTTAAGACTGTAATTTGATCTCTTTGCGCGTCCCTGACAACACTCAAATGTCAAAATATCAACAGGATAGGTTATCTGTGTTGACACCGGTTTAACTTTGTTCTGAATTTGTTATTTCCATCTGCGGAACCTCATCGATCAAACAGTCTCCCTATGCCCTGCCAACCTAGGTTTAGCCGCAACTAAACTCCTGTCTAGCCTAGTCTAAAATCCTAGTGTAATACCATGTCCATTATCGACACCACTCGAAAATGGTTGAGTTTGATTTGAATGTGCTTGTATGTTTAATGACTGTGTGTGTGGGAATTTCAAAACTCGCTACTCGAAAGGAATGAGGAGAGGATTAGCCTGCAAATATCCTAAGAGCCAATCCAGGAACCCTATGGTGAAGGAAAAAGGTATTTAGGGTCGCTCCAAGCCCAGACTCAGACTCAGATCAGTTACTTACAAGTTCTTATCTAACGACCCAAGGATAGTTTTGGAATTTGGGGTAGGTTGATATAAAGGATAGGAACCGAGGTATATCTCGGCGCTTCAGACACTCACGAAAATCCACTGAAACTCGCAATCACAATTCGCCCAGCTCTGACGCGTAACACGGCAGACCAAAACTGTTTAGAATTTGAAAGACGATTGTCACAGTAGCTAGACGCTGAGACTGAATGCTCTCCCTTCCCCCGCAATCGTATTTATAGTCCCCACATGTCTGAAAAAAAAATGGCGTCCTTTGCGAACAGGCTCTGCCCAAGCGAAGCTTCTTATCACTAACAACACAGGGTCTAATTTCAACCATGCCATGCAGATCCGCCGTTCTACAAATTGTGTGTACGCATATTCACTATGATCAACCGTAGGTTATCACTCAAGTCATTCGGTATGGCCGATACACAAAATCTTTTGATCGCTGACCATAAAAGCTTTTTGCGATTAATTAAGCCTTCCCGACCACTAGCGCGCGAAACAAAGACCACTAGAATGCTATTCATACTAGTCGTGTCAAACTCACTATCTCATACCTCAACCGCAATTGTATATTTGCAATCAACATAATAGCTTTCTCCGTATCGTTCCATAATAACCTTTCATTATTTAGTTATTCATATTTTATTCAACGCGCAGCCAAATCGGCTCTGATCCCTACACATCTCGCAGGAATGCGACAAAAAAACCTGACCTGTAACCTTCCTCGAACCATCCCACGCGTCGGCTCATTGTTTTTTGCTAACTTGCCCTGAGCTACGCAAAACCCCAAACGTTATATGAACCGATTCTCGTATTCAAAACAGCGCGGCGATGGGCTAGCCCTCTGTCTCGCAAAATGAAGTATCAAATGTACTGACTCTCGTGTACCATTACAGCCCCCTCCCAGACCTTGAGACACTGTTTATCTCAGTTAAACATGGCGCAAGGATCTCATTACCACTATGCTACCCATGCTTTGTCCATATCTACTCTATATGTACGGACATCTCAAATCATGTACACAGACCGATGAATCTGTCAATTATGTATATAATATTTACACAACTCGATTGAGCTCTCTCCTGTCTTATCTTATTTATCTATCTAACTATACAACCTCGCTTACCCGCAACTTATCCTAATTCGTTTTACTATATATACAATTTTTTTTTGTTTTTTTTTTGTTTTTATTTTTGTTCCTTTCTAAACCATGCAAGATCCTTAAATCTACAAAGTAGTTACTCAAATTTACAGCTTACAGCTTAATTATATAACTTTTATACACTATCTTATTTATTTACGCCCTTATTCGTCCTCACATAATACCTGGCTATATTTATAGTATTGAAGTTACCCAATATCTCATTTGAAACCGGATCTACTAAAGTAAAACAGTTCGGATATACCACTGCCGAAATAACATAAGGCCCTTTATACAACAATGAAAATGTCCGCATGATTTTATGTTCTTTATTTGAACGCACAAAAGTCTTAAGTTTCACATAATCGCCTATACGATAGACTTCTAACTTACGCCGTTTGTCTGCCTGTCGCTTACGTCGTTCACTAAAACTTGAGTTTTCTATCGCTACATTCCGCACCTGTTCCGTATCTCGCACACTATGACCTAATAACCATTCATCGCCTTATTCCTTGTCAATAGTTAACGGTTCCCGCCTACCAAACGCTAACTCATTAGGCGCAAAGCCTGTGCTTGTGTGTTCGATATTATTATAGCAATTCTGAATGTCCGGTAACACGTCGACCCAACTACGATTACTTCCGCCGCAATAAGTTCTAATTAGTCGACCTAGCTCGCGATTCACTCTTTCTACGCTATTAGAATTTGGACAATACACCGACGTATGAGTGACCCGAATCCCTAGCTGTTTGAGACCAAATTCCCAAACTTTCGATATGAACTGTGGTCCTGAGTCCGTAATTATAGTTTCGATAGGTATTTCCCTATGAAATCTCTTTGTACAAGCGAGCACGCTCCTACCTGTCGCTTTTCGCATTGGATATAATTTTATTACTTTACTGTACACGTCTTGAATCACATATATATATTGATATCCGAATTTACCTACGGGCAATGGCCCATAAAGGTCCGAGAAAACTTTCTCACCCAACTTTTCCGCCAACACCGGTGTACAAGGACCAACGGTATTGTTAGTATTTGGTTTGACCTTTTGACATATGTCACAACTTCTCATCACCGTGCTTATCACCCTACTCATATGAAGAAAGTAATATCTGTCCTTCATTAGTGCTAATATTTTATATCTGCCGTAGTGACCTATTTCTTCATGTATGTGTAAAATTAGTTCCTACTGTAGTGATTTCGGAATTACTAACAACTGTACGTTCCGCTTCGGCACGTGAAAATATAACGTATCACCTACTAGCTTGTAATTATCAAAACCTCTCGTCTCCGTATCTACCACCCTACGTCTGATACAACCGCTAATTCGATTTAACCGCTCATCTTCGCTTTGTAATCTCGCAATGTCCCGTAAACTCGAAATAACACTTGCGGTATTCGATGCCTGAAACCAGAATATTCCCGGCTGAACCGTTATACTGTCAATCATACCTCCAGGTCCTGCTATTTGCCTGCTTAGCGTGTCGGCAATTTGATTATCAGTCCCTCGCACAAATTCTATGTCGTAATCGAATTGCTCTAAAAACATAACCCATCTAGTTACGCGTGCCCCCAATAAAGTCCACGACTTAATGAACGTCAAACTTTTATGATCAGTTCTAATAATAACTTTTTCTCCCCGCAAATATATCTCAAATCGCTTTAAAGTGTATATAACTGCATACATTTCCTGTTCGCTGACAGCCCATCTCGTCTGAGCTCCCTTAAATGCCTGCGAACAAAACCCTATAATTCGTTCCTGGCCCAAATCACCTAATTGATAAACATAGCCCCCAATTCCTATAGCGCTGGCGTCGCATTGAACATAATATGTTTTTCCCGCCAATGGCTGACTCAAAATTATACTTTCAGAGAATTGTTTTTTTTATCTCGTCAAAAGCACTCTGCACCTGCGCACTCCAGACGAACTTGACTCCAGACCGTAATAAATTGTACAAGGGCTGTGTTAACGTTCCAAAATTTTTTATAAACCTCCTAAAGTAATTTATGAACCCCAAAAACGCCCTCAATTGCCTGACAGTTCTGGGTGACAGATATAATTTAAGTGTTTCAATTTTGTCCGGGTCCATTTGCAAACCTTGTGTAGACAAAATATGCCCCAATAACTTGACCTTTTTTTGTGCGAACTCGCATTTTTTTTAGTTTGCATGTGAAGCCCGCGTCTTTCAATTTACTCAGAACCGTGTCCACTTGAGACAAATGCTGATCGAAGTCACCCTCAGTTAAAATCGCCAAATCGTCAACAAAATTTAAACAATATGACCTAACCTCTGGCCCTAAAATTAAGTCCATCGCCCTCGAAAATGAACCCACACTGGTTTTCAACCCCTGAGGTAAAACGTTGTAAACATAACTTCTGCCTTGATATACAAAACCCGTATATCGTTTAGATTCGTCTGATAATGGTATAGAAAAATACGCATCTTTGATATCAATAACCCCTATGTATTTTATTCGGCGTCCCGATTGCAATATCTCACTCATTAAAGGTGTAGTTTCAACTTCCCCAACCATTCCCGTGTTTAATTGTCGTGCATCTAGCAGGATACGGACCTCCCCTGACTTCTTTAGTGCACAAGTCAATGGACTGCTGAAATCCGTAGATTGCCTGCTAATAATACCTATCTGTTCCATTTCCTTCAAACGTTTTGTTACTTTATCGCGATATGCGAACGGTATGGGATAGCTTCGTTTTACGAAAGGCGTTTCATCCTTCATTTTTATCTCATGTATATATTTATTTGTCCGACCTACCCTATCGCTAAACAACTCTGCATGTTTATTTAACACCTGTAATAACTTTGTTTTGTGTTCAAAAGGTATTGATTAATTATTCACATATTCCTCTATCATATTTCTACTGGTATCTTGGTTCTGTACTTCCATTGTACAATAGCAAGAATCCTGATTAGGGCCAGTACCTAATGGTATTTCACACATCCGCCCGGCGCTTCGTATAATTAGCCTCTTATTACCCTCACACATTAAACTGGCTCGCGTCTGTTGTATAAAATCAAACCCTAAAATTAAATCTTTAGGCACCCTTGTTAATACTAGCATTGGAGTATCGATAACGCATTCACCTATTGTTAATGGTAACGTAACTAACTTATCGACCTTTTCCTTACTAACCTCAAATGCACCTGTGATTCTCAAACTTGGAATCGGTATTTCCGTCGGTTTTCCCAATTGCCTGCATACTTCTTCGTACACTCTCCGACCAATTACACTGATTTCGCTGCCCGAATCAATCAAACTCCTTACAACAATATTCCCAATACGCACATCTATCTCAGGTAATGTCAATGTACTACATAAATCGCGCCCACACTCAGTCGAATCGTCGTCTCTGAATATCGTATGTAAACGCCTGTCATTTCGATCTATACAATTCGATCTAGATTTTTCACGGCATATCCGTGCGCTTTATGCGCTAATAATTGAATAAATTCATTCACACCCACGTTCGAATCCAAATTACACAATTCATACAGTCTATGCTTTTTTTCAATTTGATCGGCTGTCCACCCGAAGCGTAATAAATATCTGAGCGCGAACGACCCGCGCGAGTCCACTAGTTTTTTTGAATTCTGATTTATCGCATTATTCCTGTCACTTGAACTTTGCCCTGCCTCTGTATCTCCTGAACTATCATTGCCCCTTTGGAACCCTATTGCCTTGAAACTAGCCTGAGGCTGTCTACCTCTACCGCGAAAATAACCGCGAGCGCGCGTCCCAAATTTGTTTCGCGCCTTCGTTCCCGCGTTATAATTATTCCTACGACTCACCGCGTTATATCGTAACGTATTTACCCGCATAGCACGATAATGCCCACTTATGTAGCTATTCCGCTTTACGTTATTCGTATTCATTGTCTCCGAACTCTGCAACGCACTTAATTCCCCATCGACATTCCGTTCTAAATGCCAAAGGAACTCGACCGCATCTCGTATAGTCATTGGTTCCTTTCTAGCAAAAAACGCTACCTGAATATCACGCGGCAACTGTCTGAAAATCGTGTTGATTTTCTCCGTATCAGTAAACGGTATCGTAAGCTCATATATGCTATTCAATTGAGAGGCAAAGAATTCTTCCATACTTTGACCTTTCTTAGAATCAAACTTCGCAGTTAGTGTTTAATTAATTCCTGTTCATTATCACCCCAGAATACCTCTCTGAAATCTTTTTCAAAATCCGAATAGGTTCGCCATGAGTCTCTGTATATGCTCATTCGAACTTTTGCAATTCCTACCAAACTATCCGTTGCCCATATCAAAGCCCTAGAACTATCTCCCGAGACTTTAATATAAGCCTTTAAATCTCTTAAGAAAATCATCGGATTTTCCTTCTGTGTCATTTTCACAATGCATGATTGACGATTTTCTACCGATTATTCAAACGTCTCTAGTTCCTGTCTGTCAGTCTGTCTGTTCGAAGTATTACTTGTATTGCTCGCGCTAGAACCCCTTTCCAAACTGTCTAATCTATTCACTATTTCAGATAACAATTGCGTCACCTGTCCTGACGCCATTTCACTTGTCTGCGAAAGTGAATCGTCTCGTACTACCCGACTAACGTTTTTTCAAAGCCGGCCGGCCATTATTCCTGAACACTAAACCGCCGTAGCTCGTCCGTAAAATTGTGAAAACAATGCCCCTTTTTTTTGCTTATTTCTTACTTACAAAACTGAACTGTTTAAAATCGTTTCTACGTTGTGTTATTTTTAAAAGTAACGCGTTAGACCTTGATTCTTTTAGAATATCTAGGTATCAGACTATCTAGGATATCCTTCGGTCTCGGCACCAGAAAATCTGTAACGGCATTAACGGCTAAGGTCGAGCCACCGCTATCAGTAGCTATGATCGTCTATTCTATCTACCCCAAAATGAGATGTCCCGATTCAGCTGTAAAATTTGTAAGTTAAGAATGATAGGTCAGAATTTCTCGTTCGTTGAGAAGTTCGTTAGGCGTACAATAGTCCAGCGGAAGATTGGTTCAGGAATTTACAGTTTCAAGTTAAGACAGAGAAGCATATATGTCCGCAAGCCGGTAATTCGCATCAGTCAGCGGTGTATTGCGCCAGATCGATCTTTGTTGTATTTTGTGATGGTACCATTGATTTTTTTGTATATATGGGCGCTTGGAACTTCTTTTAGTGGTCGACCACGATTTGTAATATTTGTTTGGGATATCGTATAGATATCCGTCGTAGTTTTACGACGTGAGTACTCAATGATAATTCATGTGCTCGCTAGTAGCGGCTTGTGGTGGTTCCAATTATATAATTAGTTCACGGCAATAACGATCCGAAAAGACCGGTTTACACAATTGCGATTTGATTTTCCAAAATGGGTTTGAACTAGCGGTTACCTCAAAAGGTCCGTAACGTTTTGAAACCTTCAACTCTGCGCAATTTGAGCTGGATGTTATCGAAAGGATAGGAACCGAGGTATATCTCGGCGCTTCAGACACTCACGAAAATCCACTGAAACTCGCAATCACAATTCGCCCAGTTCTGACGCGTAACACGGCAGACCAAAACTGTTTAGAATTTGAAAGACGACTGTCACAGTAGCTAGACGCTGAGACTGAATGCTCTCCCTTCCCCCGCAATCGTATTTATAGTCCCCACATGTCTGAAAAAAAAATGGCGCCCTTTGCGAACAAGCTCTGCCCAAGCGAAGCTTCTTATCACTAACTACACAGGTACTAATTTCAACCATGCCATGCAGATCCGCCGTTCTACAAATTGTGTGTACGCATATTCACTATGATCAACCGTAGGTTATCACTCAAGACATTCGGTATGGCCGATACACAAAATCTGTTGATCGCTGAATTAAGCCTTCCCGACCGCTAGCGCGCGAAACAAAGACCACTAGAATGCTATTCATACTAGTCGTGTCAAACTCGCCATCTCATACCTCAACCGCAATTGTATATTTGCAATCAACATAATAGCTTTCTCCGTATCGTTCCATAATAACCTTTCATTATTTAGTTATTCATATTTTATTCAACGCGCAGCCAAATCGGCTCTGATCCCTACACATCTCGCAGGAATGCGACAAAAAAACCTGACCTGTAACCTTCCTCGAACCATCCCACGCGTCGGCTCATTGTTTTTTGCTAACTTGCCCTGACCTACGCAAAACCCCAAACGTTATATGAATCGATTCTCGTATTCAAAACAGCGCGGCGATGGGCTAGCCCTCTGTCTCGCAAAATGAAGTATCAAATGTACTGACTCTCGTGTACCATTACAGCGTGTGTGTGTCAAGTCATTCCGTATCCCTTTATAGTCTGTGATTCCATTTGTCTTCGAGTTGCGTGAATGTTCTCTCTTGCTTGTTTTGTTTTATTTCGACGACTTTTGCTGTGTTTTTGGACTGCAGGGCAAAGACTGGAGGGCAAAATACTGCGGTAGCTTAGGTGAAGGGTAAAGGGGATGAGCGAAGCGAAGCCCCCTTTATCCTTCGTATCAGGTTGAACATGTAAGAACACTTAAAACATAATAAGTGTTTGCTGATCCTTTTTTGCTGTGAAAATCAGTATGTTTGATGTGCAATTAAATACTTGCCTTTTTTATTAGCCCTTGTAGCTGGAGCTAAGGCGATTTCGAACATCAATACTACAGACAATGACTTTTTGTAAAAATCCTATAGTAAAAAATAACCTCAAAATGGATTTTTGAAAATTCATAACAAAAAATCCATACATTTCCTAGACTGGATATTTTACAGGAGGGGTTACCTACCCTTCCCCCGCCCCCCCCCCTCCCAACTTCGTAGGTTGGAAACCATACCCCCGAGGTTTTTACACAGCAGTGGGTCGATATGGGATGATTATGATGATGGTGACGATTATTTCGCTAACGAAGACAGCAGCAGCATATGCTTGTACTTGATTTAGACTCCTGACAAGGTTTGTCAAACTCTGGCAAGCACAAACTTGTAAACAGGGCCCAATTCTGGTACACATTAACAGCTCCATGACAATTACATTACGATTACGGTCAACTTTAGATATCCAATATTTGGCTTACGGAGAATATTTTTTTAGGCAATTATGGTAAAAATTGAGTCAATTGGTAAGCACAATAATTATTTAATCAACAAAGGGGATGGGATTACAAAATCGTCAGATATTGGATATCTAAACTTGACCGTAATCGTCATCTAATAGTCATTGAGCTGTCATTGTGTACCGGAATTGGGCCCCTGTGCGTCTGTGATGGCTTGCGTGAGTCCAAATGGAGCCAATCTTTAGTCGTTTTTGACTTCTGTTAACAGCAGGGGAAATGCTATGCGTCAGTCTTCTTGTTTCGCTTTAAAAAGAAAGGGAGTCCAACACATTTTATTGCTGCATAGTACTATTGGACACCATCAATGTATCTAGTGACACACTTGTGAATCGCTAATACCTTTGGAAAATAGCTCTGTCCCTACTGTTGACAGATGCTACTTTTAAGAAAAGCTCCACTTTATTCAAAAAAGATACTTTTAATTGCGGTAATTTTGTTCGTGAGTTCTAAAAATTACCAACTCGTGACGTCATAGTCAAGTGCAGCATTTTTTTAACACAAAACTGTGTTTATGAAATACAACTACCGGAAATATACTATATTGTTAAAGGCATCTATATCTATAGACACATATAGATATGATGAAAAAAATATTTTTGGTTTCAGTTCCATGTATGGGAAGCCCCTATTAATTATTTAATTTTTTCAATTTGTCTATAAAAATCGTAAAGCGGTTCACAGAATACATTTCATATTCTTTATTGCACAGAAATAAATAGTAAGGTAATAAAACATTTTATGAGCAAAGGCGAGCTTATCTCTAAAGAGAGATTTCTACCAGCAAACCTAGGTAGGACAGGAAAATTTGTGCAACATCTACATACCAAGTTTCAACTGTGTAGTCCTAATAGTTTCTGCATAAAGTTGCTGTGACATACGGACGGATTAGGGTTCCTTGTTTCTCTACAGAACCCTAAAATCGGTCAAATGCGAGTCGGACTCGCACACGATGGGTTCCATACCACCCTACAATGATAGGGAAAGTTGTTTACAAAGTTACGTACACGGAGTGTGCGGCTACTTTCACACTCCATGTACGTAACCAGGTGCATTAAGGCGCTACCTCGCCGGTGCAAGGTCCCCCGTTACTCCAGGCGGAAAGACCCGCAGTGTGAGAGGGACGGAATCGGGAAAAAATGAAAAAACGTAGCGCTAAATCACAGAATAATTGTTTAAAAATAAACGCTATTTTGTTAAAAAGTTTTTTAAGGAGATTTTGCGAATACATAATATCTACATTTTGATCGCAGTTCCACAATGAAATTAGTTAGGATTTCAGAATTACAGGAAAAAATAAAATAATTTAGGGGTGTTTTCGTAATTAAATTCTATCGAGAAAATTTCATCCAATCGCGTTTCCCTTTAGTGAAAATCTTAATCAAATACTCAATAAACGTTAACCCAAAAATTAAATCTGTAGATGACTTCATGATGGAGTAAATGGATTCGAAAAAAACCCATTTTTTTTTTCGTATCACCATAATAAGTTTATATGCGGTAGGTTTTCCTGAAATGTTTGACTTAATTTCGATATTTTGTATTTTTTCATAATTTTAGACTGTAGTTTTGGAGATGAGGGGGGAATGGTAATTTTTTGCACTTTTTTGATCATAACTTCTTAAGTTATCAAAACTAAAATGTTTTTTTTTTATGTAAAAACCCTTTTTAACGCTTCGCTGTATGCCTTATTTATTACAGTATATTTTTTTCATTTAGTTATTTTACCCCGTCCACTTTTTTGTAGGCAATTTTTTTCATATTAGACTTTTAATAATTTAGCGGTTATCAGGATAAGTATTTTTGCAGAAGCTTACAAGACTCATATAGTTCCTAAAAAAAGTGCTTGTGACAGACAGACAGACGGACGGAGGGACACGCGAGTGATCCTTTAAGGGTTCCTCCTTTTGAGGTACGGAACCTAAAAAACCTTAGGTCTTGTATGTTTACATGCTATAACGTCGCTTTTTCTGGTTCCTACGATACTGGCTATCCTAGTGTGGGGCCGGAAGTAATGTTTGTGTCTCTATGTATTTTTTTTTTTTTTATTATCTTAGGAAAACCAAGGTTTACATTTTTTTTGTAGGGTTACAACGTAGTACACATAAAAACCACTAATAGGTTCTCACCGGTAGAAGTTACATATTAATTAAAACTAGAAGCACTAAGCAACGCATTATTAACCTCGCTCAAAGTGTTGACGAATTGATATTAATTACCGCAACAGGATAAACTAAGAATATTATGTGGGCTCAAAGAACCGCTCGCTCAACATCCGCCTCGCTGATGGTACACTGGTACAGAAAAGGTTCAGTTCAACCTGTTTGCTAAGTAGGTTATATTTGTTACACGCACGCCATAAGTAACTATTCTGTCTGTAATTGGTATTCGCTTTCGGTAAATAGATGGTAGGGTTACTCCTGAAATTCCTTTGAGGAACTTTTAACGAGAGCTTAGCTAAAAGTTGGGGACAGTCTATCTTAGCCGAGGCAATTTTAAGCAGATAAGTAATATCAGCTATCTCGCGTCTTAGTTCAAGAGGTAAAAAAGGTGGTGTTTCTTGCAGACATTTAGGTAGTTCGAGGAGTTTAAAGTATCCTTTATACGGTAGCACAGGAATTTCAAAAATTTCTTTTGTATGTTCTCAAGACGAGTAATGTATTCCTGGTAACTCGGGTTCCAGATCTGACGGTGACTTCTAACAAAAGTGCAATATAATATTTTCAATGTTTTAGCTCTGGCAAATCCCACCGAACTACGCATCACAAGTCCCAGGGCCCTATAGGCTTTGGCTGCAACAATGTCGAAATGACTGTCAAATAGTAGTTTAGTGTCATGCATGACTCCAAGATCTTTGACGTGAGTTTTCCTTTCAAGTACATGACCTTTTATGGTATAACAATATTAAGACTGTACAAAGTCCCTCTTACGGCTAAAAGTAACAGAAAAACATTTAAATGGGTTGAGGCCCAGTTGGTTAAGACAACAATAATGGTCAAGACGAGACAGATCTGCCTGAATGGCGTCGATATCGTCCTGTGAAGAGATGGCAGAAAAAACTTTCATGTCATCTGCAAAGCAGAGAAGACAAGATGAGTGAAGACATGAATTAATGTCGTTCACGAAGATAACAAAAAGTAAAGGTCCAAGCAGTGAACCCTGGGGAACACCGCTAGGGATTGATACCCTGCTAGATATGTAATTGCTAATTACCTCAGCCTGTGTACGATTACTTATGTATGACGAGAACCACCTGAGCAGATCGCCTCTTATACCTATATTTTGTAGTTTGATTAGAAGGAGCTTATAATTAATTCTGTCAAATGCCTTACTGTAATCGGTATATATAACGTCAACCTGTTTCATTTTATCCATAGTAGCACTAAGGTTATCGTTTAACAAAACCAAGTTGGATACTATCGAGCGCCCCCTCAAAAAACCATGCTGAAAATCACTAAACGAATTTTTAAGTGCAGCGTAAATTTGATTGTAAACTATTTTCTCAAATACCTTTGAAGTTAAACAGAGTTTGGAAATGGGTCTGTAATTCAAAATGTCCGATTTTTGTCCTTTTTTGTGAACTGCGGTGATATAAGCGGATTTCCAGATATTAGGGACAGTACAGACGGATAATGATTTTTTAAAAAGAAGAGTAATCGGTAATGATATGGTTTTAGCACAGTTAATAAGAAAGCGCGCATGAATATGATCAGGGCCCGCGGATTTAGAAGGGTCCAACTTAAGTAGTAATTCGCGCACCACAGTTATGAAGCGGGATCAGGCAAATTTACAGAAGAGGGCAGCAATGTTGATTGACTGTTTGCGGAAGGTGAGTCAGGACGTAAGAATGTGGATGGGAGTAATTTGAAAAGGCGTTACAAATACTCTCTCACCCGAGTTAACAACATCAGATCCATAATTCATTACACTTGGTATGCCATTTGAGTTGCTCGTTGATTTAATATTAAATCAATAGACTCATATGAGTCCAAAATGTTTTAGGGTTTTTTTGAATGGAATCTTCTACCGACGTAATATATTTATGGTAACAGAGTGATTCTATTTTTTTTATTCTCTTGCGCAGTATGTTGTAAGATTCTAAATCAAATCTATTTTTATAAATTTTATATTTACGTACGAATTTTCGTTTTTCTTTGATAGCTTTAATTAATGACTGGGAATACCATTTGGGAAATAAGCTGTGAGTTAACGTTTTTGATGGAATATGGTTATCGCGGAGATTATTAAAAGTTTTATAAAAAAATGACGTAGAATCATCTAGAGACATGCCTGAAAATGTTGTGGTCCAATCGATATCCAGTATTTCATTATTGATCGAGTCGTAGTCTCCTTTGCCATAATGATATACAATGCTTGGAGCCGTTTTTAAGAGGTCGAAGTTTAGGAGGGGTAATACGATGGTTAAGGCACTATGGTAGGGATCAATAGGCACCAACGGATCATCACACTCGCTAACTGATATATTATATTCACTGGATAAGACCAGGTCTAAAATCCTACCAAATTTGTTTAGCACGCCATTATATACTGTCGGAAGTTGTGAGTGCTGAGTTCATCAATCAACAATAAATCGTCTGGTGTACAGTAATTGGTTGGTGAAAAGGCATTTTCGTCATTAGGAAGCCAAATTATGCCATTGAGGTTAAAATCGTGGGTATAGGCCTCCTCATAAACCCGCCATTCAGCACGGTCCTGCGCAACCCGCGTCCACAGCTTCCCTGCCACCCTCGCCACATCGTCGGACCATCTGGCAGATGTTGTGTTTGTATTTTGACAACCCGAATGGCCGAGTCGGCAGTGACCCTGCCTACAAAGCCAAGGGTCCCGGATTCGAGTCCCGGTGGGGGCAAATATTTGTTTGATGAGAACGGATGTACCCTAGTCATGGTTGTTGTATCTATCTAAGTATAATATTTATCTATATAAGTATGTGTATCGTTGTCTAGTACCCAAGATACAGGCAATTCTAGTTTGGGGCTAGATCAATGCGTGTAAATAGTGTCCAAGGTATTATAAAAAAATAAAAAAACTAATTAGTTATTTCAATAATTTGCAGTGTCAAAGAGGGCAGCACAAGCTCTAGAGCAAGTAGACTCAGCCGTACCCCCTCTCCCCTTCACTTTGCGCTGCACAAGCAAGGCTGTCACTTCGAGTCCTGCTGCGGTATATGCAACCTCTTCCCGGGGGTGCTGCTCATCGCCTTCGCACAGATTCTCGTCGGCTGCGTACTCCTGACCGCGATACTGACGAAGGGGGATCAGTACGACGAGATGCACCAGACGCAAGAGTCGCATGGTTTGTAGCCATCGACTTGTTTATTCTAAGCTACGAGCTGGAGTTTAGATTAGAGACCAAAATAGTAATTTATTTACTTAAGGGGGTACCTCGTCCGTGCAAAGGTCCCTGCTACTCCAGGCGGAATGGCCCGCAGTGTGAGAGGGACGGCATCTGGGAAAAATGACAAAAAGTCGGTTTTAAATTCATACAAAATTACCTAAAATAGCTATGAAAAATTCTATAATAGGTAATTTAGGTATTATCCAAACCCACCTAAATAAATATTTTTGAATTTTGTGTGCTATTCCAATTTATCAGAAAATCAAAAAAAGTGTAAATTTAGAACTCAGTTCAATAATAATTTATATCGAGCGAAATTCCTCCAATCGCGTTTCTGTTATTACAAATTCTATAAAAAGGCCCCAAAATTGTTAATTTATTTAACTTGGGACTTATTTTGAACAGCAGAGAAATAATTTAAAAAAATGTCGATTTTGTCGATATATCACCTTAAGTATATCCTCGCCAGGTAATCGATAGTGCTACAGAAGGCTTTTCCGATGGATCTACAATCTGTTCCAGAGCTTCCAATTAAAATAGACCAAGTTTTCATCTTGTCGCTAAGGATTTTGTTTTTCAACGCTGCCACAAAAATCCTTGTTTGGAGTTTTTGGCCTATAGTGTTGATGTCAGATGTGAATTCTCAATTTATCATCGACCTACGATATCAGCTTCGTTTAGAAGTTGGCTGTGGCCCTCAACCTCGTATTGTCATCGGTATAATGAATACGATATTTATCTGCTGGTCACATTCTATTTTCTTTCAGTGATGAGCATGGCAACCGGTGTGGTACTCAGCAGCATCACCGGCGCTGGTCTTCTTCTGATGGTGGTGGCACTCACAGAGAACTGCCGCGCCATGTTGGTGAGACTACTCAAGTTTAGACTATAATTGTATAGAATAAAGCAGCAGAGCTTAATAACGTTCTACAATGTCAATATCGATTTACCTTATTGCACATAAACACGGTGAATTACAAACAAAAACGGAAAACCATTTACAATAATAAACTCCGGCCTTTATCCGGAGACGAGTAAGATTGAGCCATGCTCCAACACGATGGCTCATTGCGGGTTGTTGGAGCGGTGTCGGGCTGGTGGCCAACCCGACTGTCAGAAGTCATCAAGCTGCTCTATTAGGCCCTCTGGAAAAGGCGGGCGTTTCTCTAAAAAGAGAATTCTTCCCGCAGACCTAGGCAGGACAGAACAGTCTATTGCTATACGAGCCCAAATGCAGATATATAGCTATGCCGATAAATGACATGTTCGTGGCGTCTGACGTCATGTTTCGTTTCGGCTATACATTGCGTTTCGCAGAGTTGAATTTCCCGCACTCACTTTGATTTTTTTATTTCCAACTTTGTGCAACTATATGAGGGCTAAATAATAAAAGTAATATCTTAGATACAATGTCAGGACGATAAGGATTGAGAAAAATTAAATCCCAGCTAAATATCTAATAAACCACACCAAGAAAAGACTATTTACCGACGGCCCGCTGCGCTCATTTAGGCCTACAACTAACCTAACGATGTCCGCTGACGCAAATTCTCCCGTACCTCAAGAGGAAAAACAAGATGACACCCCCGGTTCCAACTCGGAATTGAATGAGGATATGGAACTGGCATCCGATTGCTCGCCCCCAGCCTTTGTTTTTCATAGAACCAAACGGCAGAGAAACAATGAAACTTCACCCTCATCTTTGCAGATGGATGAGTTTAAGTCTGATATGAAACAACTTATTAAGTCAATAATCTCAGAGCAAAAAAATGATCTAGAGGTAATTAATAACAATCTTATGGAAATCCAACAAACAAACTCCAATATTGATAAATCTGTTGGAATACTGACAGCTCAAAACCAAGAACTTCGGAAGAAAATTCAACAGCTTGAGTCACAGGCCAAACAAGACCGTGAGTACATTTCTATTTTGGAGGACAAAGTGGAAGACCTACAGAGAATTTCACGGAAAACAAGTATTGAACTAAAGAATGTTCCCAAGAAATCTAATGAGTCTAGAAATGACCTGATAAACATGGTCAAGACCATGGCTTACTCCATAAATATGAACATGGTTGAGAGAGATATAACGGATATATTCCGCTTAAAGGGCAAGTCAGACAAAATCAACAACCCGACAATTATTGTAGAATTTGGCTCATCTCTACTAAGAACCGATTTTCTGAAAAAAAAACAAAAGATTTCAACATAAAGAACAAATCCAAATTGCAGGCCAAAGACCTTGGCCATACAACCGAAGTTAATACGCCCGTGTTTGTCGCTGAACAGCTGACTTCCAAGGGAGCCCGACTACATTTCCTTGCACGTGACCTGATAAGAACCCAAAAATACAAGCATTGCTGGGTCTCTTTCGGACGAGTTTTTGTGAGAAAGAATGATACGTCTAAAATCATACAAATCCAACACGAAGCGCAGGTTCAAAATCTTCTACAGCAAGAAAAGTGACTATCTGTGTGTAACGATTCTATAATTAGTCTACCGATTTTATATCCTGTAAGTAACGAATCTACCATGCTTAAGCTTACTTTTACTATATCTTTTGCTGTAATACAACCACTAAATACTTTTATACTAAGACTATACACTACATTTACATCTTATACTCATGATACACAAAACCCTAAACACAAAATAACAAATCAAACACAACCACAAACACACACAAACACACAGCCTAAACCATACATTCTTCCTAGCTTACCACCTGGAAACACTCAACCCACCTTGCCTAACTCATATCCTAAAAACTATAAAAACTTCATGACGAACCTGTACATACCTAGTTTAATCTATACTCACCTGCCCAAATCAACCAACAAAGATCACCATTTCCAACCACGACCCCTGCTTAACACCATCTTACTCAATGGATAATGATCTATATACACTGCAAGTAATAGACTTTGTGGAAGCAGCAAAATCAGTAAATTGCAACATAGGCGATCTAGCAACATATAACCTAAATTCAAATGATTTTACATTAATAACCCAAAACATTAGGAGCATTTATAAAATTTTGATAATCTCCAAATTACACTTTCAGAATTACCCTATGAAACCGATATTATTATACTGACTGAATGTAGACTAAACACGAATTAACCAATTCCAGTTTTAAATAACTATATCTCGCATCAAACGCTTAATCAATTAAATCAAAATGATGGGGTAATAACTTACATAAATAAAAATTGCTTCCAAACTAAAGTCGTTGAGCTACATCTTGTGGAAGCCACTGGCATTCAAATTACAACCTCTAATTACACCATAATAGGTATCTACAGCTCGCCATCTCATTTAAATGCAGACAACTTTATTAACTCCCTTGACACTTACCTTCAAACCCTTGGGGAGTGTAAAAATATCATAATTCTGGGAGACATAAATATCGACCTAATAGCAACCCCCAATGAGAAACCGCAAGAGCCTAGAAATACACTTAGCTACCTGAACACCCTATGTATTCACGGCCTATTGCCTGGCCACACTCTGCCTACAAGAGAGGATAGCTGCCTTGATCATGTTAATCTCAAACTAGATACAAGACATAACTTGCCTTTTGTCGCTGTCCTAAACACCACAGTTACGGATCACTACATGGTTACTCTGAATGTCACACGCACCCACAAACTAGTAATCCCTCAAAAATACAGAACAACTATTAATTATGAAAAAGCATGCATGGCCCTGATAACCACCGATGTCTCTTTTCTTAACATCTACTATGATCCTAATACCTATGCTAACGCTCTTGTAGGTATGATAAAAACGGCTATTCTCAATAACTCTAAAACTACTGTAAATCCCTGTAAACATAGAATCTTAAAGCCCTGGATAACAACAGGTATTTTGATATGTATTAGACTCAGAAACCTAATGCAAATGAAACTTAGAAATGATACATCGAATATAACTCTAAAAATAACTTTTAAGCGCTTCCGCAACTTCTGTATCAATCAAATTCAAAAAGTAAAAAGACAATACAATAGAAATAAAATAAATGACTCAATAAAACAACCAAGAAAACTCTGGACAGCCATAAATGAAATAGCCCAATTCAAACCCCCAAAATCATCCAACGGTGACCTATTAAACATTGCACCAACACCCTTGGCCTCTGTGAACAGTATTAACCATTTTTTTGTTAATATTGAGCAGGACCTCGCAAAGTCCATCATCAATACATCTAGCACAGTAATAACTAGTACATTTTCCCGTAATACAAACTTATCCTCTTTTGTTCTGTTGGATACTGACCCACAAGAGGTGAGCAATTTTATAATTTTATAATGAGCCTTGACTCGGACAGCGCCGAGGGTTGGGACGGTATTCCCACAAAATTTGTAAAGCTCTCGATGGACTTTCTAGCTCCATTGATCAGTAATCTGACCAACCTCTGTTTCAACGCGGGAGACTTCCCGATAGCACTAAAACGGTCTGTAGTGACGCCTGTTTTTAAAAGTGGTAACCGCTCAGATGTCAATAATTATAGACCAATCTCTGTTTTAACCTCGATATCTAAAATTATCGAGAAACTGACCAACAAGAGGCTGGTCAGCTACCTCAATAAATATAATATTATCTCAAATTCCCAATACGGCTTCAGAAAGGGACTCTCAACGCAAGACGCTATCACAATACTAGTAAATACCATAGCAAGAGAGGTAGACAGGAGCCAGAAGTGTCTGACAGTCTTTTTAGACCTTAAGAAGGCCTTTGACACCGTGTCTGTCCCCATTCTCATTAACAAACTAGATAATATTGGTATTCGTGGTACTGCTCTGTCCTTATTTGAAAGCTACCTACACGACCAAACACAAAAGGTAAAAATTGAAAAACTTATTAGTGAGGAAGAATCTGTCACCTTTGGTGTCCCGCAGGGGAGTCTCCATGGCCCGACGCTCTTCCTAATATACATAAACGATCTATGTAACCTTGGGGGCGTCGGGGGGAGGATCTTCTCCTATGCAGATGATACTGCAATAGTTTTCTCGGGGGAATCATGGGATACGGTACATAAAGTTGCTGAACTAGGACTGGTTAGGGTTGCCAACTGGTTAAATGAAAATCTTTTGTCATTAAATGTTCAAAAAACAAAGTACATTTGTTTTGAGCCCTACATAAATTCCCAGCCTAACGACAATTTCTTTTTAAAGATACATAGCTGCGCGGATCCTGGAAACCTAGGTTGTGACTGCCCACATATACAGAAGGTTGAGAACATCAGGTACCTGGGAGTCATAGTAGACCAACGGTTAAGCTGGTACGGCCATATTGAGCTGATTATGAACAGAGTACGTAAGCTGACATGGATCTTTAAATCACTCTGATTCGTTATGAATAAGGAACTCCTAAATAAAACATACATAGCATTGATTCAATCAGTGATTACCTACTGCATACCAGTCTGGGGGGGGACAGCAAAAACCAAATTTATGGATGTGGAAAGAGCCCAGAGGTCTTTCGTAAAGGTTATGTACAGTCTACCTCGCAGGTTTACTACACAATCCCTATATGAGACTAGTCACCTCCTATCAGTTAGAAAACTATACATTCTTAACTTAATCCTGTCTTACCACAAATCTCTGGTGTATGACCAATCCATAAATACCAAAAGACGAAACGACAAAGTTGCCCCACCGCAGACAGTTCGCACAGTCTTCGCTGAACGACAATATGCCTGTCAATCAGCCTTTATATATGACAAAGTAAACAGAATTTTATGCATATACCACCTTCAGCTACATACTTGTAAAGAGACTGTAACTAAATGGCTAAATACACTTAACTATGAGGAAGTTGAAAACCTTCTTCAAAGACCTTCTTAAACGATGATTAACTAATATAAGTACTCACCAAACCCCTTTACATACTGCATTCTCACAGGCACTACCTACCAGTATAATAATAGACCCCATGGTTTGTACAACCTGTTTGTTGGTAGGTTTAACTGTTACCATATGTGGATGTTTACAAACCCGATCCCAAGGTTCATTATAATGCAACCGTAGGGCATAGGAACAGTTACTATCACGCATAGGTACACAAAACACACACACATATACACCCTCACTCAAGCACACACACACACACACACACACACACAAACACAACACACACACATACAACACACACACATACACAAAACACATATACCCTTATCTGTTAATATTTAAGAAAAGTAAAAATGCTTACCTAACTTTACGCTAGAATCTTAGGAGAAGTTGCGAGTCATTCCCAACACAAGTATTATTATTACTTACTGGGAAGTCTTGTTATATGCTATGTTAACAGTTTCTATGAAATTAAACAACTTTTTGTTTTTTGTTTGTTTGTTTAAATATTCCATATTCCCATAAGATGTGTCTTTCGACTAAAACACCTGGTACGTTCTAAGACTTGTTACTTTGTTTACTTTCCCAGGTCTATTTGCTGGTCGCATGTGTAGTTTGGCTCAGTATCGTGACGCTGGCTGTCGCCAAAATCGGTCGCGCATGCGGAAAGTTCAAAGACGGTGAGTTACATGGACTCGCAACTATCCATCATCACGCCACAGAATAAGTGCCTAGCGATACAGAAAGATCACTCCTCAAAGACACTTAAATAAATAGCTACTCTCGCTGCGCGGCAATACAGCGCAATATTGCTCGCTCCTGCGCCACATCCAATAATCGCTAAACACCAACAGAATCAGATCTCAAGCGCGCGGCTAGCGTGCGAGCCTGGCCGCCACTTATTGATACGACTGCCCGTGGGGCGCTCCGGCCGAACGTACCTAAGCTGCGTAGTGACACCCCTCTGATCATGCTTAGCCCACATTAGTGTTTGGCAGAGGCCTCTTCTTTATAGCACCAAATCTCACGGTCCTGTGCAAACCGTATCAAGCGAGATCCCATTGATGATATCGTCGGTTATTGGAGCAGTGGTCTCACTATTGGCACAGATGAATGAAAGCTATTGGCCATGTTGCTTCCCTTAGCCACCACTTTGAACCGACTGATTGCTTCAATAAAACTAGTTTAGAAAATACGCAAGGTTTTAAGATAAAGCATATTTATTATGTTGTGGCACGTCTGAAGGGCTAATACTATTTTAATTTATAACAAGCGCTCTGTGTCTAGTCATACTGGTCCGTTTGTTTGTAAGCCCAGTGCGGAGCCAGTTGGAAAATGCCTCGAGGGATGACTAGACTAGTGATAACTACTAGTTGTAGGTTCTAGAAAGTTCGATCGGAAGTCTTGTTGATAATGGCGTCTCCAGAGCGTTGGCTTACGTCTCGAGACATAGAATTGGCTTTGCTTAAATTGGATATGAGCTATACCTGTGTTTGTAATGTAAACATCAATCTGGAACCTCGTGGATTATGCTAATAATACGAATGCGTCTTCTATTTACATTTGCTAAATATACTGACGTCTTCTCATACTAAGTATTAATCATAACGAGTACACGTATGTGGCGAGAAACGGAAGGGGGGGAGGTTGTATTGAGTATTTAATTTTCGTAACAAATACCCACAAATATAGAAACGAAGACATAAATAAGAATTAGCTGATAATATTAAGAAAAAATATTTTATTGTTTCAATTTTTTTCCTCTGACCATAAACATTTTTATTTTCATTTTTGTCTTCATCATAATCTGCTCTGTTAAAGAGCGTTTCAAAATCAATTCGTTTCTAACAGTCTAGAACCGGCACATTGTCGAACTAAAAAGTCATTATTCTAAAATAATCACTCATGGAGTCCTAATATGCACCCCCGAAACACGCATCACAAACTCCAAGAATTCTGATAACAGTGATGACTATGGACACTCAAATAAAAAAAAAGTTGCTCAAGTTTTAAGTCCCTTGAAGGTTGAATTTTAGTTAATCACTGTTCAAATGCGATTTGGTACGAAAACATCTCTGAAGAAACAAGGGTAATTCTCACGAAATTTTGAAATTCATGTCTTGCCTGATTTTTTATAAAGTATCCAAATTTATACAATTAATGTTATTTCATTATTTACTATGGTGGCTACTTAATACTATATTTAGTTTCTAGTTAACTAAATAATTAGTATTTATTTTTCCCTATGAAACACCCGAAAATCATTTCCCCACTGTGTCCCAAGCTCCAGATTGAAATACATTTCCCAAAATTTACAGTCATAGTTTTACTGACCTAATGTAAAGAAAAAAATAAAAGATTAATTTTGTACAATATTTTTTCGTCTGTCCGAGAAAACAGAATCATTTCCAATTCAAAACGCTCATTTTGAAGGAAACTGCAGTTCAGGGTGGTATCATCATTTCTACGCAACTGTACGCGCTATACAAGCAATATGAATGTGTGCGTGCAATGCTCACACAAAGAAAAAAAATGTGGCGTATCTTTTTGACGACGCGAAGTTTTGAATTTCGTCTAAGGACGATTCAATACAAATTCTATAAATACTCCTCATTTCGACGCCACCCAAAGAAATATTCACTTCAAAATGCGTCGCGCGCGCGAGTCGCGGGACTTCGACTCGCCGTTGCCAGGCAACGATTTCCCCCTCTCGCGCCTGCCCCGGGACAACCACCCGGATCGCTCGGCTCGCTCTTGCTTTGCCAGTCTCGCCAAGCCGCCTCCGCCCGTGCCGACCGCAAATTCACAACATTTCAAATTATAAACCCCATAATTTTAATGGCTAATTCGAAAGTTGGTCGAGAGCCTAAGGAATTTTCATTTTACCATTTTCCAAAATTTTGATTTTTCATAATTAAATAAATTTTTTAATCTTGAGTTTTTGGAAAAAGTTGATGTAGGCATAATGGACCATGTTACCTTTGCCAGAACATAAAAAATGACATTGTCAAGGCTTTGTCTTTGCCTGTCCCAGAAAGTTAAAAAAAATAAAAGGCTGCGTTCGGTTTGAACGTCTCATTTGAAGCCTGCGACGAACCCACCTTACATGCTATCTCTTTTGCAGGCGTAGAACTTGTATAGTGCTATTCTTCTGTTAATTTTATGCGGGTTTTTCTTTCTGAAAACACAATCAAACCGAACCGAAACGAGAGTCAGCTAGTATTTTTTTAATACTAGGCCTTTGCCTAAATTTATTTGTAAATGTCATTGTAGTTCTTCTGCCTACATCCTCGATATCTGAATTATTTTCAAAGTATCTTTAAAACGAATGAATGGAAAAATATATTTAAATGTGTTTAGTATTAAGCATTCAAATACAGGGTGTCCGCCGGCAGATTTTACACTTTGAATAATAATAAAAATTCAAATATTAAAGTATACAAAGTTATTTATTTATTATAATACAATAGTATGATGCGGATTTTTTTTAAATCACTTCTCTTAAATGGCGTCCATTTTCCCGGACACATTCTTCCAATCTTGTCCTCATGTCCCTGAAAACTCGCTTGCAGAGATCGAGAAACTTCGTCTCTCACTGGATCTGCGTTTTCCGGAGTCGAAAAAGAAGTTGAAGGACCAGGCTTTGTAATATTTTTGGCTGATCCTGTTTGCCCGAACTTCTTTACCCATGACCATATCAACTGGTTCGACGGGCCATCCTTTCGAATATTGTAGTGCTTCGCCACATTCACAGAATTATTGTTTGCGAAATATGCTTCCACAGCAAAATCGCGATGCGCCCCGGTCCACTGACTCATGTCATGGCTACTAAATAACCCGCAACACTTGCGCACCGAATGGAATGATACCCCGCTCCCCCCTACCGCTTTCTAGGCGTCGCAAGATGATTTAAAGTGTAAAATCTGCCGGCGGACACACTGTATATCTCTATGGACATTCAATCTTATTAGAGCAACATTACTTGTGTGTGCGTTTTTACAAGGAGTTTGTATATGTTTAGTATTGTTTGCACTAGGAATTTGCGAGTATTTTTTATGCAAGGAGGTTGTATAGCATTGAGATGTAGGTCGAATATATTGGTGTGTTCCATCGATATAAATACTATTCAAGTCTGTGGTGTGTTCTAAATTCATACACCAAAGTACTTTTTTAGTGCTTTTAGATTTCTCCAGGGCCTTCGACTGTATTAGCATACCCCTACTATTATCCAAGATGTCTTATTACGGGTTTGATGTCACTGCTACAAAATGGTTCAGTAGCTATTTGTCTGGCCGTGCGCAGGCAGTTGCATTGCGTAGGGTGGATGGTAGTGCTCTGCGGTCCTCTGTTTGTCCTGTGACAAGAGGAGTACCGCAGGGTTCGATACTCGGGCCTCTACTCTTCATACTGTATAGCGCTGATATCACTAACAGTATGGAGAGCTGCAAGTATCACCTGTACGCGGACGACGTGCAACTTTACTTTTCTAGCGTGCCGTCAGACACATCTGCTGCCATAAACAAGATAAATGCTGACCTAGACCGTATTTCCTCTTGGTCGGACAAGAGCTGTTTAGTTCTTAATCCTGGCAAGTCGAAATATGTCGTTTTTGGGTCAAAACATCAAATCCGTAATACCCTTGAAGCTCTGACTTCCGGGAATGTCGCCGTCATGGGCGAACCAATCGAACGGGTGGTAGAAGCAACCAACCTCGGCCTTTTAATGGACGGGAATTTGCGCTTTGAGAACCACATACTAAATGTTGTGAGTAACTGCTTCTATCGCCTCAAAGTTCTATATAATATACGAGATTACCTTAGTGTCGATTTGCGTGTTGACCTATGTGAATCACTTATATTATCTAGGTTAAACTATTGTGATGTCGTGTATAATGGGTGCATTAGTGGTCGTTCCAAGAGGCTCATACAACGAGTGCAGAACGCATGTGCTCGTTTTTGTTTCAGAGTCCCTCCCCGGTCCCACATCACTCCCTACTTGAACGCCGCTAACTTGCTTAACATGCCTGCACGCCGGCGCCTGCACTTGGCCACTTTGCTGTTCGGGGTGGTAAGACACAAAACCCCCACCTACCTTTTTAATAAACTGGTTTGGTCCAAAAGTGTGCGCAGGTTCAAGGCAATGGCCATTATACCTATGCACCGAACCACTGCTTTCAGAGGTAGTTTCAAGTTTGCGGCGTCTAAGTGCTGGAATGATATCCCTCCTCCTATCCAAGGGGCGCTTAGCAGATACACCTTTAAGCGTATGCTTAAAGGCTATTTGTTGACGCTCCAGAAAACATCCTAATCCCCAGCACTGTGACAGCAATAAATATGCCAATTGCATTTTTTTTTTTTTATCTAGTTTTGTTTGTTATTCTTACTGTAAATATTATATTAATGAAGCTGCATCTAGGTAGTGTTTACATTATTATCTCACTTTGTATTTATGTTTATTTCTCTTTCGCCTGTCCCAAAAATCTAGGTAGTTTATAGATATATATTCTTTTGGTATGACGTTTCCATGAGTCACCGACGGTGCTGGCTGAAAATCAGCGCTGTAGGTGTCTGACATCTCAGCATAATGCTGAGCCAGTGTCCGGTTCACTGCCGCAGAGACACACTTGTTATATGTTTTTTTGTTTTGTTTATTTTTTGTTTAATATGCGTGTCCTGTGTGTTTGTGAATAAATGTTTCTTTCTTTCTTTCTTTCTTTCTTTCTTTCAAATTAGTGAGTAAAAAAGCTTGAAAAGGCGGGATTTCCTTGTTATTCCACAACTGCCCTAATGCGAATATCAATATTACTTTTAATTAAACTGTGTATTATACTGTGTACTCAACCTGTTTTATTTCCTTACATTAGGCGTGAAAAGCACATAGTAAATGCCTCGGTAGAAAGTGCAATAGATGGACTCGCATCTTCGCGGGCCTCACCTGCGGCTCGGCCCTTGAACTAACTCGTCCATCTATTGCTTACTTTCTCTACCTGGGCAACAATGTACTGTAGTTAGGGGTTAGTCTAAAACCTCACCACGTATCACCAGGGGGGGGAGGGGGAGGGGGTTAAAAAAAGTTGCTAAAAACATCTCCGCTATTATGATACTTTTTTTAAAGTGACATTTTTGTGGGTAAAATAGCATTCTTTTGATTTGTGTTCCAATTTGTTTTAAGAACAAAAAAGGGTTTCGAAGAATTATTCAAAATTCTACAAACCAATTTTATCTCTTAAAGTCTGGCCGCTGAGAGAATGCGATCCTGACCCCTGTCAGTTTGGGATGAGTAGATATGGGAGATTATTAACGTTATTGCTTAACGTTACTAACTTTACTGGCCTAACGTTATTTTTTATTAACTTACCCGCGGCTTGCGAAATATGTAAATTAAAATGGCTTAAGTTTAAACGATCACCAAAAACGCATCTATTTTACTACCAATAAATTCGGTCAGAATTAGTGAACGATCACCAAATTGTGTTTGGATACATGATCACCGAACTTCTTTTTATGTTTTGTGTACTTAAGTTTATGTTTACTTTTTATTAAAATTGTTGCCAATAGAAAAAAAAAAAACAATATATGTTATGTTACGTTTTATTGCACAAATTAATAAAACAAAAACCTAATTAAACCAATTTAACTAAATAAAACCTTAAATCTATTTTCAATTCAATTCACATTCGCTTGACGAACTGTTGTCGCTGTCTTCTTCCCCAGCTTGAATTTCATTATCAATCTATCAAACAATCAATCAAATCAATTCGTACGTCTCGTCAAAATCTTCGAAAATAAGGTTTTTTTTTTTTTGACGACCTTCACCCAGTCATCCCTTGTGACTTTTTTACAGTCTTCTTTCAGAAGGCCCATCAACTTTTTGCCGAATGGCGGTGCAGTGTTATGGCAATCTGCATACCCTTTAATTTGAGCCCAGATCAACTCAATTGCATTATACTGGCATTAGTACGGAGGTATTCTACACTTTGTAGTATTTAAATCTGAGGCATTCACTTTTGTGGGAAGTAGCAGCAACTTATCCTAAAACACAGGGTTCACCCTATTTTAGGAAGTAGCGATATATCCCATGTTTACCCTGCTAAACAAGCTTGTAATGGCCATTTATTTCTGTAAATAAACGATTATTATATATTATATATATTCTCAGAACACGATGACCATATTCCAAAGCCAGTTCATCTATTTCGTATCGCACATTCGGAGGCTTATTTTCTTTAACTAATTTCAATAGATTTGCTTTGATTACCTGCATGTTTGCGTCAATGCCCTTTTCTTGAAGGCAAGCCACCAAATCTTCTTTTTTGTTGGCTTGGGTCGGTGCTTTCTGCAGTTGTACCGAATGGTAAGACGCATTATCCATAAATATAACTAAAGGCTCTGGCAGGCCAGGCAGTAGCACGCTCTGGAACCACTTTAAATGTAGTGGCATTCATTTCTTCGTGGTAATCAGTGGTATTTTTTGACTCAAATACCAGTAAGCCGTTTTCCTCAAAACCGTACTTTGAAGTACCGGCGTGGCATATTGTGAGCCGGGCTCCTTGACCCATCGGTACTTTTGACTTCAATGCTGCTGTGCCATCGGTCCAAGACCAAGACACCATGTGATTTACAAAAAAACAATCTTGAAAAAAAAAACTTTTTAAAAGAAAGAAAGAAAGAAAGAAAGAAAGAAAGAAAGAAAGAAAGAAAGAAAGAAAGAAAGAAAGAAAGAAAGAAAGAAAGAAAGAAAGAAAGAAAGAAAGAAAGCAAGAAAGAAAGAAAGAAGTTTATTTGTAACAGGAAACAAAAATAGGAGTCAATATTGAACAACTAGGTACATAAGAATATTTCCTGTCACAAGCCGGCCTCAACTCAGCATATGCTGAATGCGAACAATCAGCGCTGGTCTTCCGTTGTGACCGACGGGTGACAACACGCACAACAATGTGCACTTTTGTGTAAACATTTATAAACACAGGCAGAAGGAAAAACATTTTAAAAGAGAAACATAGTTAGACATGAATATTCAGACTTTATAGTAGGTAACCGGTTAATTAAAGGTATAAAATAAATCTATATAAATATAAAACAGTATTAATATTAAAGGTCACAATTTCATATGATATATAGTCAGTTATATTGCGCTAGTGTCATTTCGTATAGACTCTTCGAATTTTTGATGCTCAAAAATGAATTTTCTCAACGTGCATTTAAATCCGTATAAACAACGCAGGTTCCTGATTGGTGGAGGGATATTATTCCAACACTTGGTCGCAGCATAGCGGAAGCTCCCTCTAAAGGCAGCAGAGCTGTGCCGCTCTGTAGCGAGCTGCGTTGAGCATTGGCGGGACACATGGTGCCTCGACTTAAATGAAAGTTTCTCAAAAAGATAACTTGGCTCCTTATATTTCATCACCCCGAACAAAAGACACGCCAAGTAAGCTTTCGACGATGATGCAATTTTAAAATTGTATGTTTATTTAGGTATGGGGTCACGTGATACCTTAACGGAATATCAAAATTGAATCGCGCGCAAGCATTCTGTACGCGTTGCACTAACTTTTTGGTTTTTGCCAAAAGTCGCGGACCAATAACCGTATCCATGTAATTCAGTTTAGACAGAACCAGTGACTCAGTCAATTGTATTCGCAACGTTAACCCCAAATACGGCCTCATCTTGTACAGAATCTTCAACCTATAAAAACAGTCTCGCACACAATGGCTCACATGCGTTTCAAAACGTAAGCTACTGTCCATGATAAGTCCTAGGTTTCTGGCTTCGTACACTCTTTCGATAGGCTCTCCCATGAGCTTAACACATGTCGTTGGGTTTATATTATCTACTTGGTACTTGCTACCGAAGATTAATTACTTAGTTTTTATTGGGTTCAATCGAAGGCAATTACTAGAGGACCAATCAGATATTCTACCAAGATCTTCATTAAGGTTGTATATTGCGTCATTAATATCATGTGGCTTGCTCAATATATATACTTGGATGTCATCCGCATATATGTGAAACTTACAGTGTCTGATATGCTTAGTAATATCCGCTGAGAATAAAATAAATAAAATTGGCCCCAGAATTGATCCTTGGGGGACACCCCTATTGACCTGACTTTTGTCAGACACCACTTGCGAACCATCACTACGATGTATCTTAACACATTGGGAGCGATTTTTGAGGTAACTATCAAACCAATTAATAGCGTCGTGATCAAACCCATAATAGCGTAGCTTTGACAAAAGAAGGTTTATATTTAAGCAATCGAAGGCCCTTGAAAAATCAAGCAACACCAAGAGCGTGCACATGCCTTTGTCTTGTGCGTTTAGTATATTATCGGTAACGTCGAGCAATGCTGTCGTGGTGCTGCGCCCCTTTCTAAAGCCTGATTGCACCACAGGCAACATATGGTTTCTTTCAAGAAAGTCGGTTAACTGTTCACAAACTACATTTTCTAAAATTTTAGACAGACATGGTAAAATGCTGATAGGCCTGAGATCCTTTAGTTCGGTAGGGCTATTATTCTTCGGGTGTGGTAGAACAATGGCATGCTTCCATACATCAGGAAACGTATTTGAGGAAATGGAGGTATTTATAATAGATTGATTTACGTCTATAGTGTGAGGAAGTGTCATTACCAGCATATCTAGAGTAATAAAATCGCAACCCTCGGCGTTTGATTTCAACTCCTTTATAATTTTAATCAAGCGGTCTAAGCTGACTGGCTCTATTTGAAACTTGGTCTCATTATGTCTATGATATTCAAAAAATGTCATGTGAGAAATAGAAGTTACTGCGGCACCTGGTAAACACAAAAAGTGGTTATTTATAACATTCGGGTCATTAAAAAAGGACGGCAGTTCAGTGTCTTTTTTAGGTAATAATGTGCCCTTAAGGTTCTTCCAAAGTCTTTTTGGGTTCCGAATATTATTGTTAATGTTGTGTCTAAAGAATGCAATAAAATAATGCCGTATCGCTGCAGAAGAACTTACCTTTTATCCGTTTTCTAATATTCCAACCCAATTTGTTTCAAGAAACTTTGATTAGGGCCGACTTACCTCTCTCAAACAAACCAGCTGCTTTCAAAGATCCCTGTCCTATTCAGGTACTCATTTCTCGAATAGTAAAAATATATAGGATTCCTTATCGCATCGGCGTCAAAAGTATGGATATCTATCACAGGTTTTAATCCGCGTTTTTTCTTTGGTGTTCGTAAAACATTTTCTTTCATGCCAGTTGGGTCAAACTTTTCTTTATTAAATTTCGATATAGTCCTTTTGCTCATTCCAAGCGCCTGAGAGACGCGCTCTTGTACTTCTTCGGGAGGCAACAAGGGTCCGCCATTTTGCTTTTCTCGCTCAAAGTAATGTTGTAGATTGATGATTATAAAAGGAAGTTTGTTTTTATGTGTGTTGGTGATCGGTGCAAACACTCTACCGTGCAACAGCACCTTTATGTTTTGATGATATCAAATTAGAAGAAATAATAACAAATTAAAGTGTTATCTAATATAACAGGCAACGTTACTGTTTCGCGTTATTTTTGGTACATCACTATAATAAAATACGATTGACATACTTCACCTTGTAACAGCGTAGTATGGATTGGAAATTTAATTATTTAACTTTGCAATAACCCTTTCGGACCCGAGTCTAAGCCAAAACGATACTAAAGGTTCTGAGTTATATTTATAGGTTAGAATGTTCAATGAATTACGAAAATCAAGTTTTTTGTTTTTGGAAAGCGGGAAAGCTGTTTTTCTCGATACTCACGATTGCGTAGGCCGAAGTACAGTACACTCACTTTTGTGCGGGTGGAAAATTATTGTGAAATAAAACACATTTTAATAGGAAACAGTGTGTTATTTCTGAAACTTATAATAAATCACCTTTTAGTTGCACTTACGTAATAAACAGCTATATGTAGGATAATCATAAGTACAAAAAGTTAGCATTTTTTTATCTAAATAATACTTCTCATGAGATCAACCAACTATATCTTATTTTAGTAATTAGAGATAATTAGAGATACTTCACAATGAAAAATAGTCGCTTTCCTAGTCTATTTTTCATTGTGAAATACATAAAAGCAATTGTTGCTTTTAGTATTGCACAAGTAGACATTGCCCTTAGTGCATCGAACTTTTGAACGACTGCTTTTAATGAATCACTAATAGGCCAGTGATTATATCCATCCAGCCTTTTGTCTACCGTAGGTATAACTGCAGGTGTGTATTGGGATGTGGAAGGCATTGGAGCCATTTCCTCCAGAGGTTCTCGTTGCCTTTTTCTGGAAGGCCCACCCAGCAAATAATCAGAGCCACACAGAAATCTAAGAGTGAAATCTATGAATTCCATCACATCTTTTTTGTTCTCCTCGTTGTTGACACATGCGTCTCTGTATTCATACCACGAATTAACAATTGCCATATCAAAAAAATGCATGAAACCTTTTATTGGTCACTTTGGCGTTTTATGACAGGACCAATAAGCTTCCATCATTTGGTCACAGACATCTATGCCTCCCATGTTTTCATTGTATTACATCGATGTCATGGCATAGTACATCGATGTCATAGTCCCCTCACTTCATTCTGGTATCTTTGGTGAATGCGTAGCCTTTAAATCTATTTGTCATTAAGGTTCCTGTTCCTTCAATTTCTTCCTGCACCAGTTTCTCCATCAAAGGTATTGTGGTAAAATACCTGTCAAAATATAGGAAGCTTCCTTTCGGTATAGTACTAAGCAGTCTCAATACAACCGCAGGACCAAGACCCAGGGACTTATCAGGAAAAGGTTCAGTAACACCTTGGTAGAGTTCAAAATCTACAACCATGCCTGTTGATTTAGTAATCACAAAGTTTTTCATACCCCTTGGCCTTGGTTTATTGGGGACAAACTGTTTAGAAGGGCATACTCCCAGAAATGGAACCATCTGCTCATCCACCGAGTAGGTACCTTGTTCTCTTGCTAATTGTAGACATCTGTTCCTAACTGCATCTATAACTTGCTGAGCCAACCAGAAGCAGTTTTTGGATTTATCTTCAGCAGAAACCCTTGCCTTGTCTACTACGTGTAGATTAGTTCGTAAAAGAAAGAATCTTTCCCTAGCCATTCCTTCTGCTATGCAGTTCAACCTAAAACGTTGTAGCCATGCCATCTTGATTCTTGGATATTTAATACAAGCCAATATACCATTTATCCCAAAAAACTTCTTGAATTCGGCTGCAGTGACTGGAGGATTCAGCACTTGGTTCTTCGTGGTTTGGTAATATAAATTAGTTCGTACAGTTCCTCGGTGAAATATTTTTCAAAATAAACTGCTGGCGTGTGTACCTAAAAACAGAAAGATTTTAATAAACTGTTGCCCAGAAAAACACCATCTACCCAAAAGAAAATACAAAATCGAAAAATACATACCTCATCTACAATCTCACGTTCAGGCTTCGACGGCATATCTTTGGATATGAATCGCCTCCTGGTCCATAGATTTTGAGTAGATGGTGCAGAAATGACAGGCCTCGCTGCCTCCTCTTCCTCTTCTGTCTCTGAAGAGTTTTCATCAGACCCTTGCTGCCAAAGGTCTTCTCAAAGGAAATAATTATATATATGTATTTTTTTATCTCACTGTAAATAATACGAAAGGGACTGTTCGGGCCGAACACTCACTTTCGTGATACTCAAAAGCAAAGGCAACTTTAACAGACAAATCATGACATTTGAGTATATAAAATAACGTAGTTTACGTGTTTATTGTATTGTTTATCGACACATTCAATATTAAGACAAAAATACTCACTTTTAGAGCCAAAAACTAATCACGTCTCAAATTTTGCGGGACACGGGCGCGGCGCGTGGCGACAAACCGTGACTGATGCAAAATGGTATCGGCTATCGGCTTGTGAACAAATCTACGTTCATATAGCTATCCTCACAATCGAGCGACGTTGGGCCGGTCAGCTTACAGTGTTTTGATAGCTCCATACAAAATCGTAAAGTTATACTCACGAAAGTGAGGGCTACGACCGAAAGGGACATCGGTTTCTTCATTATTTAACATTTAAATCATCATCAAAAATAGCATATAACATTGTAACTTCACGTAATGGTAAAGTTCGAATGGTAATTATTTGTTGAATGGTAAAATTTTGTTATTAGAGCAAATTTTTATTTTTTTAAATCAAAAATGCAACGCTACTTCAAAGTTACATCGTCCGTTCGATCTCGACCTGTCAGGATCGCATTCTCTCAACGGTCAGACTGTTTGAACTTATACATGCACAAACTTTAATAAATCAATGGGAGGGTATTTCACCAACAAAACATGTCATGTATAAAATTGTCCTAAAGTATCAAATAAGCGAGGAATTCGATTGGAAAGATACGAAGTGCCGAAATTTATTTTTTATAAAACCTAATTTATGGTAGAAGTGACATTTTTTGGTCTGTTGGAAGGTCCTCTATCGATTTATGTAACTTTCAATGAGCGCCACCTACTTGGTTCGGAGGTACTAATTGCAATAATTTATGAAATACCATTATTAATGATAGGCAAGCATGTTTTTAAAAACAGTTTGCACAAAAAAAGCTCCTGTGATTTTTTTTCAATAAATGCAGTCAAAAAAATTTGCTTAACAGCGGAGGAAATTTTCCATCACTTCAAAGGCATGTGAAAACCAAATCTCAAGTCAGAGATGCTAAGAATAAGTTTTGTTAGATTAGTTTAACAGTACCTAATAAAATACTTTTTATTATTTTATTAATACAGTTCTAATATTATATATTTGAGATGTAAATGATATCTCAAAAGATAAAGCAATAGCCAACCATGTTTGTAAGACGATTTACACATAAATCCTCCTGAGCTTATTTCTTTATAAAATGCAGTCGAGAAATCCTTGCTAAACAGCAGAGGATTTTTTTTAGCACTTCAAAGGTCTGTATAAATCAAGTCTCAAGTTACAGATGCCTAGAACAAGTAGTTTGTGAGATTACTTACATAATACTTAATTAGAAATTATAGAAAGGGTAAACATGTTGTCGACTTGGCCAGGAATAATTAGGTACGTAAAAGTGAAAAATATTTCAAATACCTTGGTCACTCTGTCCAAATACTAAAGTTAGTTTGTATTAGGTCACAAATTTATGCACGCGAAACGGAGCGGAGCGAGGCGATCCCATTGTGCAGGGCCACACTGTTAATCATTTGCTTAGGAACGTTTAGGCAACTCTATATAACAGCGACATCTCTACTTCCGCACTATGGGTGTATTTGTAAAAATCTCGTGAGGCGATCTAAGACTTCTGGCAAGTTTTACCGAGAAGTGGAGGTGATTCATATTCATATTCATATTCTTTATTGCACAGAAAACATAGATAAACAGACAGTTACAATAAATTTTACAGGCAAAGGCGAGCTTATCTCTAAAAAGAGATTTCTTCCAGCAAACCTAGGCAAGACAGGAGTGTTTGTGAAAAAGAACAGTCCTAGTGCGCAATAAAACTGTATACATACGTACGAAAATTACTTTTAAAATATAAATAAAATATACCTAATAAAAAAATATATCTCAACTATATAAAATACACTAGATATACATTACAATACATACATGCTTCCAGAGGTTTAGGGATCTTTGAACTGAGTGAAAGTTTGATTGTTGAATTATACTTTTACAATACATACATGCTTCCAGAGGTTTAGGGATCTTTGAACTGAGTGAAAGTTTGATTGTTGAATTATACTTTTGCTTTTCCAGCAACCAAAATCAAGGATGAGCAGCATCGACTTGCAAACCTGGCGTGTGTTAGTGGTCTCTTCACCTTCTTTGGCGCAGGTAAAATCTTTATGTATGTCACCGTAAGATTGTCAAAACCGTTAGTTGATAAACTAACGTTTTTTTCTCGTTAGTTGGTCAACTATCGACAGTAAACTGTAGCGTACTGCTTACTATATGACACGTTAGTTGATAAACTGTTAAATAGTAAACTGGTTCAAACTTTAATTGCAAACGAAATACCAGGGCAAACACTGCGGTAGCTTAGGTGAAGACTAGAGGGGGCGAGCGAGTGTTAGGTTGACATGTAAGAACAAAAAAAATGTAAATTGTAAAGCCTGTCGGTCTAGTTTACTGTCTGTCGATAGTTGATCAACTAACGTTTTAGTTTATCAACTATCGGTTTTGACTATCTTACGGTGACATGTACATTCTTTAGCGGCCTGGCTGCTTTCTACTTAGTTCTCATGAAAGCGGGCTAATCAGTCCCTGCACTCACACGCACGTTGTCTTGCCCTAAATACACACACAATATTGCTTGTCTTGCTGTACGCATTAAATCCTTTAGGTATGTATAATCCCCATTTTGACAGCTTGTCGATTTTGTGCAAATCCGCCAAGTTCCCATTAGGACAAGGTATATTGTCTATTTTTCTTTGTAATGACAGTAGTCAAATTGGATAGAGGTCGAATTGTGAATGAGTCAAATTGGGAAGTGTCGAATTGGGAAGTGGTCAAAATGTGTTCTTGTCGATATGAACGTAGAAATAGACATTATTTATTAATAGTATTAATTACAAGTCGTACAAGTTAATAGTAGTTTATGTGACTGCTACATAATGCCTAATTATGTACAGTTACATACACTAGTTTATCTACAAACATATCATAAGCTCTCTTTGATGTGTTCAGGAACCGCATGTTTGACCGGCATTGTAGCTATGCAGTTGTCTAGCTTGTTCTGTAGTACCAACTTCACGCAGGCGGGCGTCGGCGTTCGAAATTTGAATGTCAGTACCAACTTCACAGACAAACTAGGACCGGCACTCAGGCGGGCGTCGCCGTTCGAAATTTGAATGTCATAATATGTACAAAAATTACACATTATGGTCATAATGTGTAATTTTTCAGATAAGAAATGAGTTTTTACCAAGTAGTTTAACGTTATGCTGATCGTAACGTGCGGTTTTTGTACGCAGTAAAGAGGGTTTATGATGCGTGTGTAGATAAAATAAATTATAAATGAAATCATAGTGTAGTATTTATTAAACAGGATTCATAAAATTATTACACTATCTTAATTATCATGTCACAAAATTGATAAATTTAAATTAAATAAATTTTAAATTACCATTTCATTGGAAATCCATTAAATTATAATAAAAAAAAGCCTTTACATAACCTTATCATATTGGGAAGTAGTCCTATAGTACCTAATGGATTACAACTACAAGCCTGGTTCACGTGGTCCCGTGGAACACAAATGCTGCTTATACCTACCCAATCCACAATCCACATCAATCGATCACTTTACCGCTAAACTGCCAATAAACTAAGTTTACTAGTTAGTGTAAGCGAGTTTCTCGTATGCCTGAGTGGTTTTATATAAGTAATATATATTATCTTTATCAAAGTAGTAGCGAGAAATACATGTGGGAACTAATATGTAGATCAATTGCGTTTCTTATCTTGCTTGTAGTAAATATAAGACTTGAAGCCTGAGTGTTTAGATTAGAGTATTATGTCAGTCAATGAGCCAGAAAAATTACATAATTACCATTTTGGCGAAAGAGGTTGTGGTATCATTATGACTCCCTAAAAATCGGTCTATCTACCCATGATTAACAATAGCATGGTGTCTAATCATACTTTTAAGTTCTTCACACCGCGAGGGTTCAATTATCTTTTGGGAAACGCATAACTATAGCGTTTATGACGCGGCAGTCAGTCTCCTGGCAATATAGGAGCCGCTGACAAGGCATACGTCGGCATTGGGCGCCCTTGGGAGCAAGTAATATACTAACGCTATGCGTTTTTCAAAACATAATAAGGCAGCGGAAGGGCGATAACAACACATTATAGTAGTTTATGTGACTGCTACATAATGGAGGGTATTAATACTCGAGAGTCGGTTTATGAAACGAGCCGTAGGCGAGTTTCATAATAATATCACTCGAGAGTTTTAATGCCTAATTATGTACAGTTACATACACTAGTTTATCTACACAGATATCATAAGCTCTCTTTGATGTGTTCAGGAACCGCATGTTTGACCGGCATTGTGGCTCTGCAGTTGTTTAGCTTGTTCTGTAGGACCATACTTCGGGCGTCGGCGTTCGAAATTTGAATGTCAGTACCAACTTCACAGACAAACTAGGGGCGGCACGAGGCGGGCGTCGGCGTTCGAAATTTGAATGTCATAATGTGTAGAAAAATTGCACATAATGGTCATAATGTGTAATTTTTCAGTTACGAAATGAGTTTTTACCAAGTAGTTTAACATTATGCTGATCGTAACGTGCGGTTTTTGTACGCAGTAAAGAGGGTTTATGATACGTGTGTAGATAAAATAAATAATAAATAAATAAATATTAGAGGACAATCTTATACAAATCGGACTAGGCCCATAGTAAGCTCAATAGGCTTGTGTTATGGGTACTAGACGACGATATATTTAATAGAGATAAATGTTTATGTAAAAACTTACATAGAAAACATCCATGACTAAGATAAAAATATTCATGCCAATCACACATATTTGCCCTTACCGGGATTCGAACCAGGACCGTCAGCTTCGTAGGCAGGTTCACTACCCGCTAGGCTAAACCGGTCGTCATTAAGGTACCTATTTATACTGTGGGGTCGAAGCAAAGCACAATAATAGTGTTTCTTAAAGAAACGTACAGCTGGGCAGGGCTGTATCATCATCGTCATCATCCAGACTGTCAGGGAACCCTCTGGTGATAATATAGGCCTCTTCATGTAATGTTCAAGTCAGGATTGAAGGCCAGAGAGGGGAAAGAGGACATTGCGGAGGGGTGACGTCCCGTACACCCGCAAAGGTCCTGTCATAGTGCTACGCTGTTAACGTTGCTGAATTGAAGCATTGGTCGTCTATACGCAAAGATACGTCTACGTCTACGTCTATCCAATAATCCATTTTAAGCACGAAAACTAGTTAGAAAAGGACTGGAAAATTGTGACATTGAACGGAAAAAATAGTTCTAAAAATCCGATACATATATGATGGAATATTTTAGCATAGAAAGCGGAGTAATCGGTGACGAAAGAAGATTCCAGCGTATTTCCAGCGTTGATAATATAGGTACATTTAATTTTGATTGTGATGAATAAAATATTAGTATAAATAAAAAGGTGATAACATTCAACCTTCATTTTGCCGAGTACCTTTTTGGTAACTGCCGACATCGACTACCTCACTAAAAATGACCATTAAACTTGACATGATCAGTACACGCCATACTAAACTATGGGTAAATTAGCATGCATTCCAGCCTGGCTAATTCAGTTTCTGACTGTACATATTGTGCCTGTATATAAACATTTAAATCGTGCATTATGTTTGTTCCAGTGTGCTACTTCTTCTCGTTCGTGGTTGTATTCAGTTTCTACCACTTCCGGTACGTGAGGCGCGCCATTTTGTTACATGAAGCTGAATGCCAGTAATTTTTTATGGGTAATATTAAACTGCACATCAAAAATACTGATTTGCACAGCAAATATCCCTTCTATTTGCTGTGGTAGCTTAAGTGAAGGGTAAAGGGGGTGAGCGAAGCGAAGCCCCCTTTATCTTTCGTGTTAGGTTCAACATGTAAGAACAACAAAAAATACTTAAAACATAAACTTAAGTACCTACTCATAAAATATTTAAAACATAAAAATTGTTTTTGCTGATCCTTTTTCGGTGCGCAAATCAGTATTTTTGATGTGCGATTAAATACCAGCCATTTGTTATTAGGTAATTGTTTTATTTTTTTTTCTGTGTGTTGGTTTTGCCATATCTGTTTATTAAAGATTGGAAATTATTGAGCCAACAAGCCTTGTTTGAGTCATAGTCGTAGTACCTTCTATCAAGCCTACTTAATCCACTGCTGACTAAAAACCTCTTAATCCCTCGCTAACCTTATCCATTGGTGCCCAAAAATCCTGGAGATGTCAACCAACCATCGCGTCGGACGAGTGGTAGTTTCTCACGACCGCAGGAAATCCCTGGATCACCCGCCCTTCCCGTTTCCCCTGGGTAGTGATAGCGAGCTACACAACACGATGATGATGATGAGGTGGGGCGCCCGAGGAACCACAGGCGGGTGATTGGTCCTCTATTGCGACTAGTTTACCCAATTCCCAGTATTTGGGCACTGGTTACTGTTGGTTCAACAGATGTCCCTCCCTGAATCTTGTTGTTCGCTTAATGCATTCTAGGATGTCACTTTAAGTTTGACAAGCCATCTTCTTTGACTTATCCATAGCTAGTGTTCGCCATCTTATGTTTGTATACATTACGCATTCTCCAAAGAAGTGCTGGCTACTTTCCTCCAAGCTACACTGAGTGCAATAGGTTCTGTACCAGCCTTAATAATGATAGGTGTCTATTTAGTTTGCAGTGACCTGTCACCACACCTACCAGTTTTGCTAAGTTTTCCCTACTGAGATGTTCTTTGTGACAGTCGCTAATATAGGTAATCTTGGTTCTGGTCCAATAAAACGCTCATCAGCGCCGTTTCTTGCGAGCTCATCTGCGTTTTCGTTACCGCGAATCCCTTCGCAACCATGGGACCCAAGCGATAATTATTTCTGAAGTTCTTCCCAAAGACTGGCCTTAAACTCTTTGACTAATCCAGATTTATTCATTGGTTTCCTAAGTGCCTTTAAAGCTGCCTCACTATCAGAATAAATGACAACTGTCTTGTTTTTCAATGGACGATCTCTGGCTTTGTTCCCCATCTGTTCCCTACAGCTCTATTGCATTGGAATAAGACTCTAATGACCTTAGCGCACTGTGACTTTACATGAGTGTCAAATTTCAATCTCCAGTCAAAGGTCACTTCTAGGTATTTAATCTTACGTACTACTTCTAGTCTTGTGCCCTTCAACGTAATGGGGAGAATTTCAATATTTTTTCGTTTATTCCTGAAGAACAGTACCTTTGTTTTCTCTGGGCTTAGGTCAAGGTATTTTTCTTGACACCACCGTAAGACCTTTCCTATTGCTTTCTTCATAATATCTAGTATGGTATTTAGCACTTTTCCTATTATAACAATAACCCCAGAATCTGAATATACCTGTAGTAATATTCATGTTCGCAGTGCGAGTTATAAGAGAGTACAAGAAGAAATCACATCAGTGGAGATAAGCATCCACCTTATGGGAATTCTCGATTTGCTCCGATTGAGTAGCTAGACTCAGCAAGATTTGCAGTGATCATCCTGTTTTTGAGCATGTTTAGCACCCAATTTGCTAACTGTTCATGTATTTTGTCCTGCTTCAGAGATTCTTCTATTGCTTGGATGTTTGCCCTGTCGAAAGCTCCCTCTACATCAAAAAAACATCCCAGGGCAAACTCTTTGTTTTCTAGTGCTCTCTCCACTTTTATCGTTAGGTTGTGTAGTACCGTTTATGTTAATTTCCCTTCCTTATATGCTAGCTGATTGCTAAAGAGGGGAGAGGCACTTTCATTGAGTTTTACTTTAAGTCTGCCTACTATTTTCTCAAGTGATTTCAATATGAAGGACGAAAGACTTATACACCGGTAAGACTGCTTCCTGGTCACACTTCTTTCCTGGTTTTGGTATGAAAGCTGCTTTTACTCCTCCTCCTCCAATTAGGAGGAGAGTAAAAGCAGCTTATTCTGCTCCTAAATAGTTCTACAAGATGGTTGCTAATAAATATGTAGGTCTTTTATAGAAGCATATGCAAGATGCCATCAAACCCCGCAGATTTGTATGGTGCAAACGAAGTTATGGCCCATGCTAAGTTTTCTTCTTTTATAATATCTGGTGGATCCTCCCATGTTTTCTGGTGATGCGATATTTTGTTCTCTTTATATTCTTCGCAGCCCGGAAAGTGTGTATCCAGCATGGTTTTCAACACTATCTGGCGTTCAGCGTTTTCTATCTATTTTCAAACTTCGTAGTTGGCATGTTTTATCGCTTCCTAGTAGCTTCACCAGCCGACCCGCATCTGAGTATGAGCTCATATTTTTGCAGTACAGGCGCAAGCTTTTCTTATTTTCTCTATGTCTTGTTTTGATATATTTCTTTCTGACCCTTCTATAATCATCCAAGCTATATTCATCTGCCCTTGAAAGGGCTTACTTCATTGCTCTCCGAGTTATTTTTATTTGCTTCTTCAGGTCTTCCATAGTTGACATTTTCCTTCCGGAATTCTTCTAATGGGGCATGCCTGGAGGTATGCATCAGAGTTTTTTCCAATTAATTCGCCCCTCTTCTTATTCTTCTCTAGTTGAATATGTTTGTTGGTCTGGAGTCCATTTGCCCATGATGTCACAGAATACGCTCCAGTCCGCCTTCCGAGGATTTCTTATTTTTAGTATCTCAAACTGATACCTAGTCTAGTTGGAAGTTTATACGCCTATGATCAGACAGAGTATCCTCCTCAGCCACTCTCCAATTCTTAACTCATTTGCCTATGTTACCCGATGCAACACAACATAAAAAGTTAATTTTCCGATTTATAACATGAACAAATTATATCTAATCTTCCAAAGTAGATGTTTACTGACCCTAAAATATTCGGGGACTTAATAAGGTCCCCGAAATATGTGTACAAAGGTATTATACCCACAAATCTTTACCCCTTGGAGTAACCTTATAATCAAAACACCTGCCAAGTGACTATAGCCTTTATCGTCAGGTACAGCGTGATATTTGGGTGATTTTCCGTCTATTCCGTACGGTTGGTTTGGGTAGGTCAAATGTGATTTATTGGTAATCCTGGAAAAGGCAACTAGGCGGTGTTCTTAGGGACCTTTGGATATAGCGAAAACGATATTTTGTCTGGTGGTGGAATCAGATATAGGTTTAAGGCATTAAGTAAGTAATTTAATAGTACTACATTCCTTGGTAAAAGCACATTCAATAGTCATTTCACTGTTAGCAAACAAATAGTCGCTCGCGGACACTCATCCGCTTCGAACGCGTCGCGATTAACATATCAGTGCGTCTACGCATAGTTCGCAACTACCGTAAAAATGAAATGTGCTAAGTGTACCAAGCTAATTAACAAAAAATCTCCTGGAATATTGTGTAATAAATGCAATAAATGGTTTCACGCGTCGTGTATGTCCATCACAAATGATCAACTAAGTGTGTTACAAGAAACCGACTCAGTGGATTGGAAATGTCGTACGTGTACAGGCACCGCCAGACCGAAACGCTTGTCATGCATCTTACCAGAAGCCGAGGATGACGACAACACCGACACTGAAATTTTAACCAGCAGTATCTCCAACCAAATTCTTATGGATATTCGTCGTGAAGTACGTGAAACAATACGCATTGAAATGCAGACATCGCTGCAGTTCCTATCTGATAAAATTGATGATTACGAATTAAAAATCCAATCGTTTCTCAAGCAAGGCAAGGAATTGGAAAATCAGTGTAATGACTTGAGAAATGTATGTAAAAACTTGAAAATCCGGAACGAGGCACTAGAACAAAGACTTTCAATATTCTCATACGTCGTTTTTACTGTGGAAGACTAAAAATAGTCTAAAAGAAACGGGCTTATATAAGTACGTTTGGTACAAAAATGGGAAGATTCTCGTACGTCAGACTGATAACAAAAAAGTATTCACCATTAGATGTGAGAGTGACATCGAGTACCTTGCATCTAAAGTACCAACTATGGAATAAACCTACACCTAGTTATTGTAAGAATAATGGTTCAACAATATATACAGACTAACAAAAAAAAAAATGGATAACCCATACTCGGAAATTCAAGAAAATACCTATAGCAATTGGAACTCATTTATGAATAATATTGATTTCAAGAACGATCACAATCTATGTATACTACATGTCAACATTCGGTCAATGCTAAAAAACTTTGACCAATTGGACTATATTGTCTCGACTAGCGCACGCACTGTGCATATTGTTGTGCTCACAGAAGTAAATATAAAAGATACATGCAAAAACTTGTTTCAACTACAAAACTATGACATGTATTCACAGCTACGTTCCCAGCAAAAAGGAGGAGGCGTTATAGTTTATATACACAACAGTTTAAACTTCACAAGGTATCCAGTATCAAGTTTGTATTTTGAGTGTGTGTTAGGCGAAATAGAAACACCCGATAAATTCAGGGCTAATATGTATGCAGTGTATAGGCCTCCTCATTTAAGTGAATCATCGTTTGTTTCTGAGTTATCGCGAGTTATAGAAACTTCGCAATCTAAGTACTCTTATATTTTAATTGGCGATATGAACATTGATTTGTTTAAACGTAATTCGGTGCGCACGACATATCTTAATGCTATGTGTGACAAAGGGCTATACTGTGGGATTACGCAGTACACGCGTGTGGAAACAAAAGGTGGTAAAATAACAAATTCGTGTATTGATCACATCTTTATACGTGCGATTTACTGTCGTGACATACACACAGCTGTCATAAACAATAAGATTGCGGACCACTACATAACGGGTTCCGTTATAATTTGCGACTCGAAAAACAATGAAACTGGGTACAGATATATAAATAGATTCGATAATCAACAACTTGTGAACGAGTTACGTAAAATTAACTGGCAAACTGTTATGGAGTTAACCAATCCGAATGATATATTTGATTGCATTACAAATCAGTTTTCGCAGGTGTATAAAAATTGTAAAAAGAAATGTAAAATAAAAATAGGTAAACGTAACGATTGTAAATGGGCAAATAGTCGTTTAATTTATATGTGCAAAAAAAAGGAAGAGCTTTTTGAAATTTGGAAACAAGATGAAAGCAACAAAGTAAATTTATTATTGTATAATAGGTATAGAAATCTCGCAAATAAATATATAAATAAGACTAGAAATAAGCATATTAAACAGACTATATCTGATAACGTTCAAAATTCAAAAAAAGTATGGCAAATTATTAACTGTGTCTGTGGTAAAATTTATAAGTCCTTAGATGACGTTATATTAAAACATTTTAAGGATGATTTAAAAACAATTTGTAATAAATTTGCATATGGTTTCTCAGATAACATTAAAAATTTAAGCACGAGTTGTGATGTTAAGTTGTTATCAGATAATTCGTATCAAAAGGAATCAAATATTTCAATCAGATTTAAGTGTGCAACAAATAAAGTAATACATAAAATAATTAAAAGCATGAATAAAAATAAAAGTCCAGGTATTGATAGCATAAGAGTAAAAGACTTATTAAGTATAAGCGAAGAGATAACTCCAGTAATTAGTCACCTAATTAATGCGTGTATTTCCACGTCACTCTATCCTGACCAGCTTAAAATAGGCATAATCAGACCTGTGCATAAAAAGGGTTGCTATAGCAATGTAGACAACTATAGGCCTATTACAATATTATCTTGCGTCGATAAAGTAGTTGAGAGATACCTCGGTAACGAAATAACAGATTTCTTAACTAAGAACAAATTAATTAATGACAAACAGTACGGGTTTCAAAGAGGGCGTAGTACCTCGCAGCTGCTTTCTCGATTTGTCGATGAGGTCAACCATCACCTGGATAATCGAAATCAGGTGCTGGTTGTCTTCATTGACTTCAGTAGGGCATTTGATGTCTTAAATTATAATATGCTTTTTTCTAAGTTGCAGCAGATTGGTGTGCGGGTCCCAATGTTGGAATGGTTTCGAGATTATCATAAAAATAGACATACATTAGTCAGTGTAAATGGGTACACAAGCGATCCTATTCCCACAGAACAGGGAACGGCCCAGGGTTCAATCTTGGGACCAACAGAATATCTGGTCTACGTTAACGACGTGTGCAGTCTCTTCCAAAACGGCTCCGTGTACCAATTTGCTGATGACACATGTTTGGTTGCGCACAGTAGGGACATTTTTGAGGCGCAGAGAATTATGCAAAACAATTATGACTTACTATGCAAATGGGCACACGATATGGGTCTTGTTATTAATGCCAATAAAACAAAACTTTTGCATATAAGATCACCCTACATAAAATGTCTTACTGATCCAACTGTAGTATCACATAGCCACCAATGTTTGCATGACCAGCCTGTCTCATGTAGCTGTGAAAAACTTGAACTAGTGAGTCAGCATACTTATCTGGGCCTCATCATTGATAAACATCTTAATTGGAAACCTCAGGTAGAATACATATGTAACAAATTGAGATCACTTCGTGCTAAATTTTCTATCCTTAAATTTAAATTACCTTATAATATACTAAGAATGTTGTACTTATCATTAGGTGAATCAATAATAGGTTATGGACTCAGTAGTTATGGTCGAACATATAAAACTAACATTGACTTAATATACAAACTTCAACTAAGCATACTTAAAACAATTATCCCAAAATATTTAATAAACAAATATAAAGAAGATGAAATAGGGTTGTTGAAGCACTGCAGAATTATGTCAGCTTACAATAAAATTTATTACCAAATAGTACTTGAGGAATACCATCACATTGAGTCCCTAACTGCTAGAGTTAGGCATAGTAAACTGCGCAAACTAAACAGTACACCAATGTTTGTTCTACCTAAATATAATAATGAATATGGTAAAAGGACGTGGAAATATACGCTACCCAACATATTAAACAGGCTTCCGCATACATTGCAAAACAGTATCTTAAAGAACTACAAGACCTGTAAACATTTATTAAAAAAACACTATATATTGGGATCAAGTGAATGACTTTATAATGCTAGGTTTAAAGCGCGTCTAGTTTATTTTTTTTAACTATTGTATTGTTATGTGATGAACAAAAAAAAAAAAAAAAAACTGACTTAAAAAATTAACAAATCGTATTTAAATGCTACAAAAAGTTTTATTGTTTTAATGCGTTAATTTGTAGCCCAATATGATTATCATAGGTTTTCCTCTTCGGCGGAGTTATGTTAAATTGGTGGAGGGTTAATATAGCGCCTAAATACTTCAGCTCGTTTTACGAAGTATCAGGATTGTAATAAAATAATCTAGAGAAATAATCTATAATTATTGTCTCAAATCTCTTTTTTGTTACGTCATTCGTTTAGGCCTTTCATTGAAAGGGGAATCCCCGTACAAGTGACGTGTTTATTTTTTTATTTTTAGGATTACGTACCACAGAGCAAAAAACCTTCTGTCTGTCTGTCCGTCCCCCAGTCCGTTTTTCCTTTTCTCAGGAAAATAGAAAATCGAGTTGAGATTCATATAAATTACTTCTCATATCCTAGACAAGGATTGGGAATAGGTAAAAAGTTTATAGAATCAAAATTGAAGATAATTTTACTAGCTTTCATTACATAGTGCAACTAAATTTCTTGCGACGCGTGGTTTTCAAGATATAAGCAAAAAACCAAAAAAACGGGATCTTCTTTGTCGCCTCCTTGCCAATTTTCATGATTCTAAATCAACGGGACGTAGTATCCTACAAAGTCAAAGTCAAAGTACTTTATTACTGTAGATATTTACATATACTTAGCAAACGTCATTTTTTGCCTCTTCTCTACATTGAACCACTGTGGGAGAAGCAGGGCGTAGAAACTCCCACAGATTGATTTTTAGATCTCTAGGTTGTGCTTAACTAATACAATTATGATTTATTTTTATTTAATAAGCTGGAATAAATAATTACAAAATTATTAACATCAAGGTCTGTGTTGAGCCAGATTAACCCCATACAGTCCTGTCATTTAAGTAATCTTGAACATTGTAATATCCCTTTTTCGACAAAGTCGCTTTAACATGCTTTTTAAATTGCTCAAATGGCAATTTCAAAATCTCCAGAGGTATCTTATTGTAGTAGAGAATGCACTGACCCTTGAAAGAATTGCTAACCTTCGCGAGTCTAAAACGGGGCGCACATAGTCTGTGATTATTTCTTAGGTTAACATTACAGCTATCGCTAAGTTTGGGAAATGTTGTAAGGTTCTTGCGTACATACATTATATTTTCGAAAATAAATTGACTAGCATCTCTTAAGGAGTTTGTTCGTTTTAAATTATAAATTGCTCGAATAACTCTTTTCTGTAAAATAAAAATAGATTGAATATCCGCTGCTTTCCCCCACATCAAGATACCATAGGACATCACACTATGAAAGTAACTAAAATATACTAGCCTAGATGTAGCCAAATCCGTGCTTTGTCTGATGTTCCTAACAGCATAAGCCGCCGAACTTAATTTACAAGCCAATTTATCTATGTGGGGTCCCCACTGCAATTTGCTATCAATGGTTATTCCAAGAAACTTCGTATCATTTGCTAATTCTAACGTGCTGTTGTCTAACACTAAACTGGTCACAACTTGCCTGACATTTGGAAGTGAGAATTTGATACACTTGGTTTTACCAGCGTTTAACAATAAATTATTAACTGTGAACCAATTCAAGGTTAAAGACAATACACCATTAACATCATCAAAATCTCCTTTTTGTCTTTCAATTTTGAAGACCATTGAAGTATCATCAGCAAACAACACTATGTCAGTTAATTTCTCCACCATGAAAGGCAGACCATTAATATATACCAGGAATAAGAAAGGGCCTAATATGGAACCTTGTGGAACGCCAATTTTAACACCCGATCCATCAGATTTTACGCCGTTAACTTCTACATTTTAAATTATATTGCTTAGGTATGATCTTAGTAGATCCAACGCTTTATTTCTAACTCCGTAATGATTTAATTTAATTAATAGCGTATTATGATCAACACAATCAAACGCCTTCGACAGTTCGCAAAAAACTCTGATAGCATCCTGTGCGGCCTCCCATGAAGAATAAATATGAGATATAAGGGTAATACCTGCATCCGTAGTTGATTTACCCCTAGTGAAACCATCTTGTTTAGCGTGGAGTTGTTTTGTACGGTTGAAGTGTGAGAGCATTTGATTGAGTATAATTTTCTCAAATATTTTACTTAGTGTTGGAAGAACAGATATTGGTCTGAAATTTGAAGGATCGCCCTTGTCTCCCGACTTGAACAGAGGTATTAGTTTACTGTGTTTCATGAGGTCTGGAAAAGCCCCATCGTCAACACATTTATTGAATATATAAGCTAAGTGTGGGGCTATAACTAGAATTACTGAACCAATGACTTTGACTGATATACCCCACAGGTCTTCCGTATTTTTTAAATTAAGTAATTTAAACGTTTTGACAATGTCCTGGGGATATACATGATGAAAATTTAAATATTCATTACTGACGCTAGTGTTATTTTTTAATAAAGTCTCTGCTTCATATGGAGATGAATTTAGACGGTCTGTTGTGAGTACGGGTACATTGGTGAAGAATGTTATAAAAGCTCGAGTAACATCGGCGCTGGATTTAACAACATCATCACCTATTTTAAGGAAGAAATCATTGTCCCTTGGTATAACTTTGCCAGTTTCGCGGTTTATTATTTCCAAACTGTTTTCATTCTATTATTTGAATTTTGAATTTTTCTATTAATGTGTAAAGTTTTTGCAGTTCTACAAACCAACTTGAAAGTTTTGGAATATTTTTTAACATAGTCATGAAATTTTCGATCAAAGTTATAGGTTTTTTGATCATAAAGTTCATACAAGATAACTCTACTTTTACGAATTCCAAACGTTGCCCAGCCCATTATATTCAGATTTTCCGTTGTAGTCACTGACTTTCTTTGATTTGAAAACTTTATTGAATTCTGTCTGAATAATGTTGAAGAAGTCTGAGTAGATTTGGTTTGGGTTCTGTTCATTAAAATCCGGTACTGGCAAATTTATATCTAAGTTTTTCGTATATGTCTCTAGTCTATGGGATGTAATAGGCCTATAAAATGATGAACCAGTCTTATCCTTAATAGCAATTGGGAATGAAACTATTTGACCACTGTGATCGGAAGGTATGCAGTTAATTAGTTAATTACTATTACTTGTGAATGCACAATCACAAAAAACGTTATCTAGTGTAAATCTAGTCGGCTCTGAAAATACATGACATAAATTAAACGATTTGAATAAAGTTATTAATCGTTGTTTCATTGTTGTTCCTACAAGCAAATCTATATTAAGATCACCACAAATAATTAACTTTCTAATACGTAGTTTAGTGAGGGCTTCCTCCATAATTTTCTCAAATATTTCGAAATTGCCATGGCATTTTTCATCCCTCGGTGGCCTGTAGACACAAACAATAATATGGCTATCTAACTCAACACAGGACACCTCTATTTGTCTTTCAACAGTAAGTGCAAGAATATCTTTCCGTTGTTTCACCTTAATATTATTTTTCACTAAGATTAAAGAACCACCTCTATCAGCAGTCTTTCTATTGTAACAACTGACAATTTTGTAATTATTTATGTTAAAAGACATCATATTTTCCTTCAACCAGTGTTCTGTAACACAAATAATATCAATGTCAGAATTTTTTAGAAATAATTCTAATACAAGTTCTTTGCCAGGTAGCCCCTGGATGTTTTGATGGGCAATATTTAACTGGGGCTGACATTTTGACATATTTAGTGGCTCTTGTATGCTAGAGATTTCCTCTATTGTCTTATGAACTAATTTAAATTAATTGGAACAAATTCCAATGTTGCATGCAAAGTATAAATTAACAAGTGAATTCCCAATAGAGGTGCATGTCATATTACTCTTAACATAAGCTGATGTCAAGTTGAAATTGGTTAAACCAACTATAGCTGCGTCGCATATATTATAAGCTAACAATGTAGCTACTAATTAGTTACCTGTTTAATAAATATAGAAAATTTTCTATATTTATTAAACACTTACCAGCCAAACTTGCTTAGATAACGTTTTTTGTGACTGTGCATTCACAAGTAATAGCGTAATTAACTGCTTACCTTCCGATCACAGTGGTCAAATAGTTTCATTCCCAATTGCTATGAAGGATAAGACTGGTTCATCATTTTATAGGCCTATTACATCCCATAGACTAGAGACATATACGAAAAACTTAGATATAAATTTGCCAGTACCGGATTTTAAATTTTAAACCAAATCTACTCAGACTTCTTCAACATTATTCAGAGAGAATTCAATAAAGTTTTCAAATTAAAGAAAGTCAGTGACTACAATGGTAAATCTAAATATAATGGGCTGGGCAACGTTTGGAATTCGTAAAAGTAGAGTTATCTTGTATGACCTTTATGATCAAAAAACCTATAACTTTGATCGAAAATTTCATGACTATGTTAAAAAATATTCCAAAACTTTCAAGTTGGTTTGTACAACTGCAAAAACTTTACACATTAATAGAAAAATTCAAAATTCAAATAATAGAACGAAAACAGTTTGGCAAATAATAAACCGCGAAACTGGCAAAGTTATACCAAGGGACAATGATTTCTGCCTTAAAATAGGTGATGATGTTGTTAAATCCAGCGCCGATGTTGCTCGAGCTTTTGTAACATTCTTCACCAATGTACCCGTACTCACAACAGACCATCTAAATTCATCTCCATATGAAGCAAAGACTTTAAAAAAAAATAACACTAGCGTCAGTAATGAATATTTAAATTTTCATCATGTATATCCCCAGGACATTTTCAAAACGTTTAAATTACTTAATTTAAAAAATACGGAAGACCTGAGGTGTATATCAGTCAAAGTCATTGGTTCAGTAATTCTAGTTATAGCCCCACACTTAGCTTATATATTCAATAAATGTGTTGACGATGGGGCTTTTCCAGACCTCATGAAACACAGTAAACTAATACCTCTGTTCAAGTCGGGAGATAAGGGCGATCCTTCAAATTTCAGACCAATATCTGTTCTTCCAACACTAAGTAAAATATTTGAAAAAATTGTACTCAATCAAATGCTCTCACACTTCAACCGTACAAAACAACTCCGCGCTAAACAATATGGTTTCACTAGGGGTAAATCGACTACGGATGCAGGTATTACCCTTATATCTCATATTTATTCTGCATGGGAGTCCGCATAGGATGCTATTGGAGTTTTTTGCGACCTGTCGAAGGCGTTTGATTGTGTTGATCATAATACGCTATTAACTAAATCAAATCATTACGGAGTTAGAAATAAAGCGTTGGATCTACTAGGATCATACCTAAGCAATATAATTCAAAAGGCAGAAGTTAACGGCGTAAAATCTCATGGATCGGGTGTTAAAATTGGCGTTCCACAAGGTTCCATATTAGGCCCTTTCTTATTCCTGGTATATATTAATGATCTGCCTTTCATGGTGGAGAAAATAACTGACATAGTGTTGTTTGCTGATGATACTTCAATGGTCTTCAAAATTGAAAGACAAAAGGGAGATTTTGATGATGTTAATGGTGTATTGTCTTTAACCTTGAATTGGTTCACAGTTAATAATTTATTGTTAAACGCTGGTAAAACCAAGTGTATCAAATTCTCACTTCCAAATGTCAGGCAAGTTGTGACCAGTTTAGTGTTAGACAACAGCACGTTAGAATTAGTAAATGATACGAAGTTTCTTGGAATAACCATTCATAGCAAATTGCAGTGGGGACCCCACATAGATAAATTGGCTGGTAAATTAAATTCGGCGGCTTATGCTGTTAGGAACATCAGACAAAGCACGGATGTGGCTATCTGTGGCTATCTGGGCTAGTATATTTTAGTTACTTTCATAGTGTGATGTCCTATGGTATCTTGTTGTGGGGGAAAGCAGCGGATATTCAATCAATATTTAACTGGGGCTTACATTTTGACATATTTAGTGGCTCTTGTATGCTAGAGATTTCCTCTATTGTCTTATGAACTAATTTAAATTAATTGGAACAAATTCCAATGTTCCATGCAAAGTATAAATTAACAGGTGAATTCCCAATAGAGGTGCATGTCATAGTACTCTTAACATAAGCTGATGTCAAGTTGAAATTGGTTAAACCAACTATAGCTGCGTCGCATATATTATAAGCTAACAATGTAGCTACTAATTAGTTACCTGTTTAATAAATATAGAAAATTTTCTATATTTATTAAACAGGTACAATGTATCCTGTGTCAGAGTAGAGTTATGAATAAAATTATTCATGTCAAAATATAAAATAGCATCGCTGTGATGATATGTTAAATTAAATAAATTAATATTCATTCTATGCACAGATTTGTTCTGTAGTTCTGTCAAATTACAGGCATATGGAAAATTGCATAGTATAAATTTGCATTTCATCCTACTATGTAAGACTAGAAGTGTTTCAACACTTTTATTCAAATCATTCCGACTAATGTTTGAATGATTTCCTACCATAATTACAATAGTGCTGTACTCATCATAGATACCGCGACTAATTATCTTCACTAAATCTACAAATGAACTATTTGGACAGCAAATGTTCGTTACTTTTTGGTTAAGCCGGTTATTTAGTAGAGGCCCAAATCCAGCACCTACTTTGTCGGAGAACAACAGGGTTTTTCTCTGAGCACATATTTTGTTAGCTGGCGGTTCACGAGTGGAGGTGAGTGGCGAGATACACGTGTTGGAGTGCGGTTTGATGCACGTGGCAGCGGTCGGCGCGGCATTCGCGGCAGCGAGCGTCGCAACGTGCGCAACGCCGAACGGCGCGGCCCTCGGGGCAGCTTGCGGCATGACACACGCCTCAGCAGGGACAGCGAGCGGCGCGGTGCTCGCGCTGTGGAGCTGCGAGGTGTCTCCTCGTCGACGACGGCGACGGTGTTTTTTGGTTGGGGCAGCGGTGGACGCTGCAACACTCTCGTTAAGGGGGGTCGAGACCAAAGTTAGTGATGTGAGCTCGTCCTCCTGGCTGGTCTCATTCTCCTCATTCTCAATTAGAATGCCCACCAATTCCGCATTCTGGCGTTGTAGCTGAACTAACTCAGACGTCGCGGCTCTGAGTTCTGCTAACTCACTTTGTTCTTTGGCATAACATTGTAGTGTATTTGCTAGCAGGTCATGTAGATGCTGGATTTCTACTCGGGCATGTTGAAGGTCGACTGTAAACCTACATTTTTCCCCGGAGCTCTTGCATTGAGGATATTCTTAATATTCTGTTTGATTGCCGTTTCAAGGCTAATTTCAGTAGTTTTATATTACCTCTAGTTTTCTTCATGAATTTATTTAATTTAAAATATTTTTTAATTTTTCTGCTGCTTGTCTGCATGGCTTGAACAATAGTGCTTAGGTTGGCTACTTCTAGTTCTTGTTGGATAGAGGTAATGTGGCGAGATTCATTGTAGTCTTTTTCTATGGACATATCAGTCAACTTCAAGTTTGCCTCATTGAGTTGGTATTGGAGGAATTTACTGCGGTCACAAGCAGAAGCAAGGTCAGTGCGCAGGGTGTCAAAAGATTCCGCAAGTTTTTTCAATCTTTGAATCTCATTTTGCGACTCCGCGTGTGTTTCTCGCAAAGTAGACACACTATCTCTAAGCTGTGAGTTCTTGGCTTTCAAGCTTTTAATCTCAAAGTCATTTTCATTGCGCTCTTCCAATATTTTGGCCTTTGGTTTATCTCCTCTGCGTCAGTTAGTTGTTGCTGCAGTTTAGAAATACGCTGCTCTGCATGCATTCTCCGCGTAGTAATGTTGGATGCCATGCCTGGAAATAAAATAAAAAAGAATGGGTGCTCCGAACAAAATTAAAATAAAACAGAAGGAATAAAGACTTGCAGTTAGTAGCTGTAGTACTAATATGAGAGTTGAGCAGTATGTAGTGTATATAGTTAAGTTCAAGTCATATACTTGTAAAATATGAATAAGCAAATATGAAAAACAATACTCCCCCGGGGTTTTTCCGTTGGCAGTTTGAAATATCCTTTGTCTTTCGGTCCGTGATCGATTATTTTATCACAATTACAATTCTGACCACATTTAACACTGGCACACTTTAGTTGACTTAACTATCACTTAAATTAACACTATATTCACAAATAGACGAATTATAACAAAAAAAAACAAGTTTTGATGCCCTTGCAAGTATCAAGCAAAAAAAATTTGACATAAGCGGCGGTAACTTTGATTCTATTGACCACTTTAACTTAGATTAGATGTAACTTAGATTTTTCCCAACTTCAAGAGACAATAGATGCGAGTAATCTATACATATTTATTTCAATTTTTTAGCTCCACGCGTTCCTGAGAAATAAGTACTTGACAGACGGACAGAAGGACAGACGGATAATGTAGTGTTTTTTTTAAGTATGTTAATGTTAAGTAGCGTCGGATTTTGAATAGGTTCTTTTTTTATTATTATTATTGATTTATTTAAGATGGAGTAATATGTCAGTTTTAAATTTCAATGTAAGGAAGGTGACATTTAAATCAGTCAGTTTACTCGATCCATCAAAATAAAAATCATATTATTTATTCAATAATTCAATTTTATTATATTCTTAATTGAATCATTGTTGTCTTGACAGAACAATTAATTACCACTTAGCGGACAGTACAATGCATGAAAGATTTATATCATACATATTCACAACCTCAGGAGTAAGGCCGCAATTTTATGATTTTTAAGTATTTTGCGATAAAAAAATAAAAGTTTTTTTTTGCGTCAGTATCATTCAATGACCAACCCTGAGTCGGGCATAACTTTACATATATACATATGCTAATTCGTCATCTACCGTTGATAAGTCCGCAGCTCATAATGCAAGACAACAATTGGGAATCTTTGTGTAGTACAACAAAAAACATACGACGCGTTGTTTTCGAGATGTAAGCAAAAAAAAAAACCAAAAACGGGATCATCTTTGTGCCCCAAAAGTCCCACCTCAGAAGGGCTCAGGGCTTTTAGTATGTTTCCTAACTAGTCCAAACAAAGTTCCGAAGTCAAACATTCTGCTTTCGACTTTTCCATCTAGATTTTAGCACTCATTTCTTAAGTTACAAGGATAGTTTACTTATTCAGCATTCGTCATGTGTGACGCGTAACATAAAAGAATGTGAAATTGGATTTTTATCTCAACAAAATCGGAACAAAATGCACAAAGAGTTGATTTTCAATTACTACAGCAGGGTTTCACTTTGAGGGATAATGAAAGGCAAATTGCCTTTTTTAAAGCGTGAAAACTCGTTTCCGCCTTTTGAGCCAAGTATAGCCATTCTTAAAGTACTTATATAGCTTATATAGCTTAATAGTAAGCATTGTTTCCAGAAATAGACTATTATCAGTTATTCCCTGAAATGTACTCGTATATACACTGGGTATTTACACTTAAACTGGATTGTACATCTCCAAGTAATCCGATTGTGAATCTGCTCTACAATCACAAAATTCTCGATTACATAATTGATTGAATTTATTACTACTTACTTGATAAAATCTGCCAACCGCATATCTCATAGACATCGCTGTGCCAAACTCGCATAACCTACAGAAAACGATAACAGAAAAACGTGACTAAATATCGAGAGCTAGCAATAGAATTAAAAACGCAATGGAAAGTAAATACTACCCATATTGTTCCAATAGTTTTTTCAGCAATGTGAATCATCCCCAGCAATCTAACATATATAATAAAAACAATAAACATCAAAGATAATATTATATTTCCACAATGCAGAAAGCCGTAATATCCGCATCACCAGATTATTTTTGCAGCAGGAGTAGGATCTGCGACACTTGACCTCGGCCCGCGCAGCAGATTAGAGTTAAAAAAGGGAGAAACTAAACAAATATATAAATAATAATAATAATAATTTATTCAACTTAAACCTTTACATAAATTGTAGGGGACAGGCTGAGGTCTAGTGATTGGTATGATACATCATAATGAACTTTCAAGTCCTAAACTAGTGTAACCTGTATCCTAAGAGCTGGTGCTCTCACTTTTGGTTAAATATTGTAAAACTAGACAATTTTCGCTATTTAAGGATTGTGATTTACTTATTTAAAATTATTAACTAAAGAGAAAACACATGCAAAGAATTGTATTTTAAGAGATTGCTCGGGAAGATTGCGTGAAGTATGTAGTTTATGAAGGTAATCATAGTGAGTAGTGAAAAGCATATGTATGAGTGTGTGTGGGTGTGTGTGGGTGTGTGTGGTGTTTTGTGTAGGATAGATGTTTGTTAGAGGGTGAGTGGTATCAAACTTCATATTTTTTGACCAAAATAGATTCTTACGATCACTAATTGAATGTCATTTTAATCTATATAATGCAAGAAAAACTGCAACACGGCCTACTTTATTTTTTCCAAAATAGGTCTTTCTTGTGCTGCGCTGTAAAACCAGAGCCCCATACCTCTTTGTTATGAATGTTATCATCTAACCTATAATATGCTCTAAAACATAATGTTTTTTTAACAAACTTCTCTGACAAATTTAATATCTCTTGCGGTATTTTGTTATAGTATTGTATACTTAGACCCACAAATGAAGTTTTAACTTTAGCTAGTCTATAGTAAGGTTGGTCAATTTTATTTCCACTTGTATTATTTCGCTTGTGCCTGTCAACATCTTTAGTGAAGCTATTTATGTTCTTCCTAACGTACATGATATTATCATAAATATACACGGTTACAGTCATAATGCTAATTTCATTGAACAGTTCCCGCAGGGAGTCACGACTGCGTAGGTTATAAATTGTTCTAATAGGCCTTTTTTGTAGAACGAAAATAGAGTCACTATCACACAGCAAAATTCCATAGGACATAATGCTGTGAAAATAACTAAAGTAAACAAGTCTCGCCGTAGCTACATCCGTCAGCTTCTGATTTGTCTCACAGCGTATGCAGCTGAACTTAGTCTTCCCGATAAAGATGTAATGTGAGGGCTCCATTGTAGTTTTGAGTCAAGTGTTATCCCCAGGAAAACTGTACTATCAGTAAACTCTAACTTACCATTATTGAATATAACATAATTTTTTAAGGAATTAACATTAGGCAATGTGAATTAGATTACTACACTTACACTTACACTAGATTGTTAAAAGTAAAGCAATTATGATGTTGTTCAAGAGCGTTATTTACTTCCTCATAGATCTGTACATGTCGATCTACTTTACATATAAGAGATGTATCATCAGCAAATAATACAATATTTGACAAATTTTTAACCATGCAGGACAAATAATTAATATAGATCAAAAATAAGAAAGGACCTAAAATGGAACCTTGAGGAACGTTAATTTTCGCGCGAGATTCTAATGATTTCGTTCTGTTAATCTGAACCTTCTGAATTATTTTATCCAAATAAGAACTCAAAAGTTTTAGAGCTTTATTTTTAATACCGTAGTGTTCCAGTTTTAACAGTAAAGTTTCATGATCTACGCAATAAAATACTTTGGAAAGGTCACAGAAGACACCAATGGCATCTTTTGATTCTTCCCATGCACTAAAAATATATTTTAATAGTTCAAGACCTATAACGTCCTTTTGTAAAGCCGATTTGCTGGTTATGTAATAACTTATTGTGATTAAAATGGGAAAGCATTTGTTTGAGCATAATAGTTTCAAATACTTTACTAAATATAGGTTAAACTGATACAGGCCTATAATTACTGGGATCTTTTATCACCATTTTTATATAGAGGAACTACTTTGCTATTTTTCATTAAATCGGGAAAGGTACCGTGATCAACAAATTCATTAAATATTTAAGCTAAATATGGTGCTAATATATCTACAATTGAGCTACACACTTTAACTGAAATCCCCCATAAGTCTTCATTGCTCTTAACTTTAATGCCTTTAAAAGTTTTAATAATATTACTGAGGACTGACATGACTGAATTTAAATTCAGTTCCGCAGGCGTCCACGTTTTCGTTAAGCAATGTAGCTGAAGGGATGGTGAAGTTTTTAGTGGTTCAGTAGTTCATTAGTAAAAAAGGTCTTGAATTCCTGAGCTACTTCTGAATTTGCACTAATAATACAGCGATCTGTCTCAAGTGAAAAGTTAAACTCGCGTGGCTTTATACTACCTTTTTCGCTGTTTATTACTTTCCATACTGTTTTTATTTTATCGTCGGCAGATTTAGTTTAACTACTTATGAAATTTGGTTTGGCTTTAAGGCACACGATCTTGAAAGTTATGGAAGTAATCTTTGAGACATTCTTTGAACCTGTCACTATTTGCCATGTTTCTTTGTTCATAAAGTTCAAAAAGTATATCTCTGCTAATCCGCAGACCTGTGGTCGCCCAATCACTGAACTTAAATCTAGTATTAATTTATTTCGTATCAATTTTGAATATAAACTCAAATTCTTCGCATACCAAAGAAAAACGTCTTGATATAAATTATTCGGGTCGTTAAAATTATAATCGTGAAGAGGCAATTTATCAAGTAGAACATTTTGATACTTTTCCAACCGACTAGTAGTGATGGGTCTGGTTTCTATTTTTATTTTCTGAATATGATTAATGAAAGAAAATGTTACACTTTGACCTCTATGATCTGATTCAAGCGAGTTATAATACTTTTTTCTATAGGATCTCGATCACAGAACACATTATCAAGACAGGTAGCAATAGTTGACGTAACTCGTGTTGGTTCGAAAAATACATTATTTAGATTAAATCATTTAAAAAGCCCTAATATGTTATTGCTTAATGAATGACCTTCGAGGATGTCTACATTAAAGTCTCCAACGACTATCATAGTTTTCTTTATTTTAGTAACTAATTTTAAAACATCTTCCATCACTAATTCAAAAGTAGAATAGCTTTGAAATTGGGTGGCCTGTATACACATACTATAACATGTCTATCCAGCTCAACACAAGATAATGGAATACATATTTCAATCGACAGTCTATACAATGTCTTTTCATTCTTTGAATTTAATATTGTTTGTTATTAGATAACGTCCGCGAATAGCGAACTGTCGGTTGAAAGAACTGGCAATAAAATAATTTACATAATTTAATAAAATTTGGTAATCTTTTTGCCAATGTTCTGTCAAACAAACAATATCATATTTATGCTTTTCTAAAAATAATTCAACTCGTAGTATTTTCTGGAAAAGCCCTGAATATTTTGGTGCATTATTTTAATATTACCATTTATTCTCTTTGTCTGCTTCTCCTTCGTCCTATTATTTGTCAATTGATTGCCAGAAAAACCCTGCTTATTTTGTAAAATTAACTTATTTTTAGAAGGGTTCTCTGTTGTCGAACGACCTAGTTTAAATCACTACTAATAGTTCTAATTCTAACTGTATGTACCTAGTATCTTTAATAATAGATATTTTGTTGTAATTATTATTGTTGCATTAAGTTTAACTGGTTTATCTTGTGTAGTAGTATTAAGCAAATATTTGGTATCGTCTTAGATGATTTTTTGAAGCCATTCGGATAATGCTAATTTAATTTTGTAAATGGATCTATTGTTGATAGATTCGGTTAACTTTATTGTAAAGACTCGGGGAAAAACAATGGAAAAAATCGGTTCACAAAGGCATGTTTATAATTTAAAATTAACATTTGACACCTACTATTACATCCTGTATAACTAGCGGGATTGAAGTCTGAAAAGCGTTTTCATGAAAAGTGGCTCAACAACTTTTAAAAATCGAGTCTGCGTTTTCAATGCACTTTGATGCATATATGCAGATCTATATATTTATCTAGATTTCATAACCAAGCTCTTCAACTCACTTCAACTTTGATGTACAAAATTATTAGTCCAATAAACTGCAGGAAATTGGGATAGAATATGCAAACCATGGCTAGATAACGAACGGACGTTGGACCAAAGTAGTCACAGAGTGCGGCCAGTGGGAAGACGATATCATTAAGTTGACGGGACGGCCTATCGGCTCGTGCGGATTGGCGTTGTAGAGAAGAGGCCTGCGCCCCGCGGTGGGTTGATGTGGGCTGAGCATGATGATGATGACAACCCACCATTATGGACACTTCCCCTAGAAAGCCCCAATAAAGTATATGTTCGCAAGCGCAATATTCTTTCGTGTTTTTCCAAGGAACATAATCATGTTTCTTGGGAAAACTCCTGACAATATTCTACAGTAAATTGGTCCAATAGCTAATTAGCTATTGGACCAATTTACTGCACTCGTACAAAAGGCGTGATGGGTGGGTCTTGAGGCCCACAAATACTTTTTGTTCTTGATGATACCGTGGAAAATATTGTTTATAATGATGGAAAAGTACCCTGTCTTAAAAGTTCGCAAGTGTTCCCATTTCCGCATATCAGACAGAGGTTCTCTGTAAGCTACACTAACTCAGTGCGAGATTAGTCCATAAATCACTCGAATTACGAACGGTATGAAGTCCTATAGATAGAGCTTGTCTTGAGCGGGGTGTGTATGCTGCAATGTTGTGTTCGTGTTAACCGATAACCCGGGTAGTGAACATCGTCTACTACCCGTGTTACCGGGTATTACGCATGATATTGAGAGATCATTAGAGATACCCTGATTATGATGATGCTAAAAATATAATTTATAACTAATTGTCTTGAGGGTTACTCACCTGTGATTTTGTCAATTAGACACGTCACAGCGTTTTAGACGTTTCACATCACATTGTCAAACAGGAATATCACACTGTTTTTTTTTAAAACGTGGTTGTGGTGGAATCGTACATATCTATATGTCAACTTAAGATTGTTTATAATCTAACGATATTAACTAGTTACTTCATTAACTGTCGATAAATTGTAAAACTTCACTTAATAATCAAACAGTTAAATCGTGAACTGGTAGGTGAAGTCTAACGGCGAAGTGAATCCACTGTATTATTATATTGTATATTGTATATTGAAATTGTATATTGAAAACCGTTAATTTACAATCTAACGCTTGAGTTTGTAAACTATCAATGAATTGTAAAGAAGACCGGCAGTGTTTAAAATTTGGTTCTTTTGTTCTTATAGATAACAAAAGGCAAACATTATGAGCCCTATTGTTAAGCTTCAAGTGCATCGGGCCATGGTATATGAAATAGAGTATACATGTCAACCTAACAAGAAGGATCAAGGTTATTCGCTTTGTTCTCCCCCTTTAGCCTTCACCGTTCCTGACCCACCACTTCGCTCTGGTATTTAGCTTGCAATTCAAGTTTAATCCAGTTTACAATTCTACGGTTTGATTTTACACTAACGCGTTATTATACAGTTACAATTTATCGACAGTTAAATAATAAACGAGGAAAAAAAACGTTAGATTATAGACTAGCATCTGAGATACATGTAATCTGATGTAATCTAATATATCTGATGCAGACTGTATATTAGGGTCCCACCCATAGCAGTGATAAAAAAGTTCTAAATCACTTCTCTGATAATTTCTACTTCAGTTTCTGAAGTAGATTTTCTTCTTAAACCCACATTTACGGTAGCTTGATTATATATATATATATATATATATATATATATATATATATATATATCTGTCATCAATCAGGATCGCAATTACATAATACAAACATACGACAGCCAGGCTGATAAAAAAAATTGCTTATCTCTTTTAAAAGTGTTTAATGTATTATATGTTGCAGAAGGGTCAGAACCGATGGCTAAGGGCGTCCCGAGGATGGGTGTGATGGGTACTCGAGCATTGGAGACAACAGCTTCGTTAAAACACAATTTATTAACTTTAGGGCACGAATCATGTACTAGACACAGAATAATGACACTTGACACTGGGAGCACTAGTTACAGAACAATCACACTGAATACAGGGAGTACTAGATACATAATAACCACACTAGTCACGGGGACAGGCTAGTCCAATACTGTGGGAGGAGGTGCGCTCTGTATGACTGCTCGTGATAGACTAACCCGCTGACTGGCGCGCACGCCCTTTTGATAGCATGCACACCTAACCTCCCTTATTGGCTCAACCTAAGCGAATGCACATATCGCTTGTGTCACCGTACTTATTTCTACTGCCTTACGCTATAGCTATAGCTCAATTCGTACACTACGACATATGTCACCGTAAGAGTATCAAAACCGTTGGTTGATAAACTAACGTTGTTTTTCTCGTTAGCTTGTCAACTATCGACAGATGTAGCGTACTGCTTACTATACGACGCGTTAGTTGATAAACTAACGGTTTAAACCGTTAAATAGTAAACTGGTTTAAACTTGGATTGCAAACGAAATAGCAGGGCAAACACTGCGGTAGCTTAGGTGAATACTAGAGGGGGCGAGCGAAGCGAAGCCCCGAATATTCTTCGTTTTAGCTTGACATATAAGAAAAGAAACGAAAATTGTAAACCCTGTCGTTCGGGTTTACTATCTGTCTATAGTTGATCAACTAACGCGTCAGTTTGGTTAATCTAACTAACGGTTTATCACTAGTTTGATATTTGTCATTTCGAAACTGCAATCAAACTCCGAGTCAGAGATAGAGTATACGGGTTACCCGGATACCCGATTCCTATATAGCCAGCGCAGGGTGTAAATCAAATGTCTTTGATTTATGAGCTGTGCACAGGTTTGTAGGTCAGGTGGTAAGCAGGTTTGCCGCTTTTGCTGGCGCTAGCTTTGGGAGTGATTGGAGGGCGTGCTTTTGAATTAGTGCATGCAATTTTTCAGGCCGCAGTTTGTATTACGGAGTAGGTAGTATAAAAGCTTCTTTGTATTAAATAATACCTTGGACACTATTTACACACATTGATCTAGCCCCAAACTAGGATTCCCTGTATCTTGGGTACTAGACAACGATACACATACTTATATAGATAAATATTATACTTAGATAGATAAACAACCATGACTAGGGTACAAACATCCGTTCTCGTCAAACAAACATTTGCCCCCACCGGGACTCGAACCCGGGACCACGAAACCAAGGGTCCCGGGTTCGAGGGCAGCGTCACTGCCGACTCGGCCATTCGGGTCGTCATATTATCCGACGTAAACATGTATGCATGAATGTGTGTTCATTAGTGTCACCAGAACATCTAAACTACTTATCAGAATACTCAATGTATTTGATAAACATTCTCATTAAAGGAAAACGCCATTGGATGAAATTTTCTCGATAATTTTTAATTACGAATATATTTTGAAATTGTTTCATGTTTTCCTGTTATTCTGAAATGATAACTTTCATTGCGGGATTGCATTCAAAATGTGGATATTATGTATTCGTAAACTCTCCTTGAAAATATTTTTGACAAAATAGCGTAGTTTATTTTTAAACAATTTTGATGTGGTTTGGCGCTAAGTTATTTTAGTTTGAGTCGAGCGCATTGTTTGCGCTCTCTTTTCTTTGTTATCTATAATATAGCCGTTTAGTATGCATAATAACCGAATCATTATCTTGAACGCAGCATATAGACCGTCATCATTAACCTGAGATTTGTGCTTGACATCTTGTAACTATCGGGCCTCAATTTGTGTTAGATACTTGCGAGTGAGTGCTCTACTGATCCTTTATTGTTCAACTATTATACTATAAACTACATACTATAATAAACGGGGTTCCATTGCTTTGCATAATTTTGTGATTTCTAATTTTTATTCGCATAATAAATTTGTCATATCATTCATGGCATAATGGTACTTCCTTATTTCGGCATACTGTTTTAGTTGGCATAACAAGCTTTTAGTATATTTTCTGTTGGACCACTGTTGATTCGTCTAAAGGATCTTTACATATTATTATTTTGACTAATAATGATTTATAATATTTATCAGAGGCAGAAATTTAGTTTACTAATATGAATTAAGTTGAATGCTTAAGGGGGTGAGCGCACACTCCCCCCCCCCCCCCGCGGTTAGGTTAGGTTAGATCACAGAGCATTGAATATTAGGGAGAGGGCAAGCCGCCGCGTATCGGCTGACCGTTGTATGCCCAGTGTGCATACAGTGCATTCATTTGCTCTCATCGAGAATTCCCGAGTGCACGCGCCGATCGCCTTAGAAAAATGACAACAATTAGCTTTATTTTCTATAATGCCGGCCTGTGCAGTTACCTATTTCACAGGTAAATACTGAAAATATAATATTTCTTCAATAAAACAACACGGTTAACGAAATATTCCGAGGAAGTAATGCTATTGAGTCGCATCCAGATTCCGTCTCCCTCATACTCATTAGCGTTACCTACTAGCGAGAGAGACAGGAAATAAATTGAAAGTCCATGACGCTGTGTGTGCTGTGTGCGTGCTTTATGAAATAATGTGCGCCTCATGCGCACGTATACAGCCACGTAACTGCTTTGCCTGTGTTTACCAATACGAGAGTAAAGATAAATGTGTAAGTGGTTATTATGTGTGCGTGTTCGTTGTGTTTATTTAATGATACATTGTGTGCGTGAATTCAGCTTGCGACAGTCGGTTTGCATACAAAATAGGTTGAACGCCCTATCTCCTGTGTTGAGATATCTGTGGGTTAGATGGTACATGTGCAACCAGCGGAGCGAGAGCTTGCGACTGAAAGTAATGAAAAGCCAAATTTGGCTAGAGTAGGTTATTGTGGCTAAATTAAAATTAAATGGTTATATAGGTTATGTTAGAACGTAGAAGGAGAAAACCGGAGTGGAGCGAAGCTGAAAGGAGCGGGGCGTTTGCAAATTAAAACAACATTTTAAGATAAGAATCTTGCTGAAATACGAATTAAGTGAGAAATTGAAATTGTACGGCATTTGATGATTTAATTTTTTAGAAGTATCCTTTTTAAGTCTTCCTCTACGATATGAAAGGATGGTTGTACCTTTTTATGTACTTATGCTGTATAACTGTAGTCTTTATAATGATTATGCTTCCTATGTTTATGGCTTTGAAATTTATGAGTTATTGTTAGGGCTTACAAAATTTCGGGGAAAGGATTTATGCCAAAAAATATTATATTATGCAATCAAACAATGAACCATAATAAACAAGTGGCTTATACCTAACAGTTTGTAACCGATTTGATCAGAGCAACTTTATTTCAGTTCTCCATATTATTCAGTTGGCTGCTTGGCCCAAATCGTAAGTACAGCTATATTCGCCTATGTTGATGTGAATAGTGTCCCACAATGTAATAATAACAAAAAATGGGATTGATGAACGAATGAATGAATTACCTACACTAGACAAAAAATACTTACGCATGAAAGCAGTAACCGTGGCTACAAAAATGTAATACATAGTTTAACGTCAAAGCAAACGTCAAATCCGATACATTTTTGTCTTTAAACAAATGTTGAACAGGAGTTTCTTTTTTTGTGGTAAGATCCCGTATGTTTAGGGTAACTCATCCTTAACCTCATACTGAAGTGGAAAACAATTAAGGACGTCTGTTTTTAAAAATAATTACACTGAGTTTCACTGCATACATTTCATGCTGTGTTTTGTTTTTTACATAGTCTAGGCTTGGTTTGGTTTTGTGACAAAAAACATAGGCACCACTCTTAGCCATTGGTTGGTCATCCCTCATTCTCACCCACTTTTCGATTTCCAAATCACGATGAGAGAAGTTTTTCACTTCAAAAGTTTGTCGACGTCGATGTTTACTTTATTTTATTACATATTGCAGTAACTATTTTGTAGAGACAACCAACTCAACAGTATTACTTGTTAAGTTTACTTTTGCTACAAAATAGAACATAGATTCATTCATAATTCATAATTCTTTATTGAACACAGTTATTTAAAAAAGATACATTAAGAGAAAACATATGTACAAAAGCGAGAGAGGAAGTGCTCTTTTACCAAGTTTTTGAAACCGAAAAGAGTGGGGCTGTCTGTTATCTATCGTACAAGGAAGTGCGTTCCACAGTCGGACCGCCTGCAACCTGAAGGAGTGCTCATATGCGGAACTGGTATGCCTTGGAGTGGCTAAGAATGTGTGTGTGTGTATGTGTGTGAGATACGTGTGAGATAGATTTCAAAATTCCGCAATCAAGTAGCTATCAACTTCACATCAACCTAAAACAATAAAGCTATACTTAGGTGTGTCGCATAGATTTTGCTGCGTTCGACTCGATTTTTTCTTCAAAATAATTGAGCCACGTCAGATAGAGATTCGTGTTAGTGCGGATCATTTGGTCTAGTAATTCAATATTTATTATTTCCATCCTCAGATCAATATCCAGGACCAGAATGCCGGAGCGACACTTATACATTTATTGTACATATATTTACCGAACCCAGTCACGTTTGTGTGCTCAACTCATAACATCTCGTCCCTGCAGTATTATTCCATCATATTCCGAACCTGAACACAAAAATTGTGTATAGGGTGGAAAACCAACAAATTAGGAGTTTCTTGGGTGATATTAAAACTAGGGTCTGTGAGCTGTAGTCCTCGTGAGCGGCACAGGAAATTTTGGTTTTTATTTCATTATTTTCTACACGCTCACACCCCCGACCCTTTGAAGTTTATCGTATGAAGAAGTAAACAAATATGCCGACTGCGATTCCGACTGAGCTTTCAACGCATTTCATGACCTGTTTAAAATGTTCTACGACCTTTGTTTTCCAGTTACCAGAATTAAAAATACCACGAGAAAACAAACAAAGTGGATATCACGAGGGATCGAACTTTGTTAAAAACGGAAACACATGCTACTGTGGAAATATAGAACCAATCCATGCCTGGAAAATAAACAAACACTTAAATTATACTCAATAAAAATTTGTACCAAATAATAAACTTAACACAAAAATCCCAAAATAATTACCAAATATTGACATCACTAAATAAATCCAAAATGACATGGCAAATAATAAATAATTCTATAAGAAATAATTATCCAAAAGAAGAAATAAATAAAATTATACATAGTAATAGAGAAATAACAGACCCCCAGGAAATAGCTGAATCTTTTAATGAATTCTATATTAACCAAGTATCCAACAATGGCAACACTTACAACGCAAATAAAAATCAAATGAGAATATGCAATTCAATGTTCATGTCTCCAACAACTAATTGTGATCGATTATTAATTATTAAGAGTTTGAAGAATACAAACAGCGTAGGCAACGATGATATCACAACGAAGGTTATAAAGGAAGTTGCTCTTGAAATAGCCCCAGTCAGCACCCACATTACTAACCTCTGTATTGAAAATGGTACTTTCCCAGAGAGACTTAAAACCTTAATAATCAAAACAGTATTTAAAAAGGAAAACATGACTTTCTACAGACCAAAGATATTTGAGAAAGTGATCTATAATCAACTTTATAACTACCTTGAAAATATTCATATTCTCGCTCCAGAACAAAAAGGTTTAAGAAAGAACTTAACAATAGATATATATATATATAGATATATGACTTTCTTCTTAAAGTGTCTCTAAGCATGGACGACAGAGTACCAGTATCGGCATTGTACATGGACTTAACTAAGGCCTTTGATTTTTTCGATCACTCTACACTTCTAAACAAAGTAGAATCATACGGAGTTAGAGGGAATATTCTTGAACTTATAAAATCTTACTTAAGTGGTAAGAAACAAATGACTCAAATAAACAAAATTTGCCCTAACACTAAAGAGGATATAAAATACTATTCGAAGGCACTAACTGTGTCTTTTGGTGTACCACAGGGGAGTGTACTAGGCCCGCTTCTCTTTCTTATGTACATTAATGACCTCCCCAAAATAACAAAACATCCCATGTTTTTATTTGCTGATGACAGCACTGTTGTATTTAGACACGAAAATCTCGAAAATCATCAAATAAATATTAATGACGCACTAGGTTCTATAATAGAATGGCTAGGAAGAAACAACCTTAACATTAACTTAAGTAAAACAAAGCTGATGTCATTTGCTCTTCGAGGCGACCCGTAGTATAACCTAAATGTTAGACATTCTGGAAAAACCATAGACGAAGCAAAGGTCACCAATTTTCTAGGTCTGCAAATTGACAATAATCTTTCATGGAAAAAGCAAATTTACAGCGTTTGCAAAAGATTGGCACAGTGCTCTTATGCACTATACAGACTTTCAAAGGTCACAAACCAAAAGGCTGCTCTAGCTGCATACCACGCCTATGCAGGATCAATATTAAGATATGGTGTAATATTTTGGGGTAACTCAACAGATAAAGGAATAGCATTTAAAGCCCAGAAAAAGTTTGTTAGAGCTCTATGCAAACTAAAACAAACTGATACGTGTAAGCCTTACTTCATTAAATTGAAAATTTTAATTTTAATTTTGATCGACAAAGCATATTACAGTGTCACAGAGTTTTTACAGGACAAATGTAAAACATGCAATTGACATCTTATATGGACCACAACTGCTATTACGTGTAATTTTATTATTTTGTAGGACTTGCTTAATCTAATTTGACATTTGTATTATTGTATAATTTGACATTCCATAAACATTATTTTCATTATTTTTTTCCTAATTTAAATTGACATACATCATCAATAGACATTATAATTGTAACTAATAACTGATCTCTCGATGTGGCTTTTTCATATTTCTATTTTATAATTGTATTTTTCATAATATTTGCACATCCTTAAAGGATAAAATATATTTAAGTTTACAAATTGTACCTAACATCATAAGCACCAATAATTGCAAATAAATATCTTTGACTTTGACTTTGATTTTCTTGCAATACCACGTACAAAGTTATGAACTCACCTGAAATAACTTTGTAACCCCATATCTTCGCCATTTTGAAAAAAATACAAAAACTGAATCGACAAAATCCATATTTTTATCGAACCTACTCACAAATTTGTATTTTATATGTATTTAATTTATTCCTAGGCATTTAATTTATAGTATTTATAGTGCACTGCCTACCCTTTTATGATATCAATTCCTATAATGCCTTGGTTTGCTGGAAGAAATCTCTTTTTAGAGATAAGCTCGCCTTTATACATGCATTTTGTTTTACTATAAGTTTTTAAATATTTGTGTGAAATAAAGAATTATGTGTCATGAATTATGGAAAAAAATCACGAGAATCGGTTTAGACAGCCTATAGAGGAGAACTGCTGGAAATCTGCAAATTCGGACCTATCAAAGCATTTTGCCCAAGCTGAAAAGGAACGTCTGCATTCGCTCGCTCGGTCAACTAAGATGGAAAGGCGACGCAGGGTGTTGTGGGTTGTTACACTAATATCAGTTATTATTAAACCATTTTGCGTGACTGAGAGCTAGCTTATCGCTGCATCCATGGAGTTAAGACGGTTTAGTCACGACGTTTTTCATCATCGTAAGAATCTTTTCTGTTACACACTATAGTGGCTCAACTCTTGAATATGAACCATCCTACACTCATAAAAAAGTGTTTCGATACCCGAAGGGCGGCGACAGCTGTAGGTACTGACTCAAGAAAGCGAGTGGACCATGGTTGTACACCAAAACGAGACGTGACTTCGGAAAATGTGTTGTTGCTCCGGAGTTTGCCCACCGTCCACCTCCCGAGACTACCATGGGAAGAAATATTTTTTACGGTCCACCTTTGTCCACCTGGATGTCTTGTAATTGAAATACCGTAATTACTTAACGCCGCGCCGTAATTACGCGGAACTTCGGTCGCGTAATTTCGGCGTGTGGTACGACACTAGTGCCCTCGCGTTATATGTCCCTTGAGAATTTGTCTGTGGACTGCTATTATTATACGGGAAATATTAAACTGCACATAAAAAATACTGATTTGCACAGCAAATATCAGAACAAAATGCTGCGGTAGCTCTTAGGTGAAAGATAAAGGGGATGAGCGAATCGAAGCCCCCGTTATCCTTCGTGTTAGGTTGAACATGTGAGAACAACAAAAAATACTAAAATATAAACTTGAGTACACGTAATAGTAGTTTATGTGACTGCTACATAATGTAGGGCATTAATACTAGAGAGTGGGTTTATGAAACGAGCCGAAGGCAAGTTTCATAATAATATCACTCGAGAGTTTTAATGCCCAATTATGTACACTAGTTTATCTACACACATACCATGAGCTCTTTTTGATGTGTTCAGGAACCGCATGTTTGACCGGCATTGTGGCATTGATCATTGCTCTGCAGTTGTTTAGCTTGTTCTGTAGTACCAATTTCACAGACAAACTAGGGGCGGCACGCAGGCGGGCGTCGGCGTTCGAAATTTGAATGTCAGGTTTTGACAAATTTTTATACATTATGGTCATAAAGTACAAAATTTTTAGATAAGATGAAGTTTTTACCAAATAGTTTTACATTATGCTGGTCTTAACATGCGGTTTTAAGACGCAGTAAAGAGGTTTATGATACGTGTGTAGATAATAGTAGTTTATGTGACTGCTGCATAATGGAGGGCATTAAAACTCGAGAGTGGGTTTATAATATCACTCGAGAGTTTTCATGCCTAATTATGTACAGTTACATACACTAGTTTATCTACACACATATCATAAGCTCTCTTTGATGTGTTCAGGAACCGCATGTTTGACCGGCATTGTGGTTCTGCAATTGTTTAGCTTGTTCTTTAGTACTAACTTCACGCAGACGGGCGTCGGCGGTCGAAATTTGAATATCAGTACCAACTTCACAGACAAACTAGGGACGGCACGCGGGTGGGCGTCGGCGTTCGAAATTTGAATGTCATTATATGTAGAAAAACTACACATAATGACCATTATGTGTAGTTTTCCAGATACGAAACGAGTTTTTACCAAGTAGTTTAACATAATGCTGATCGTAACGTGCGGTTTTTGAACGCAGTAAAGTGGGTTTATGATACGTGTGTAGATAAAATATTTAAAACATAAAAGTGTTTTTGCTGATCCTTTTTTGTTGAGCAAATCAGTATTTTGGTGTGCGATTTAATACTAGCCTAATTATACTGCAACGGCTGCGAAACCTTCTGAGGCATAAACACCGACATCGGTGTTTATGCTATAATTTTTATTCGCAGTCCCTTACAACATTATGACATCACAATAATTACAGTTCACACCATTTATTTTAAGTTTTATTATTTAGTTTATTTAGAAAATAAGATTTCAATTATATTTGGCAAAACAAACATAAACTAAATCAAATTGTCAAAGCTTAATTAAGCATAGGTTTAATCGTTTCTTCATAAAACGTACCACGAGATGTGACAGGTTGTGGCATAGATAGTATTTTTTCCACAAGAGGTGGCTGAGGCACGGATGCGCCCATATATAGGTATAAGCCACTTATGTAGTTAAATGTATTTGTTGGGTTCACTGTTCACTGTTGCATTGCATCATGGACGAATAAAACTAGAGGACTGACAACCTCATATAAAAAACGTACCCTGCTAGAAAGCTAAAATCCTGTATTATTTCTAGATGTAGCTGTACCACGCAATAGATGGGTGCTTGGGTGACGGCGTAGTATAATCCATAGTAATATCGACGAAAAATCAGAGATGGCGTAAGCGTAAGCCTTGTTTCTTCTTAGGAAATTAAAGCTTATATCGCCATCTTTCCTAAATTAAGCGCGCCACCACGATTCTACTTATACTAGAAAGAACTTTTGAACTAGTAGCTCTATCTAGCAATATACATTTAAACTAATAATCGAATTACGCTTCAAAGTACTTCGGTTGTCTGTCCTCTAGTTTTATTCGTCCATGATTGCATACTATAAAATCTAATAATATTGTTAGGCATAAATCCTTTAACCGATTTTTGTAAACCCTAAAAACCGTTAAGCATCATTTCATCAGGGAAAACACGACGGTAGCTTAGGTGAAGGGTAAAGGGGGTGAGCGAAACGTAGCCCGTTTTTTCTTCGTGTTAGGTTGAACATGTAAGAACAACAAAAAATACTTCAACATAACCTTAAGTACACATATAATATTTAAAGCTTTTTTGTTGAACTTTTTTTCCTGTGCAAATCAGTATTTTTGATGTGCGATCTTTTGATAGGGTGCGTAAGTGACACCGTATAGTTTGGATCTAAACTTCGTGTTAGGTTGACGTGTTACAATAAAAGAAACGTAAATCCCAAACCCTATCAGTCTGGTTTACTATCTGTCGCTAGTTGATCAACTAACGCGATAGTTTATGAACTAACGGTTTTGACTATCTTACGGCGACATATACAACGGCAATACGCTGCGATAGCACTATTAGTTTTAGCTCATCTACCGAACAATATAAATTCAAAACAAACATTATATAGACAAAGAAAAAACTTAACCAGAAAACATACATTTTGACCAAGAATTTCTGCTTGATATATTATTAGCGAAAATAACATTATCTAAATCATCTATTAGACGACTCAAAATTAGTCCAACAGAAACTGTACTAAAAGCTTGCTATGCCAACCAAAACAGTAGGCCGTAGTGTTGTAGCTTCTGTGGCGCAGAGGTTGTGGCTCAGCCTACCATGCGAGAGGTCCCGGGTTCGATCCCCGGCTGGGGACACAAAAAAAACCCCAGGTCTTGGATGTTTTTATGTGTGTGACGTCGCTGTTTTTGGTTTCCACGACACAGGGTATCCCAGTGTGGGGTCAGAAGCAAGCTGTATATGAATGTTTTATTATTTTATTAAAGTTACGACAAACTCATTAAGAGTAAAAATTAGGGAAACACAAAATGATGCGAGGCAAAGGGATACCATTTGTTGCATAGGAACAAAATACAGGAAAACAATTAGAAACGACAGCAGGAAACAAAGGAGCTAGAACTGTAATGCAAAGCAGTTAGTGACATGACATTTAATTAGCTGTCCACAATATGAACAACTTTGATAAGAAACATAAGGTTGCCAACGAAAAAGAATTTGGGTCTCCTTGAGTAACTAAGAAATAGAAATGAGAAATTTATTTTTCATTACTCATACTCTGAAAGGGGGTCATTGTTCATCCAGGCACCGTGCTGAAAGTGGTACATGCCTGCTCTAAAGCAGAAAAGTATTAAAAAATATATATATGAATCGTAGTTTATATTGAAGAACGCAATGGTAGTAACATATACAGCCATAAAACGGAAGTATTTTTTTAATGTTATGCTCAAAGTAAAAGACATCAACGGGGGCACCGAAATTACTTTTTTTATGAGTAGAATTTTTAAACTTGAGTTTGTTGTTTGTTTTTTAATAAAATAATTTTGATTTCAAGTGACTTTGTTTTTAATAAAATAATTTTGATTTTAACTGGCTTGTGTTTACTTTCCTCGTATTCGTAATGAAAAGTAGAGTGTTTTACTCGGGTGATAGCACCCATTTCTGCCTCGAACTATTGGCGCTCTCACTTCGTTCGAGCGCCAAAACATCTCGTCAGGAATGGGTGACTTTCAGCCCTCGGTTAACAATCTACTATTCCCACCTTTCATTCGGAAAAGTAAGTTTTGCTCCACGACGAGAGGGAGCAAAATGCTACTTTTCTGTTTAAGCTACTTTTTTAATTTATTCGTTGGCATGCAGCATTTTCGCAATGTGCCAATTGAACACAGAATTTAATAAAACAATCGATTGTAATTTCATTGTAATCGATTAAAAACGAACATGTTTCAAGTTTTAACTTTAACAACGTTATATGAAAATTGATGATTTTTTCAGAATATTTAAATAAATGTCGCAATAAATTATATGTGTTAGTGAAATCAAAACTATCATTAACTGTTATTGTGATATAATGGACATTTTAATATTCGATTCGATTATTTTTACACATTGGTAATTGCACAGGAATATTTTATCCGTGGTGACCTTTCCCTAATACTTCGCAATCCGCCATTATAAAAAAAAGCTTTTTTTCGTTGATCGATTACTGTAAAATTGGTGAAAGTGTAATTCAAAGAATAGTTATTTCATTATTTCTAGAGCATTTATTTAAATTTTCCTCAGAGTCTGTGTGAAATGTCATATGTGTCACTCGGGAGCAAAATTATTTTAGTCATGGGCGTTAGAATCCTTCGTTGCGCTCAGGATTCTAACTTAGAATCATACATCATTTTGCTCCCTTGAGACGCAAATAACTGTTTCAAACTTATAATCAGCTGATCGGGTCGTATCAATCTCAACACGAGTATTTGACACAAGCTGCCTTTATTGCGACTGCTTAATCATGCGATATCCTGATTGTGCATTTTTCCAAAAGCTCCTGAAATACCTTGTTGTTTCATGATAACTGATAAGGCTACAACAGGATAATGTTTTGAGAGTAACTTGAGTTGAACTTACCTATAGGTAAATCAAAAGTAAGTCCAAAATTTAAATAATCAATTTGCATTCTCTCCGTCTCCCATTTGCATAACCTATTTACTTTTTCGCAATTTCTTTCCAAATGTTATCAGGCTAAAGGGTATTTTTTACTAAAGCGCGAAATCTCGCTTGTGAGGTAGAACCTCGCCGGTTACGCCACAACAGTCATCAAAACAGCTCTAAAGCTTTCCGGGAAAGCTTTTTCACGGTGAAAGCTTGTTTTTTTTGCCTTTAGTATCGGTAATAGATGTTCAGCCGCACAATAAGATCTAACCGCGCGGCCACTGCTTCTTGTGACTTGTGAAATAGGCGAGCGACAAAAACAAATGTAGGAAACAGTATGAAATAGGCTATAGCTACACCTAACGCCAAGTTTGTTGTACAGGAGAGATGCATACATGTGCGAAAGGCGCTCACACGCCAAGAAACCTTGCGATATCTGTACTTACTATTGACGCGAATTCCTACGTTTTCGCCGCTCGCCGCTTGCGGCGCCGCAATGAACAAGCTAAATAAATATTGTATCTACTTATTAGGTACTTTATTTTAAGAGATTTTAGCCTATTTTAAGAAACTCATTTGAATTTACTCATTTGAGTAGCTCCGTGGTCTAATGGGTTGCGCTCTTGCTTCTCACACGGGAGATGCAGGTTCGATTCCTGACCATGTACAGGTGGACCAATGAGGTAATTAATTTATCTTAAGTACATTACACGGACGTTCTAACTGTGATGGAAAACATCGTGAGGAAACTTTTATTACTCCATAGCTGCGGCGATGGGCTAGCCCCCTGTCACGCAAAATTGAGTATTGAATAACGGCTCAAAGTGGGCACAATTGTGCCTCTGTCACCCCGTATGGGAAAAGGCGTGACGCTATGTTATGTGTTTGTTGTTCATTTGAATATTTCTAGTAAAAGGTGTCTAAATACGGTAATGTTCTTTGTTAACCCCTCGTGACGGCGAATGATCAAAAATTCTGATTGAGTTACTTGTGTCTGAACGAAAAAATCAATGTCACTAAACAAACATTTACATACAAGCACATACATTGGTTCTGTCCCCACACTAGGATACCCTGTGCCGTGGAAACCAGAAACAGCGACGTCACACACATAAATATCCAAGACCTAAGGTTTTCTTTTTCAGCCGGGGATCGAACCCAGGATCTCTCGTGTGATAGGCAGAGCCACAACTGCTGCGCCACGGAGGTCGTCACTCACATCAACTCATCTGTCACTATTTCACATTCATAACAAAATAAAATTAAAAAAAAATTGAACATACGACGGTCTACAATAACTCTTCACTATAACACGATGGACTAATTTGACATTTGATGGACATTGTTTAACTCGTTTATCTGAGATCGGAGCAAACTACTTACGCTGTAGAGGACAAAAATACAAAAGAAGGACATTCTGCTTTTTACGGAAAATTAAGTAATCCTGTAAATATGTTTTGATGGGACGCCATTTATTATAGAATACAATTATCTCGAAAATTTACTTACCGAATTCCAGTCGAAGGTAACCGTGGCTGCGTGGTAATGGAGCGCATGATGTGAGCTATCGGTATGTTCTTAGCGGGATTAGATGTAAGTAGTACTGTGAAGGAGAAAGGTGCTTTCACAGCAGCTGATTCTTGGCCGAATGCACAGACTCCTGCTTAGATGAAGTGCCGCTTAAATGTTATTATAGTTGGGGTACCATGGCGAGACAGTGACAATAAGTTGTCGGCTCTGCCTCTGGGGGGCCTGTTTTTAAACGGAGAATAATAGAATGACCGAATAAAAAAACTATTGAGCGAATGGACATGAACAGCGGAATTTCCTGAAATGAGCGAAAGAAACTGAATTGCGCGACAAAATTACTGATTTGCGCGGCTAAATTTCTTAAATTTCGTAGAATTCCCTGCGTTGGATCCTATTAGCTATGTTTTATTACAATTGGAGCAGTGGTTTAAAAGTTATCACCTTTACAAGGAAACAAGTCTGCATATTTTAGATTTAAGATTTATTGTGTCGGGGATATTATACATATATGTCACCGTAAGATAGTCCAAACCGTTAGTTGATAAACTCACGTGTTAGTTGATCAACTATCGACAGATAGTAAACCAGACCGACAGGGTTAAGAATTTATGTTTATTTTGTTCTTACATGTCAACCTAACACGAAGACTATTCGGGGGCTTCGCTGCGCTCGCCCCCTCTAGTCTTCACCTAAGCCTACCGCAGTGTTTGCCCTGGTATTTCGTTTGCAATTCAAGTTTAAACCAGTTAACTATTTAACGGTTTTAACCGTTAGTTTATCAACTAACGCGTCATATCGTAAGCAGTACGCTACAGTTTACTATCTGTCAATAGCTGACCAAGTAACGAGAAAAAAACGTTAGTTTATCAACTTAACTTACTATTTATCAACCAATCTTACGGAGACATACAAACAGACATACATACAAACCTAAGCTCAGGCCTTTTACGCCTGCGGGTAGTCAGACACTAAAGACCTCGACTTGCTACGACCCTGGCATATATCTCGCTTCCTAAACATTCAAACGTATCTTCATACAAGCTTGCTGGTTACTTCTAATATTCCCCTTCCATAATAAATCGCGCATTTAGATAGATAGATAACCCATTTATTCACTGTAAGAATACATACAAATACAATCAAAACTTTCTAACAAAACTTAAGATATAAAAGATAAGAAAGAAACTATACATGTGCATATTCCACAGTGAATAGGCCCTGGCTCAGCATGTGTTGCAGATAACTGCAACGCTGGCCATTCTGCCAGAACCCAATGATTTGATGATTTGATTTGGTTTTTGTAGGATCTTCTTGGGGCATCCTCGTCCGACGGCTCCATTTGCACACATTCATAATTCATAATTCCTTAATAAATAAAAGAGTTACATAAAAAAAGCTAAGAGCGAGTCGGACTCGCGCACGAAGGGTTACGTACCATTATCTATAAAAATATATATAAATATATATATATATATTCTGGAGCAGTGCGCAAACATTAAGGGCTCATATGATTCGTAAATTTTTAACATCTTTGGACAATGCTGGGTGAAGTAGTGGTGTGTTTGACAGTCGATTGTATTACTGCTTAATGAATAATGATATCTTCATAATATTGTTTGCTTATATTGCTGTAAGTAGATATTTTCCTCGTATCACGTAATTGTATTTCAGCATATAGTTCTGACTAAAAAGTTAGTTGTATTTTTACAAATTCTTTGTGTGATTCTTTACATTAATTTAAAACTTCAATGCAAGAACGTTTTGCGTGTAGTAAAATAATTGTGGGAGGTTATTATTAGCTCTTTCGTTAATATAGTGTTTTGTATTTAGTGAGTAAAGCTGTTACCTCTCCTAAAAATGTAAAATAAAATAAATAAAAATAAATAAAATAAAATAAAAACGGCAAATAAAAAATATGTCTGTTGTATAAGAGCCCCCCTTAAATATTTGTTTTATTTTAATTTAATTGTTTTTTTAAAGTGAATATATAACTAGATATTCTGTGAATATTTCAAGCGTCTACCTGTTGACGTTATAAATATCAAGCAAAAACGAGTAAAAAAATCACGTTTGTTGTATGGGATCCCCCTTAAATATTTAGTTTATTCTGTTTGTAAGTATTTTTTGTTAAAGCGGAAACAGAAATACATCATCTGTGAAAATTGCAACTGTCTAACTATCACAGCTCATGAGTAACAGCCTGATGACAGATGGACAGACAGACAGACAGACGGACAACGGAGTCTTAGCAAAAGGGTCCCGTTTGGCACACTTCGGGCACGGAACCCTAAAAAACACACATTTTTATTTATGTATTTTATTATTTTAAATACTTAGCATCACGACTTTTCCTGTGCGGGGTGGCGAGGCATATTTGTGTATATAATATACATAAATATTGTCCTAAAGAAACAGACATTGGGCAAAATTAAATTATCACCTACTGTCTGTATGGTAATGAGGTACCTAGTTAATGTCGATAGTTACCAAAAGGTACGCGAAAAAATGAATGTTGAATAGTATCTATCAGTTATCACCGTTCTATTTAAAAAAATATATATAATAATCAAAATTATTTGAAATTTGATATTTTGTTTATTTTATAAGAAATAGTTACATAAATTCTACTTAACCGCTGGAGACCTGGACCTGGTTATGAGGTATCGCAATTTTGAATCTCTTGCCATGGTAATAAAATTCTAAACCTATAATAACGGGAAAATGTCTTCTTTAGAAGATCCTCGGAAGCCAGAGGTTAAATAACTAATACTGGGATGAATTCGACCACCTATGTGGCGCAGCGGTTGCGGCTCTGCTTACCATGTGAGAGGTCCCGGGTTCGATCCCCGGCTGGGGGTAGAGAAAAAAAAACAGGTCTTGCATGTTTATATGTGTGTGACGTCGCTGTTTCTGGTTCCCACGACACAGGGTATCCTAGTGTGGGGCCAGAATCTATGTATGTGCCTGTACTTTTATGTTTAACGTTTATATCTTTCCCTGTTCCTATAATCATTTGATACTGGGTATATATTTTCTAGTTTCTGGACATGTTTTTCGAATATATTTTTTCCGTTCAATATCAAAGTTTTCGAGCACGTTGAGTACAAGCTAGTTATCGTGCTTGAGAATAGATTATGGGATTATTGGACGAAGAGGCAGCTAATGCAATTTTAAAGGGAAATATTAAACTGCACATCAAAAATAGTAAATTTGCGCAGCAAATATCAGGGCAAAATACTGCGGTAGCTTAATTGAAGGGTAAAGGGGGTGTTCGAAGCGAAGCCCCCTTTATCCTTCGTGTTAGGTTGAACATGTAAGAACAACAAAAAATACTTAAAACAAAAACATGACTACACATAATAGTAGTTTATGTGACGCTACATAATGGAGGGCTACATAATGGAGAGTTTTAATGCCTAATTATGTACAGTTACATACACTAGTTTATCTACACACGTATCATAAGCTCTCTTTGATGTGTTCACGAACCGCATGTTTGACCGGCATTGTGGCTCTGCAGTTGTTTAGCTTGTTCTGTAGTACCAACTTCACGCAGGCGGGCGTCGGCGTTCGAAATTTGAATGTCAGTACCAACTTCACAGACAATCTAGGGACGGCACGCGGGTGGGCGTCGGCGTTCGAAATTTGAATGTCATTATATGTAGAAAAACTACACATAATGGTCATTATGTGTAGTTTTTCAATGATATTGATAATGACATTCAAATTTCGAACGCCGACGCCCACCCGCGTGCCGTTCCTAGATTGTTCTACCCGTCCCTACATTCTGTGTGTCTGTTTTCCAGATACAAAACGAGTTTTTACCAAGTAGTTTAACATAATGCTGATCGTAACGTGCGGTTTTTGAACTCAGTAAAAAGGGTTTATGATACGTGTGTAGATAAAATATTTAAAACATAAAAAGTGTTTTTGCTGATCCTTTTTTTGGAGTGCAAATCAGTATTTTTGATGTGCGATTAAATACTAGCCAAATTTAAATACTCAAGTAATAATGAATAAACAGGGTCGATGCGGATTTGCGTAGCACCATCACAAATATGATGCAGGGTCTCTGCGGGTGTGCGGGAGGTGTGAGGGAAGTCACCACCTCCGCGATTTTCTGTCCATAAATCCTGACTTGGACTTTGGTATTGGAACGAAGTGCTTCATTGATAACGTTCGCTCATATCAATAAAGATCAATCCTTCAAATATTAGATGTAGAGGCTTTTGCTAATTCTTTCGGCCCAACTTCGTTCAGTGTTTGCAAAGTTCAGGTTACCTGAGTAGAAAGTTGCTTGCGAGGAACTCGCGACGCCTTTTAGAAACTCCTGATAATACCACGACAAAAGTCCTGAATGGCTTCAAGAAAACGCTGTGACGCTCGACTTGCCGGGATCAGTGCCATGCCTCCTTATCCAGGAGTTGTCTTTTTCTGAACTGATAAGGAGGAGGTCAGGCAACTTCAGAGAACTATATAGATGTTTGACGCATTTACGCTATACAATTACAAATACAAAAATGTTTATTTGCTCATCAATATTTGTAACTAGGTTTTCTATTATTTACTTACAGTGTTTCAAACGATGATACCAAGTAGTACTGGGTGTACAAATATTAACCTTATTATATAAAATCTTAAATCTAAATTTAATCTCTATTTCTACATCGCTATTTCCACATTAGTAATTGACCGCTCTTTGGGAAGCACCCTGTAGTAGGTAGACTATTATTATACTTGGAATATTACTCTAGTAATATAGGGTATCTTTTAATTAGCAGAGAATGATAATATGTAGTAACTCTTTTTTACGAACTTTTCACTAGAAAGCTATGGTCTCTAATGGAAAAATAATTTTGGTCTCCAATAGTAACTTGTAATCAGCTGATCGTGTTTGGGTACTGAGGATAAAAAGAAAAAAATATTTGCGACCAATGTTCCTTTGAGACAGTTGTTCATAATTATGTCATTCCCTAGGAGAAAGTACAAAATCCATAGAAAAAACCCAGTACGATCGGAATATGTAGCAAAATATTCCTTACAATAAAGGAAACAAACTAACCTAGGTCATAACCTGCTTACCCATAGGGAATCGAAGTTATAGCTTGTTAAAGTTTGTATGAAATATTATGTATCAAAAATAATTTTCGGATGGGTTATTTCCTTCATTGTAAGGAAACTTTTAATACACGTTTTGTGCCCATCGAATTATTAGTTAATATTGGGTCAATTCTGATACCACCTCCTTTGACAGCTAGTGAAATGTCATTCTGTATGATAATAATTGTACGGGTAAAATTATAATAGATTGTTCAGTTCAGTACAGCTGCTTTTAAAAGCAGAAAAACAAACTTTACTGCAGCTGCTCGGAGCTTTCTCTACAACCAAATTGGACAAACCTTCAGTTGCAAAAAAGCTTGCAAAAAGTTCCACAGTGCAGGTTATGTCGGCGATTGTACAAGTACAAATCCTAAGCTATACCTTTTCGGTTTTATAAGGCTGTTATTGCTTGTGGCATAAGGGTTCAAATCGTTGTGAACTGGTGTAGCTTAGCTAAAAAAGCTTTACATCTACAGCTTCGTTACAAAGTTTATCCGCACTCCGAAGCTCCTTGCAGGCGTTATCTCAAGTAGGTTTTGTTAGTGATGGTACTTGTTTCACTTGTGGAGATCGATAAGGAAACATTATATTCTCTGTATGTTGAAATCACAGTAAATATATTTAGTATATTAATGTCTTTTTTTCGAAACGAAAAGGCAGACGCTTAATTTCACAGAATTTCTCTATAAATTCGATACAGAAATATATATAATAATAATACCTTGGACACTATTTACACAGATTGATCTAGCCCCAAACAAGGAATCCCTGTATCTTGGGTACTAGACAACGATACACATACTTATACAGATAAATATTATACTTAGATAGATAAACAACCATGACTAGGGTGAAAATATCAATTCTCATTAAACAAATATTTGTCCCCACCAGGACTCGAACCTTGGATTTGTAGCAGGGTCACTGCCGACTCGGCCATTCGGGTCGTCAAATGCATATATAAGATACCTTGACCCTCCGTAAACTAATTCACCTGAACTGATTCACCTATGTGCATTAAGTACACCTTTAGTAAACTTTAAATGGTGGTTTCTTTTATCCTTGGCATGTTCCTCAAAACATTCTCTTACATTGGTCCAACTTAGTGAAGAGGAAAAGTAATTTGACGTGTATTCTTAAACATCTACAGTAATAAACTTGCAGAAACCGCAGCTTTGTAAGGGCTCGCGCAATTGTTTATTTAGTAGCTAAAAATATATATCCTTCTATAGAAAAAAAAATCTCTGGTTATGAATTAAATTCCACTTAAAATTGATGATTACTCATGATTTACTAAATTTCCAGTGGGTATTTAAATAAACATTCACACCGACATCAGTTTCCTTACATATGTTATATGTCAACAGATGGGGTTAGTAGTGCGTCAGCACTGCAGTTTATACTAATTTAAAATATCTTTTATTTTTTGAGTTTAATAATAAAATAATATTTCAATGGAATCAAAACGAGAACTTAGATTACTATGTCAAAGCTTGAACCTATGGGTATAGTAGTTTCTTCATTTATTGTCGATTGTGGCCTAGATATGGGCTCGCTTCGCCCGCCCTGATAAATTTCGTCTTTGCCCGTTTATCGACACTGTCAGTCCAACACTAGACCATCGATTACGGAATCGTAGCTAAGCCTCCGAAGACCTCAAATCATTCAACGCTAGATATACCGCCTGGGATTTATTCCGCTTATGAGGTAAGCCGATTATTGATCCTTGGTGGAGCTGTTCTTCGACTCCCGTTCGGTTAGATATAGTTCAGGAATAATGCATTGTCACGGTAATAGTCAGTATTATATGCTCTATAGTCAACTAACGCGACAATGCATTATTATATTAAAGAATCTGTTTTTTTTTTATTTTTATTTTTTTTTTAAGCAGAAATTATAAATTTACATCTGACAATAGGTCCACGGAAACCATATAGGTTTGTATGTGGATCCTTATTACGCTAAAATATATGTACAATGTTTAACACATCTTGTTTTTGTTTATGTAAGTACACACAAAATTTTAAAAATAAATTAAAAACATATCAGGTATGTATTTTTCATGGTTTCACAACTTAGGTATTGGTTAGGGATAGGAAAGGGAGGAAAAGTATTTTTTAAGTTTCGCTTTTATGTTTAGCGGAGATATGGTGTTTCTTATGTCAGTGGGTAGTTTGTTTATTAGTCGCGGAATGCAGTAGGCGCGCGTCCGTGTACCGTAGAAATTATTTGCGCGTGTAGTGGTTAGTTTAGAATTGCAAAACTCACTTACATCATTGAAATATTATACACTCCTAACGCCTGTGGCTACAGTAAATGCTACTCCCTAGTATCCCGAGTAATACTAGTGATGAATGAAAATGGCGACAACGACTATTTGTCAGAGAAGTTGTTAATCGCCTAGAGTCCTAAAAGAAGGCCCTATATAAAAAATACTGATAACATTTATGAATTTTGGCGGGGCTTTAATTAATCTTATAGATTCACTATATGTAAGGATTATGTAATCCTTCTTTAGGGGAGAGTTTTGATTAGTTTCAATAACTGACACCTGCCAAAATAAAGCAAATATTTGAAAAGATGGCTGTTTCACGAAATCGTATTTTACATACGTAAATACATTTTAACTGTGGAATTTCCGAATTTCATACATGTTTTTACTGTAAATCTACTGTATGGAAACAATTTTAACCGGAAGTCAATACTTTTTGGTGGTTCCTATTGCTTATCTATGAATTATTTGGCTGTTAGGTAACAGGTCCTTTTCGTTGTACTATAGTTCTCAATTAATATTTTACCGAGTTTTGGTCGCACCAGCAAGCCGATTTTACAGTTTGATATGTAATGAATTATTTAAGAAAATATGTTTGTTTTGTAATCAGTATCACTCCGACCTCATTATATTTTCAAAAAGCTACTGGTTACATTATAATAAGACTCTTTTACGGTCAGTTGAGTAACAAAGATTGAAAGAATGTCATTTAAATATCCTAGAAAATGTTTCTGACTGGATTACAATGATAAGTCTGATTTTATAAGTCTTTACACGCTTATAAGAAAATTATGGAAAATTATGATCTATAAGATAAGATAAGATATTATTCATAACTTTCATTACATGTCAATTTAGTTTACAGTATAATTGCATTTGGAGTTAACAAAAATACATATATTGTCAATAATCAAATTCAATTCACATAATAAATTACAAAGTCATTAAAATAATGTCAATACAATTTGATTTTTATAGAAAGTCAGAGCTAATAATAATTAGTTATAGTAATAAAATTAAAAGTAAGAACCACAAAATAATGTCAATAGACTAAAATTATACGCTTGGCGTAAGAAGTTCATTATAATGGTAGAACGATTGCTCGAGAAGCCAGCGTTTCAGTCTGAATTTAAAGATTTGCGTGCTGGGAGCGGAAGTGATGTCGTCCGGCAGACGGTTATAGACTGACGGGCCCGCGATGTGGGTGAGCCTGGCGGCTTTCTCCAGCGTGCGGTGGGGAATGACGAGCTTCCCAGCGGCGGCATTCCGTGTATTGAATCCGTGGGTGTCACCGTGCGTCTTAAATGACCCCAAATTTTCGCGCACGTATAGTGCTATCTGAAAAATCACTATGGAAGGCAGCGTCATGATCCCTAGTGCCTTGAAGTGTGGTCGAGCTGAGGCGTCCCATGCGACTCGCGCTATTACTCTTACGGCTCGTTTTTGCATTTTGAAGGCGCGTTCCCAGTCGGAAGCGAGTCCCCACAGCTCGGCGCCGTATTGAAGTAGAGAGTGCACGGTGGCGAAATAGCACGAGCGCACAACGCCCGTGGGTACAGTCTTTGCTAATCGGCTGAGCGGGCGCCGCCAAGTCTTCCACACAACTTGTTGATGTGGTGTTCCCAGGATAGTCCTCTGTCCAGCACGAAGCCCAAAAATGTAGTGGTTAGCACCTGCTCGATCGCAGTTCCCCCTACTCTGGTCGTTATTGCCCTGGGGGGGCGACCTCCGAAGTAGAAGTGGAGAAACTGGGTCTTTTGCAGATTCAGGACCAATCCATTATACCTGAACCAGCCGGACAGAGAAGTCGCGGTTTCGTTCAATCTTTGCTCCAGAAGATCGATATTACGTGCGCTCACCACCGCCGCGACGTCGTCCGCGTACATGAGTACCTCGGCGGTGTCGACGGCTTGTGGAAGGTCGTTAAGGAGCAACGAGAGCAACTATATTTTAAAAAGAAAGGAAATAAAAAGTTGTTGTATACTCATTCAGACTTATGGTCCTTTCTATAGTTCAAAATATAGGCTCATTATAACTATTAAATACACCTTACCCCAATTAACCTCCGAAGAAAACATCTCAGAGAGAATTATTATTCTAACACCTTTAATTTAGTTTGGGGCTAGATCAATGTGTGTCAATGTGGTGTAAATAGTGTCCAAGGTATTATTCTTATTATTATTATTAATTTTGCAGTTGACAGTAGAGTCTGGGTCTGGAGCACAAAAATTTAAGTACTTTCAAAAGGACCGCTGGGACTGAATGTCGGACGACTGATGCTAGACTGACTTCCAAAATGCTCTGGGTCTTAGGAGAATAAGTCACAAGCAAGTTTGTACATTTTACAAGCAACCACGGACAAAATTGACGACCCGAATGGCCGAGTCGGCAGTGTCCCTGCCTACGAAGCCAAGTGTCCCGGGTTCGAGTCCCGGTGGAGGCAAATATTTATTTGATGAGAACGTATGTTTGTACCCTAGTCATGGTTTTTTATCTATCTAAGTATAATATTTATCTATTTAAGTATGTGTATCGTTGTCCAGTACCGAAGATAAATGGAATCCTAGTTTTGGGGCTAGATTAATGTGTGTAAATAGTGTCCAAGGTATTATTATTATTATTATTATTATTATATTATAAAAATGGGAGTTTGACAGTCTATAAAAAGTTTATAAAAACGGATTACCGTTACACAATATTCCATCACGTGTTTTTCATCGGCACTTAAAATAAGAATTTATTTTAGGAAATATAGTCACCAAGTTAAAAATTTAAGCTACTCACCGAGACGCTTCTAAAGAACCCAAACTCGGTAGGATTGCGTTATTTTATCACAGAGTTGCTGTGACCACCACCCGGCTCCATCATCAGGACAGCTCGATACCCTCTCTACTAAGAGCAATGTATTTGTCACGTCAAAACAAACCAAACGAGTCCTAACTCCAGGGGTTTCCTAGAAGCCGTTGAAGAGTTCCACTATCCACCTTCAGGTCCCATCATCAGATCAGCTCGATACCCTCACTAATCTATTAACTACTCACCGAGACGATTATAAAGAACCCAAACTCGGTAGGTATTGCGTTATTTTATTACAGAGTTCCTGTGACCACCATCCGGCTTCATCATCAGATCAGCTCGATGGTATCATGATATTGCATCGTCACCGAATATACGTAATTATTCCAAATTTTAGCTCAATCTGAAACCGGGAAGTGAGTCAAATTCAACTTGCCAGATTCCTTTCCATAGTTACAGGTGAAGCTAATATAAGGCTAATAATAAAAAACCGGTCAAGTGCGAGTCTAAATCGCGCACGAAGGGTTCCGTACCACCATTCAATGGAAGCGATGATGGTGTGGAGTGAATAGTTTGGATTTTACACAGCAAAATATTGTTTACAAAGTTATTGGTGCGGTTACTTTCACACTCCATGTACGTAACCAGGTGCATCCATAAGTTTGTATGTGGTATTGAAAGAATTGTTGTATGGGAGCCCCCTTAAATATTTCTTTTATCCTGTTTTTTAGTATTTGTTGTTATAGCGGCAACAGAAATACATAATCTGTGAAAATTTCAACTCTCTAGCTAGCTAGGTTCTTGAGATACAGCCTGGTGACAGACGGACGGACGGACGGACGGACGGACGGACAGCGAAGTCTTAGTAATAGGGTCCCATTTGGAACCCTTCGGGTACGGAACCCTAAAAATAGCTGCGGTCAATAATTCGTAGAAGACATGATCATTATGTTTCCATATAAATACTATTTCCACGTAAAAATAGCTGACAAGTTCATTTTAATCGTGGAACTCAATTTCAATGAAGGAATCTAAAAATGGCCTCTGTACCGCTTTTAGAAGATTGACTAATTAAAAATGATTTAGGTACTTTTTTGGGATGGACAGACAGTCATTTGGAGATTGGAAAGTAAAGTATTTGCGGTTTGGCGGGGCGAAGAAAGTGAATGAATGTCATTGATATACAGTGCTCATATTTGATCGTAGGAATGATAATTTCCTTGGTAGACAAATTTGCTTTCGTTTCGATTACGTCCAATATTTTGATTTTTAGTCCCAGCAGTAACCAACAACATGTCACTACAAAATGAGAGGTCCTTGTAAATAAAATACAGCGGTATGCTTTCTAAATATAGTAGGTACGCTTTTAGTGTCATTGAGGTCAAGCAGAGCAAGACCTGTGCAATACAATACTGCAGAAAAGGTACGGAGCCCACACAATAACTGCCGATATCCTCTTACCCGCATTTCTTTAATTTAGTTAAGAGCTTAGTTATTTGAGGTGTACCTTCGATTTCCATTCAAGATGAGAGCTTAGGGTTCTACGGGACACTTACGTATATTGATGTGATGACTAGTGGGTTGCCTGGAGGGTTTATTATGTATTGTAGTTTAAGATGATATGAATATTCAACGTATTTACGTATTTACTCTACTTAATTTGGACTATTTAAACCGACCTCAAGAAAAGAGAGGTTCTCAGATATATTCGTATTTTTAATTCTATTCTATGTATAGCTCTCGGAACCACAAACTATTCATACATGATATTTTATTAGGGCTTCCAAACAAGTACCTAAACAAAATTTCTTAGGTGTATGTATGCATATTTGTCCACGTAATTCCAGAAACATTAACCGTGTTACCAAAAAAATATATTAAACAGCGTTTAACCTCAAAACAAACATCAAAACCCAAACGTTTTTGTTTCTAAACAAGTAATGAACAGTAGTTAATTTTTTTGTGGTAAGGCCATATGAATCGGATTTCAACCATTATATTCTTGATTGCACAGAAATCATAATCGTAACAAGACATTTTATGAGCAAAGGCGAGCTTATCTCTAAAGAGAGATTGCTACCAGCAAAACAAGGCAGGACAGGAAAAGTTGTGCAAAAGGAGAGTCCTAGTGCGCAATAAAACTTTATGCCTCTAATTATTTACGAAACTGAGACATATTAATATAATACATTATGTATAAAATATATTTTTATTCTTCATGAAAGATAAAGGAATTGCTCTTTCAATATTTTTTTAAAAGTGAAAATTGGGGGACTATCTCTAATAGCGCCGGGAAGTGCGTTCCACAGTCGGATTGCCCTTAACCTAAACGAGTGTTTGTAAGAGGCAGTGTTATGCCTAGGAGTTAAAAGGAGAGACATCATGTGGGTTCTTCGGTTGCTATCCCTGGGGGAAAGAAACTCGAAACGTTTTCGAAGATATGTGGGGTAGCGGGGATTTCGCAAAATATTGAACAGATAGGAGAGAATGTGCATATCACGACGAAGGCGTATCGGAAGCCACTCGAACTCCTTGGGATACTGTGAGACATGGTCATACTTGAGCAGCCCGAAGACAAACCGAATCCCGAGGTTTTGAAGTCGTTTGAATTGGTTCAGTTGTTCTTCGTTCGCACTAATCCAGCCAACATCTGCGTAATCTATTAAAGGTAGTAGGAGGGACTGAACAATGGTGATTTTAGTCTGCCGCGGCAGGAAGTACTCCAATCTCCGTAGGGAGTGAAATGACGAAAAGACTCGAGATCAGCATTCAACGCCTCTACAGTCGGATTCACACCACGGAGAGAAGTGCCGATGTATTTAATGCTTAGAGATGATAAGAAGAAGTAAGAACGTCAGAGATGGAGTTAATAAATACTGAGAAGAGGAGAGGAGAAAGGATGCTACCCTGCGGAATACCTGCGGAGTTACACCAGTCCGTTGATATCTCCTCAGACTTATTGCGCTACAGGCGCTCTCTCAGGTAGGAGTCAAACCAGCGAGCAGATAGCGAGGCCATATTAAACGACTTTAAAATTTCAACTAGTATATCGAAATCAACGTAGTTGAAGATGTAAGCTGCTTCTGATCAATGGCTAATTTAATGTCGTCATTGACATTGCGTAGTGCCGTTGTAGTGCTGTGACCCGGCCTAAAACCTGGTTGGTGGGGATTCAGTAACATTCTTGAGGAAAGGTAGGAGGAGAATTGAGAGTGAACAATTGATTCTAGAACTTTGGAGAGGATAGGCAGAATAGTTATGCGACGGAATTCTTTAAAGGAGGCGGGATTGGACGTTTTGGGGAGGGGAATCACAAGTGCCATTTTCCACTGGCTGGGCTAGCGACATTGATAAAGCGACACATTTATTGTGTGGGTGAAGAAAGGTAACAGCACATTAATAAAACTGTTTATCATCTGAGGACAGATCTCGTCCTCACCTGTGGCCTTCCACGAGATTGCTAATATTGCACTCCTTACTGCGCCGATTCCGACATGGATGAAGTTAAATGGTGCAAGTTTCATGCAATTCCGTGCAGTAGTTTTCATATTATGAAAAACAAGACTGAAAAAGAACACTTGGAAAACTTGAAAAACTGGAGGTGTTCATCCTTTCTGAATTTGTGAGTTAAATAGGACTGCAACAAAGACGTTGCAGTCTGGGTTGGTTGGTTGGGGGTTCTCCGCAGTACTTAATTAAAATACTGACAGGGCGCCCATTACCATAAAACAAAACAATACCAAATAAAAAAAAGATTTCAAATTACTCAAAAGTAAGAAATAATATTTTTGCACATACACCAAATTACATATACCATTTCAAAAGCAGCAGGTACAAAACATTTGAGGGTTAGTTTTTTGAGGTGTGCCTAGGTAATGAAAAAATAATTAGTGTGTAAGAGCAATAATTAATTCTTTGTTCTCTCTACTACTGACAGTAAGCGGACCGATTCAATGAGTCATACTGCGCCCTTATTCAGTCATTCAAATCGACAGGAAACTGTGGACATATGACAGCTTTCGCCCACTATACATCAAATCGACGCTAACTTTGTTGGATTTAACGTGGATTAGTAACTGAATGACGGGTCCGAATATAATTTATATGGAAACATCACAGCCGGCCGCTTACTGGCTGAGCAATAACACAGAAGGTTCCATATTTCTTATTCCAAACACATTCTCACATTAGGTATAGAGAAAATACAGCGAATTGAAATTTCGATCAGCAGGGACAAGGTATAAATGTAACTCAGATTCGAATCAAAACTTTTCAATTTGTAGCGTTAACTTGAAAGCATTACAAGTTACAACATCTGTTCCTTTTGTGAAATGACTTTATTTCGCCAATTCTCTGTGAACTTTAAGCGTAATTAAAAAATAATTCCCAGGTCTTGGATGCTTATATGTGTGTGACATCGATGTTCCTGGTTCCCACGGCACATGGTATCGTAGCGTGGGACCAGAAGCAATGTATGTGTCTGTATGTAAATGTATAGTAAGTAAGTTTATTCATGTAGGCACAATACATTTATACACGTTGTGGGTAGCATTCCATACTAGAAAAATCCGTATCATGGGACACAGCGTAAGGTTACATCGTGCCTATTTAGGTATACAAGGTGAGATTTAATTAGCTGACCATATTTTGTATATATGTTTCTTGGGGAAAGTTGTTCATAATTATAGGGACTATCATTCCCCACAATATGGTCGGCTAATTAAATGTCACCCTGTATGTTTATGTTTATTTAACGAACTATTATAGAACGGTTCACGGCTAAGCAATTACGATGAATAGCGCAACGCGGCATTGGTGCGACTAAATAAAATGTCACTAGCTGCTTCCTGTAAATGCTATTTGCCTTTTGTACTATTGCTTGAGTGTATTACTTAGATATGAGTTATTATTAAATGCTTTTGTAAAATCCGTAAATATATCAATAATTGAATTGCTTTGATCGTAAAAGAGTGGCTACACCCAAACACATAACAAAAAAATTCAATAATTTATGTACACAAAACAAAACAGCATCACGCCTTTTCCAACATGAGATGGCAAAAGCATAGGCGTGCCCACGTTCATCCAGTTATAAATATTCTTGCTCACCAAGGGTGATTTGATTACCAACACTACACTCTGTATAATAATCATTCAAGGGCACATACTTACACATACAAGCTACAATTCTAAAATCAACCTATAGCGTTTCTAACCATTATGATGATAAAATTTCACGGAAAAGGCTCTGTGTCCTAAGATACAGGACTTCGGTCCTAGTTTAGGTGATAGAAGATGCTAATTTATAAATAAGTCTAAGTAAGCGCACTCACATAAACAATGTTAATTGCTTACTCACCAATGTATACCTTTTTGTGCCTCAACAAACTTTATTTTTTTATTATTACTAAGACTGCTCCCTTATTCAATAACTAAAATCCACAGCAAATCCAACGCAGTTAGTGGCAAATTTATGTTTAATGTATGGGAAAACTGTCACATTTCCACAGTTTTCGGTCGATTTGAGCAACTGATAATGGGGGCTGGGGCAGGCAAGCCTTACATGTGCGTGAGGTAAATCAGGCAAATATATTTTCTTTCCTTCACTCTCTTGTCTCCCGCGTATTTTAAGGTGAATTTATAGCACTTTATGAGCGCAGAAATGCTGTTCTAAGGCTCTGATACCTGGCCAATTTACAAGCAACTTAACTGGGGGCGCTGTTGATTATTCAGATGACTGAATTTGCGCTTTTAGTATACGATTAGTAATGTATAACTGACTCAACTTGAGCGTCACACGGTTTGAATACCACTGTGGCATACCTCTGCCACATAGTATGAGTAAAGGGAGACTTGGTTTCCGCTACTTCGAATACCCTCGACGTCGAATCAATTGCTAAAATTATTTTAAGCGGAGTGTGTAGATTCGACACATCATTTACTAATTATAAGCAAGCTCATGGACATGGGGATTTTTCCCATCCTAACCTACGGAGCCCAGACCGTCTTTGACTTATGCGCAAAGGTTTAAACTCGGGGTTTGTCAGAGAAACAGGGAGCGCAGCATTCTTGGTGTTCGGCTTTTAGACCGGATCCGGAATACAGATCTGCGCTCCCGGACAGAGATAATAGATATAGCTCAGAAGGCTGCCCAAAAAAGTGAATCATTGGGCCAAGAGAGCCACAGACTGGCTTCGAGAAAATGCAAAGATAAGCGTGGCCGACCCAGGAAGAGATGGAGTGATGAGTTGGATCTATGGGATAAGGACTGAAAGGAGACCGTTCAGGATCGGATAGAGTGTAGGAGGGGCCTTTACCCAGCAGCAGTGGAACGTAATAGACTCGTAATAAACAAATAAACATATTCGATGTGGCGGCGGCGTTCGACATCAAGGAACCTAAATCAAAGGCTAAAGGCGCGCTAATCAAATCAGTTTCCAAGAGTGGGTCGTTCAGAATAAGTTTTCCCGTAGCTCTAGAATTTTTTTCTAATTCTGTTTGCAATTTTCTATCAAGTATCTACTAAAGCAGAGTGTTTGGTCGGCCTATACAGGAAATGGTTGCCTACAAAATAATGAGATGCCGGTAAAATACAGCGCTGCAAAATGTAAGGAATTCCACTTGTGACAATGCCAAAACAAAGATTGGCATTTTAAAGGGTTTCAGGGAGAAAGTGGACTTTAATTAATGTGGAATCATGTAATTTGAAACACGATTGGTGTCCATAAAGTTCGCAATGGGTAGGGAAGCGGAGTATAAAAGGAAAATAATACATCACGTAAAATCTGACAAAGGTAGTTATTCTGCTACAAATTGTCTATGATTATGGATACCTACTAGAAGGTATTTAAGGTATATTGAACAGCATGTCTGTTCCATGAAATATTTGACGTTATTTTAAGATACTAGTGTAAAAATAGCCAAGTGCGAGTCGAACACAAATAATAATAATAATAATACCTTGGACACTATTTATACACATTGATCTAGCCCTAAATAAGGATTCCCTGTATCTTGGGTACTAGACAACGATACACATACTTATATAGATAAATATTATACTTAGAGAGATAAACAACCATGACTAGGGTACAAACATCCATTCTCATCAAACAAATATTTGCCCCCACCGGGACTCGAACCCGGGACCCTTGGCTTCGTAGGCAGGGTCACTGCCGACTCAGCCATTCGGGTCGTTAAAAGGTGTTCGACTCGCACTTGGCTATTACACACATTATGTCACACACACCTATCTATTTATTTGAAAACCATAGCATCTCCGAAAACGTCGAAAGAATCAAATCAAATGTATTTATTACTATAGATATTAACATATATTTAGCAAATGTCATGTTTTGCCTCTTCTCTACATTGGACCACTGTGGGAGAAGCAGGGCGTAGAAACTCCCACAGTTTGATCTTTTGATCTCTTTTAAAAATTGCTTGTGCTTAAGTAATAAAAATATTACAATATTAATTACTGTTATTAAGTAGCAAGAACTCATAATTACAAAATTATTAACCCCAAGGTTAATAAATGTCTTGAGCTAGATTAACCCCACACAGTCCCATAATTGTAGTCTAGTATGACGTCATAGTCAAATGCTGTCTTTTAAGCACAAAATTGAGTTTATAAAATACAACTGCTGTTAATATACAGTTCTGATATTGTCAAACGTTATTTTTAAATAGGTTCAGCTTGAAACACGTTTCTAGATTTATTGGACTACCTTGTCATATACCGAATTCTGATGTTTCATCCGGAAATCAATTAACCAACTCTCATTGGCGCGCTGTCGGCTCTGACGCCATTATTAGGGTTCCGTACCCAACGGGTAAGAACGGAACCCTATTACTAAGACTTCGCTGTCCGTCCGTCCGTCCGTCCGTCTGTCACCAGGCTGTAACTCAAGAACCTAGCTAGCTAGAGAGTTGAAATTTTCACAGATTATGTATTTCTGTTGCCGCTATAACAACAAATACTAAAAAACAGGATAAAATAAATATTTAAGGGGGCTCCCATACAACAATACCACATACAAACTTATGGATGCACCTGGTTACGTACATGGAGTGTGAAAGTAACCGCACCAATAACTTTGTAAACAATATTTTGCTGTGTAAAATCCAAACTATTCACTCCACACCATCGCTTCCATTGAACGGTGGTACGGAACCCTTCGTGCGCGATTTAGACTCACACTTGACCGGTTTTATTTACAACTGTCAACGCGCGAAAACAAAGTTATGATACAACCTATGGATTGGTGCGCTGAGAATTACAACTGATCAATTTAAATACACAATAATGTTGCTAGCTTAAGTACTAATAAACGTCATAGTTTTAATGCTAAGTTTATTCCAAGCAATAACAATAATTTAAATGTGGTAACTATGAAAATCGCTAACAGTTTGATGTATAGTAATGAGTGAATAAGCCATCGCCAGGGTCTAAAGTTTCATTCTAAAGTGTGGGCTGTTGTGAAATGTTCGGAGCAAATCGTGTCACAAGGATCAAATGTTTCCCACCGCACCGCAAGTAGGAAAATATTGAACGTGAAAAGAATCATATATGAAAAAATTCAATAGAATATCAGATGACACTTTCTGTTCTTAATTTACTGCCTTTTCCATATTTTTCCAAATTTATGTCATTAACTTCAAGAATAGTTGAGAGACCAGTCCCCTTCCAATTTTATAACCCATAAAATTGGAAGGGGACCAGCACTCAAGGCACTCTTCTGCTTAGCCGGGCGTTGCACGTGACAGGTTAATATTTTGAACTATTGCAAAAATGTTCGATGCCACTGCTTCTTTTTGCCAATGTTAAAAGAAATTGAGTATAGTTATACCTATTTGAGTATCTTGCGTGCTAACCTAATACAAGGTGTAACAGAACTTAACAACAGAACTAACAACCCCTTAAAATGTGACTACCTTTCTGTTACACCTTGTATATCTGATGCTGACTGTACCTAAATATTGTTAGCCCAGATATTACGGGACTTTTGAAAGTTGCAACGCGATTTGGAATTTACCAGGGTTGTGGTTAAAATCGTTTTTTTTTTTAAAGCTCAATTGTCACTACCGTCGTCGCTTTGAACATTTCATAGGATTTAAACCTTTTCCCTTTCAAAATCGTAAACCAATCCTCAATACTTCAGTAATATCTGAGTTTACCGAGTCGATAAGTCGAGAGCTGCTTTATCTTCATCTCGGCGGCTTCAAACTATCGCATCAACTCCAGATTTCCACTCCAGACAAAGCTAAGCTGTAACCTGAGCTATCCGTTATAATAACTTTACTGATATAGTGTCGCTATTCGGTCGAAATGGCAAAGTGGTGAAAGTTTTCATAGCATCACTAATGATGGGCTGACATCGTAGTCATAATCATAATTTTGAGATTTTGGCCGCAATGTCCAACTGTTTTCGAGCGAGGCCTCAGATTACCCAAATTCTTTGGCCCGGATGGCTCAAATTTTGATTGATACTTAAAGCAATGATGTCTTTAGTCTCTCGCTCTGGAAACGTCATTGCTAGCGTGATATTCTTTTGGTATTATACATTTTTGGTATTATCCCAAAGACACTTTTAAAACTGTATGGGTGAGTGGCGGTTGATGCTGAATTTAATGTTCCTTTAAGAGTTTCTTGTAATAAAAAGTTTCATATTTTAAAGGGTTGTTGACAGGATCATCATTCAGAACCACTTTCACTACAAACCGATTTGATCAGAGCAACACTTTTTTATGTTTCCTTACAAAGCAGCTGATCGCAAGGCCCAAAATGTAAGGTACAGTGAAAAATAAAGTTGCCTTGATCGAATCGGTTTCATAATGAAAGTGGTTCTAAATGGATGTCCCTAGCAACCTCCTTATGAATATGACTACATCTTTGTTTTACATCCTTTTTGACCGAGCGAGCGAAGCGAGCGACATTCATTTCGACAAGATAGGAGGCCGATTTTGCTTTCGTCTGTCTCTATGTCTCGTGTCTGTCGTTCCGGTCTTTTTTTTTGCAGAGAGTTTTTCTCGATTTTCCCCTTGGGGGGGGGGGGAGTTATGACTATTATTATGACTATATTATTAAGACACTACCTTTTGGCCGTTTGTTTTCTAAAAATCCAAGAAATATTTTCAAAACATACCAAGTTTGGACTCCTGGAAGTGGAGACGGATTAGTAAAGAGGATCTATACAGATCATGAGAGTGAGTGAAATAGACTATAACTATTTTCGTGAAAAGTCAATAGATTGTATTTTAAATCGCAAAATGTAGTTTACAAAGTTATTGGTGCGGCTACTTTACTACATAATTTGGTTTAATCTAAAATACTTACCTATAAATTGGTTCACAGTCCCCCCTGTTAGCGAGGTCTACTGCCCAAAGGGACACTAGTTAATATAACATCTACAAAACCTATTTTTGATTGAGTTCGCTACACCTTATTCGAATTCACAGACCACCTCGAACATGTGTAATTTATATCAACATTTTCATTCAGGAAAATTAACGACGAAACAAATAAATGTTATCCCGTTGTCCCGTATCCGTTCACTGCCATTATGTGTTCTATGCCTTTGTGATAAGTGGCAATAAGGTTCCTTAAAAAATAGTTGGATAAGAAGGCGAAAACGATTAATTCGCCACGGGGAATGCCGTCAGACTCAATTAGAAGGAACAAGGCCAATGCATTGTAATCCCGTGTAAACGGGATTCTATGGCGTCTTTTTTTAAGATGTTGGTAATTAAGTGGTAGTTTTATGCAATTAACAATAGTACTCCGCAACATAACACTGCCAATTATGAAAATAGGTTCTATATATGTATAGACTACGAGCTATCAGTATCTTAACATTTTTATAAGTACATAGTTGAAATAACATTCTCTTTAATGCTAAGTATTAATATGTATGTTTAAAAAAATGCACTTGTATTTTTATATCAAACTATAAGTTACATATTTATAAAATATTATTTTTAGTATTATGTAGATATAACTAACTAATTTATTAGTTTTAGAAACATATTTAATATTATGCGTATAGGTCTACCTGTAGTTTATGTTTATTGTCTCCATTCTAGGTTTGCTGGAAGATATCAATTGTTAGAGATATATTTGTAAACGTTTTTCCCTTTATCTTTTTTTGCATTAACTGTTTTTGTGCAATTAAGTTTAATTAAGTGTTGCCGCACACGAGCATCAAAACGCCGCCACAGGCAAGCAACGATAGAGTCCATTTAACCTCTTGAATACCACCGGCACTTTTCCGTTATAGGTTTTTCTTTTATTTACCACGGCATAAGGTTCGAAATCGCGACCCGTCCCAACTCTTCCCTGTTTTTGAGAGGTTAAAGGTCGTTGCGGCGTTGTTAAGGCGGCGATCCGTGACTCGTGTGCGGCGATGTCATGTCAACCCATGATGAAGATGATAAAATGGTAACAAAAATAGTCTTCGTACTCATATTGTTATTTGAAGTGCGTAGAAGTATTTTATTCGTATGTCGTTCGAATGTGCGCTAATAAATATTTTTATCCCGCAAAGTCGGGATTAGCAAGGAATTCACCATCCATAGCACCAGACTAATTAGTTTATACCATCTGACGTTCCGTTGATACAATAATTGTTTTTGTAACCTTCGGTTGTCTATATTAGTCGATATTGTTTTGTTGTATAGCTGAATCGCTTTAGTCATTATTACATGTAAACATAAACATAAACATAAACATAAACATTTACATACAGGCACATACATTGCTTCTGGCCCCACACTAGGATACCCAGTGTCGTGGTAACCAGAAACAGCGACGTCACACACATATAAACATCCAAGACCTGGGGATTGTTTTTTTTTTTTTTTTTTTTTTTTTTTTTTTTTTTTTTTTTTTTTTTTTTTCATTACCCCCAGCCGGGGATCGAACCCGGGACCTCTCGCATGGTGGGCAGAGCCACAACCGCTGCGCCACAGAGGCCGTCGTCATCGTCGTCGTCGTCAAGTATTCATTTATTGGACAGAATGATACCATTGGTAAGCATTATTATGAAAAACTTTCTGGTAATTTTTTTAGGTCTCCCGTAATAACTTGAAATCATCTGAGCGGGTGAATGTACTGAGGTGAAATATGAGATGTGTGTCTCATATTTATTTGCACATAATAATGGATAGGTACACAGAAATTAATTTAAAAAAAAAAACGGCCAAGTAAATTTCATAAAAATTTCATCTCTGTACCTATTGACGGCCTCTATGGCACTGCCTACCATGCGAGAGGTCCCGGGTTCGATCCCCGGCTGGGGATGAAAAAAAACAAGTCTTGGATGTTTATATGTGTGTGATGTCGCTGTTTCTGGTTGCCACGACGCATGGTATCCCAGTGTGGGGCAAGAAGCAATGTATGTGCCTGTGTTTATGGTTATTACGGTTCAGGAGACACACGCCGCTGACGGACCGATGGACAGACGGACGGACGGATGAACTGCGGAGGCTTAATATGGGGTCCCCTTAAGAAAAAATTCTGAACAAAACAACATAAAACGAGGAGAAGGGTCCTTCCTATAGGTAGATACCGGTACCCAATAGTAGGTCGATGTGATAACAAATACATACAAATTCGTGCTTCTTTCTGAACAATTTCTTCCAGCAAACTTAGGAAGTATGTGTTTATGTCACTGTAAGATAGGTAGTGAAAACCGTAAGTTGATAAACTAACGTTTTTTTTCTCGTTAGTTGTACAACTATCGACAGATAGTAAACTGTAATATAAAAAAAATCAAAAATCATTTATTTCCATAGGATGTTGTTACATCACTTAGATCCGTCATTACATTTTTTTGGGTTAGTTCACTAACACAATGGCGGAATCTGTGGAGAAGAGCTCACCGAAGAAACTCCACAGTCGTCGCATCTTTTGCGTTTCCTTTTTTAAATAAAATATTGTCAAATTACAAAATGAATGCTAATTATATATCGAAACAGCCTGTTACTCAAACAATCTATTCCCATGGACATCTGTCCTCTAAGTAATCAGATATCCTATAGTAACCTTTTTTATACAATTTCTGTTTTATTATTTTTTAAACTTGTCCAAATTTAGCGTGCTGCTTACTCTATGACGCGTTAGTTGATAAACTAACGGTTAAAACCGTTAATTAGTAAACTGGTTTAAACTTGAATTGCAAACGAAATATCAGGGCAAGCACTGCGATGCCTTAGGTGAAGACTAGAGGGGGCGAGCGCAGCGAAGCCCCCGAACAGTCTTCGTGTTAGATTGACATGTAAGAACAAAAGAAACGTAAATTCTGTCGGTCTGGTTTACTATCTGTCGATAGTTGATCAACTAACGCGTTAGTTTATCAAATAACGGTTTTAGTATCTTACGGTGGCATGTATAAGTGTGTTGTAGGCGCAATAACTATTTAATCTCACGAGACATTATGATGAATGTTACCAATTTAACCCCCGGAGAGATCAAAATGTTTCCTCGGCGAAATTCTCACATAATTTCGGTGTATCCCGCAAAACCGACTGATGTTATTTCGGGGAAAATTCATTAATTATTCCCATTAATATTACGGAATACCGCTGTGTGTGAGCGAAGGCTTAGAATTTATTCAGAAATGTCCACACCACATTGTTTTAGCGCTTTGCGTTAAGTGCTAATATTTTCCACATTCATATTGCATATTCCACATAGAACATTATAGAATCTCGCTGCGGGATTGTATGTGCGGAATGTAGATAGGTACCCTACCTATATGGCACGTATAGCGCGTAAGTTATCTGAGTTCCTGCATTATTTGAGCGGGAGAGGAGCTTTTGTGACATCCGGGACTTTCGGCATAAAAATTACAAATTCCTTGGTAACATAACAAAAAAATTGTCTCCACCCCACCTTCACTGCCGCATACGTATTTCATATCGATTAATACATGTATATATTAACGAAAAATTATGAAATTTAGGCATTATTTACAATGCCTAGGTATTTTATAGAATGACGGAATTATTATTTTTAAGTAAGCGCTCGTATATTAAGTAGACATTAATTATTTAGGTATATACTAGGTAAATTATATTGTTGTACACTTGGCCTACCTCTACTGCAATCGACCTTTTTCATCCTAATTTGGTTTGCTGGAAGAAATATCTTATTAGAAATAATCTTGCCTTTGTACACTATTTTTTATGGAAGTCTTGTTGTCTGTATATTATTTGTGTGCATTATTTCACACAAATACTTTATAGAATTTATTAAATTATGAATTAAGACAGTCCTCTTTAGTAGAAGTGCGAAATAATATATCAAATTATATATATTACATTCCCTAGAAAATTGCCTAGGCGTTCAATAATGAAACGAGAGGTAGAGTTTTATATCGTTCGTCTTGAATTTAATTGTAATGAGGTATTAAATATCACTCGAGAGTTTTAATGCCTAATTATGTACAGTTACATACACTAGTTTATCTACACACATATCATAAGCTCTCTTTGATGTGTTCAGGAACCGCATGTTCGACCGGCATTGTGGCATTGATGATTCCTTTGCACTTGTTTAGCTTGTTCAGTATTACCAACTTCACGAACAAAGTAGGGGCGGCACGCAGGCGGGCGTCGGTGTTCGAAGTTTGAATGTTATAATATGTAGAAAAACTACACATTATGGTCATAATGTGTAATTTTTCAGATAAGAAATGAGTTTTTACCAAGTAGTTTAACATTATGCTGATCGTAACGTGCGGTTTTTGTACGCAGTAAAGAGGGCTTATGATACGTGTGTAGATAAACTATTATAAACCTTTACCGAACCAAGGCCAGTCATTGTAGGAAATTAACAACATAGGTTTTTTCTACCTTCTACAGAATTTCTTTGAATCACAAATAAAACATATTATGTAAAGGGTAGTATCACGCACGCTTCTACGTAGAAAAGAGCGCGCTCGGTCGTACCCACCCACAGCCACATTCCGTTCCGCGTAAGCACACGCCGCCACACGACCACTGCTGAATTTCGGAGTGCAGTGTACGAAGCAGGAATAATTACGCGTCGTAAAAGGATGCGAATCAATTTGTCAGTGATTTTTATACACAATTACATAAGGTTAATTTTATCTGAACTCGAACACTTTTTCGCTCTGGTAATTATTCCTGCTTGAGCCACTGATCTAGCGCGCAGAAAGGTTTGCCAATTCATCCGGACCGGCCACCGGCCGAATAGGATTCATTCGTTTTGCTTGTCAAATTCGTACGAAGCACACCCATGGTCTGCGGGCGACGGGACGAAAGATGTCGCGGGCGGTTCCTACTACGCGCCCGCCGCCCGCGCTCTTTTTCCCGCCCTCACAGGCCCTGCATCTTTCGTCCCGTCGCCCTCAGACCATGGGAGTTGGGAATGCTACGTACGAATTTGACAAGCTGTGATGTGAACTTGTGTTGCATCTTGCTCTTTTTATAACCCTCGCATTCGCATGCTCGCCCGACGCCGAACAAAAACCCAAGCCGTAAGCCAGAGTTGGTAGTTATCATTCAAACGGGGGCCTAATTCTGCTGCACAATGACCGCTCAGTGACAATGACGCGACGACGACGAACTGTTCAATTTAGGTATCCATTATTCGGCGTCTGGACAATATTATCTTTTTTTCAGATAATTATGGTAAAAAATTATGTTAATTAATTGGTTAACCATAGAAATTAGTTATTGAATAATGGGAAAGAAATTAGAAAATATTTAGATAATAGATAAGTAAAGTTGTCCATCGTCGTCGCGTCATCGTCACTAAGCGGTCATTGTCTACCTTAATTGGGCCCCAGGGGGCTTGTTTACATACTTATTAAAAGTGTACTGTGGTAGTATGTAATCACACGTTGAAAATTATCAGTTACTGAAAACCTATTTTCATACAATGCCTACTACAATACCTAGGCATTTTATAGAATGACTATTTCATACATTGACTGCCCATTTTAGTCATGCTATGCTGTGTCTAGTCATTGATACGATGACGGATTTCATACTTGGCCTGACATATTTTTATTTTATTTTATTTGGGACATCAACAGCACATAGATAAACAAATTTCAAAGAACAAAGATACAAAATAAAAGCCAGTAACAGATATCACAGTTAAGAGACAGGTATGTTTATTATGATGTTTATTTAAAGGTATATGTAGAATAAAGAAATAAATGGTGTAAGATTTATGACGTGTGTGTGTGTGAGTGTATGAATGAGTGTGAGAGGGTGTGTGCGTGCATGTGTGTGGTTCACGTATTCCTCCTTCATATTGTGTAATTTTTTAATAGTTTCCTGACGGAATTTCGCCTTAGACGATGCAAACGGATCAAAATTGTTAAAAAGTTTATTAAATTGATTGAATTTTGAGCATAACTGGTATGCGTGAGGGGGATATCAAAAAGCCTGTTGGAAGTTTAACGAGTACGGCTCGATGGGACACAGAACGATAGTTCAGAGAGAAGAGGTGAAGAATATACAAAAGGATAAAAATTGTATTCGACCCATTACAGATGTCTTCAAATAACATATGTCTACAGTCGAGCTGCCACTTCACCACACAGTTGTACACGTCAGCTCAATAATCGGAAGGCCAAACTCATCAAGTGTTGATCCTGCTTCAATAGATATTTCATTTGGGCGAGATCCGTGCGGGATTGGTGCGGGATCACCGGGATACGTTTCAGCAATATCGGAAAAGAATTAGTGTCCAAGACAAAGAGGTCCGTTTGCGGGATAACCGCGGGATTGCGGGATTAGAAATGGTTAAAATTCTGCGAAGTAATCAGGTATTGGGGCGGGATTATGGGGCTGAAGGTGTATTAAAATTGGATATTAATTAATATTTATTTCTTTGATTAGGGAACTGGTTCGTGAGATCGGTGGCATGGGTTAAAAAGATTATCGCATAATCAAAAAGGATCTGTATAACCTAGAGATAGGTATTCTAGGTATGTTAAGAAGGGATCATAAGTCTCCTCAACTCTGTTCACGCCTGCACCATATGTCTGAATGCACATACTTCTGCTCAATTAAAGTCCTGCTTAAATGTCATAGCGCCGGTTTCTGAATTGAGAAATTCACTAAGTTAATACTTAAGTATCGTTCTGACACGTTCTTTTTTGTGACATCAAAACGATACTTAAGTATTTGATTAGTGAAGTTCTCAATTCAGAAATCGGAGGTTAATCACAGTCAGCTCCCCTGAGAAAGAGATGGTGATAGCATGACTTCCGGGCCACATACGACCAGCATGAACTTGGCAATCAAAGAATAATCCTTCTCACCAAACGCGAAATAAATGTCCCGCCAAACCCATCGGGTCACGAAAGTTTCTTCTAATTTCGGTTACACAACGGCTGCAAAAATGTCTGCCTGGAATTGGACAAAACTTGCTTAATACACGACTCTCCATTAGTTAGCGCCGTTCTTTACACGACCATCGAATAAGTGGATTAAAGCCACACGAGAGGCTATTCTGCGAAGAGACGGATGGACACACAAATATATTTCATAATATTATTCTCTTTTTGTTTTTGTTGTATTTTCAGTGGTAAAGTATTCTTGTACGATGGTACGCCCGTCGTGTGAGAGTCCGACTCGCACTTAACCGATTTTTATCAAGCCTTTATTAGCTTCACCTGAATGTTTGTTTGTTTGTATGTAACCGACTCCTTTGGACTCGATTTTGACCCACTTTAAACGGACAGATTCAATTCAAACTTTGTGCACTTATCAAGAATCAGCGACAATATAATAATTTCATAAGTTTATCTCATTATCCTGATTAGGATCGCCAGTATTAATTAATTTCTCGTATTTGGGGGATAGACAAAACAGTCTACTTACTTACCGGCTCGCGCACTCGAACTAAAAAATGAAAAATAAATATAGTTTAAAAAACTAAAAAACACGCTTTTAAAGCACTTCGAACTAAAAAGTTAAATATAATTTTTAATATATCCTTAAAACAATAATGAATAAAAAATACTATTATTATTGTGAAAAAAAAAGCGTTTTTTTTTCACAATGCGTTGTCAGCACAGACTAACTTATCCCAAAGTTGTACATGTCCGTTCCAATCAGTAAAATATCGATTTCGAAAGGACCACCAAATAAAATCAATTTAAAAAGTAATAAACGCGCAAAATGCATTCCGCTTTTGTTTACTTTCTTTTGCTAATAATTATATTTCTGAAAAATTAGATCTTCCTCAAGTAGTGAAAATTTGAGTAAGAACATTTTGTAATAGACGCAAAAATGTGTATAAAATCACTTGACAAATATGTGAAAGCTTACGACAATTTCATAATTTGGAAAAATGGAAGAAGAGCGAAATCATTTTCAAAAATCTGTTTTTGGCTATTAACTTCTGATAATAATAAATTATTGTTACCAATTTTATGTTAATAATATTAAATAGATTTTTGTCAAGGGGTAAATTACCTACTTTTAAGGCCAGAGTATTTGTTTATCCAGAGCAGAGCAAAAGATTTTAGAGTGGAGTCCCAAGAGTTGCGAGGGATTCTAAAGTAGAATCCTGAGCGTATCAATCGAGTTCAAAACAGTATTTTCGCACCACACATGCCATGGTCATACTTGCGCAGCCCGCAGACAAACCGAATTACAAAATGTTCTTGCACTTACTGTTGAAAGACAAATAGAGGTATCCTGTGTTGAGTTGGATAGCCATATTATTGTATGTGTCTACAGGCCACCGAGGGATGAAAAAGACCACGGAAATTTCGAAATATTTGAGAAAATTATGGAGGAAGCCATCTCTAAACTATGTAATAACAGAAAAAAGTTAATTATTTGTGGCGATCTTAATGTAGATTTGCTTGTAGGAACAACAATGAAACAACGATTAATAACTTTATTCGAATCGTTTAACTTATGTCATGTATTTTTAGAGCCAACTAGATTTACACTTACTAGCCAAACTTGCTTAGATAACGTTTTTTTTGACTGTGCATTCACATGTAAAAGTGTAATTAACTGCTTAGCTTCCGATCTCAGTGGTCAAACAGTTTCGTTCCCAATTGCTATTAAGGATAAGACTGGTCCATCATTTTATAGGCCTATTACATCCCATAGACTAGAGACATATACGAAAAACTTAGATATAAATATGCCAGTACCGGATTTTAATGAACAGAACCCAAACAAAATCTACTCAGACTTCTTCAACATTATTCAGACAGAATTCAATAAAGTTTTTAAATTAAAGAAAGTCAGTGACTACAACGGTAAATCGAAATTTAATGACTAGGCAACGTTTGGAATTCGTAAAAGTAGAGTTATCTTGTATGACCTTTATGATCAAAAAACCTATAACTTTGATCGACAATTTCATGACTATGTTAAAAAATATTCCAAAACTTTCAAGTTGGTTTGTAGGGCTGTAAAAATTTTACACATTAATAGAAAAAATCAAAATTCAAATAATAGAATGAAAACAGTTTGGCAAATAATAAACCGTGAAACTGGCAAAGTTATACCAAGGGACAATGATTTCTGCCTAAAGATAGGTGATGATGTTGTTAAATCCAGCGCTGATGTTGCTCGAGCTTTTGAAACATTCTTCACCAATGTACCCCTACTCACAACAGATCGTCTAAATTCATCTCCATATGAAGCAGAGACTTTATTAAAAAATAAAACGAGCGTCAGTAAGGTATATTTAAAATTTCATCATGTATATCCCCAGGACATTGTCAAAACGTTCAAATTACTTAACTTAAAAAATACGGAAGACCTGTGGGGTATATCAGTCAAAGTCATTGGTTCAGTAATTCTAGTTATAGCCCACATTTAGCTTATATATTCAATAAATGTGTTGATGATGGGGCCCAGACCTCATGAAACACAGTAAACTGATACCGCTGTTCAAATCGGGAGATAAGGGTGATCCTTCAATCAATCTCCGTTCATTTAGGTCATCAAGAAACAAATATAGGTCATAAACCAAACATAAACATTTAAACAGTACTCTTTAACAAATAATTGCTTTTTGATTTTACTATGCGGACGACCGGTTAGCCTAGCGGGTAGTGACCCTGCCTACGAAGCTGACGGTCCTGGGTTCGCATTCCGGTACGAACAAATACTTGTGTGATGCTGATGAGCATGAATATTTGTTTCTTAGTCTTGGATGTTTTCTATGTATTTATATGAGTATACATTTTTATTAAAATATATCGTCGTCCACTACCCGTCCATAATAGAAGCCTTATTGACCTTACTATGGGCCTAGTTCGATTTGTGTAAGATTGACCTCTTAGACCTTGTTTATTTTTTTATTTAATTTTATTTAAATCTTTAATCTACATACGTATCACAAACACTCTTTACTGCGTCCAAAAACCGCACGTTACGACCATATACTGATAATGATATACTACTTGGTAAAAACTGATTTCTTATCTGAATATTGATTCGTTATGACCATAATTAATCAATATTTCGATATATTGTGAAATTCAAATTTCGAACGCCAACGCTCGCCTGCGTGCCGCCCCTAGTTTTTCTGTGAAGTTGGTAGTACTGAACAAGCTAAACAAGTGCAGAGCAATGATCAATGCCACAATGCCGGTCGAACATGCGGTTCCTGAACACATCAAAGAGAGCTTATGATATGTGTGTAGATAAACCAGTGTATGTAACTGTACAAAATTGGGCATAAAACTCTCAAGTGATATTATTATGAAACTCGCCTACTCTCAAGTTTTAATGCCCTCCATTATGTTTCAGTCATATGAACTACTAATATATGTAAGAAATTTTTAGGTCGCTTTATTCGGATGTAAGAGCAATTTATATCGGCAGGCGCACCGATAAAATTTAAATCACATGTTTTGAAGTAATGACCCGACAACATGTGATTTCAAATATTATTAATTCAGCATGTGACCTCATAGATATTGGGTGCGTACGGGACCCCAAAAATCGATATAATTAAAATAGTCCAATCAAATAATGTTGGAAATTGTTGATGAATTGATACCAAAATGATTTGGAGATCTAATGAACTACTCGCAATTCTAAAATAGAAAACCATTGCCCCATGAAGCTATTGACCTAGTGGTGTTGAAATAATAAATGTTGACATGATGAATGTTGATTTCAGGTACCAGACCCGTTCTTTACTCCCTTGGGAAACAATCTACCATAACTCTCACATCTTTTCCCATATTTAGGTTTCGGACAAACTTTAATCGGCATATACCAAGCATACTTTTTCTTTAACCACCTACGAGTATTAAGTAAGTAAGTAAGAAAGGAAATGATAGAAAACCAATGATGGCAACTTCTGTGGTATATTCAGGGACTACTGCGTGTTTTAATATTTAATTAATTCTTTAAAAACCAATTATTTAATTAATTCCTTTATTTATATAATTTTTCGCCAAGGTGTATGTTCGTTACCTAGGCAATGTTACAATCCCTAGAGATTCTATACAATGCCACCGGAAAGTCAAGTTTTCCAAGACAGCGCAAATATTTCAAAAAAAAATATTCAAGTATTGATTCCTTCTTAAAGTATTGAGTGCGTAAGTGTGCATAAGTTGCGGGCGTCCATTAATTACGTGAGGCGTATTGAACGATTTTCTGCCCAAGGATTTGATGGATTAGACAGTAGTCATAATCATAATGATACAATAAACCTTTTGACACATTTTAGTCAAGAATTTACTTTAATATAAGTTACTAAACACCTCACGTAATTGATGGACGCCCGTCGCACTCACAGAATCACCCCACACTCCGACAAATTGGACCCCACAGTCGGGAGAGGTATGACGGCGGTATTTCAGCATGAAACGGAATAACTATGTGAGGGGGATAGTTGCTCACGTCCGTAGGAAGCACTTAGATTCCACCGCCCTGTACGTTCCTTTCGGTGGTGCTAACGACCAACAGAATATTCCCAAGACGTTTATGCCCACGTTCCCGAGAGACATCCGAGAGAGGCCCGACACTATGATACCATGTGTCGTGGGCACCAGAATCAGCTTTATAAAGAGCACGTATCGAACAGGATTGAAGCGGATCAAATTATGTCGACAAAAAAAAATTTGGAGGAAGGCGTTAAATCGAAAAAATCGGCCAAGTGTGAGTCGAATCTCGCGAACCGAGGATTCCGTACAAAACACAGCTATTTTTGTGAAGTACCTTACTACAAATTGGTGGCTTTCACATTCTTTGCTTTACTTTGTGCTTTATGATCACGCATCGTGCCATATTTAATTATTCTAGGTAAATGGGAAAGACCCTGTAGGATTTGATTCGGCATTAACGGCAGTATCTATAGGTATATTGCGTTGAACTAGAAGTTTAACTTTTTCACAGCTTAAGGGACGAGGGAACCTTATAACTAAGTTACATAGCTATTTTAGTCATCCAAATTCTTACTTTATATAAAGAACGTAAATACGTCACAATATAGTGTTTGAGGTGAGAGTGATAATTCCTACATTACACTAAAATCATTAAATAGGGCAAGAAGTAATACAAAATGAGAAATTTAGTAATCGGGTACATCACAAATATAGATGATTTTGTCTAGGATTCGCCATTTTCTAGGGTTCTGTCTGACTATAACGGTTCATGAGATACAGCCTACTGACAGACGGACGGACGGACGGACGGACCGACGGACAGCGGAGGCTTAGTAATAGGGTCCCGTTTGGCACCCTTCGGGCACCGAACCCCAAAAAGTGCTAGACAAAAATCACAAATTATAAACGACCAAAGAAAGTTACTTAAGACATTAAGCAAATGCTAAAATCCGGCCAAGTGCATGTTGAACTTCGCACAGAATCCTAATTAATTTTCCTATCATTAATTTTCTTCTTTATTCAGCCGAATTCCTTTTCCCATTTTTATCGACGCCCCGACGGCTTTTCATTAATTAACTTTACCTTCAAACGTGCTCTAAAACAATATTATTCGATGTTACAACTCCGAAACGTTGCTAATCAGCTTTGCATCGTACATTATGGCACGTTTTCCTCCTCGCTTGCTATTTAGGCAGTCGCGGTAAGCAGCATTTGCAGCTTGCACGCTGTGCCGGCGTTTCATACTGGCTGTGGGATGTTGGATACTGTAGGGTCTCTTGATAGGCACATACACCTTCACCACACACATCAAATCAAATGGCCGATTTACGTAAATTGATTTTATTGCGCTAATGCACACGAGCGCACTCCATCTTGTTGTATGTGACCATCGATACTATTCAAGTCTGTGTATGTGACACTGAGTTGTTAGGTAAATTTGCAGAGTGTGCACATTGTGCGATTGCTAAATCGTACAGATACATTGTTTCTTAAATCTTGGGTCCGAATCATGGGAGAAGTACACTTTGGTCTTGAAATTAAACTGAAGTATATTTGTAGATATCAATAGTTTCATTAAATACATGTAAGGGATGTGGAGAAGGTGACAGGGCAAAAAACAAGAACTGTTTTTTGCCCTGTCACCTTCATCACTTCCCCTATAATTTAGAGCCAAATTGGTTGCTATAGGTCATTTTCTGGAGCCGAGCGAAGAGGAGCAGAGTGAGGCGACCCCGTGTAGTTTCACAGAACCGTATCGGTTGCTTATTGGGCATTTATTTTCGACCAGCACTTACATACAAACTCTGTTTTTTCCAATTTTCTAAAACTGTCTCTCATCAGCGTCGCACCGCACGTGCTTGGTGCGCTAATCCGCTCTCTCTTTCACACCTAGTGCATGTGCAATGCCCGTTGTACCCCGTTTTGGGGTCGTATTGCATAATTTTAATTGTTATAAATAGTTTGGCCGAAATTTTGTGAACCCTAATAATCATTTCCATCATGATTACGCATAAATTGCAAAGGCATAAACATAGGAAGCGTAAATATAAAAGACAATCGTTTCACATAGTATAAAAAGGCATAACAATCAATTCACATAGAAGAACATTTGATATTGCAGCTTATATTATTTTCGTTAAATGTTGTTTTATTTGCATACGCTTCGCTCCGCCCCGCTCAGCACCGCTCCGGTCTTGCTTTCTTCTAAGTTCCAAACTAACCCATAACCCAATTGAAATTTAGCCACAATAACCTACTCTATCCAAATTTGATACTTCACCTTATATTATTGTCGTTAAATGTTGATTTTATTTGCATAAGCTTCGCTCCGCTCCGGAAGGCTTACTTCTAAGTTTATATTAAGTATAACCCAATTGAAATTAAGCCACAAACACCTACTCTACCCAATTGTTTTAATTCTGATAAATAGTATAAATCATTAATAGCCAAAAACATAATATTCCAAACATCTATTAGGCGGAATAAAAGTAGTCTAACTGAAAATATACCAAAAGCATGTTATGCCAACCAGAAAAGTAAGCCAAAGTATTGTTATGAGAAAGTACTATTATGCCATTAAAGTCATGACAAATTCATTATGAGAAGAAAAATTAGGACAAGTAAATTTATGCGAAGCAAAGGAATACCATTGTACCCCACGTGATTGTCAATGTGGGCGCTGAAAAACCCAGTGTGGTACATACAACGCAGCGTCGCGCTGTAACGCTCTGGCTTTTCGAGGGCGATTCGAAATTCTGAAAAGCTCATGGGGCACAACGCAGCCCAGCGTTGAACCCCACGGGCTTTTCAGAAGACGCTGCTCGGTTGCGTCTTCTGACAAGCCCGTGGGGTATAACTCTCATCAACTCAAAAAAATTGTCATTGTCAAATCTAATCAACTCAAAGTCCAAGAATGATTTTTTAATTATTTCGCACATCTTGATTATGATACTGCCAATTAACTGCAACAAAACAACCGCTGAGAAGTTGTGACCTTGAAACGAACGTCTTTTCCAAAAGTGCCTGATAATATTGGACCTTTTTGTTTCCTCATCAATAATTTACTCAATGCTCTATTTCAAGTCTAGCGCATGCATCGCACCGCAAGCGCTTGTTACACTAATCCACTTTCTCTTTCACGCCTAGCGCATTGGTCACACGCCTTGTACCTATAGGCTATTCAGACGATGAATTGTCAATGTGAGCGCTGTAAAACTTCGTGTACGCTGTAGCGCTCTGGCTTTTTGAGCTATTAAAAATTCTCAATAGCCCGTGGGGTACAGCGCGGCCTAGCGTTGTACCCCACGGGCTATTCGGGCTTTTCAGAAAACTCTGCCCGGTTAAAAAAAAACTCATATTTTCTACGATCGTACAACTGTGTGCCCATTATCTGATAAGTTGATGATTTAAAAATATAGAAATAAGTACCACAACTATTATAACTTCCCCAGTGTTTCAATATATGTTTAATAATTTTAATGGTAACATTGTACTAGGAGGGAAACAAATATGATTGCGAGACAGCCAATCACGCACCAATTATTTGGCGATATTGTGAGGGTGCGCCATAAAAGCTCGGCCAATATTCAGTAAAAGCTTTTAGTATTCCAACCATTATGAGCTTTCGTTTCGCATTGGTTCCAAACGTTAATGTCCGAATGGTAAGACTAGTTTAACAGTAACATGAGTCGGGCCATAAGCGTTGTCACGTGTATGCCTCAAACTTCTAATTTAGAACGCGAACCAAAAAAATGCGAATATTTTAAGAAACTAAATTCATAGGTTTTCTGTAATTTTCTTTATTTTCAAAAATGGAGTGGACGCGAAAATACGATAGTGTCGTGGTAATTGCATTGCACGCTGCGGTCATGCGCCTGACTGAGATTTTCAAACTGCCCGAAAAATCGAAAATAACACTGAGGTTTATTTATCGTACTATCAAACGATTCAGGAAAGACTCGAGACTAGAAGATAAGCAGAGGAGCGGTCGCCCTCGTACTGTTCGGACTCCAGCAGTGATCAAAGCAGTGAAGGCGCGAACACAAAAAAAACCCGTTCTGAAGCAAAAAACTTTTGGCTCTCAAGATGAGGTTAAGTTGAACTGTTAAAAGGATATTGAATTAAGACCTTGGACTTCAAGCTTATCGAAAAAACTACACATTTGGTTAACTCATGACTAAAGAAAATCAGGCTCGATAGATCCCGAGTCTTGCCGAAGCGATTCGTGGGAAAAACAATACGGCGAAATCCTTTTTCGGACGAAAAAAATGATGTCGAGGAAGGAACAAACATAATGAAAGCGTGTATACGCCTAACAGTGAAAAAGAGAGCAGAAGTATCCCACGTGTCCGGCGTGATTACCATCCTTCGTCATCCATGGTTTGGCTTGGAGTTTCCTATTCGGGTCCAACTGAGGTGTATTTTTGTGAAAAAGGAGCTAAAACAAGTGCACTCGTGTTCCAAAACACTTTCCTAATAAATCCTAATAATAGAACTTCTTTCTCAGACAATGTTCAAAAACAGACACTGGGTATTCCAGCAGGACTCTGCAGCAGCCCATAAGGCAAAAAGCACTCAAAATTGGCTCTCCTCCCGTGGAATCGACTTTATCAGATTCGAAGACTGGCCCTACTCGAGTCCAGACTTGAATCAATTGGATTATAAGAGAACAATTTAAATGAATACCAAAATATTTTTTTCCTATTCAAAATGGGTAAATGATCACCAAAAGTTGCAGAAAATATCAGGGTCAAATACTGCGGTAGCTTAGGTGAAGGGTAAAGTGGATGAGCGAAGCGAAGCCCGCTTTATCTTTCGTGTTGGGTTGAACATGTAAGAACAACAAAAAATACTTAAAACATAAACTTATATACACAAAACATAAAAAGAACTTTGGTGATCATTTATCCAAACACAATTTGGTGGTCGTTTACTTATTCTGGCGGTCGTTTTGTATTTATTGGTATTAAAATAGGTGCGTTTTTGGTGATTGTTTAAAAATAAGCCTTATAAAATATGGCAATACTTAGAGGAGAAGGTCTGCGCTAAACCTCATTGCAATTTGGAGTCTCTTAGAGCATGCGTGATTAAAGCAGTGGCCAATCGATGACTGACCGCTCAGATTAAAGGCTTGTATCGAAAATAGGGGAGGTCATTTTGAATAGTTTAATTGTCATTTAAAACTGCATTTATTAAATTTCGTTTGATATGTAAATATTTGTATTACATAGATGTTTGTGTCATTTATTTCATTTATTGTATGTGACAAAACTTATGGCCCAACCTAAATGCTTTTAGTTTGTAACTTTTAGTGCTCTGGTTTTAATGAGTACCACGTGTAGGTAAAGCTATACATATCTACCGAAGCTCTGATTACTCTGAACAAAACTCTTTCGTAGTGAAACTTGTTCAAAATTACAAAAAAAACAGCCAGCTTGACGACTTTTCCCATACGGAATGGCAGAGGCTCAGTTCTGTCCATGTTCAGCCAAAAACTTTTTGAACAGCCAATCGGTCTGGTGGGGCTGCCAGCATAATCTTCCCTACAATCCCTTAACCCCTACACTGTTCTATTATTTTACACCTTGTATAAGACCGCTCCCGCAACCACAAACTTTTTTATCGGCGGATCGGTCTAGTTGGGCTGCCAGCGTAATCCGGCCGATACCGAATCGTTTTAATGTGCGTATAATATGATTAAAATCAGTTAACGATTCGGCCAACCTCGGAAATTGTCGTGAATCCCTCACCTCTCACTAGAGAGAGAGAGATCGGATTTAGGCGATGATATCCGAGAAAAGCCGAATCTTTAACTGATTTTAATCGTATTGTACTAGCAACTTCCTCATTCTCATTTAGAGCCCGACTAAACTATCGTCTGATAGACAGTCTGTGGTTTGCACCCTTAGATTTACATCATCAGGCATTTCCATCTGCCTTGCAATTCCAATCCATCAGGAACAAATCCAATATCTGCCGCAAAAAAAAGAGCTGTCTATAAACGCAGTGAGTCGTATTCGCGAGCATTTATCAGCACTGCCTGCCCGCCTCTCCTGCCTGTCAATGGCGGAAATGAATTAGATTAGCTCGTTGATAAGAGAAATGTGGATGTTGTTCGTAGATCGTAGGCCATTGTGCGCTTTTAAAGCTATCGTACGTAGCATACCACACTGAAAATAAGGAACAGAGCCTTAATCTACGTTTCCTTGTCCTAATTTTAGAATTAATTATGAAATTATATTTCTTTTTTCTTATTAGCTACAGAAAGCATTATCATGCAAAAGGCTAAGCGCCGGTTTCTGAATTGAGAAGTTCACTAAGTAAACTGTCACATTATTTTTTGTGAAATCTGGAGAGACAGAAAGATTCCTAACTATTACGATTACTAAGAAATTCTCAATTCGGAATTCGGAGGTAACAGTCATATCGATGTGGAAACACGTAAAGCAGACCTCAATCCGCGTTCGGGAAGGCACGCCTGGTTGGTTAGCCCCTCTGCGCTTTACATTCAGTCACGTTCAAAATCAAAGACGAAGCCGGTTTTGAGTGTTGCTAGATGTATGATCCATAGCAGAACCATCGCAGTCCTCAACAGTTTAACTGCCACTTACGCACCGGTGCCAACCCAACTGGTGCTGGTCTCTCCTAGTTAAGTGTATGCACTGAATGTCGCCGAAGGACCAGGGACATCGTTATAAAGGTGACATTGCGCTTGGACTGTTAATAATCCTTTACGTATTTTCCGTTTTTTTCTGAGAAAATAATTGAAAACAATAACAAAGAAAGACTCGATTAAACCATCAAATTGTAGGGGGCAGTCAAATCGGCCAAACTTCAACTAGCTTATAAAATTGGCACTTTGAATCAGGATTTCACGGTTTGAAATCCCTCACGCCAAGGGGACCAGAAAAAAAGCGTATACCTATTTTCCTCCAATTCGTATTTTCTCCCAGGTGGATTGTTACCCACACAACTGGCGATACGGAAGAATTCAATCGAACAGAGCATAGCATAAACAATAAGGCATGACGCTGCGCTTCCTGCCTAACTCAGGTGACGTAATAATTCACCAAAATAACCCGGGTGAAGATTGTCGTAAAAAGGAAAAAAGGTCTCCGTGGTCTAGTAGTTTCAAAGAGCGCCGTAGTCTACTAGTAGTTTCCAAGAGCTCCATAGTCTGCTAGTAGTTTCAAAGAACTCTGTGGTCTACTAGTAGTTTCAAAGAGCTCCGTGGTCTACTAGTAGTTTCAAAGAGCTCCGTGGTTTACTAGTAGTTTCAAAGAACTCCGTGGTCTAATAGTAGTTTCAAAGAACTCCGTGGTCTACTAGTAGTTTCAAAGTGCTCCGTGGTCTACTAGTAGTTTCAAAGAGCGCCGTGGTCTACTAGTAGTTTCAAAAAGCTCCGTGGTCTACTAGTAGTTTCCAAGAGCTCCATAGTCTACTAGTAGTTTCAAAGAACTCCGTGGTCTACTAGTAGTTTCAAAGAGTACCGTGGTCTACTAGTAGTTTCAAAGAGCTCCGTAGTCTACTAGTAGTTTCAAAGAGTGCCGTGGTCTACTAGTAGTTTCAAAAAGCTCCGTGGTCTACTAGTAGTTTCCAAGAGCTCCACAGTCTACTAGTAGTTTCAAAGAACTCCGTGGTTTACTAGTAGTTTCAAAGAGCTCCGTTGTCTACTAGTAATTTCAAAGAGCTCCGTGGTCTAGTAGTAGTTTCAGAGAGCTCCATGGTCTAGTAGTAGTTTCAAAGATCCCCGTTATATATTGTTTTCAAAGAGCTTTGTGGTCTACTTTTGGTTTCAAAGAGCTTCGTAGTATAGTGGTTTCCATGAGCTCCATAGTCTACTAGTAGTTTCAAAGAACTCCGTGGTCTACTAGTAGTTTCAAAGAGCTCCGTGGTCTACTAGTAGTTTCAAAGAGCTCCGTAGTCTACTAGTAATTTCAAAGAGTGCCGTGGTCTACTAGTAGTTTCAAAAAGCTCCGTGGTCTACTAGTAGTTTCCAAGAGCTCCATGGTCTACTAGTAGTTTCAAAGAACTCCGTGGTTTACTAGTAGTTTCAAAGAGCTCCGTTGTCTACTAGTAATTTCAAAGAGCTCCGTGGTCTAGTAGTAGTTTCAGAGAGCTCCATGGTCTAGTAGTAGTTTCAAAGATCCCCGTTGTATATTGTTTTCAAAGAGCTTTGTGGTCTACTTTTGGTTTCAAAGAGCTTCGTAGTATAGTGGTTTCAATGAGCTCCGTAGTCTAGTGGTTTCAAAGAGCTCCGTAGTATAGTGGTTTCAAAGAACTCCGTGGTCTAGTGGTTTCAAAGGGCTCCGTAGTGTAGTGGCTTCAAAGAGCTCCGTAGTATAGTGGTTTTAAAGAGCTCAGTGGTCTAGTAGTTTCACGCGCGCCGCTCACGCAGGAAATGCGGGTTCGAATCCGGAGCTGACCATATTCCAATGAGAGAATTAATTTATCTTAATACATTAATGGACGTTCTAACGGTGATAGAAATATTTGTGAGGAAACCTTTAATCTCCATAGATGTGGCGATGTGCTAGCCTCCTATCACGCAACATAGAGTATTGAATAACTGGCCGAACTGGGGCACAACAGTGCCTTTGCCACCCCGACTTGGAAAAGGCGAGACGCTTCGTTGACGTGTGGCAACTGGTGGTGACGTCATCTGAATAGGTGGGAAGCGGAGTGGCATACCTTGTTGGTTATACCATGGAACAAAGTACAAGCCCCGTGGGTCATTCCCGAACAGTCCCGGGAGAGCTAAGCGGAAAAGTCCGGAGTTGCAGCAACATCCAATTACTAGCCACGCGGAGTCTGAAGTTTTCTGTTTCTTTATTTTAGCTGGGGTTCTTACCAACATCAAGTTTTCACGGTGTACTGGTGGAAACGGAGTTACGTTGGCCGGGATCAATGCTTATTTAGTGTGTAAGCTGTATATGTTTGCTATCTCATGTTAACAGTGTATTTTGCACTGACCATATTCGAATAGCTGCATTGCTCTACTCTCTTCCCTGTGGCCACAACGAGCACTAAAGTTGCCAGTACCAATTCGTATCACATTGCGCTGCCCCGGTGCTTGAATAGCCAACCGACCATTTCCTGGAAAAGCTTTTTTTTAAGTCTACTTATAAAATAGCTGATTTAACACCATACACAGTCAGGTCATAAGTTCTGTCATACAATAAAAACTTTTGAATTTAGAACGCTGGCCACAAAAAAGTTTATTGAATTCGAATTTCGAATTTTTCATGAAAATAAAAATGTGTACCTTTTAGAATTTTCCTCATTTTTAAATATGGAGTGGACACTTAAAGAAGACCGTGTCGCAGTTATTGCGTTGCATCGTTGCGGTTACGCGCCAATTCAGATTTTCGACTTACTGAAATTTTTTAATATAACCAAAAGATTCGTCTATCGTACCATAAAACGATACAATGAAGACTCTAGTGTAGATGACAGGTCAAGAAGTGGTCGCCCTCGCTCTGTTAGGACTCCAGCAGTGATAAAAGCTGTGAAGGCGCGAATTCAAAGAAATCCCATACGTAAGCAGAAACTGTTGGCCCTTCAGATGGGGTTAAGCAGGACCACGGTGAAAAGGGTGTTAAATGAAGACTTAGGGCTTAGGGCATATCGAAGAAAAACAGGACATCGTTTGGACGCTCGTTTAATGGACCTGAGACTGAAGAGATGCCGCGCTTTGTTGAAGCGGTACGCGGGAAAAAAGCATCGGGAAATTCTTTTTTCGGATGAAAAAATTTTCACCGTGGAAGAGAGCTACAACAAACAAAATGATAAGGTGTACGCACACAGCAGTGAAGAAGCGAGTAACCGTATTCCGCGTGTCCAACGAGGTCATTTTCCATCCTCGCTCATGGTTTGGTTGGGAGTCTCTTATTGGAGCTTAACTGAGGTACATTTTTGTGAGAAAGGCGTAAAAACGAATGCAGTTGTGTATCAAAATACAGTCCTCAAGAACCTTGTGGAACCTGTTTCTCATACCATGTTTAATAACAGGCACTAGGTATTCCAACAAGATTCTGCGCCAGCTCATAGAGCGAAAAGCACACAAGACTGGCTGGCGTCGCGTGAAATCGACTTCATCCGGCACGAATACTGGCCCCTTCTCCAGTCCAGATTTGACTCCGTTAGATTACAAGATATGGCAACACTTGGAGGAAAAGGCCTGCTCAAAGCCTCATCCTGATTTGGAGTCACTCAAGGCATCCTTGATTAAGGCAGCCGCCGATATTGACATGGACCTCGTTCGTGCTGCGATAGACGACTGGCCGCGCAGAATAAAGGCCTGTATTCAAAATCGCGGGGGTCATTTTGAATAAACTTTATTACCATAAGAATCTATGTTTTATTAAGTTCATTTTGCTATATAAATGTTTACATAAATAATAAACATGTCTAAATTATTTCATATTGCACATGTGACAGAACTTATGACCTGACTATGTATAATGTGACAGCAAATGTCCCAAAGTGGTAACATTCACATTTTTTTTTTTTAATTCAAAACCCAATCTCCAATGGGAATATTGTGCTCAGTTCTTGTTTGGCCAAACACCGTAATTTGCTTAATCTGAACCCATCGCAAACCGAGCTCCGTGCTTGTTTGTCCAAGCTCCACCTTACAGACAATCACGGATTCCGCTATGACGCACTGAAGCGACGCCATCTTGCTTTCGATGTGAATTTTTTAGCGGTGGGTCATTGACGATTTTTTCGTTAATGAAATAATTTCGTAAACCTCATAACGCGGAAATGAAGAAATGGATCAACGGAACGAAACGATTGAATAATAGTGAAATTCGTTAACTAGTTTATGGACGGTTATGAATGAAAAAGTTGAATAAACTGAATGTTATGAACGAAGAATCTAGAAAGTACTTGAGTTGAGAGGGATGTTGGTCCATCAGCACAAAGGCGAGCTAAGACTGTATTCGCCTTCACGCTGGTGGCACTTAGCAGGTAAAAATATTAATACTTTTATCGCGAAAAAAAAACTACTCTTTTTACTCCTTAAAGTCTAATTTAACAGTCTACATAGTTCCGCCCGTCCTTTCATTCCGTCGTCCGTCACTTCGTTCAGTTACAACCCTTATTAAAATGTAGATAAAGCTTAATAGAGCATAATCTCCACATGGCTGTATTTTTCCGTGTGAATTACTGTTGATCATCATTTTTAGACTTCGTCGTTTCTAACTCTTTTGTATTTTAGTCAGTTAGATTCAGTCACTCGCGGGAAGCGGTAAAGCATTCTGCTACCTCAAAATTGGGAAGTTATAGAGTTGTGTAATTCTCTCTGAGATCAATAAATATTAGTGTTAGTGACTTTGTGGTTTTTTTTTAAAAAGACAAACGACCCAGGCCGCCTAACAACTGGTGTCAGAAGTGGGATGACAGGAAGGTCTTATTTACTGAGACTCTGTCATCCGAATCCGTGGCCACGTTTCGTCAAATTGATCGACAGTAAGACTCGACCCCAGGTCGAGCCTGCATCAGCCGCATCCTAGCACCTAGTGATCCGACGGTTAGTCTCCGCTCCGTAGCGTGAGCCCGCGATCTTCACACACGAACTGCTTCACCAACCTGGTCGACGGTCAGCCTCAGCATCAGCTCGAGCCCGCACCATTACTCATCTGTAGATGATGACACAGATCTAACTCAACCACCATCATCCAAGGAAACATTTTCCCACGGCAGTCTTCATACAAACTCTGTTTTGTGGAAAATTCCACACCGTCAACTGCAACTGCACGTTATCTGCTGGCGATAGTAGCAGGAGCGTTGCAAAGCCTGCAATTCATTGGATACCCTTGGGCGCCTTGCATTAGCGCCTACTTTCCTGCGCGCCACCTGCCTGCACACATACTACCTGCGCGTGACACTACCGTGAGAATGAAACTCGAGATCTTCATCACCGTGTTCTTGTGAGTTAAAATTCAAAGATAAAATTAAGTGTTTCAGTGATATTTCTACAAGGTTTTACTATATTTTTATGCTATTTTACATTTTATAATTTTTACTTGTGTGTGATTTTTAATTATATACTACACTTGTCTAACATATCACAGTTCGATTAATGTCGAAATTTAAATCTGAAACCGAAGACGTCAGTCTAATATCAGAAGATAGCGAATCTTCAGCAGCCGAAACCGCTGAATCTTCTAACTCAACACCTGAAAAACCCTCTAAAACCAAAATGTCTGTCACTCTTGGTGTTCTCACTAAATTCATCAAAAGCTATAATGGTGACAAGGAGTCACTCCCTGCTTTCTTAACAAACTGTGACAATGCCATGTCCCTAGCTACCCCCGAGCAACAAAACGTGCTCTGCAAATATATACTCTCTCAACTAGAGGGTAAGGCACAAGTAGCCTGTAGCTTAAAAAGCTTCACAAAATGGGAGGATATAAAAGCCTTTCTCAAATCAACTTTTGGGGAAAAAAAACACGCAACACATCTTTTGGTTGACTTGCAAAATTGCAGACAACTCTTTTCAGAAGATGTCACCAAATATTCATTGCGTATTGAGTGTATACTAACTAGAATACAATCCGACATTCACTACAATTGCAAAGATTCCAAAGAACTTCTTGGCCGTATAGCAGCCATGGAAGATCTCGCGCTCAATACCTTCATGTTAGGCCTAAGTGGCTCAATTTCTAATATTGTGCGATGCAGAAACCCCTAAAGTTTAAATGAAGCGGTACAGCACGCTATTGAAGAGGAAAAACTGTACAACTTAAAACAACAGTCAACATCCTCACATCGCTCTCAAAAACAGTGCTCTACATGCAATAAATTAGGGCACACATCCTCTGAGTGTTATAAAAATAAAAAGCCTCACTCACATAACACACAAAGGTCCTTTAACCCCTCGCACCCCCAGCCACTTGGCGCCGACACAGCTCGTCCCCCAGGCACACTTAAGCCCGCGCGGCGCGCGACACTTGACTGACGTATCAAGTGATTATGTTGAAATGGTAACTCTTAGAACTATGAGAGTGCTAAATATGAGTAGCTAATGAAACCCTCTCTTAGTCAATGCAAAACTAATGTCACAGTGACCTTCCTTTATTATTGTACCGACATGAGAATCACAGACATCTATGAAAATGGTCCTTCTCGACACAAATCTAGCAGACATGAGAAAAACATCAACAACATATACATGTTATTTGATACCTACGTAATCTAAATAACATTACCCTTTCAAAACAATAAAAACATTAGTGTGTTCTTATATAAACTGTTCAATATTTCAGCGTTTGAAATTTTCCAAAAAAAAGTCCTCGAAAAAGTGTTTTTTTTGAGGCACGTTTGGAATATTTTTTTCTATGAATGACCATAGACAATTGTATCGGATTATAGACTTTGTCTTATTGAGCGTCTGGAAAATCTTTAACAGTACCAACATGACAAAAATTGGCCAAAATATACCGGTTTAAAAAAGCGCGGGAGCGAGAGCGTCATATGACGCTTGGGGGACGGACGGTACTCGAGGCGAGCGTCATATGAGGCTTGGGGGATTGTAAGGTTAACGTAAATTCTGCCCAAACCCAAGGTACATCTCAAGGTTCAACTAATGCAAATGTCAAGCAGTGTAAATACTGTAAGAACCTTGGTCATACCCTTCAGGAGTGCCGTAAACTCAAATACAAAAATCGGCAAAATAATAGCCAAGGTCAAATACCAAACTCTAACTCAACTCATGCAAACGTGCATGTAACGCGTGAGGACCAAGACCTTGATTTAAACAGCGAATGATTTCGGATCAGTGCCTGCCGAAATCGTGTTTTAAAAACGGTACAAATAAGCCCTCTGATTTTGACTCAATCCTTACTAAGTCCCAAAACTTAAATTCACCTCGGGCAACGTTCCCGAGTCACACACCTCGTGAAAATTCGAGTTCATCTCAGCATCCACTGAGTTCACTGAGTTCACTGAGTTCATCTCTGCCTAAAGGCAAAAGTTTTGCTAAGTCCACACCTCACGTGCCACAATGCGAGAGCACGTCGAGTCACACATCTCGGAAAAATCCGAGTTCATCTCAGCCTACACTGGGTCCCCTAAATTCTCTGAGTTCTAAAGAAAAATCACTGAGTCCACCTCTGTCTAAAGACAAGAGTTTTCCTAAATCTACACCTCACGTGCCACGATGCGAAAACACCTCGAGTCATGTTATTTTAAATCAAAACTCACCTCGAGAAAATTCGAGTACTACTAATTTTACTAAGTCAAAAAATACATCTCGTAACAAGTCGTATTCTACCACTTCTATATCCCGGCAAAATAAACAAAGGTCACTGAACCCTTCTACTAACTGCACTGAATTAAATCATACTACCGACTCTATTCCAATCTTTGAGACCTATACCAAAAAGGTGTCTCTACCACACATTTATTTACAAACTAGCCATTCTACGGAACCACTGTATTTCCTCGTAGATACAGGCGCGAGCATCAGTATTGTCAAAAACTCAAGTCTCAGAGAAACTCCACACCTTTCACACGAAATTGTAAGACTCAAAGGCATAAGTAACACTGAATCTTTATTAAAAACATTAGGAACCTTTCAGATGGTAATTAACATACCCCAAGAATCATTGAATTACAAATTTCATGTTACAAGCGATGACGTCAGTTTGGAATACTATGACGGAATCATCGGCAGTGATTTCTTTAGTCATTTTAAAGTAAAAATTGACTACCACTTAAAAACTTTGCTAATTAAAGGTCAATCCCTACCTATTGTTTATAATCAGCCAACCTACATTATCCCGGCCCGCTCTGAGGCCGTTATCGAATGCGCAGTATCAAATTACTCGCCCGAGCTTTATCAAAATAATGAAGCCCTTATTCTAGATCATGTCTTATGCAATGGTGTTTATGTTGCTAATTGCATCGTCTCAATTAAATCTAATGCAAAGGTTAATGTCTCTGTTTTAAACACCACTGACTCAAGTATAGAAGTCAAAGACTATTATGTAAAACTAACACCATTCGAACAGAAGTTCTTTACTGAGTCTTGTCACAAAATAAATTCGATAAATACTTCTGAATCGGATCGATTAAATAGAGTGCTAAGTCAAATCCGCTGTTCTCATCTCAATGACGAAGAGAAAAGGTCACTATTCGAATGCTGTTCCCAGTACCCTGACATTTTCCATCTCGAAGGTGACCCTCTGTCTTTCACTCATGCTATCGAGCATTCTATTAATTCCGGTAATGCACCGCCTATTCACGTCAAATCATATCGCTTCCCTGAGTGTCATAAAGAGGAAGTCGACACTCAAGTCCAGAAAATGCTCGACCAAAATATAATCCGTCCCTCTGTTTCACCATGGAGTGCCCCTGTGTGGGTTGTCCCAAAGAAAATGGACGCTTCAAGCAAAAAGAAGTGGAGAATCGTCATCGATTACCGTCGCTTAAACGACGTCACTGTTTCAGAAAGCTATCCACTGCCTCTAATCACCGACATTCTTGACCAATTAGGACATTCCAAGTACTTCAGTACTTTGGATCTCGCGAGCGGATTTCACCAAATTAAAATGGGCTCAGTTGACGCCCCAAAAACTGGATTTACCGTGTCTACCAACTCTAGTAGCTCTGGCCACTACGAGTTTGTCAGAATGCCTTTCGGGTTGAAAAATGCCCCCGCTACTTTCCAACGCCTTATGAATACGGCGCTTTCAGGGCTTCAAGGTCTCCACTGCTATGTTTATTTAGACGACTGTATCATATACTCTCATGACCTTGACTCCCACATGACCAAGCTAAAGCTAGTCTTCGACCGACTGCGTGAATTCAACTTGAAACTGCAGCCGGACAAGTGTGAATTCTTACGCCGCGAAGTCGCATATTTAGGACACATCATAACGGACAAAGGCGTGTCTCCGAATCCTGAAAAAGTTAAATCCGTGACCAATTTTCCCACTCCGACTAACGTAAAACAAATCAAGTCCTTCCTAGGCCTAGTCGGATATTACAGACGATTTATTGAGAATTTTTCTAAGTTAACAAAACCACTGACTTCACTGCTTAAAAAGGATGTCCCATTTGATTGGACTCCAGAACAACAAAATGCTTTCCAAATTCTCAAGGAGAAACTCACCACAGCCCCACTGCTTCAATACCCTGATTTTTCAGCTCCGTTTGTGATAACTTCGGATGCTAGTAACTATGCTGTCGGTGCAGTTCTCTCCCAAGGCGACATAGGTAAAGACCAGCCTATTGCCTACGCCTCGCGTACATTAAATAAGCCAGAAGGCAATTATTCAACTACCGAGAAGGAACTTCTCGCGATCATATTCGCAGTCAAAACTTTCCGTCCCTATATATTTGGTCGGAAATTCAAAATTGTCACAGACCATCGTCCCTTGGTATGGCTGTTCAACGTAAAGGATCCCGGTAGTAGACTCATTCGTTGGCGCCTTAAGCTTGAAGAGTACGACTACGAAATAGTGTACAAACAAGGTCGTCTCAACTCTAATGTTGACGCGTTATCACGCTGTCCCGTCAACGCAATTCATGCTGATTCCCTGTTAAATTCAACTTACGAAAAGTATTTCAAGGAACAGTTTACAAACAAACTTCCAGATTCCAACACTGTTATTGAGGAGCACACGGAGGCTCTACAGCTGACTAAATTAAAATCAATAACATGTCCCGTCTCATTAGATCTCGACTACTCTTTGCCTCACTGCGAAGAGATATTGTCGCAACTCGACAATTCCGCTGACTTGTTCAATTCTGAGCGAGAACCTTTTACTGTTCAGAGCTTAAATAGTAACAATAAAATATATTACTTTCCATACACTAAGGTTCATCACTATGAAGAGACGAAGTACAAGGACATTTACAACTTGTTGATAAAACTTAGAGATCTTATTCTGAAAGATCACCCTGAAACCACTGATCTCGCAACATCCGACTTTACAGACCCATTTTCCAAAATTTCATATACGAAAATCTATAATATGATTTCCCAAGTCTTTAATAACACTAACATCAAAATTCATATCTACAAAAATCAACTGATCTACCCGACTCCTGTCGAGGTCCCGAAAATATTGAAGGAAAACCACGACTCTACTATCGCTGGTCACCCAGGATCAAAGCGGATGTACAATAGAATAAAAGCTGCCTATTACTGGAAAGGCATGCGTTCTGATATTGAGGATTATGTTAAGAAGTGTAAACTTTGTCAGGTCAATAAACCTTTACGAAAATCAAATGAAGCCCCAATGGAGATTACGTCAACCTCTACGAGACCATTTGAACGATTGGCTCTCGATATAGTTGGTCCCCTACCCGACGCGGGTTTCCAAAACTTTAGATTCATCTTAACATTACAGGATGATTTAACTAAATTTTCAAGCGCATACCCCATGGTCACTGCGACAAGTGACGAGATAGCTAGAAATCTCGTACATTTTATGTCTCTTTTTGGATTTCCCAAAACAATACTCACTGATTTAGGTACTTGTTTTACCTCAGAATTGTTCAAACAGCTTACCGAAATCCTGAAAATCAAGTCTCTATTTACTACTCCTTACCACCCACAGACCAACGGAGCACTAGAACGTTCACATGCTACACTGAAGGAATACCTGAAATCCTTCGTCAACGAAAACCAAAACGACTGGCACTGTTATCTGTTTACTGCCATATTGGCATACAATACTACCCCTCATTGTACCACTGAGTTTACCCCATACGAACTTCTTTATGGTTACAAGCCTATTATTCCAAATTCCTTATATGAGACCTCCAGTAATACTACCTATAACGAGTACATTCGCGCATTGCAATACAGAATGCGTTTTAGCCGCGAAAAGGCTATCGAAAAGATTAGAGCCAGTAAAGAAAGGTCAAAGCAATATTATGACTCAAACTCTCGTGACGTCACATATAAAACAGGTGATATGGTTTATTTAAAGCAACACCATAGGCTTAGGAAAGCGCTTTCACCAATATGGAAAGGCCCTTTTAAAATTATAAAAGTGCATAACAAGCAAAATGTAACTCTTCAAGTCGGCCGTAAACATATAAAACACCACACAAACGAAATTAAGCCTGCTAAATCTTAACCTATTCCACTCTATTTATTTCCAGAGCCCTGCTCTATGGATGCTACGCTGAGTCTAAAGTTACTCCGATAGTACATAGTCCCGGAATTTATTTTGAACCTATTACAACGGTTCACTTTCATAACGATTACTGGAAGGTAATCACGCACATTGATCTTATAACCCTAGAGCCCTATCTTCAAAATGTAGAACACTTATTACAAAAGACTCAAGATCTTTGTAATAAAATACAATCATCCGACCTCATCCAATGTAAGGATGTCTCCAGCCCAATTGAAGTCTTAGTTGAGTCTAATTTTATCAAATTGCAATCACTATCTCATATTATCTCTACTCAAACCCCAACGAAGGTCAAACGATCTTTAGAATTCGGCGGAGAGATTCTAAAGTTTTTCTTCGGCACATTAGACGCGGACGACGCCCGGAAATATGATGCCGCTATCGAATCTTGCAAAAAAAGCGAGAACGAACTGTTTTATTTGATGAAAGACAACATTCATATTGTTAAATCGACAATTAATAATTTTAACTCTACGATTTATAAACTCAATCAGAATGAAATTAAACTGAATGCCCAAATTAATAATATGAATGAAATCTTATCTCAAATCACGAAAACAGATAATGTGTTATATTCTATGTCTAGGATAAATAGCTTACTTAAAATAATCGAAAGTTCCCTACTTTCTCTTTCTAATTTGATTGATACCACGTTAAATGCTATCCTATTTTCTAAGGTTAATATACTACACCCTAGTCTGATAAGTCCCTCAAAACTGTTTGCTGAGCTATCAAAACACAGCAACCACATAAACAAAAGACTAGACTTTCCTGTTGAACTAAATATAAACAACATTCATTCACTAATTGACGTGTCGGAACTTAACTGTTACTATTATAACAAAAGGATAGTTTTTGTTTTGCAGATTCCACTAATAACTTCCGATAGGTTCACAGTTTACAAAAATATACCTCTGCCTACCCCGCATGATGACTCACATGTCAGAACTTTCGCGCTCATTCAGCCTTCCGATAATTACATTGCTCTAAGTGATGACAGATTGCACTATGCTATGTTGGACAGTATAGATAAGTGTAAGAAAATTAATTATAACCACTCCATTTGTAAACTTGTCTCAATATTTTCAAGTAATGTTAATCCGAATTGTGAATCAAAACTCCTCACGGAGGTGACAATGTCCTTGCCTCCTCAATGTAATGCTAAACTGTTATTTGGACAAATAAGCATATGGCAAAAGCTTCAAAATAACAAATGGATATATGTACAGTCAAACCCTACTAAACTTACTATGAAATGTGATGATAATATTGTTGATTATTCCGTAGTTGGTACCGGTATTGTAAAACTAACCGAAAATTGTATCGGTTTTTCAAAAACTATTCAGCTGATTCCAACTAGTTTTTACTCTTTCGTAATGAAGTCTCCATTGGATATTACTTTTGATATCACATTAGACGACTGTTGTAAGAAAGAAGTTTTTAACCAGACTCTACCTCATTTATCGCCAATTAATTTGAGCAAAATAAGTTTAGAGTCCTTGAAATATGCTACACATAAATTGGATAATTTAGAAGATGAATTAAGTAAGTTACAATCAGAATCCCACTTTGTTAAATACAGTAGATACTATTCAGGTTTCACTTATGTTTTAACTATTATAATATCTCTGTTTGTTTTGTATAAACTCTATAAATGTTACAGAAATCGAATTGGCAATCGTAACTCTAGATGTTGTATACAAATATTCAATCAATGCAACAATAAGAAGCTGGTCAAACATCAAGCTAAAATGTCTAACTCTATTGAAATGTCAGATGTTTCTACTTCAGATGAAGAAAAAAAATCTGTAAAATCTCTGCCAGCCCCACATACTAGTTATAAGTCTTATGATAAACTTCATGGAATCGAGGTTCCTCATCCTTCTAGACGTAATCTTAACTTTTAAGTGAATTCTGATAATACGTTTTGTACTTTTGTGTTAACTGTAAGTTTTGTAAGACTTCCTAAATTTGAGTTTTCTATTTTCAACAAACTTTAGTTTAGAACTTCGCTTCATTTTTAAAGGGATGAAGCTCCGTCAAAATGGGGGAGCTGTTACAACCCTTATTAAAATGTAGATAAAGCTTAATAGAGCATAATCTCCACATGGCTGTATTTTTCCGTGTGAATTACTGTTGATCATCATTTTTAGACTTCGTCGTTTCTAACTCTTTTGTATTTTAGTCAGTTAGATTCAGTCACTCGCGGGAAGCGGTAAAGCATTCTGCTACCTCAAAATTGGGAAGTTATAGAGTTGTGTAATTCTCTCTGAGATCAATAAATATTAGTGTTAGTGACTTTGTGTTTTTTTTAAAAAAAGACAAACGACCCAGGCCGCCTAACAGTTCGTTAAAGTAAACGTACCTACACACTACACATATACTAATCAGCCTTATTAAAAACAACGATAATTGAAAAAACGAATAGGTAATCTAAAAATAACAAGTTGAATCAATTATTCAGTTGAAAAAAAACAACCGATTAAAAAAAAAGTAGTTAAAAAAAAATCGACTGATAAAATTAACCTGATAATCTGATATCGGTTAAGGGCTCGTAAGTTAAATCCACGTTAGCTTTTTTGGTTAATTCATAAGGTTCGTCGTTTCAACGCCCACTGCTAGTTTGTTTGCGATTGTTGTTATTTTTGTTAGCTAACTGATTACCGCCGAATTTAATACTATAAGCTATTGGGTATGGAGAGTCCCATGCTACTCATGAGACTACGGCATCGTATTCGCAATACAGAAACAAGACGTCGTACTTGATCATTGATGTCGGCAAGCGAATCACGAGACTGAAGTGGGGGTGGGCAGGACACTTGGCAAGGACAGATGACGGAAGGTGGACCAAAGCGGTTACATAGTGGCTACCCAGAACCACACGACAACCAGTCGGCAGACCACCAGCCAGATGGACGGGTGACATCATTGCCATAGCGGGAAGGCAGTGGATGCGGGAGGCTCAGGACCGGAGTGGATGGCATGGTAAAGAAGAGGCTATACCCAGCAGTGGGTGAATGTGGGCTGTTTGATGACGATGGTAGCAGAAAGTCAGTTTCGAAGAATAAATGGATTACATAAGAAATCTGACCTTCTTCTTCTACGTGACTGATACCGGCTGATGCAATATTATTTTAGTCGGCCGAGTTTAATAGGTAAGAATTCCACTTATTAGTCTATCTATTTCTTAATCTAGCTTTGGTGTGATTGTAGCAAAGAGAATTGGTACTATAGGTTGCACTTATAAGAATAAAAAGGGGAAAAAAATATCTATTTCCAAAAAGTTTTTAGTTATAATTATTTCAAGTATACTAACACAAATGCACAAGTGGTTTAGGTTTTTGACATAAATTTACTCACCAACCAATATTTCTTTCGTTTTCATAAAATTGTATTCTTTCTTTTTCTTTTTTATTTCTGTATAAAAAAATGTAGGTACACAGCTTTATATTATTTATTGGAGTGCTTAATTAATTACAAATTCAATTATTAAAAACTGTCAAACATCCACAAAAACAGTTTCGTCATATAAAAATAAAACACGTGAAAAAACAACTGACATAAAAAATTACACAAACAAACCGCCCCAAGAATCTCCCGGCCCAAAGGTGCCCATTACACTGGCAGCGTTCCCGCACTGCACAGCGAGTGAGATTCTCTGGACCAGGAAAGCCCCAGAGCGGTTGTCAAACCCTCGGTCCCTCAAGCGGCGCCCAATGTCCCTGACAAAGGCCCTACCCTGCGAACCCCATACCCCTGTAGTCTCGACGGGCAAGGAACGAACAGATAACTTCCCATTAACTGCGCGTATTTAATGCACTTCGTGCTGCTGACTCGACAGCAGCACCCGGGGTTACTACAGTTGAGCCGATGTGGGATGGAGCAAACGTGCACACACATGTCGCATCCCATAAAAGACAACGACCCCTCTCCCACGAGATTAACGTCAGACCGTCCGGTCGTTTTCCGTCGCTGCGACACAATCCAGGAGGTTCAAGAACCGACGGGAGGTTAGCAGAGACAAGTGCCCTCCGGACGATGTCTTTACTCCGTCTGCACTCCGAACACAATGCAGCGCGTGACGCCCCAGCGAATCAACTGCAGCACCGCAAACACAGCCATGTGGTTCGCAGATTTTGCAACCTAAACGAAGCGCCACAGCCACACGCATGGAGTTGTCGTCTAAAAAGGTGCCCAACTGCGGAGATGGCAACGCATGTAGCCAGGCACCAGACTCTGGTTGGGATGCTGCACGCAGGCGAGCAAGTTCGGCTCCCGTGCTCTGCTCCACCAGCCCGTCAAGGGATGACTTGCACAGCTCCTCATCCCAGGCTCGCTGAATGCCTGGCTTTTCTGGCTCATCTCTCCCCGGGCAACGGACCCGCCACAGCCTTGTGCCACAAATTGTCACCATTACTGTTCAAAATGCGAGTGACAAGTTTAAACACACCATGCGAAGAGGCCAAGAAAGCAGGGAGTTCCGTGTCCTTAAGGCGATGAACGCCGAGACCACTGAACCTGATGGGTAGTGCAGCCTGAGACCACTGAGAGGGAGACACAGCTTTTAATAGTAGTTTATGTGACTGCTACATAATGGAGGACATTAATACTCGAGAGTGGGTTTATGAAACGAGCCGAAGGCGAGTTTCATAATAATATCACTCGAGAGTTTTAATGCCTAATTATGTACAGTTACATACACTAGTTTATCTACACACATATCATAAGCTCTCTTGATGTGTTCAGGTTGTGGCTCTGCAGTTGTTTAGCTTGTTCTGTAGTACCAACTTCACGCAGGCGGGCGTCGGCGTTCGAAATTTGAATGTCAATACCAACTTCACAGACAAACTAGGAGCGGCACGCAGGCGGGCGTCGGCTTTCGAAATTTGAATGTCATAATTAATAGAAAAATTACACATTATTTTAATTAAATTACACATGTAATTTTTCAGATAAGAAATGAGTTTTTACCAAGAAGTTTAAAATTACGCTGATCGTAACGTGCGGTTTTTGTACGCAGTAAAGAGGTTTTATGATACGTGTGTAGATAAAATTATTTAGCTAAATAAATAAATAATAAATATTAGAGGACAATCTTACACTTATTGAACTATGCCCTATTACTATAACTATAACTATTCAATAAGGCTTGTGCTATGAGTAATAGACGACGATATATTTATTAGAGATAAATACTTATGTAAATACATAAAAAACATCCAAGACTAAAGAAACAAATATTCATTCTCATCACACATATATTTGCCCTAACAGGATCGAACCCAGAACCGCCAGCTTCGTAGGCACAGTCACTATCTACTAGGCTAAAGCGGTCTGAAATGAAATATTAACCTCCATATTAAAATATTATTTTTAACCCCCGACACAAACATAGGATTATCAAAAGTTTACGTCTGTGTATCTGTGGCATCTTACAGTATGGGCGTTTTTACTTGGCCAACATGTAAATAAATGTCACGTGATCACGAAACTCCATATTCCAAAAGGATCAGTCAATGTTGGTTAACACATTCAGTGGTCTACCACTGAATGTGTTAACCAATTGTGTTTTAAATGGTCTCTAGACCATTTAAAACACAAATACACTAGATGTCACCAAAAACTGGTCTAAATTCTGCTTAAAAATAACATTATTTCCCAAAATTCTTCTTCTGACGAAAATCTGAACATAGATTAAGCAAGAAGTGTCATTATTCGTTTTAATTATGGGCATGATTTGACGAAAGAAGGTTTGCTAAAAATCAATCCTGAGTCGTGGACCAAATGAATCGAGCACGTCATAAAAAACCATAAAAAAATAATCGAAAATGATGGAGCTCGATGGTCAGTAAAATATCAAATGAATTTGTATGATATATATTTGTTACGGCTAAAGCTCATCTAGATGAGCGGTTAATTCTAGGTTTAACCGGTTGCTCAAGTTCCTCGATGAAAGCCCAAAGTAGGTATTACAATAATAAATACGACTTCGGGTTTTGAACGGCCAAACCTAGGTAAGCTGATAGGTTGGTCGAAGTTCGAGTTTAATTCGAGTTTAAGATGTCGTTCCGAGTTCGGATAAGTCTACTAGAACTATTACGGTCTGGAACGACTCATCTTTAAACAATACTATGAACGTCACATTTTATTGGGCGGCCTTTTCTGTTATTGGGATTGGCCATGTATATACACCCCAATTACAGGTAGCTCGTCGCATAAAATGAACCTATTTTGATTGAGTTTTTTTTTGACAGAAATTATACCTTGTTGTTTTATGTCCAGGGTTTTTGAATGTTGAGCCTTTAAAAAATATGTAATTCGTACTTATTACCCTTTTGCTTTCAGAATTGATTTAGTAAAAAAGCAGCTCTTCACTAAACAATATGACGATTGAGATGAAGAAATAACAAAAACGGGCAAAAAGAGTGAACGTGAGGGAAATGTCTTTAATGACGTACAAAGAAAAAAGAAAAAAAGATAAAGAACAAATGAGTGTTATCACAAGTATTGCAGACAGTGATCTAGAACCTACTGACACCCTAAGGCGAAACGAAAAAGATAACCAGATAATTGGCTTCCACCACTGAGTAGTGATAGTAGCCAGGATTTACAGATTAATGTGTCATCCGTAACAAATGCCACATAGAACGGACACCAATCCAGTACCGGTATCAGCCAGATGTTGCTACCTGCTCGATCGTTTCCGATGTGCGAATACTGCTAGGCCACAGACGGACAGTGAATATACTGAACGTAAACAAACATAAATAACACAAATAACATTATAAACTAACGCGTTAGTTTATCAACCAACGGTTTTGACTATCTTACGGTGACATATGTTTACAATTTCAAATTTACATTTCGTAGCCATATCGTAGAATTGATCATATCATGATGTGGTTGACTATTTCACGAAATAGTCAACTCAAACACCAGATCGTTTAAACATTCATGTTTGACGATACAGCCGTGCAGGTTTGGCAGTGACGCTGCCTACGAAACCAAGGGTCCCGGGTTCGAGTCCCGGTGGGGGCAAATATTTGTTTGATGAGAACGAATGTTTGTACCCTAGTCATGGTTGTTTATCTATCTAAGTATAATATTTATCTATTTAAGTATGTGTATCGTTGTCTTGTACCCAAGATACAGGGAATCCTAGTTTGGGGCTAGATCAATGTGTGTAAATAGTGTCCAAGGTATTATTATTATTATATAGTCAAACATTAATGATGTAGGGTATTTGTCGTAGCGAAATCATAGAATTGATCGTTCATCATCATCATCATCATCATTTCATCTTGACGACCTCTGTGGAGCAGCGGTTGTGGCTCCGCCTACCCGAGAGGTCCCGGGTTCGATCCCCGGCTGGGGGTAAAAAAAAACCCAATCTTGGATGTTTATATGTGTGTGACGCCGCTGTTTCTGGTTCTCACGACACAGGTTATCCTAGTGTGGGGCCTGAATGTAAATGTTAAATGTAAAATTTCAAGAAATGGTCAGAAAGGCTTGAATTTGATGATACATGTCAGTTAAAAAAAAAAATACTACCTAATGTTTTTTGTTATATACATGTCTAGCTAACACAAAGACTGTTCGGGGGTTCCGCTGCGATCGTCCCCTTTTGTCTCCACCTAAGCTATCGCATTGTTTTGCCCTAAAAGATTTCTTCGTTCAATGAAAGTTGTAATTCAACCTCGGTTGGCCATTTCATGCATTACAATTACCGGCCGCCGCCGCCTCCATCGTGACAATCAACAACAAATCGACATCAGTGCCTCTGGCGGTGGTTAATGTATTGTAATTATTTTAAGATATGATCACCAACGACTACCTCTTTGAGAGGCGCCAAATAAAAAAAATAAAAACAAAATTCTAAAAGAGTTTATTTCCATAAGAAACACATAGGTAATATTTGGAGAATGTCAAATCTTAAACTAACACATGTATAAGGTACAGGGAAATATAGAACTCCATGGGAATATAGAATACCATGGGAGAGGTCCCGGGTTCGATCCCCGGCTAGGGGTAAAAAAAATACCCAGGTCTTGGACGCTTATATGTGTGTGACGTCGCTGTTTCTGGTTCTCACGACACAGGGTATCCTAGCGTGGGCTAGAAGCAATGTATGTATATGTAATGCCTGTATGTAAATGTTAATGTTTATGTTTAACTCAGGCTCCATCTGAAGAAATTAGTAGCCTAAAACAAGAGATAATACTATGTAGGAGCGCATCCAGCTGTCATCATTCAACACTGTATTTGAGGGTATTGGTGTTTGTTGTTTCCCTCCCGCGCCTCCTTCGTCGGTCGTTCGTCATTAAGTTTGGAGTCTTCACTTAGCATCCTGCTCGGCTTCAGCTCTTCTCTATACAATGACATTTCCGATGAAGCTTGGGGACGGGAAGGGCGAGATGTGGTTACTCATTTCTTCAGACGAAGCCTTCGTATAATAATGATAGAACTTCACGTACTTACGGCTAAGTAATCATTTATTATACTCGTGCTCCGTCTTCGAAATGAACAGCCTAAAGTAAGAGATAATACTGTGTAGACTTTGAGTGTATGCGGGTATGTGTATAAATAGGGAATATTAAAAGCATAGGTGTGATAATCAATCTTTTGTTCTTTAATTCAACAAAAGTAACAAGGAATATAAAAAATCAGGTTTAAAATCACTGTTAACGGATATTGTAGCATAATCTATATTTTATTATGAAACTATATTAGAATAACGCCAAGGATGACTTTCTATAAAAACTAACAGGAATAAATAGTTACAAAATTATTAACAGCAAGGTAAACATCTAGATAAACCCCAAACAGTCCCGTCATTTAAGTTATCTTGAACATTGTAATATCCCTATTTCGACAAAGTCGCTTTAACATGCTTTTTAAATTGCTCAAATGGCTCAATTTCAAAATCTCCAGAGGTATCTTATTGTAGTAGAGACTGCACTGACTGCAGAGATACATGGATTAATACCAAGGCTAAAGAAATGTCTACTACATCGTGGCATTACAAAACTGGTCCCGCATTCATCTAAAAGAAATAAGGATGATTTTTAATGTTTTTTTTTTGTAAAATTTTATTATAATTAAACCTAATTAAGCCGATATGCACACCTCGCAGTCTCCCAAAGTTGTAGAACTTCCACACCTCCTCTGCAAGTAGATACCTCCTCTTCGGCTGCATTCAGAACTAGCAGCAACAGCGACAGCGGCACTACGAACGCCTCTGCTGGTGCTTGGCACTGCATAAGCCGCGGTAGGCTCAATAGATTTCAACACTGTCACCTCAACACTCAACACTCAAACCATGTCCCGAAAGAGCCGACCGCTCCGAAGAGTCCAAAACTGTCATCACTTCATCGCACTCACTATGTACCGAAGGAGCCGACTTCTCCGAAGAGTCCAAAGCCGGCGTCACTTCATCGCGCAAACCACTACTGAAATCAGATATCCTGAGTTCACGACACACAGAATACTCCAAAGTGAGAAAACAATCCAAATCGAGCGAAGGGCAAGCAAGCTTGTGAAATATTCAAAATGGCGACGACAGATTTTGTGAAAAAAAGTATCATATAAAAGCCCACGATTTAAAAACTTAAAAACCAAACCGTCAATCGACACACGCTTTTAGCATAGAAAGAACCAAATGCAATACAAAATAAGATGTGTTCATACCGCGGAAAATTAGTTTTGGCAGCGTTCATAAAAAAAAAATAGAAACTTTAATAATTAATATCTCGTTAACAAATTCATTCTGATACTTATTCGGTTTCGGCTCAGCTTGAAAGACCCATACGCTCGATTATCTGCTTTGTTTAGGGATCGTAGCAATAATGAATCCATGTTTCCTCCCACACCAAATTTGACGCCTCTTCGTTGAATCGTATGGCATTGCACCAAGCGACGCGGTCCGTTTTTTGAGCCTCGCTCAAATTGTGTGGTATTCACCGCGAGCACAGCTTTCTCACACCCAAATGTTTGTGTAGGATTGATAGTATTGACTCATGTCTATGCCTAAGGATGCCCGAATCTCATGGTATGTCACATGCCTGTCAGTTTCGATCATACGGCGCTCAGAATCGATGATTTTATTGTTCACAGCGGTGGAAGGGCGACCATCGCGAGTTTCGTCACTGAGATTGACACGACTGAATATAGCTGGTTTGAATTCTGCAAACCAGCTATAAATAGTCGTCTTGCATGCTTTCATCGCTGAAAGCAGATTGAAGCCAGAATTGAAGTGAGGCTCTGCTGAGCTGTCAAATTACACTTAAAATCGTAGAAAATCATACTACGAAAATTTTCCTGAGTTAAATCCATGTTAATGTAGACACGCAATTTTTTAAATGGCGCCACAATGTCAATTGACAGTCAGATGAAACCATCTGCATTCTACAGCCAAAGAGTACCATTTTCAAATGTTGTAATTACTTTTTAAATATTGTTTATGTAAGTGGCCAGTTCCGGAAGATTTTAGTGTGACCTATGTATAATGGTGTTAAAAAAATTGTCCCTCAGTACACTGACCCGATTTGATTACAAGTCACTATGGGAGACCCAAATTATTTTTCCTTTGCGACCTTATGTTTCCTGAGGAAAGTTGTTCATAATTACTATCATTCTCCAAAATATGGTCAGTTTATTAAATGTCAATCAATGCTATGTTTAAAGGCACACACTTCATACTATGATACCCTGTGTCGTGGTATTGAGAAACAGCGCCGTTATCACACACATATAAACAAGATCTCATGTTTTTTAGGGTTCCGTACCCGAAGGGTTCCAAACGGGACCCTATTACTAAGACTCCGCTGTCCGTCCGTCCGTCCGTCCGTCCGTCCGTCCGTCCGTCCGTCCGTCTGTCACCAGGCTGTATCTCAAGAACCTAGCTAGCTAGAGAGTTGAAATTTTCACAGATTATGTATTTATGTTGCCGCTATAACAACAAATACTAAAAAACAGGATAAAAGAAATATTTAAGGGGGCTCCCATACAGCAATTCTTTCAATACCACATACAAACTTATGGATGCACCTGGTTACGTACATGGAGTGTGAAAGTAACCGCACCAATAACTTTGTAAACAATATATTGCTGTGTAAAATCCAAACTATTCACTCCACACCATCGCTTCCATTGAACGGTGGTACGGAACCCTTCGTGCGCGATTTAGACTCGCACTTGACCGGTTTTGTTTATTTACTTTCTCTCCAGCCAGGATTCCAACCCGGAACCTATCGCTTGGGAAGCGGTATCTTGAGGTCACCACAGAGGTCCTCAAATATCACAATTGTAATTCATCACAACGTGACCACAAATAGTTCTAGGCTCGCAAAAAATACTTCTTATGCGGTAAGCGTCGAGGTAAGGTAGTAAGCGACCTATTTGTCCCCGGGGTCTAAAATTGAGGACACAAGGTTCCACAATGCCAAACTGTGCCATTATTCTACAATGAAAGTCATTCTTTTGTGCGCTTTTCTGTAGAATGTTAAAGATGACATCGTAATCGGTTCACTGGATTTAGAATCTAGGTTAAAGAATGGACGTAATGTATTCAAGCTTAAAATGGCGTACACTAGGGATGGGTGGCATTAAAGTAGATGACTTGTCAAACATAAAGGATAGAGTCATTCTAGAATTAATAAAAAGAACAAGAAGATTTAGGAAGGGACCTCTGATGGATGAACCAACAGTAACATGTGTCTCAAGCTGAACCGATTTCAACAAATATGCTTGACAATATCAGAATTGTACATTTCCAGCAGTTGTATTTTATCAACTCAATTTTGTTTTCAAAAGACAGCATATGACGATGACGTCACATTTTGACCGTTTCTAAAAAGTATCTATTCTGACTAGCAGCCAAATACCCTGTCCATTTATGCGTAGAGGCACCCCGCCTTATTAGTACTTACAAATTTAATAACAACCTACGTATAAATATACTTACAGGCTTACCTTACAGGTTACAAAGTGAAGTACAGTAAATACGGTATTTGACTGCTAGTTAAAATAAATACTTTTTAGGAACTGTCAAAAAGGTAATTGTGACGAGTTCTATGAAATACTAGCATGCGACATCATAGTCAAAGGCTGTCTTTAACACAAAATTGAGTTTATAAAATACAGTTGCTGGAAATATACAATTCTGATATATTCAAACGTTTTTGTTGAAATAGGTTCAGCTTGAGACACGTTTCTTGATTTAATGGACATCTTGTCAAATACCGTACTGGGTGAAATAGTCACATAGAGGACCGATTATTTATCAGCCTGAGCTTCAGCGGGCGTCGCAATAGCCATCATCGATGGAGTAGACGTATCGCAGGTTTTAGAAATAAAAAAACAAATGTAGCCCATCAAAGTCCCCACCGGGGGGCACCGTGCAGCTTTACCCGGATACGAGTAACATTAAGCCATACAGCCAGCCATATAATATTTTAACAATTATTTAAAAATTTGGGCGAAAACTAAGGGGAATGGAAAATCAGACGATGTGTACAAATGGAGGCATTATTTCCCGCGATATGGTCAAACAATAATAATAATAATAATAATAATAATAATAATAATAATAATAATAATACCTTGGACACTATTTACACACATTGATCTAGCCTCAAACTAGTATTCCCTGTATCTTGGGTACTAGACAACGATACATATACTTAAATAGATAATTATTATACTTAGATAGATAAACAACCATGACTAGGGTACAAATATCCGTTCTCATCAAACAAATGAATGCTAGAGTAGTTTTTGTCTAGATTCAACAAGATATGAATCCTTAATCTAGAGAATACTGACTACGTATAAAGTTGTCTTCTTTCCCCAAATATCTTCTACACCAGCAATTCCAATACTAACTAAAAATATATGGTTCTAGATCTATGTACCTAACAGAGATCAAACATCGAATATGATTATCATCCAGATAGTCTAGTTATCCTAATACCGAAACTAGGTTCGTCGATACGAAATTGCCCGATAAATATTTATCAGGTGATTTCAGTGAGTCTGGCTGAAGCTTGATAAGTTTTAGATATTCATTGCGCATCAACCAGTACAGTCGGCGACAGGTTAAGCTTAACGAAATCGGTGGATTAGGTCGACATTTCATTGATTGTTTGTCCCAATTCGAGTTTCGAATGAGAGGGATTAGAATTTGTTCCAATCTACACTTTTCTAAATGGTGCAGTAGAAATGTGTAATCAAATCAATCAATTGTAGGGATAGGCTCGCTTTTGTACATGTTTAAATGTGTTTTTTATGGGCAGAATTCCAAACGTGATTCCAAATTGCTCTTGACACCCCGCATAGAGAAGGCGTTCCGCTATAGAGAAAACGGGTTATCATTGCAATAGCGGTTATTGACCCTAATCATACATGGTAAGCTAAACGACGTATATTCGAACGTTGTGCGCAGTAAATAACTACCTATTGCAAACCGCATCATGAGCTTACAGAATTACACATTTTGGACATATCACGACATGCAGCTGGATATCAGTACTATTGATATTCAAGCACCTACCAGTTGAGCTCAAGATTCTCGACCAAACAAAAAGTACAAAAACACTGGCACTGGTCCGTCCGCCTGCCTTCATAGCTCAAGAATGCACGCCACTTGGGAAACACACTCGTCGACACAGCACTGGGCTAGTTTAATTAACACCTAAAATCGCGAGTGTAGTTTTCGGTAATTCCACATTGGGCATTAAAACATAAACTAAAATAATACCTCACAGCATTGAGGAATTAATTAATTAAAATTTGAATTGAATTTATCAGTACCTTTTGTTTGACATAATATTATTATTATCATTGTGATTATGACTAGCTTTAAAATTTATGAACTAATTTTGTATAATTTATTTGGCATTTTATCAATTTAAATTAATGTTGTACATATTTAATTTTTGTAATTCACACACTATGTATATTGTTTTTGAAATAATAACTTACTTACACAGGAGTCGATGACCGCTATGGCAATGCCCACTAAAATTATTTTTATTCACGTTGAACTCTCTGGCCCCGTCCGAAAGTTAACAGGCGACCACAACGCGAAAACAAGCGGGACTTGCCAAATACATGTTGCCAAGCGAGGCAAACCCACGTACTCCTGCGGGGTAGGCAGATAAGGGGCGGTTACTTAGATGACTAAAATAAAATCGTATTTATACAGCCACATAGGGAACCAGAAACAGCGACATCACACAATATATCAACATCCGAGACCTGTTTTTTTTTGTCTGGGATTCGAAACCGAGACCTCCTGAGGAAGAGCTTAGTGCAACGCCAGGCAGGTCGTCATAAACTGCTTTTTACTGGTTCCGCTGAGGGGCAGAGGGATGAAGCGAAGCGACGGCAATCGACTTCTCCATTTATCAAGTTATACCTGTCTGTAGCTCATTTAAAGGATGGTAGACGCTTTCAGAGCACATTTTGATTGCGATTGCGAATGTTGTTACCTAACCACGCCAGAAGGAGGGTTATGTTTTTCGGGTGTATGTATGTATGTTTCTTTGGCACGCTCTGTAGCCTAAACAGCTTGATGGATTTTAGCTTGAGAGGTGTCGTTAGATACGTCTCAACTTTAAGAGTGACTCTGGGCGTATCCAAATAAAAAATCAAAAACACCGCTTTTTTGCGCTTTGTCTTAATTATTTTGTTAAAACCTATCGAGTGGGGTATCAAAATAAAGGGTTTCATAATTAAAAACTCGGACTTCGCACATTTTGGGTTCCGCAATAAATTTTGAATATAGGCCAAAGAAAATAAATGGCAACAAATATAATGACCACCAAAATATTTTTTCCTACCCAAAATGGCTCAATGACCACCAAAAGTTGCAGAAAATATCAGGGCAATATACTGCGGTAGCTTAGGTGAAGGGTAAAGGGGGTGAGCGAAGAGAAGCCCCCTTTATCCTTCGTGTTAGGTTGAACATGTAAGAACAACAAAAATACTTAAAACATAAACTTAAGTACACAAAACATAAAAAGAACTTTGGTGATCATTTATCCAAACACAATTTGGTGTACATCCATACATTTTGGCAGTCATTTCGAATTTATTGGTAGTAAATTTTCGAATTATGGTAATCGTTTAAACACACTACTCACACTCACTTCACATATACCTAGCCAAAATATCACTATCATTCGTCACCAGCAAATAATTACTTTGTTTACACTCATCATTTAACTTCATCCATGTTGTAATCGGTGCAGTAAGGAGGGCAATACTAGCAATCTCGTCTAAGGTCATAGGTGAGGACAAGATCTGTTCTCAGATAATATCAAGTATCATTGATGTGCTGTTACCTCTGATCACCCACATAATTAATTTGTTGCTTGACCAATGTTGCTACCCCAGCCAGTGGAAAATGGCACTTGTGATTCCCCTCCCCAAAACGTCCAATCCCACCCCCTTTAAATAATTCCGCTCCAAAGTCCTGGAATCAATTGTTCACTCCCAACTCTCCTCCTACCTTTCCTCAAGAATGTTACTGAATCCCCACCAATCAGGTTTAAGGCCGGGTCACAGAACTACCACAGCACTGCTCAAAGTCACTGACGACGTTCAATTAGCCATGGATCAGAAGCATCTTATGGTCCTTACACTACTTGATTTCAGTAGCGCTTTCAACTGTTTCTGGCACAGGTTATCCTAGTGTGGGGCCTGAATGTAAATGTTAAATGTAAAATTTCAAGAAATGGTCAGAAAGGCTTGAATTTGATGATACATGTCAGTTAAAAAAAAAATAATACTACCTAATGTTTTTTGTTATATACATGTCTAGCTAACACAAAGACTGTTCGGGGGTTCCGCTGCGATCGTCCCCTTTTGTCTCCACCTAAGCTATCGCATTGTTTTGCCCTAAAAGATTTCTTCGTTCAATGAAAGTTGTTATTCAACCTCAGTTGGCCATTTCATGCATTACAATTACCGGCCGCCGCGGCCGCCTCCATCGTGACAATCAACAACAAATCGGCATCAGTGCCTCTGGCGGTGGTTAATGTATTGTAATTATTTTAAGATATGATCACCAACGACTACCTCTTTGAGAGGCGCCAAATAAAAAAAAAAAACAAAATTCTAAAAGAGTTTATTTCCATAAGAAACACATAGGCAATATTTGGAGAATGTCAAATCTTAAACTAACACATGTATAAGGTACAGGGAAATATAGAACTCCATGGGAATATAGAATACCATGGGAGAGGTCCCGGGTTCGATCCCCGGCTAGGGGAAAAAAATTACCCAGGTCTTGGATGCTGATATGTGTGTGACGTCGCTGTTTCTGGTTCTCACGACACAGGGTATCCTAGCGTGGGCTAGAAGCAATGTATGTATATGTAATGCCTGTATGTAAATGTTAATGTTTATGTTTAGCTCAGGCTCCGTCTGAAGAAATTAGTAGCCTAAAACAAGAGATAATACTATGTAGGAGCGCATCCAGCTGTCATCATTCAATACTGTATTTGAGGGTACCTATTGGTGTTTGTTGTTTCCCTCCCGCGCCTCCTTCGTCGGTCGTTCGTCATTAAGTTTGGAGTCTTCACTTAGCATCCTGCTCGGCTTCAGCTCTTCTCTATACAATGACATTTCCGATGAAGCTTGGGGACGGGAAGGGCGAGATGTGGTTACTCATTTCTTCAGTCGAAGCCTTCGTATAATAATGATAGAACTTCACGTACGGCTAAGTAATCATTTATTATACTCGTGCTCCGTCTTCGAAATGAACAGCCTAAAGTAAGAGATAATACTGTGTAGACTTTGAGTGTATGCGGGTATGTGTATAAATAGGGAATATTAAAAGCATAGGTGTGATAATCAATCTTTTGTTCTTTAAATCAACAAAAGTAACAAGGAATATAAAAAATCAAGTTTAAAATCACTGTTAACGGATATTGTAGCATAATCTATATTTTATTATGAAACTATATTAAAATAACACAAGGATGACATTCTATAAAAACTAACAGGAATAAATAGTTACAAAATTATTAACAGCAAGGTAAACATCTAGATAAACCCCAAACAGTCCCGTCATTTAAGTTATCTTGAACATTGTAATATCCCTATTTCGACAAAGTCGCTTTAACATGCTTTTTAAATTGCTCAAATGGCTCAATTTCAAAATCTCCAGAGGTATCTTATTGTAGTAGAGACTGCACTGACTGTAGAGATACATGGATTAATTCCAAGGCTAAAGAAATGTCTACTACATCGTGGCATTACAAAACTGGTCCCGCATTCATCTAAAAGAAATAAGGATGATTTTTAATGTTTTTTTTTTGTAAAATTTTATTATAATTAAACCTAATTAAGCCGATATGCACACCTCGCAGTCTCCCAAAGTTGTAGAACTTCCACACCTCCTCTGCAAGTAGATACCTCCTTTTCGGCTGGATTCAGAAAAACCAGAACTAGCAGCAACAGCGACAGCGGCACTACGAACGCCTCTGCTGGTGCTTGGCACTGCATAAGCCGCGGTAGGCTCAATAGATTTCAACACCGTCACCTCAACACTCAACACTCAAACCATGTCCCGAAAGAGCCGACCGCTCCGAAGAGTCCAAAACTGTCATCACTTCATCGCACTCACTATGTACCGAAGGAGCCGACCTCTCCGAAGAGTCCAAAGCCGGCGTCACTTCATCGCGCAAATCACTACTGAAATCAGATATCCTGAGTTCACGACACACAGAATACTCCAAAGTGAGAAAACAATCCAAATCGAGCGAAGGGCAAGCAAGCTTGTGAAATATTCAAAATGGCGACGACAGATTTTGTGAAAAAAAGTATCATTATTGCCCACGATTTAAAAACATAAAAACCAAACCGTCAATCGACACACGCTTTTAGCATAGAAAGAACCAAATGCAATACAAAATAAGATGTGTTCATACCGAAGAAAATTAGTTTTGGCAGCGTTCATAAAAAAAATATAGAAACTTTAATAATTAATATCTCGTTAACAAATTCATTCTGATACTTATTCGGTTTCGGCTCATCTTGAAAGACCCATACGCTCGATTACTGCTTTGTTTTGGGATCGTAGCAATAATAAATCCATGTTTCCTCCCACACCAAATTTGACGCCTCTTCGTTGAATCTGGTAAGTACGGCATTGCACCAAGTGACGCGGTCCGTTTTTTGAGCCTCGCTCAAATTGTGGGGTATTCACCGCGAGCAGAGCTTTCTCACACCCAAATGTTTGTGTAGGATCGATTGTATTGACTCATGTCTATGCCTAAGGATGCCCGAATCCCATGGTATGTCACATGCCTGTCAGTTTCGATCATACGGCGCTCAGAATCGATGATTTTATTGTTCACAGCGGTGGAAGGGCGACCATCGCGAGATTCGTCACTGAGATTGACACGACCGAATATAGCTGGTTTTAATTCTGCAAACCAGCTATAAATAGTCGTCTTGCATGGGGCTTCATCGCTAAAAGCAGATTGAAGCCAGAATTGAAGTGAGGCTCTGCTGAGCTGTCAAATTACACTTAAAATCGTAGAAAATCATACTACGAAAATTTTCCTGAGTTAAATCCATCTTAATGTAGACACGCAATTTTTAAATGGCGCCACAATGTCAATTGACAGTCAGATGAAACCATCTGCATTCTACAGCCAAAGAGTACCATTTTCAAATGTTGTAATTACTTTTTAAATATTGTTTATGTAAGTGGCCAGTTCCGGAAGATTTTAGTGTGACCTATGTATATAATGGTGTTAAAAAAATCGTCCCTCAGTACACTGACCCGATTTGATTACAAGTCACTATGGGAGACCCAAATTATTTTTCCTTTGCGACCATATGTTTCCTGAGGAAAGTTGTTCATAATTACTATCATTCTCCAAAATATGGTCAGTTCATTAAATGTCAATCAATGCTATGTTTAAAGGCACACACTTCATACTAGGATACCCTGTGTCGTGGTATTGAGAAACAGCGCCGTTATCACACACATATAAACAAGATCTCATGTTTTTTAGGGTTCCGTACCCGAAGGGTTCCAAACGGGACCCTATTACTAAGACTCCGCTGTCCGTCCGTCCGTCCGTCCGTCCGTCCGTCCGTCCGTCCGTCTGTCACCAGGCTGTATCTCAAGAACCTAGCTAGCTAGAGAGTTGAAATTTTCACAGATTATGTATTTATGTTGCCGCTATAACAACAAATACTAAAAAACAGGATAAAAGAAATATTTAAGGGGGCTCCCATACAACAATTCTTTCAATACCACATACAAACTTATGGATGCACCTGGTTACGTACATGGAGTGTGAAAGTAACCGCACCAATAACTTTGTAAACAATATATTGCTGTGTAAAATCCAAACTATTCACTCCACACCATCGCTTCCATTGAACGGTGGTACGGAACCCTTCGTGCGCGATTTAAACTCGCACTTGACCGGTTTTGTTTATTTACTTTCTCTCCAGCCAGGATTCCAACCCGGAACCTATCGCTTGGGAAGCGGTATCTTGAGGTCACCACAGAGGTCCTCAAATATCACAATTGTAATTCATCACAACGTGACCACAAATAGTTCTAGGCTCGCAAAAAATACTTCTTATGCGGTAAGCGTCGAGGTAAGGTAGTAAGCGACCTATTTTTCCCCGGGGTCTAAAATTGAGGACACAAGGTTCCACAATGCCAAACTGTGCCATTATTCTACAATGAAAGTCGTTCTTTTGTGCGCTTTTCTGTAGAATGTTAAAGATGACATCGTAATCGGTTCACTGGATTTAGATTCTAAATTAAGGTTAAAGAATGGACGTAATGTATTCAAGCTTAAAATGGCGTACACTAGGGATGGGTGGCATTAAAGTAGATGACTTGTCAAACATAAAGGATAGAGTCATTCTAGAATTAATAAAAAGAACAAGAAGATTTAGGAAGGGACCTCTGATGGATGAACCAACAGTAACATGTGTCTCAAGCTGAACCGATTTCAACAAATATGCTTGACAATATCAGAATTGTACATTTCCAGCAGTTGTATTTTATCAACTCAATTTTGTTTTCAAAAGACAGCATATGACGATGACGTCACATTTTGACCGTTTCTAAAAAGTATCTATTCTGACTAGCAGCCAAATACCCTGTCCATTTATGCGTAGAGGCACCCCGCCTTATTAGTACTTACTAATTTAATAACAACCTACGTATAAATATACTTACAGGCTTACCTTACAGGTTACAAAGTGAAGTTCAGTAAATACGGTATTTGACTGCTAGTTAAAATAAATACTTTTTAGGAACTGTCAAAAAGGTAATTGTGACGAGTTCTATGAAATACTAGCATGCGACATCATAGTCAAAGGCTGTCTTTAACACAAAATTGAGTTTATAAAATACAGTTGCTGGAAATATACAATTCTGATATATTCAAACGTTTTTGTTGAAATAGGTTCAGCTTGAGACATATTTCTTGATTTAATGGACATCTTGTCAAATACCGTACTGGGTGAAATAGTCACATAGAGGACCGATTATTTATCAGCCTGAGCTTCAGCGGGCGTCGCAATAGCCATCATCGATGGAGTAGACGTATCTCAGGTTTTAGAAATAAAAAAACAAATGTAGCCCATCAAAGTCCCCACCGGGGGGCACAGTGCAGCTTTACCCGGATACGAGTAACATTAAGCCATACAGCCAGCCATATAATGTTTTAACAATTATTTAAAAATTTGGGCGAAAACTAAGGGGAATGGAAAATCAGACGATGTGTACAAATGGAGGCATTATTTCCCGCGATATGGTCAAACAATAATAATAATAATAATAATAATAATAATAATAATAATAATAATACCTTGGACACTATTTACACACATTGATCTAGCCTCAAACTAGGATTCCCTGTATCTTGGGTACTAGACAACGATACATATACTTAAATAGATAATTATTATACTTAGATAGATAAACAACCATGACTAGGGTACAAACATCCGTTCTCATCAAACAAATGAATGCTAGAGTAGTTTTTGTCTAGATTCAACAAGATATGAATCCTTAATCTAGAGAATACTGACTACGTATAAAGTTGTCTTCTTTCCCCAAATATCTTCTACACCAGCAATTCCAATACTAACTAAAAATATATGGTTCTAGATCTATGTACCTAACAGAGATCAAACATCGAATATGATTATCATCCAGATAGTCTAGTTATCCTAATACCGAAACTAGGTTCGTCGATACGAAATTGCCCGATAAATATTTATCAGGTGATTTCAGTGAGTCTGGCTGAAGCTTGATAAGTTTTAGATATTCATTGCGCATCAACCAGTACAGTCGGCGACAGGTTAAGCTCAACGAAATCGGTGGATTAGGTCGACATTTTATTGATTGTTTGTACCAATTCGAGTTTCGAATGAGAGGGATTAGAATTTGTTCCAATCTACACTTTTCTAAATGGTGCAGTAGAAATGTGTAATCAAATCAATCAATTGTAGGGATAGGCTCGCTTTTGTACATGTTTAAATGTGTTTTTTATGGGCAGAATTCCAAACGTGATTCCAAATTGCTCTTGACACCCCGCATAGAGAAGGCGTTCCGCTATAGAGAAAACGGGTTATCATTGCAATAGCGATTATTGACCCTAATCATACATGGTAAGCTAAACGACGTATATTCGAACGTTGTGCGCAGTAAATAACTACCTATTGCAAACCGCATCATGAGCTTACAGAATTTCACATTTTGGACATATCACGACATGCAGCTGGATATCAGTCGCTATTGATATTCAAGCACCTACCAGTTGAGCTCAAGATTCTCGACCAAACAAAAAGTACAAAAACACTGGCACTGGTCCGTCCGCCTGCCTTCATAGCTCAAGAATGCACGCCACTTGGGAAACACACTCGTCGACACAGCACTGGGCTAGTTTAATTAACACCTAAAATCGCGAGTGTGGTTTTCGGTAATTCCACATTGGGCATTAAAACATAAACTAAAATAATACCTCACAGCATTGAGGAATTAATTAATTAAAATTTGAATTGAATTTATCAGTACCTTTTGTTTGACATAATATTATTATTATCATTGTGATTATGACTAGCTTTAAAATTTATGAACTAATTTTGTATAATTTATTTGGCATTTTATCAATTTAAATTAATGTTGTACATATTTAATTTTTGTAATTCACACACTATGTATATTGTTTTTGAAATAATAACTTACTTACACAGGAGTCGATGACCGCTATGGCAATGCCCACTAAAATTATTTTTATTCACGTTGAACTCTCTGGCCCCGTCCGAAAGTTAACAGGCGACCACAACGCGAAAACAAGCGGGACTTGCCAAATACATGTTGCCAAGCGAGGCAAACCCACGTACTCCTGCGGGGTAGGCAGATAAGGGGCGGTTACTTAGATGACTAAAATAAAATCGTATTTATACAGCCACATAGGGAACCAGAAACAGCGACATCACACAATATATCAACATCCGAGACCTGTTTTTTTTTGTCTGGGATTCGAAACCGAGACCTCCTGAGGAAGAGCTTAGTGCAACGCCAGGCAGGTCGTCATAAACTGCTTTTTACTGGTTCCGCTGAGGGGCAGAGGGATGAAGCGAAGCGACGGCAATCGACTTCTCCATTTATCAAGTTATACCTGTCTGTAGCTCATTTAAAGGATGGTAGACGCTTTCAGAGCACATTTTGATTGCGATTGCGAATGTTGTTACCTAACCACGCCAGAAGGAGGGTTATGTTTTTCGGGTGTATGTATGTATGTTTCTTTGGCACGCTCTGTAGCCTAAACAGCTTGATGGATTTTAGCTTGAGAGGTGTCGTTAGATTCGTCTCAACTTTAAGAGTGACTCTGGGCGTATCCAAATAAAAAATCAAAAACACCGCTTTTTTGCGCTTTGTCTTAATTATTTTGTTAAAACCTATCGAGTGGGGTATCAAAATAAAGGGTTTCATAATTAAAAACTCGGACTTCGCACATTTTGGGTTCCGCAATAAATTTTGAATATAGGCCAAAGAAATTAAATGGCAACAAATATAATGACCACCAAAATATTTTTTCCTACCCAAAATGGCTCAATGACCACCAAAAGTTGCAGAAAATATCAGGGCAATATACTGCGGTGGCTTAGGTGAAGGGTAAAGGGGGTGAGCGAAGAGAAGCCCGCTTTATCCTTCGTGTTAGGTTGAACATGTAAGAACAACAAAAATACTTAAAACATAAACTTAAGTACACAAAACATAAAAAGAACTTTGGTGATCATTTATCCAAACACAATTTGGTGTACATCCATACATTTTGGCAGTCATTTCGAATTTATTGGTAGTAAATTTTCGAATTTTTTGGTAATCGTTTAAACACACTACTCACACTCACTTCACATATACCTAGCCAAAATAGCACTATCATTCGTCACCAGCAAATAATTACTTTGTTTACACTCATCATTTAACTTCATCCATGTTGTAATCGGTGCAGTAAGGAGGGCAATACTAGCAATCTCGTCTAAGGTCATAGGTGAGGACAAGATCTGTTCTCAGATGATATCAAGTATCATTGATGTGCTGTTACCTCTGATCACCCACATAATTAATTTGTTGCTTGACCAATGTTGCTACCCCAGCCAGTGGAAAATGGCACTTGTGATTCCCCTACCCAAAACGTCCAATCCCACCCCCTTTAAATAATTCCGCTCCAAAGTCCTGGAATCAATTGTTCACTCCCAAATCTCCTCCTACCTTTCCTCAAGAATGTTACTGAATCCCCACCAATCAGGTTTTAGGCCGGGTCACAGAACTACCACAGCACTGCTCAAAGTCACTGACGACGTTCAATTAGCCATGGATCAGAAGCATCTTATGGTCCTTACACTACTTGATTTCAGTAGCGCTTTCAACTGCGTCGATTTCGATATAATGGTTGAAATTTTAAAGTCCGCTGGTTTGTCTCCTACCTGAGAGACCGCCAGCAACGTATTAATTCTGAGGATATCTTAACAGATTGGTGTGAACTCTCCGCAGGTGTTTCGCAGGGTGGTATCCTTTCTCCTCTCCTCTTCTCAGTATTCATTAACTACATCTCTGACGTTCTTACTTCTTCTTATCATCTCTACGCAGATGACCTTAAAATATATCGGCAATTCTCTCCGTGTGATGTGAATCTGACTGTGGAGGCGTTGAATGCTGATCTCGATTACATCAGGAAAAAGGCTTATATGGTCTGCTTGTTAACCCGGGCAAATCGCAGGCCATGATTTTGGGTACTCGTCACTCTCAATACTAAGTTCACAAAATGCCCGTCGACCCTTATGACCTATGATGGTAACTTAATTACAAACAGCGAGAAGGAAGAATCTTGGGGTTGTATTTGATAAATTGTTGTCCTGGTCGTCCCGTGTTTGTGAGGTCAGCAGACGAGTCTTTGCGTCATTTCACTCTCTACAGAGATTTCAGTACTTCCTGCCACGGCAGACTAAAATCACCCTTGCTCAATCTCTCATCTTTAATCGACTACGCGGATGTTTGCTGAGTCAGTGCGAACGAAGAACAACTGTACCAACTCGAACGACTTCAAAACCTCGGGATTCAGTTTATCTTCGGGCTGCGCAAGAATCGCAAGGAGTTGAGGTGGCTTCCAACCCGCCTTCGTCGTGATACGCACATTCTCTCCTATCTGTTCAATATTTTGCGAAATCCCCGCTGCCCCACATAACTTCGTGAATGTTTTGAGTTTCTTACCCCCCGGGATAGCAACTGGAGATCCCAGAGGATGTTTCTCTTTTCTACTCCTCGGCATAACACTGCTGCTTACAAATACTCGTTTAGGTTAAGGGCGATCCGACTGTCGAACGCAGTTCTCTGCGCTATTAGAAATAGTCCCTCAATTTTCACTTTTAAGAAAAGATTGAAAGAGCATTTATTTTCTCTGTCGTGATAGGTATTTTATGTATGTGTATATAAGCAGTAAATGTTTAATATATATTTTATTTTTGTGTTCTTGTATTTTATCTAGTATATACATAATTTATTATATTATTATGTTTTATCTTCGTAAATAATAAGAGGCCTAAAGTTTTATTGCTCTCTAGGACTCTCCTGTAGCTTAACTTTTCATTTCCTGACTAGGTTTGCTGGTAGAAATGTATCTTTAGAGATAAGCTTGCCTTTGCTCATAAAATGTTTTGTTGCCTTTCCATTAAGATTTCTGTGCAATAAAGAATATGAAATAATTCAGTATTTATTTCGCTCATTTCAGGATGCTCCATTCCGCTGTTCATTCATTCGGTCAATTGGTTTTTTGGTCGTTGTTTTATTATTTCTCGTTGTGATTAAATGCATTTATCTGAAATAATTAATACTATAAATACTCCTCCCCTTAAATAAAGCCTCAGCAGGCGTATATAGCAGACGTGTTATATGACGTACGTACGTCGGCAAATATCAAACGAAATGATGAACAACATAATACAATACCGCGCCAAGCTCTGGGGCCGATTCTAGCAATACGGAAAACTATTATTTGAAAGAAACACCGAAAAGTATTATCACAGACATAGAAAATCTATTATTTTAAGCTGGTAGCACACAGCGGTCTGCCAATTTAGGTTACTTTGGCCACTTTTACATGTTTTTCTAGAACTCACTGTATTTGGATAGATTATTCCTCAAGCACCTGAATTGTTTGTGTTGATCAGTTGCAGGCTGTACTCTTGGATCCAGGGAAAGCGTGCAGGGCGATAGTTTGACGCTTGACGTTTGAGCCACTGGGTCAACCACTACCACTACCACTACGAAGTCAAGGGTCCCGGGTTCGAGTCCCGGTGGGGGCAAATATTTGTTTGATGAGAACGGATGTTTGCACCCTAGTCATGGTTGTTTATCTATCTAAGTATAATATTTATCTATATAAGTATGTGTATCGTTGTCTAGTACCCAAGATACAGGGAATACTAGTTTGGGGCTAGATCAATGTGTGTAAATAGTGTCCAAGATATTATTATTATTATTATTTATATGTTCCTTAGTTTTTTTTTTACTCCTCTTTTAGTAGGTTACAGTTAGTCCTGAGCACGGGCCGTAGCCAAGTGAGTTTCCTAAAAAAAAACGAACTATCCTACACGTATTAAGAATGAGGGCTTTTTGCAGCAGGATGAAGACTATTGTTGAGAGTCTTCGGTATGATTCCAGATGTTGATATTATGATCGGTATTGTTAGTACTGTGTTGACTTTCCATTGAATTCTATGGATAAGTCCGTATATTTGACTTGTTTAGTTGCGTGTGTGGTTGTTAAATTATGAGTGTTTGGAATAGCGACGTCAATTAAATACACTGTGTTTGTGTTTTTATCATGGATGACCTATTGTAATGGATTGTTTTGTAAGTTATTATCGTTCTATCCCAATAATTTTTCACGCAATTATTTTCTAAGACAGTTTCTGGTTTGTATTTGTATTAGAGTTCTTTTTCTGTGATGAAATTATATTTATCTACACACGTATCATAAACCCTCTTTACTGCGTACAAACTACTTGGTAAAAACTCACTTCTTATCTGAAAAATTACACATTATGACCATAATGTGCCGCCCCTACTTTGTTTGTGAAGTTGGTACTACTGAACAAGCTAAACAAGTGCAAAGGAATTATCAATGCCACCATGCCGGTCGAACATGCGGTTACTGATCACATAAAAGAGAGCTTATCATATGTGTGTAGATAAACTAGTTTATGTAACTGTACATAATTAGGCATTAAAACTCTCGAGTGATATTATTATGAAACTCGAGTATTAATGCCCTCCATTATGTAGCAGTCACATAAACTACTATTGTGTGCGAAGTGTTGATGGATTATGGATGCTACTTGATCGTGTTATTATTATTATTATTATTATTATAGGATCCACGTGTTTTCTGCAAACTTAGCGGAAAAGGACTGAGATGGGAGGAAAGTGTGAGTGAGAAGTGGAAATAATAATACCTTGGACACTATTTACACACATTGATCTAGCCCCAAACTAGGATTCCCTGTATCTTGGGTACTAGACAACGATACACATACTTATATAAATAAATATTATACATAGATAGATAAAAAACCATGACTAGGGTACAAACATCCGTTCTCATCAAACAAATATTTGCCCCCACCGGGACTCGAACCCGGGACCCTTGGCTTCGTAGGCAGGGTCACTGCCGACTCGGCTATTCGGGTCGTCGAGAAATGAGAAATGAGACTGGACTCAAAGTTCGTTTCGTCTCATTTCCCAAACAGGAGAATCAGACCCCTGATACCTGCGTATAATCATATCAGGTAGACAACGCTCCAGTAATTCATGACGAAGAAGGGGGAATTTTGTGATGTAATCATAATATTCCTACTTTGTTCTGGAAGCTGATAGGACCCATTCCGGAAGTGATTAACTAATGATCGCGGGCGGGCGCGCAAGAGTGACTTCTTGTCAACGTGAATGTTTCGTCACCCTATCAAGCCCATGAATATAAATGGCAACAAATATAATGATCAACAAAATATTTTTTTCACACCTTTCATTCGGAAAAGTAAGTTTTGCTCCACGACGAGAGGGAGCAAAATGCTACTTTTCTGTTAAAGCTACTTTTTTAATTTATTCATTGGCATGCAGCATTTACGCAATGTGCCAATTGAACACAGATTAAAATAATAGAATGAAATTACATTACAATCGACAACGATGACGTAGTCGATTAAAAACGAACATGGTTCAAGTTTTAACTTTAACAACGTTATATCAAAATTTATGAATTTTTCGTAATATTTAAAAAAAAATGTCATAATAAATTATATGTTTTACTGAAATCAAAACTATCGATAACTGTTATTGTGATATAATGAATATTGATATCCGAAACCATTGTAATATTCGATTCGATTATTTTTACACGATAGTAAAAGTACACAGGAATATTTCATCTGTGGTGACCTTTCCCTAATCCTTCACAATCCGTCATTATATAAAAAAATATTTACGTTGTTCGATTACTGTAAAAGTGGTAAAAGTATAATTCAATTTTAATTTTTTTAGAGCAATTTAAATTTTCCTGATAGTCGGTGTGAAAAGTTGTATGTGTCATTCAGGAGCAAAATTATTTTCGTCATGGGCGTTAATGCTTGAATCCTTCGTTACGCTCAGGATTCTAACTTAGAATCCCTCGCTACGCTCAGGATTCTATCGTAGAATCCTTCCCTTCACTCTGGGACAAAAAATACTTAAAACATAAACCTAAGTACACAAAACATAAAAAGAAATTTGGTGATCATTTGTCCAAACACAATTTGGTGGACATTTATCCATTCTGGCAGTCATTTTGAATTAATTGGTAGTAAAATAGGTGCATTTTTGGTAATCGTTTAAACATAAGCCAAGATAAATAGTGGCGCGCGCGAAGCGACGTGACAGTCGGGTGTTTGTAGGGTTAAAAGAAAAAAAACGGCCAAATGCGACTCGGACTCGCGCACGAAGGTACCATTATCTATTAAAACGGCAAAAAAACAAGTTTGTTGTATGGGAGCCTCCCTTAAATATTAGTTTTTTTTTTTTTTAATTGACTATATATTTTTAAGAATATAAAAGCGTCTACCTGTTGCCATTATTAATATCGGGCATATTTGGAGCCCACTTAAATATTTATTTTATTCTGTTTTTTAGTATTTGTTGTTATAGCGGCAACAAAAATACATCATCTGTGAAAATTTCAACTGTCCAACTATCACGGTTCATGAGATACAGCCTGGTGACAGACGGACGGACGGACAGCGGAGGCTTAGTAATAGGGTCCCGTTTGGCACCCTTCGGGTACGGAACCCTAAAAAGGAACACCTATAGGATAACTTTGTTGTTTTGTGACGTGACAGTGACAGAAACTTTTTTTCACACCTTTCATTCGGAAAAGTAAGTTTTGCTCCACGACGAGAGGGAGCAAAATGCTACTTTTCTGTTCAAGCTACTTTTTTAATTTATTCATTGGCATGTAGCATTTACGCAATGTACCTATTGAACACAGATTAAAATAATCGAATGTAATTATGAAATTACATTACAATCGACTATGATGACGTAGTCGATTAAAACGAACATGGTTCAAGTTTTAACTTTAACAACGTTATATCAAAATTTATGAATTTTTCGTAATATTTAAAAAAAAATGTCATAATAAATTATATGTTTTACTGAAATCAAAACTATCGATAGCTGTTATTGTGATATAATGAATATTGATATCCGAAACCATTGTAATATTCGATTCGATTATTTTTACACGATAGTAAAAGTACACAGGATTATTTCATCTGTGGTGACCTTTCCCTAATCCTTCACAATCCGTCATTATATAAAAAAATATTTACGTTGTTCGATTACTGTAAAAGTGGTAAAAGTATAATTCAATTTTAATTTTTTTAGAGCAATTTAAATTTTCCTGATAGTCGGTGTGAAAAGTTGTATGTGTCATTCAGGAGCAAAATTATTTTCGTCATGGGCGTTAATGCTTGAATCCTTCGTTACGCTCAGGATTCTAACTTAGAATCCCTCGCTACGCTCAGGATTCTATCGTAGAATCCTTCCCTTCACTCTGGGACCAAAAATACTTAAAACATAAACCTAAGTACACAAAATATAAAAAGAAATTTGGTGATCATTTGTCCAAACACAATTTGGTGGACATTTATCCATTCTGGCAGTCATTTTGAATTAATTGGTAGTAAAATAGGTGCATTTTTGGTAATCGTTTAAACATAAGCCAAGATAAATAGTGGCGCGCGCGAAGCGACGTGACAGTCGGGTGTTTGTAGGGTTAAAAGAAAAAAAACGGCCAAATGCGACTCGGACTCGCGCACGAAGGTACCATTATCTATTAAAACGGCAAAAAAACAAGTTTGTTGTATGGGAGCTTCCCTTAAATATTAGTTTGTTTTTTTTTTTTAATTGACTATATATTTTTAAGAATATAAAAGCGTCTACCTGTTGCCATTATCAATATCGGGCATATTTGGAGCCCACTTAAATATTTATTTTATTCTGTTTTTTAGTATTTGTTGTTATAGCGGCAACAAAAATACATCATCTGTGAAAATTTCAACTGTCCAACTATCACGGTTCATGAGATACAGCCTGGTGACAGACGGACGGACGGACAGCGGAGGCTTAGTAATAGGGTCCCGTTTGGCACCCTTCGGGTACGGAACCCTAGAAAGGAACACCTATAGGATAACTTTGTTGTCCGTCTGTCTGTCCGTATGACACAACCCATTTCTCAGGAACGCTCAATCAAATTGAAGCTGTTATCAATCACCCACGTAGACCCTTGGAGCTATGACAAATTCAAATTCTAGGTCCCTATGTCCCAAAGTCGCTGAACTTACTGAACTTGCTTGATAATTTCAAGGGAATCAAAACATATAGGGCACTTCCCGTTGACCTAGAATCATGAAATTTGGCATAAAGCAAGGTCTAACAAATAAAGGTTAAAATCCGGAACCTTTCAATTTGAAGTTTGATCACCAAAAAAATGTGTCGAAAGTAAACGTATCTAACAGAATCCGTGTACAGAACCCTTGGTACACGAGTCCGACTCGCACTTGACCTTTTTTGTCGCCGGATTCGCCCGGTGACAAAATTGTCACTCGCCGTGTCATTGGTTGCGTCGTATCGTGTTGTGTTGAGGAAAAGGGACAGCGCTATACGCTTTATTTAGCTCTGTCCCTTGCTAGTTACGTCAATGTCACCCTTCGTGAGCGTGGCCCGTGACGTGACAGTGACAGAAACTTTTTTTCACACCTTTCATTCGGAAAAGTAAGTTTTGCTCCACGACGAGAGGGAGCAAAATGCTACTTTTCTGTTCAAGCTACTTTTTTAATTTATTCATTGGCATGTAGCATTTACGCAATGTACCTATTGAACACAGATTAAAATAATCGAATGTAATTATGAAATTACATTACAATCGACTATGATGACGTAGTCGATTAAAACGAACATGTTTCAAGTTTTAACTTTAACAACGTTATATGAAAATTTATGAATTTTTCGTGATATTAAAAAAAAGTCACAATAAATTATTTGTTTTACTGAAATCAAAACTATCGATGACTGTTATTATGATATAATGAATATTGATATCCGAAACCATTGTAATATTCGATTCGATTATTTTTACACATTAGTTAAAGTTCACAGGAATATTTTATCTGTGGTGACCTTTCCCTAATCCTTCACAATCCACCATTATAAAAAAAATGTTTCCGTTGTTCGATTACTGTAAAAGTGGTGAAAGTATAATTCAAAGTATATATTTTTAGAGCATTTAATTAAAATTTTCCTCATAGTCGGTGTGAAAAATTGTATGTGTCACTCAGGAGCAAAATTATTTTCGTCATGGGCGTTAACGCTTGAATCCTTCGTTACGCTCAGGATTCTATCGTAGAATCCTTCCCTTCACTCTGGATTCAATGTACCGCCCTAGCCGTAAATACATCATTTTGCTCCCTTGTGACACAAATAACTATTGTCACGGTTTTACAAGTCACTCGTCCGCGCCCACTCTTAATGTCGATTTAAGGCGAAGGGTATTGTCAAATGCCAATCTTTAAAGCTCTATTCCTCTTAAATGAGTCATTTCCCAAATACCGAAAAAATATATGTATTGAAGACATCCTTTTCCTTCAATGTGTGTGTTTGAAAACACTGGGAACCATAAGAAAAAATTTAAGTTTTTCACCTAAAATTTGCTATTTCTTCGGATCTAAAAAGAATATTGATATGGTTCCTGTGTCAAAAAATAGGTATTCAAAATATCTTAAATGTGTTTGTTTGAAATTAAGAAATAATCAGTGGTTTTCATAAAATATTCATTTTATCACTTGCGCTCCAAAAAAATGAATGAAGGTGTGTACCAGCGTTGCCAGATAAAGTCAAAGTCAAAGATCTTTATTTCTGTAGATATTTACATATCAAACGTCATTTTTTACCCTTCTCTATATTGACCACTGTGGAAGAAGAAGGGCGTAGAAAATCCCACAGATTGATTTGTAGATCTCTTTTAAAAATTGCTTGTGATTATCTAATACAAATATTACAATTGTTTAATATTTATGCTTCGGAACGCACCGGTTTTTTCATTGCGCGGATCGACCGCGAGTGATCGGGACATCACTAGCTGTCACTTGTATAGAAACGAAATGACGAGTTAGAGGTTACTTTTTTGCACATGGAAAAAAAAGTCGGCGCCAGCATCGGGAAGCTTGGTTGAATGTCAATTATAATAAGCACGGAACAATCGTCGGGAAATAAGTAGATTTCACGTCATCGGAGTGAGTGCTTCGTGTTGTGAAAGGTTGAAGTGATTCGGGGATCAATTCGTCGCGTTCGGACAGCGATCCTTTGTGTCGGCAAGCATCACGACGGCGACAGCAGCGGGCTGCGACGAGGGTAATATTCGACTCCCCTCACCCCCTCCCCCCTGGTGTTCCTCATCCCGTATTCCTGCCTCGAATTGAGCTTTCGAATTCCGGTCCACGGCGTCAAGGTCAGTACTGCTTTGTGACATTCCACTGAAAAACAACCCTACCAAGATTCCACGCCCTGTCGCTTAAGGCGTGGAATTTAACATTTTGGTAGCAGAGCGTGGTTTCCCAGTAGGAAATCGATTCACGGACGGTTGAAGGGTTGTTGTTTTTGCCACATTGTAGCTGGGAGAGGGTGGATACCTCAGATTGGTCGGCAATCATTTTGTGAGTCTAGCCCCTAGCCCCCTGTCACGCAAAATGGAGCTAAAAGTGGGCACAATTGTGCCTCTGCCGCCCCGTATGGAGAAATGCGTGAAGCTATGTTATGTTCTATTAAAATTGTAGTAAGAATGGTCTTAAAAAATTTTGTGAGTGAGTCGTGTGGTCGGTATACCACAATTTAGGTTCATTTTCGGTTAGTGAACGTATAATTGACGATTTAGTTAACAATTATTATAAATTTGTAGTCGGAAACTACTCGGTGTGCATAAGGAACAGTCATTCGGTCGGACTATAGTATTGCAGTCGGGTTCCATAGTATTGCAGTGTTATTTCGGATTACAGAGCAGGGTCGGGCTATTTAAGGGGTATTAAGCTGATTTTGTTGACCCCAGTAGAAGTGTGGGTCATATCGGAGGGGCCACTTCAAGAAGGTTCACGGCTACCTACATTATATTAAAAATAGCCTTTTTTCTTATAATAAATTTTTGTGTGTTATTTTTTATTGTGCTTTATTTATATTTTTATATATATTTATTGTGGCATTCTCTAATTGTTTTAGAGTGTATAGTTATAAGGTGTATGTCCACAGGGCGACCATATTAAATATTTTTTAGGATTTAATTGTTTTAGTGGTTGCCTTAGTTTTGACAACTTAGTTTTAATTTCTGTGCCCAGCGCTGACGGGCAAGTGCTGGTCTCTGGCTATACTTAGTTCGGTAGTGAAGTATAAGACCAGAATCTATTAAATCGGTCAACATGGCACCTTCGCCCTTGACGGTACTGCGGCATGGTGTCCGGGAGGAAATGAGATGGCTCGCCCATACTCATAAGTATGTGGAGCGACCGGACATGGACGATGTCCTGCTCAAGCCTGTGGAGGACGCAATGACACGCGTCGGGAAGGTGTGTCGGCTGGCTGCGGAGGCTGAAGCTCTCGGGCTTACGGATGAAGCCTCGGTGGCTGCAGTGAAACAGCTCTGCGCGGATGCTGACCAAGCGATGGAATGCTTGGGTGACATCGAGCGTCGCGCGGAGAAAATTAAGCGGTCGCGAAGGAATGACCGTGGGGAGGGTAACGGAGACCCATCCCCGAAGGGTGTTGTTGGACGGCTGCCACACCTGGAGATTCCGGCCTTCAGTGGGGCAATTGATGAGTGGCCGGCCTTCATTAATTTATTTGATAGTTTGGTCCACGGTCGGGATGACCTGGGCAACGCCTACAAGTTGGCCCAACTATTGATGGCTCTGCGGGGTGAACCGAAGGAGTTGGTCGGTCACCTAACCGTCACGGCGGGCAATTATGAGATAGCCAGGTCCATATTGTTTGACCGCTACCAACACAAACGGCGGTTGGTTGATGCGCAGCTGGGGAAGCTGTTTAGCATCCCTAGAGTAACCCGGGATGTTGACATCCGAGTACAGGTGCTCAACCCTGTGCTGGTGGCCACTAAGGCCCTTCAGAACCTTGGTCACCCGGTAGACCAATGGTCATACATTGTTTTGTATATGGTTTTGTCACGGTTGCCTGCAGCTGTTTAAAGTCGGTTTGAACAGCTGCATGGGGGTAGTAGCACGGAACTGCCCACGCTTGTCCAATTGACAGATTTCTTGGAGGGTGAATGCAGGTGATGTGACACACTGGACACGGAGGCCAGTGTGCAGCGCCAACCCGCGCGGATGCGGGAGGGGCCGCGCCCCCCGCCCCCACGGGGGGGTGGGAGGTCGAAACAATTTGGCGTTCTGAATGCCGCGCTGTCGGGTGACGGCTGTGTGCACTGCGACAGTGCCGGTCATGAAGTGACCAGTTGCGCCAACTTTAAGGCGCTCGGGGTAGCTGCCCGCAGAAAGATAGTCTTCCGCCACCGATTGTGTTTCGGTTGTTTGGGGCCGCACACGCTGAGCGAGTGCTCGCGCGCGTTCCCCTGTGAGTGCTGTGGTGGCAAGCACCACATAGTGTTGTGCCTGAATCGGTCAGGCCCTTCGGACGGTCACCAGGGCCGGACTCAGGTTGGTCGGCCACAGGGCCCAACCAGGGCCGGACCCAGTCCCCCTCCGGGCAACGGGAGTCACCAACGGGGTGACTCGGGTACCCGCGGACGGGACCCCCCCCGAGGGGAAGGGGGCAGCGCGGGGGGTAACATGCGGGATAGCCGGGGTTCGGTCGCCGCTGTCCACGGTCAGCGAGGACTTCGGGCCGCTGGCTCACCGCGTGTTACGGGCGGGTGTCAGATGGCACCTATGAGTAGCGCGAAGGCTGGGAGTCCACCACCTTCTGCGCCACCCTGCCCGTCGCTCTGGGAGGCGAACAGTCGGATGTCGCCCCCATTCCTAGAGCGCCCCAGGTTGGATCCGCTCTCCCCCATTCATCCACGGTGCGCACCGGGCACACCGTACTCCGTTCGGTATGATCGGATACCGGGACAGCGAGGGGCCTATTATACGGGTTGGGACCCCTTGATGCACATACGGTCTGATATGCCGGTTGCATATCAGCAGCCGAGTTACTCCAAGGCCGACGGAGGTCTCAGCGGGTTCGGATCCCGCGGAGGTTACACGCCGCCCACTTACAGGGTGCCGCCACTCCACAGACGGTCATGCTCCCCACCGCCTCTGTGATAGCGTGGAGATCGGACGGCAAATCATGTGAGGCACGAGCACTATTGGACTCGGGGGCCCAGGGGTGCTTAGTCTCGTGCAACCTTGTAAGACGGTTGGGCATTTCGGTAAGGGAGTATCCACATTCCATTCGGGGAATTGGGAATACGGAAGTCGGTTCCGTTAAGGGAGTATGTCGGATTACTCTCTCGTCACGGGTGGATTCATCGGTGAATCTGACGGTCACAGCATTAGTCATGCCTAATGTGATGAGCTCACATCCTCACGTACGGTTGTCGCTCTCGGTGCGACAGTTGGTCGCTGGGTTGTCACTGGCTGACCCGGAGTTCGATATTCCGGGCCCAGTAGACATTTTATTGGGTGTAGATGCCTTGGGATACCTGTTAGTGCCAGGTGTCCACGTGTTGCAGGCGACTGGTCTGGTTTCGGTCAACACCAGACTGGGCCATGCGGTAATGGGTCCGGTCATGCCGGCTGCCCCACGCCTAGCGACTCGTAGTCCCTTATTCGGTTCTGTACTCTCGGAGGTGATACAGAAGTTTTGGGAGGTGGAGGAACCACCTACGGTCCGCCGGTTGGACCCGGTTGAAGAAGAGTGTGAACAGTTTTATCGGAACAATACTGGTCGCCTTCGGTCAGGTCGATTTCTCACACGTCTTCCATTCCGGAGTGATCGCCCACCGCTGGGCAGTTCACACCATGCAGCCGAGACGCGGCTTCTGTCAATGGAACGACGCATGAAGCGTGACGGGATTTTCCGGCAGAAGTACGTCGACTTCATGCGGGAATACGAGTCGCTCGGCCACATGTCGGTTTCGGGTATCGACTGGAAGCGTGAAGACCACTGCTTCCTGCCTCATCACGCGGTCTTGAGGACCCCGGAGGGCAAAATACGGGTAGTATTCGATGGATCGGCATCAACATCTAACGGCATGAACCTGAACCAGTGTTTGCATTCAGGGCCGAAGTTGAACCATGACATTGCGGATGTTATCACACGGTTCCGTCGACACAATGTTGTGTTTGTAGCTGACATCCGGATGATGTTTAGGCAGACGGTCATTCACCCTGACGATAGTCGGTATCAGCTGATACTGTGGCGAGAGAGCCCAGATCAGCCCATCAGGGTGTACGAGCTGAACACCAACACGTACGGGCTACGGTCTAGTCCTTATTTGGCGATTCGCACTCTGCGGGAGTTAGCGGATCGAGAACGGTTAAATTTCCCTAGAGGAGCAGCGATCCTGGAGCAGGATCTCTACGTGGACGATATCTGTACCGGTGCAGATTCCGTAGAGGAGGCGCTCGCTCGACGGGACGAGCTAGTTGAGCTCTTACGGGGTGGAGGTTACGAGCTCCGGAAATGGATTAGAGTTACTGTCTGGTCTTCCGGATGACTACCAGCAGGATCCCCACATTTTTGAAAATTTGGAAAATCCAAATATGTTGTCGGTATTAGGCGTCCAGTACCAGCCGGTGTCAGACATGTTTTCGTATCAGGTCGAGTTGGACTCCCCGAAGGTCTGGACGAAACGGAACGTCCTTTCAACGGTGGCTAGGACATTTGATCCAAACGGGTGGATCACCCCGGTAACATTTCAGCTCAAGTGTTTTATGCAGCAATTGTGGTCTGCTGAGCTGAAATGGGACGACCCGATCGGCGGGTCATTGAGCTCAGAGTGGGAATCGTTCTTTTCGACCCTCCCTGGCATCAATCGGATTTCACTGCCACGGAGGTTGGTCCCCACCAAACGATACACCGCCACCCTGCATGGGTTTTGCGATGCCTCGGAGAAGGGCTACGGAGCTGCGGTGTATCTGCGAACGTCTGACTCCTCGGGGGAGGTTGATGTGCGGTTGGTCATGGCCAAGAGCAAGGTTGCGCCGTTGCGCACTCGCCTGACCATTCCCAAATTATAGCTTTCAGGAGCGGCTCTCCTGACTCGTCTGCTCAACCACACGATGACGGTTCTTCGTGGGTCAATAGCGTTAGAAGATACGGTCTATGCTTGGACGGACAGCCAGATCGTGTTATGCTGGCTGAAGGCTTCAGTTCACAAGCTGGAGATTTTTGTGGCGAATCGGGTTTCGCAGATTTTGAATTCGGAGGTTCCCTTAATCTGGAGACATGTTTCAGGGGAAATGAACCCAGCAGACTGTGCGTCTCGTGGGTGTCACGCTCCGGAGTTAGTTGGACATCCCTTGTGGTGGGGTCCAAAATGGTTGACTCAAGCCGAATCGGATTGGCCAATGAGTTCACGCGTTACCTCGGCTAACGGCGCCTTGACAGTCGGTGTCTGTACGACGCAACCAGAGCCGGAAGAGGAGTTCAGCCTGCTGGAACGGTACAGCTCGCTCGACAAGCTGGTCAATGTGACCGCCTGGATCTGCCGATTTGCGCGGAATTGTCGGAATTCTGAGGCGCAACGAGTGCGGACACAGGTCCTGACACCACGGGAACGGAACCATGCGTTGTTCGCATTGGTACGGAACGTGCAGACGGTGCACTTTAAGTCCGAACTGGACATTCTGAGACGCGGACGCGTCCAACTGAAGGGAGCTGTGGCTCGGCTCAACCCGTTTATTGACCCTCAAGGATTGCTGAGGGTAGGAGGTCAGCTGCGGAATGCCAACCTGCCTTATGCGGCTCGCCACCCGTTGTTACTCCCTAGGAAAGGGAAGTTGGTCGAACTGTTGATACAGGATCGACACATTCGGAATGGGCATGTCGGATGCCACGCCTTGATGGCGTTTCTTCAGCGCGAGTTCTGGATTCTATCGGGAAGACGCTTAGTGCGGAGCGTCGTATTTCGGTGCCTGCCTTGTTATCGGGCCAAGGCGGCTACGATGCAGCCCCAGATGGGCGATTTGCCCTCGGATAGGGTTAACGAAATCCGGCCCTTTGCGGGTGTCGGAACGGATTTCGCGGGACCATTCATGGTCAAGTCTTCACAGCTACGGAACGCCAGATTAGTGAAGGCATACCTGTGCGTCTTCGTGTGCTTGGCCACGAAGGCAGTCCACTTGGAGGTGGTCAGTGACCTCACTACAGAGGCATTTATCGCATGTCTAGATCGGTTCGTCTCACGAAGGGGCCTCCCGACATTAATCCGTTCGGACAACGGCACAAATTTTGTCGGAGCCAGGCGATATCTGCAGGAGGTCACTCAATTCCTGAACGGTAACCAGGACGCCATCGGTACGGCTTGTTCCCGACGAGGGATTGAATGGGTTTTCAGTCCGCCGGGATGTCCTCATTGGGGAGGAATTTTTGAGGCTGCGGTTAAATCGGCTAAGTCGCACCTGACGAGGATCATCGGTGAGACCTCTCTATGCTTTGAAGAGCTTGCGACGCTGTTCTGTAGAATTGAAATGACACTGAACTCGCGTCCGTTGTGCCCGCTCAGTTCGGATCCAAATGATTTGGAAGCGTTGACGCCGGGTCACTTCCTGATAGGTCAGCCCCTTAACGCACTGCCAGAATACCCATTCGGTGATATTAAGTTAAGTCGGTTAACTAGGTGGCAAATGTTGCAGCAGATGGCTCAAGAGTTTTGGAAACGGTGGTCCCTTGAGTACTTGCACATCTTGCAGCAGCGCCTTAAGTGGACTGACCGGACGAGCCCCCCTCAAGTCGGTGATTTGGTGCTGATTAAGGATGCGAACCTGCCATCATTGAGATGGAGACGAGGACGGATCGTCAATTTGTACACGGGTCGTGATGGCACGCCTCGATCAGCAGAAGTCAAGGTGGGGGACTCGGTCCTCAAGAGAGCGGTCGCAACACTTTCTCGCCTTCCTATTGATTAGGGACAGGTTCGGGCCTATCCGGGCGGGTGACTGTTTAATATTTATGCTTCGGAACGCACCGGTTTTTTCGTTGCGCGGATCGACCGCGAGTGATCGGGACATCACTAGCTGTCACTTGTATAGAAACGAAATGACGAGTTAGAGGTTACTTTTTTGCACATGGAAAAAAGTCGGCGCCAGCATCGGGAAGCTTGTATATAATAAGCACGGAACAATCGTCGGGAAATAAGTAGATTTCACGTCATCGGAGTGAGTGCTTCGTGTTGTGAAAGGTTGAAGTGATTCGGGGATCAATTCGTCGAGTTCGGACAGCGACCCTTTGTGTCGGCAAGCATCACGACGGCGACAGCAGCGGGCTGCGACGAGAGTAAGATTCGACTCCCCTCACCCCCCCCCCCCCCCTGGTGTTCCTCATCCCGTATTCCTGCCTCGAATTGAGCTTTCGAATTCCGGTCCACGGCGTCAAGGTCAGTACTGCTTTGTGACATTCCACTGAAAAACAACCCTACCAAGATTCCACGCCCTGTCGGTTAAGGCGTGGAATTTAACAACAATATTAATTATTACGATTGATAAGCAGGAATAAATAAAGACAACTTATTAACAGCAAGGTCTGTGTTGAGCCAGATTAACCCCATACAGTCCCGTCATTTAAGTAATCTTGAACATTGTAATATCCCTTTTTGATAAAGTCGCTTCAACATGCTTTTTAAATTGTTTATCTACACACGTATCATAAACCTTCTTTACTGCGTCCAAAAATTGCACGTTACGATCAGCATAATGTTAAACTACTTTGTAAAAACTCATTTCTTATCTGAATATTGAACATTATGACTATAATATGTAAATTTACTACATATTATGACATTCAAATTTCGAACGCCGACGCCCGCCTGCGTGCAGCCCCTATTTTGTCTGTGAAGTTGGTACTACAGAACAAGCTAAACAACTCAATGCCACAATGCCGGTCACATATGCGGTTCCTGAACACATCAAACAGAGCCTATGATATGTGTGTAGATAAACTAGTGTATGTAACTGTACATAATTAGGCATAATGTATCAGTCGCATAAACTACTATCAAATGGCAATTTCAAAATCTTCAGAGGTACGAGTATCTTAATGTAGAAGAGAATGCACTGACCCTTGAAAGAATTGCTAACCTTCGCGAATCCAAACCGTGACGCAAAGAGTCGGTGATTATTTCTTAGGTAAACATTATAGCTATCACTAAGTTTGGATACACCGCTTTTCCACTTTTTACCCCGCTTTTATGACATTGGATCCGCCTTCCACTTTTTACCTACGTGGATCCGCTTTTTTCTAATCTTCTAGAACAACCCTTTTTTTCTTACTCATAGCGGGCATGCTGAGGATGTGTTTTCCTTCGAATGATTATTTATGGTTTGATGATTCGGATAAGGCACAGATGCCGGAAAATAACTTGGCCAGAATGAATGAATGAATTGAGATAAAAATAATTGAGAGCGGGTGAAGCTTCAAGTCCAGTTTCAAGATTGGGCTAGCCTTTAGAAAGACGGCGGTTTCAGATGCTTTTGCTGATTTTTTATATGCTATGCTTTAAAAGTGTATTTATCCGCGCCTCCGGCTCATAAAAATGCTCTAGAATCTAGCTACAACTCTGCATGGGAAGGACTGCCTAGGTAGGGGGTTCCCTGAATCGGAATTTCTGTTCAGAAACGGCAAAACTGAGAATTTTCTGCGAAATATACACGAAAGGTCAAGATGGGGATGTGGGAGTAGTAGGGTGGGGAAGTGGCCAAATACGTCGTTTCCCACCCTAATACTCCCACATCCCCACGGTCCCGAATGCTTGAAATGGCGATTTAAAAAAATATAACTTGAAAACGAATTATTTCCGACGGTTCACGTATTTTGAAATCGAATTTGAATTAAATACATCAAAACCACAGCAAGAGCATCTGAAATGCCTTTGACCGCCCGTCTGTTCTCGCATTTTTCAACTGATTTTGACGACAATTGATCCTACAAGTTCCTTGATTTATTTTAAAAAAATAAGCAGGGGGAGTGGAAGTTTTCTAGAGCATTATTTATCGACGGATAAACATAGTTTACTCATTCTGGCCAAGTTATTTTCCAGCAACTGTAATTGCCGCTAATACTTTTCTAAACTTTATTAAAAATACTGCCAAATTGAGTTTTTATTCCTTAAATTGTAAATTCCCATGTCGTTGTATGAATAAACAATTGAAATTTTCAATAAGCGCATGAATTGACACAGAAAAATAATGTAAAAATTAAAACAATAAAACTCCGCTTTTTTTAAGCACCCCTACCACATTTTCAAATTTCTCATCTGGCAACACTGGCTATGTGCGAGGGCGACGGCAGTGTTGCTAACTTAAAGGAACCTAGGTAAATACTGTTTCATCAAACAGGGTACCCTAGTGAACTCCTCCCATATACATAGTCAGGTCATAAGTTCTGTCACATGTGCAATATGAAATAATTTAGACATGTTTGTTATTTATGTAAACATTTATATAGCAAAATCAACTTAATAAAACATAGATTCTTATGGTAATAAAGTTTATTCAAAATGACCCCCGCGATTTTGAATACAGGCCTTTATTCTGCGCGGCCAGTCGTCTATCGCAGCACGAACGAGGTCCATGTCAATATCGGCGGCTGCCTTAATCAAGGATGCCTTGAGTGACTCCAAATCAGGATGAGGCTTTGAGCAGGCCTTTTCCTCCAATTTTTTACCATATCTTGTAATCTAACGGACTCAAATCTGGACTGGAGGAGGGCCAGTCTTCGTGCCGGATGAAGTCAATTTCACGCGCCGCCAGCCAGTCTTGTGTGCTTTTCGCTCTATGAGCTGGCCCAGAATCTTGTTGGAATACCCAGTGCCTGTTATTAAACATGGTATGAGAAACAGGTTCCACAAGGTTCTTGAGGACTGTATTTTGATACACAACTGCATTCGTTTTTACGACTTTCTCACAAAAATGTACCTCAGTTAAGCCCCAATAAGAGACTCCCAACCAAACCATGAGCGAGGATGGAAAATGACCTCGTTGGACACGCGGAATACGGTTGCTCGCTTCTTCACTGCTGTGTGCGTACACCTTATCATTTTGTTTGTTGTAGCTCTCTTCCACGGTGAAAATTTTTTCATCCGAAAAAATAATTTCCTGATGCTTTTTTCCCGCGTACCGCTTCAACAAAGCGCGGCATCTCTTCAGTCTCAGGTCCATTAAACGAGCGTCCAAACGATGTCCTGTTTTTCTTCGATATGCCCTAAGCCCTAAGTCTTCATTTAACACCCTTTTCACCGTGGTCCTGCTTAACCCCATCTGAAGGGCCAACAGTTTCTGCTTACGTATGGGATTTCTTTGATTTCGCGCCTTCACAGCTTTTATCACTGCTGGAGTCCTAACAGAGCGAGGGCGAACACTTCTTGACCTGTCATCTACACTAGAGTCTTCATTGTATCGTTTTATGGTACGATAAACGAATCTTTTGGTTATATTCAAATTTTTCAGTAAGTCGAAAATCTGAATTAGCGCGTAACCGCAACGATGCAACGCAATAACTGCGACACGGTCTTCTTTAAGTGTCCACTCCATATTTAAAAATGAGGAAAATTCTAAAAAGTACACATTTTTATTTTCATGAAAAATTCTAAATTCGAATTCAATAAACTTTTTTGTGGCCAGCGTTCTAAATTCAAAAGTTTTTATTGTGTGACAGAACTTATGACCTGTGTATATCATATACAACTCCTCCCATATATATCATATACACATATATATCGCCCAAAAGGGCAAATTGCAGGTAGAAAGCATTCAGCATATACCGAGGCCATGGCTCACGGTAAAGTCACGGTAGTAGGACAACTGTAAACACAAAGGGGTTGTGACCCGGACATAGCAGGGAGGTCTGACTCCAGGGCATGGGTAATTCCATTTTTTTCACATCCTAAAAAAAAAAAAGTACACCCAGTACTAGTGTACTGGGTGTTCAAGTATCAACCTTATTATATAACATCTTAAATCTCAATTTACGTGGTTCAGCGCGCTTAAAAAGTGAGAAAACTGGCGGGGCCTGCGCCTACCTATCTACTAGTACAATGTTACTACCTAGGTAGGTAGGTACCTATCTACACTGACGAGCAATGAAAAAGTTCCAGTGACATAGCACCAAATTACTCTTAAACGGGAAAGGCTAGCTTAATGACGCCTTCTGCAATATTGAAGTACATTTAACAGGGCATCAGAATATTACCAAGAAAAAAATATATGAAGCTAGGTTCTAAGTCTTAGGAGATATTAAGGTGTTTGTCGGCGTTTTGTGGGTGGAACTTTTTCATTGTTCGTCATTGTACTATCCAATCCAGACGAAAGAACAAAGTCTTTCGCTCATACAACGACAGCGGCAGTATGATATTTGAGCGGCACTTCATTTGAGCAGCAGTACCTGCATTCGGCCATGCCTGCCTCGTGAAAGATACCTACCGAAACAAAAACAAAGCGCCATTTCCCGTACGGGTTGGAAGAGGCACAATTGTGCCCACGTTTAGCCAGTACCTACCTACTTACCAAATCAATGGAAAATGTTAGAAGTTCAGGCATTTTAATTTCCTAAAAATTTTTACAACTACCTACCTACATAATTTCAAATCTAATCATATAGTAGGTAAAACAAAACACTCTGTATCTACACCAATAACTTTATTTAAAATTTACAGGGAAGACAGATTGGTACATGCCTTGGAATCTGTGACATCTACATTATATAGCTAGATATTACAATTTATAGGTAGGTTCTCGCATCACATTTCATCACGCTCTAGACACAACGAAATTGTCAAAAAACACTTCGCACATTCGCTTTTAAGGGATTAAATATGGCCAGAAATGCATCTTTAGCTTCAATACTAGGCAAAACTAGACAACATAAAATTGTAGGATAAATATATGTTATGAAATGTCTATTAGAGATAAGAATGGACTTTTAAAATTAACGGATATCTGTTATATTTAATGCTTAAAAATATTTTTCGCAATGCATTATTATTCAACTAAATGAACAAGCGCTCGGAGACGAAATCAGTTTCCTATCTGAAACTTACACGCAAAAATAGGTAAAAAAAGGGAAATTTTTTGGTTTTTTTATTTTATTTTTAATGTTATTACTACAGGAGTTTAGTAATATTTTCTATAATTTTCTTGGTCCCGGAGCTCGGGCTACCCCGCGGGGCTCTGCGTGGGAGCATGCGTCAGTCTGCTTCGACGCGATGCGACGGGTATTTGTTTTCTTTGTCTAATTCTCAATGCCATTGGCCTATGTTCAGCCCTATTTGTTGATTGGGCAAGGGCACTGTAGGTGTACTGCTATGCGGATTCTTTGGTACTGGATTATTAAAATTAGCTTTAAGTAAAAAAATAATATCTAGTCTAAGTAAGGAGTTACATTCCCGTATACAAATTTTATTAAGGAATTATGCAACTAGAAATAAATACGCCAGAAAAAAATTGCGAATTAGAATATGTCCGAATATAAAAAACAAGATGTTGATAAAATTTGATATAAAAAACTACGATCGAACACAAAAGCGACTAAATATATTCGCTATGACACAAAAGTCGGAGCCAGAAATTTTACAAGTAAATAAAGAGATCGCGGAAAAATGCGAATGCTGAAAGTCATTACACGGGAAAACGATTCAGCAAAGCAGTCTAACAAATCCGAGCGTATCAAGGGAGTCTATAATGGGGCGTTTTGAATGCGGCGCCGTCGGGTGACGGCTGTGTGCACTGCGACAGTGCCGGTCATGAAGTGACCAGTTGCGCCAACTTTAAGGCGCTCGGGGTAGCTGCCCGGCGGAAGGTAGTCTTCCGCCACCGATTGTGTTTCGGTTGTTTGGGGCCGCACCCGCTGAGCGAGTGCTCACGCGCGTTCCCCTGTGAGTGCTGTGGTGGCAAGCACCACATCGTGTTGTGCCTGAACCGGTCAGGCCCTTCGGACGGTCACCAGGGCCGGACTCAGGTTGGTCGGTCACAGGGCCGAACCAGGGCCGGACCCAGTCCCCCTCCGGGCAACGGGAGTCACCAACGGGGTGACTGGGGTACCCGCGGACGGGACCCCCCCCCCCCCCCGAGGGGAAGGGGGCAGCGCGGGGGGTAACATGCGGGATAGCCGGGGTTCGGTTGCCGCTGTCCACGGTCAGCGAGGACTTCGGGCCGCTGGCTCACCGCGTGTTACGGGCGGGTGTCAGATGGCACCTATGAGTAGCGCGAAGGCTGGGAGTCCACCACCTTCTGCGCCACCCTGCCCGTCGCTCTGGGAGGTGAACATTTGGATGTCGCCCCCATTCCTAGAGCGCCCCAGGTTGGATCCGCTCTCCTCCATTCATTAACGGTGCGCACCGGGCACACCGTACACCGTCCGGTATGATCGGATACCAAGACTGCGAGGGGCCTATTATACGGGTTGGGACCCCTTGATGCACACACGGTCTGATATGCCGGTTGCATATCAGCAGCCGAGTTACTCCAAGGCCGACGAAGGTCTGAGCGGGTTCGGATCCAGCGGAGGTTCCCGCTAGGGACACGCCGCCCACTTACAGGGTGCCGCCACTCCACAGACGGTCATGCTCCCCACCGCCTCTGTGATAGCGTGGAGTTCGGACGGCAAATCATGTGTGGCATGAGCACTATTGGACTCGGGGGCCCAGGGGTGCTTAGTCTCGTGCAACCTTGTAAGACGGTTGGGCATTTCGGTAAGGGAGTATCCACATTCCATTCGGGGAATTGGGAACACGGAAGTCGGTTCCGTTAAGGGAGTATGTCGAATTACTCTCTCGTCACGGGTGGATTCATCGGTGAATCTGACGGTCACGGCATTAGTCATGCCTAATGTGATGGGCTCACACCCTCACGTACGGTTGTCGCCCTCGGTGCGACAGTTGGTCGCTGGGTTGTCACTGGCTGACCCGGAGTTTGATATTCCGGGCCCAGTAGACATTTTATTGGGTGTCGATGCCTTGGGATACCTGTTAGTGCCAGGTGTCCACGTGTTGCAGGCGACTGGTCTGGTTTCGGTCAACACCAGACTGGGCCATGCGGTAATGGGTCCGGTCATGCCGGCTGCCCCACGCCTAGCGACTCGTAATCCCTTATTCGGTTCTGTACTCTCGGAGGTGATACAGAAGTTTTGGGAGGTGGAGGAACCACCTACGGTCCGCCGGTTGGACCCGGTTGAAGAAGAGTATGAACAGTTTTATCGGAACAATACTGGTCGCCTTCGGTCAGGTCGATTGTGTCACGCTCCGGAGTTAGTTGGACATCCCTTGTGGTAGGGTCCAAAATGGTTGACTCAAGCCGAATCGGATTGGCCAATGAGTCCACGCATTACCTCGGCGAACGGCGCCTTGACATTCGGTGTCTGTACGACGCAACCAGAGCCGGAAGAGGAGTTCAGCCTGCTGGAACGGTACAGCTTGCTCGACAAGCTGGTCAATGTGACCGCCTGGATCTTCCGATTTGCGCGGAATTGTCGCAATTCTGAGGCGCAACGGGTGCGGACACAGGTCCTGACACCACGGGAACGGAACCATGCGTTGTTTGCATTGGTACGGAACGTGCAGACGGTGCACTTTAAGTCCGAATTGGACATTCTGAGACGCGGACGCATCCAACTGAAGGGAGCTGTGGCTCGGCTCAACCCGATTATTGACCCTCACGGATTGCTGAGGGTAGGAGGTCGGCTGCGGAATGCCAACCTGCCTTATGCGGCTCGCCACCCGTTGTTACTCCTAGGAAAGGGAAGTTGGTCGAACTGTTGATACAGGATCGACACATTCGGAATGGGCATGTCGGATGCCACGCCTTGATGGCGTTTCTCCAGCGCGAGTTCTGGATTCTATCGGGAAGACGCTTAGTGCGTAGCGTCATATTTCGGTGCCTGCCTTGTTATCGGGCCAAGGCGGCTACGATGCAGCCCCAGATGGGCGATTTGCCCTCGGATAGGGTTAACGAAATCCGGCCCTTTGCGGGTGTCGGAACGGATTTCGCGGGACCATTCATGGTCAAGTCTTCACAGCTACGGAACGCCAGATTAGTGAAGGCATACCTGTGCGTCTTCGTGTGCTTGGCCACGAAGGCAGTCCACTTGGAGGTGGTCAGTGACCTCACTACAGAGGCATTTATCGCATGTCTGGATCGGTTCGTCTCACGAAGGGGCCTCCCGACATTAATCCGTTCGGACAACGGCACAAATTTTATCGGAGCCAGGCGATATCTGCAGGAGGTCACTCAATTCCTGAACGGTAACCAGGATGCCATCGGTACGGCTTGCTCCCGACGAAGGATTGAATGGGTTTTCAGTCCGCCGGGATGTCCTCATTGGGGAGGAATATTTGAGGCTGCGGTTAAATCGGCTAAGTCGCACCTGACGAGGATCATCGGTGAGACCTCTCTACGCTTTGAAGAGCTTACGACGCTGTTCTGTAAGATTGAAATGACACTGAACTCGCGTCCGTTGTGCCCGCTCAGTTCGGATCCAAATGATTTGGAAGCGTTGACTCCGGGTCACTTCCTGATAGGTCAGCCCCTTAACGCCCTGCCAGAATACCCATTCGGTGATGTTAAGTTAAGTCGGTTAACTAGGTGGCAGATGTTGCAGCAGATGGCTCAAGATTTTTGGAAAAGGTGGTCCCTTGAGTACTTGCACATCTTGCAGCAACGCCTTAAGTGGACTGACCGGACGAGCCCCCCTCAAGTCGGTGATTTGGTGCTGATTAAGGATGCGAACCTGCCATCATTGAGATGGAGACGAGGACGGATCGTCAATTTGTACACGGGTCGGGATGGCACGCCTCGATCAGCAGAAGTCAAGGTGGGGGACTCGGTCCTCGAGAGAGCGGTCGCAACACTTTCTCGCCTTCCTATTGATTAGGGACAGGTTCGGGCCTGTCCGGGCGGGTGACTGTTTAATATTTATGCTTCGGAACGCACCGGTTTTTTGTTGCGCGGATCGACCGCGAGTAATCGGGACATCACTAGCGGAAACGGAACCGCAGCTGTCACTCGTATCGAAACGAGATGAGAAATTAGAGGTTATCTTTTCTTGTCGGGAGAAAAAACATGTCTGCTCAGGCGTCGGGCCATTGATTGTATTTCGGTGTAACAATTGTCTAACACAGGCGTCGGGCCTGGTCGGAGTGTCAACCATAATAATCGTCGGGAAATAAGTAGATTCACGTCAGCGGAGTGAGTGATCCGTGTTGTGATTGGACATCGTCGTATCGGACGGCGACTCCTCGTGTCGGCAGGCAGCACGCCGGCGACAGCGTCGGGCAGCGAATAGTGAGATTCAGTCCCTATCCTACCCAAACTTGTGCTCCTATCCCGTATTCCTGCCTCGAATCGAGCTTTCGATTTCCGGTCTACGACGGCAAGGTAAAGTAACAATCAAGATTTTCTCTCCCGTGCTGGCAAAAACCCAGCCCCTCAAGATTCCACGCCGTTCGGTTGAGGCGTGGAATTAATCAATGTGATTTCCCACTACGGTATTCGATGATGAAATCATACTCCTGCAGTTGTTCAATCCATCTCGCCACTTGTCCCTCGGGGTTTTTAAATTCTAGCAACCACTTTAAAGCAGCATGGTCAGTTCTGATACGAAACTTTATTCCCAGCAGGTATTTGCTGAAATGCTGTAACGTCTTGACAACTGCTAGCAATTCCCTCCGAGTTACACAGTAATTCCTCTCTGGTTTTGACAACGACTTACTGAAATATGCAATCACAACTTCGTTATCTCCTTTCTTTTGCGACAAGACACCTCCAATTCCAGTGTTACTAGCATCTGTATCCACAATGAAATCCTCATCCGGGTCTGGATACCCCAATATTGGCGTTTCACAAAGTCTTCCTTTAAGCTCGTTGAAACTTGACTCACATTGTTCGTTCCAGTCAAATGATCGCTTTTCTTCCGTTAGTTGATGCAAAGGCTTTGCTATATCCGAGAAGTTCTTCACAAAACGTCTGTAGTTTGAACAAAGCCCCAAAAAGGCACGTACTGCAGTCTTGTCTTTTGGCGTCGGCCAATCCTTCACGGCGCTAATCTTCTCAGGATCTGTCTGGATGCCGTCCTTCGAAATCACGTGTCCCAAGTAATTCACTTTACGTTTGAAAAACGAGCATTTCTTCGGACTGAGTTTCAGATTTACCCCTCGTAGTTTGCCTAGCACCTGCTCCAATTTATTCAAGTGGTCGTTGAAGTCTCTACCAACGATAATGATGTCATCCAAATAGACCAAGCAAGTTTCTCCAAGAAGTCCAGCTAATATTTGTTCCATTAATCTCTCAAATGTGGCTGGTGCATTACACAGTCCAAATGGCATAACATTGAACTGCCAGAGTCCCTTGCCAGTAGAGAAGGCCGTTTTCTCCTTATCCTTGTCCTTGATTTCGACTTGCCAATAGCCACTTTTCAGATCCAACGTTGAAAACCATTTCATTCCGTTCAATGTGTCTAAAGTGTCGTCGATTCGTGGAAGTGGATAACTGTCCTTCTTGGTTACATCATTAAGTCGACGGTAGTCAATACAGCATCTCACGGCGCCGTCCTTCTTCTTAACCAAAACTACGGGAGAACACCACGGGCTTGTTGAAGGTTCAATAACGCCGCTTCTTTGCATTTCCTCGATCATGCCCTCAACCTCCTTCTCCCGAGCTACTGGAACTCTCCGAGGGCGCTGTCGGATAGGCATAGTTTCCCCAGTGTCGATCTCATGCTGAACCACTCCAGTTCTTCCAATGTCATCATCATGCGAAGAAAAGATGTTGCGATATCGTAGCAGTAAGCTACGCGCCTTAAGGAATTCCTCCTCGGTAAGTTGCTCCCTGGAGTCATTTAGTAATTTTTCAACATCCATTGAAGGCTTAACATGCCCAGGTTTCACGTTTACCTCAGATTCCCGGCAGCCTCTTATCCAAGAAATTTCTTGGCATGATCCGACCAGCGTTCCTTTATTGAGGACGCATTCCGTGTCGCTTGGATTAAGGATCCTTACAAATGCTGTAGATGCCGTGGTTACCATTGTACGGGCTGTGTAACGGAAATGTAAAGATCTGAGACACATTTTTTATTTGCTATAAAAAGCTGGCAGGCGTTGGCAGGTTTGGGCAACGTGATTTAATGATTCAACTATGAACTGCAAAAAGAGAAGCCAAATATTCTTAAACCAAACAAATAACGGTGATGTAAGATTGGTGTTGACCAATGCTCAATTAAGCGGCAAGATAAATTTGGTATAAACATAACTATGGAGATTAGTGGTTATCGAAGGTATCGCAAATTTCACAAGGCCTCATATAAGCTCAAGTGGCTCATCGCGTTATTACCAGACTTGAAATATTAAGGTTCGAGGTTCGATTCTCCGTTGTCAACTTTTCTTTTTCTATTTTACCTTTGGTTTTGGGTTATTAATTGTGGGTCCTTTCAGAATAGCTATTCGGGAGTGTCGGGTTGTGCTAACTAAATTTAAGTCCTAGAAATTAATTGCTTATCATGCATCTTTGTAAATGTTTTCTACCTTGTTTGAACTACTGAATATGTCGTCACAGTAATTGCTTATTAATTCTATAATCGTCATTATTTATCTGGTCTAGAAATCTATGCGTGGAATGCGCCGGATTAATTATGAAATGAAAGGGCGACATCTTTGAATGGATGGTGTGACGAAACAAGTATTTGGTTTGTTTCTCAGTAGGTAGAAATATATTTTTTTTAAAGTCTCCAAAATGTGGATAAACTTTAAGAGCTATGAAATAAGTTGAGAATCATAAATTTAAAATGAATATGGTTTAACTTCACCGTTGCTTTCAGTGGATGTCGAATTATGACCATTTTACACATTTGTGATGTTGTTTTGAAGTGTCGCATTTGCCATGGCTCATTCAATCGAAACTCATACGTAAGGGTGTTTAGTTACGATATAGTTTGGTGGGTCAAACAGATGCGTAGTTAGTTCAATGATGGAGGTACAGATGGCGGTCGATCGCCTTTAAATTCCAGATGGTTTAACTCAAATAAGAACTTTATTCACTATAACTGCAATAAGATGTTTTATATAGAAAAAAAATGAGTATTATTTTATTTAGATTATTTTATGATGTTATAGAGTCTATTTCTAGTTGAACTGTGTGATCTAAAATATAAAGAGTGTATACGGTGTAGACCAGTAACCAATCAGAGCACTGAGTTTCGAAAGGAAACGAAACGAACCAATGAGAATGACTCGCGGAGTTTGAGATGGTGTTTTGGCGAGCATGTCTGGGGAAGGTCGTTTTGGTGGGAAGAGAAAATATAAAAGGGATGGGTCGAGATGAGAGGGGGCTTTTTGTTGCTGGTCGTCGAGTGAAGTGTGAGTTAAGACTCAGAGGGGGAGCCATTCAGTCTCCGCGTCAAACTACTGTGAAACACGTCTTTCTGGAATTCTATACAGTTCGATTCGCCGTTTTACGCATCTTGAACTGGGATAGTTGTGATTGCGTGTTGCAGTGGATTTTCGTGAGTGTCTGAAGCGCCGAGTTATACCTCGGTTCCTATTCTTTAAATCAACCTACCCTAAATTCCAAAACTATCCTTGGGTCGTTAGATAAGAACTTGTAGGTAATTTATCTGAGTCTGAGTCTGGGCTTGGAGCGACTCTAATTTCCTTTTTCCTTCACCATAGGGTTCCTGGATTGGCTCTTAGGATATTCGCGGGCTAATCCTCTCCTCATTCCTTTCGTGTAGCGAGTTTTGAAATTCCCACACACACAGACATTCAAATCAAACTCAACCATTTTCGAGTGGTGTCGATGATGGACGTGGTATTACACTAGGATTTTAGACTAGGCTAGACAGGAGTTTAGTTGCGGCTAAACGTAGGTTGTCGAGGTTATGTAATTAGGAGAATTATGTGAGAAGGCTCACTCTTGAAATGCCTAAATAGTTATAAAACTATCTAACAAACTAAATATTTTTTTTGATTGTGGCTGTTTTGATCTTTCTTTTCTTGATCGTATATCATGTTGGTTGGCCTACCTAACTTTACATTAAATGACAAACATATTCTAAATTCAAAGAAACTAATTTATATATAAAATATCTGGATGAACATCAATATGGTTACGGAATAAAACTTAAGAGATGGGTTGGTGCAAATAAAAATATCCCGTAACTGATCGGCCAGCGTGTTGGACTGATGGATGAGAGATATCACAATATCAAATTCCTTCTGGACGTGAGCTCTAGCACGGGCCCTCCTTTATAAACACATGTAATCGAAATGCCTTTTAAAAATGCTTATTTACTTGGAATTTATTCTAATAAGTACGGACTCGATAATTATCAATATGTTTATGTCACTTATATTCATCACTGGCTGGGGAACCTCATGACGATACTGTTTAACCGAAACCACTATAAAAAGAACTTTGGGTTATTACTATAACAACGTCTGCAATCCTACCCATAGACGATCACCCACTACTTTGGACAAATCATCTAAGTGGGATACTCGCAATCGTTGGTATTAGAATCTTTCCAATTGGAGAAATATTCCAATAAAAATGCGTGAGGGTTAAATTCCGTCTGACATTAAATTAATGGTTAGCTGGTTATATCTTTAAATTTACTAATCATAGAATCGTTCGGTTAACTCGTAGTGTTTATTCATATTATTTTAAAACTGTTAAATCCACTAGTTACCTATAATTATCACAAACGGAAAGTCGGAGGATCAACCATTGAAATAAACCTATGGAACAGACATCGCGAACAAATGCATGTGAAGCAAGCGCGGTAGTGGGGGCGCGCGGGGGCGGCTAATCAGTCATAGATGCGATGTAACCGTCATAGAGGTGACACCTTGTTTATATTCTGCCCAACTTTATCTCTAAGTCAATATAAAATAATTAAATATTGTGGGAATGGTCGCATGGGTAGGTAAATCAAAAAGTTGCATGTAAATAAAAATGTTGCATGTAAATAAAAAGTTGCATGTACAGGATGTAAGAGAAAGGGGGCTACATGTCGAAACCATGCTGTATGATCGCAGAGGTCGGAGTAGGTAGATTGATTTAAGGTAGTTGACGTCAAACATAGAGGATAATATGGATATGCCTCCAAAATACCGGAACTTCATAGTTATTGTGATATTTGTTCCGGAATTTTGAAATTAGCACGAATTTGTGTTTAAGGTGAAAAACGTATTAATGATATCAATCTACGCTGCCAGTGTTATCTAATGGTGAAAGAAATCAGTATTTTATTTTATACAAAAATACCTTGGAATAGTTACACCGTATTTTGTCCCTTACTGTTGTATTAGAAATGACGCTTGACAGTATGAGACAAAACTTAGACAGGGCCTTTTGTTTCTTTATCTCATGTTCCTCTATGTTCACAATGCATTGACCGCACGCAACGACCAATCAGAAGCAAGTATCCTGTATGACTCATTGGGTGTTTGTTAGAACAATGTGCGCGCGCTGTGTTCAGGGTATCTCACTCGCTTTCCTCGGTTCGTAGAGTGCGCTCCTAATTTGTGAAATTCCTGTGTTTTGTAAATAATAATCTCACCGTATCTCTACTTCAGTATTTCGTATATTTCGAATATTTACCTGAAATGAAACATGTAACATGTTTGGCGCATGCTCTTCATCGTATTTCAGAGAAGATAAGATCAGAATATAACGATGTCGATATTTTAGTAGCAAATGTTAAAAAAATATTTCTAAAAGCCCCGAACAGAGTATAGAGTTTAAAAGAAAAATATCCTGACCTACCACTGCCTCCGCAACCAGTAATTACAAGATGGGGGTACTTGGTTGGAAGCAGCATTTTACTACGCTCAACACTTCGAAAAATTAAAAGATGTTCTAAACAACTTCAACAGTACTAGTTCAATAGCCATTCGCAATGCAAAAAATATTTTAGAAAAACCAAATTTACAGGAATATTTAAAATATATCGAAGAAAATTACCGTATTGTTCAAGTTGTTCTAAAAGAAATACAAAATCGAAAATTATCCATAGTTGATTCACTTTTAATGTTTGACCAAGTGAGAGCTACCATTAACGAGTGCAACAGTGACAATATTAAAAATAAATTAGAATATGTCATGGAACGAAATCTGGATTTATATGGATTTATTTTATAGAGAATACAGCTAAAGTATTGAAAAAAACGTAGCAAATAATCTGATAACATATTTAAAATTTGCTCCATTGACGTCTACAGATGTTGAACGATCATTTTCCATGTATAAATGGATATGAGACGTCAAAAATAATACTTTAAAATTAGAAAATATTGAAAAAAATATGATTATTTATTCTACCACAAGTAAAATACTCTGAGATGCTACCCGCACTTGTTACATACACATGGCACATCTTAACTTTTAGTCTATGACAAATGACGTGACATGGCGTCTCCGCTAAATATTTTGCTGGAATTAAGTTCAATTAAGTTTTTACATGATTTATCGAGATACTCAACGATGGAAAGATATTCCTTTGCACCTCCCTGTATTGCTTGAATTATTGGTGCAGTATCGTAACACACACGAGGGCATTTTCTCAGAGTTTGCACCTTTTTTCCATTTCACTGCACACGTCTACGACGCTTGAGAGCTAGCAAGCGACTGAGTGGCGTGCGGCCAGTTCGCTTATCATAAAGCAACCACAGTAGTGGTTCGCGTTGTCTTCTCTATTACGTAAGTAAATGTAACTCAATGGGGTCAACAGGTTATTTCAATAGCAGTACCTAGCTAGGTACTTACATATTTTATAATGTTAATTATATACAAGCCGCGCCACGAATAGAGTACGTTGGGCGACGTTTTGGCGGGAATTACTGCGCGTATGTACAGATGTTGAAGGGTGACTACTGCGCATTCAAGGTGACCGCTCACAACGTGTAGCGCTACGGATATATACCTATGGGTCGGCAGAAACCCTACCTACGAAGCCAGGGTTCGAGTCCCGGTGGGGACAAGTGTTTGTCCGGAGAGTGCGGATGTTTGTACTCTGGTCATGGTTGTTTGTCTGTCTGGGTTTAGTATTTGTCTATATATTTACGTGTTGTCTGGTGCTCAGGATGCGGGGAGTCCTGGTTTGGGGCTGGAACAATGGGTGTGGATAGTGTCCAAAGTATTATTATGTATCTGGGAAACCAAATGATTCGAAGAATTCTTATAAGATACTTAGATATCTAACATAGTTAAAAGAATAAGGTGTTGTGATTGTGATTCTGCCTACAATACGAGTGATCACGAGTTCGATTCCCGGCCGAGGACAATAGGATCAGAGTATGTGCCTATGTATAAACGCAATGTATGTATAGTTTGTGTATTCTTTATGAGGGGAAGTAATGCGATGTTTTAATTAGGAAGTTTAATAGGAAATTCGTTTAATTAAATACCTATCTTTGTGAGATACTTTCGTTAGCAACTAGGTACCTAAATATATGTTTGGTAGGACACAAATTGACATTGGCATCTGACGTCATAGGGGTATGACGAAATGAATGTAGGTATTAAATACGATTATGGAATTAACAATGCCTCGATAGATATCACGGGTTGTTGATTGAGCAGTTATAGGCATTGAACTACTAGCTCGATGGATATAGGTACCTATCTATAGGTACATGGTTAGATAGAACGTTAGATTGAGGTTTCTAAGTTAATTACCTATGTAGAATAAGTACCCATACTTACTTATGTGTGGAAAGGAAGATATATTTTTATTGTTTTTAAACCATGTTTCCAGGAGTACCTACCTATAATATAACGTGGGATATTCGATTTAAATATATATATATATATAAATAACTAGGTAATAAAATAATAGAATATTATGGGGTTCTCAATAGGGTATAATTATGTTTTACTAACATTTTATTCCTTATTTATTTACTCCTATCCCTCTCCCTGTTAATGTCTGTTATTTAAAGGAATTTATTTACTTCTCGTATTAAGTAATATCTGTCCTTATATACTCTATTTTTACCTGAATCCTAGATAAAGTCAGTCAACTGTCACATTATTCATATGTAACAGTAGCATAATTATTGAGTAGCTAAGATATTAATTTTAAGCCCCTAAGATATTAATTTACTTTATTTTGATATATTTTAGAATACATGTGTAACAGTAGCATAATAATTGAGAAGTTAAGCTATTCTTTATTGATAGCTAAGATATTAGTAAACTTAATTTTTAGAATATTTAAGAATTAAAAGATACGAAATTATTAAGCTACTGAAGTTTTTATGACTGTTAGGATAATATCACTTCCGGAAATTGTATAAAGAAGCGGTAATGGAAGTCTATAAAAATGGCTGTCCGTGTCAGCAGAGCTCAGTCTTGATGTGAATCTTGTGGAATAAGGTTGTAAGGAGGAATCTATGCCAGTGTAAATAGTGATTCAATAAAAGTGTTGAACTAAAAGAAGTTTTCCTGAGACCCGTTTCATCTCAGAAGCGGGATTTTACACGCCCACGATTAATAAAAAGATACGGTATTTTTTTTTCTCTTCGTCTTGCTACTTTTAAACACACTATAAAGTGCTTGTTGTGATGACATAAATTTCTTTACCTACACATACATACGCCATGTACTGTGCCAGGGCTACTCTCTGGAAGTATTATTACAGTCACAACACCATGTACTTTGCCAGGGCTACTCTCTGGAAGTATTTACACAATCACAACGCCATGTACTTTGCCAGGGCAACTCTCTGGAAGTACTTTTACCCACAACGCCATGTTCTTTGCCAGGGCTACTCTCTGGAAGTATTATTACAGTCACAACACCATGTACTTTGCCAGGGCTACTCTCTGGAAGTATTTATACTCACAACGCCAAGTACTTTGCCAGGGCTACTCTCTGGAAGTATTAATACACTCACAACACCATGTACTTTGCCAGGGCTACTCTCTGGAAGTATTATTACAGTCACAACACCATGTACTTTGCCAGGGCTACTCTCTGGAAGTATTTACACACTCACAACGCCATGTACTTTGCCAGGGCTACTCTCTGGAAGTATTTATACCCACAACGCCATATACTTTGCCAGGGCTACTCTCAGGAAGTATTATTATACTTACAACACTATGTAATTTACCAGGGCTACTCTCTGGAAGTATTTATACTCACGACGCCAAGTACTTTGCCAGGGCTACTCTCTGGAAGTATTATTACACTCACAACACCATGTACTTTGCCAGGGCTACTCTCTTGATGTACCTACGTTCATAACATCAATACATTTGCAGTACTAATAGATTTACAAGCTTACTTGATTCACAACAGTATTGTCGAGTCATTTTGGGTAATACACCAAAGTATATAATTTAAACCTCTTGGAATACATATTTACTTAAAGGTTTACTGCATATAACAAAGTGTACCACACGAAATATGGTGGTGACTACTTACACACTGTGTGTAAATTTTCATGGATAGACTGTAGAATCACATCAGTAGTAAACATACTTAATTTATCTTAGATACCGGCTCTATTAACTATAAATCTTATAAATGAAACGCAATGAATGCATAGTTTTATTTTTACATTAAATAGCGTATCTCGTGCAAAATACAAGTGCCTGTTGAAAGTTTCAGAGAAAATGGAAATGAAGACACTACTCGTCCCAGCCGATCTCGGAGTGTCATACTCGAACCACGTAGACGTTCAAGAGAGCTGAGGACACCAGAAAGAAATAGGACAAGACGTAGCCGTATCGATGGTGACACGCTTCATCACCATTCCCGTTCCCGCTCCCGCAGCAGGAGCATATTACGGAGATTAAAGGACAAGGAAGAAGAGTTGGAATTGGAAAGAAATCGGGTGAAATTATTGGAAGACCGGTTAAATTATGATCGACGACAGCGTGATACGCGTAGATCCATTGAAGAAAGGCATGTCTCCCCAGCTAGAAGTTGCAGTCGGCATGTCTCCCCAGCTAGAAGTCGCAGTCGGCATGTCTCCCCAGCTAGAAGTCGCAGTCGGCATGTCTCCCCGATAAGGAAATCCACCAATCGGCATGTCTCCCCGGAAAGGTCCAGGTATGAGTCAACATCAATTCTTGTCCAAGAGTTTCTAAAAGCTTTAAAGGATAGGTCAGGTGATCGTGAAAGATTTCCGGTGTTAAATAACGTACTGCCAGAATTTGACCCAATTTCGAAGGAGCAAACTATTAATGTGTGGCTGACTAAGGTAGAGGAATGTAGCGAAATTTATAACTGGAGTGATAAGCAGATAATACACTATGCACTGCCTAAACTTATCGGTCATGCAAAAACCTGGTATCAGGGTCTTCCTTCGCTTCGCCGGTCTTGGCCCGAATGGAAACAACTACTAAAGGAATCTTTTCCACCAACAGAAAACTACGCGGAAATGTCGAGCAAAAGGGCACGTTTTGGCGAATCCCTCGAAACTTACTACTACTACAAAGTAAATTTATTGAACAGGTGTAAAATATTCAAAAAGAACGCAGTAGATTGTCTAGTTCATGGGGTGGATGACAGGGGTGTTAGAGTAGGAGCACAAGCGGCAAAGTTTACAAAACCAGAAGAGGTGCTTGAATTTTTCAAAACTGTGAAGGGTCAGGCTAGGGATAGTTCTACAACGCGAGATAAACGGATACCCAGTGTCTCTCGTAGAACCGATAATGGAAGTACCTACAGGCCTCGTCCACAATCTGATGAAATCACTTGTTACAACTGTAAACAGAAGGGACACCCTTTCTTTAAATGTCCCAAACCTATCACTAAATGCACCTTCTGTAATACTATGGGACATACAGAAAGTGAGTGCTTCAAAAAGTCTAAGTCGGATCCCAAAATATCTGACCCTAAGGACAAACATGTTCTGAAAGTGTTTGTAGAGCAAGAAAATCAGATTGTCGTCGAACCACATTCCAATAAAGAGTCTTATTCAAGTAGCGACAAATATCGGATGATAATAAAGATGAATGATGAACCAATAAATGCGGTGGTAGATTTAGGTAGCGAAGCGACACTCGTTCGCAAGTCTGATGCACAACGTCTGAATTTTACTTGGGACTCTGTGCAGGGACCGCTTCTCCGCGGTCTGGGTAATGTACCATATTTACCGCTGGGTCGGGTTGAGACTTCTATCGAAGTTCAAGGAATAACTGAAAACAGAGTTGAAGTTTTGATTGTAGATGATCACTTGATAAATAGCCCGGTACTGTTAGGGCATAGTTTTACAGAAAGGCCAGATTTGTGCATTCTCAAAACTGCAACTGAGCTTTTGTTTCGAAATATCGATCATGATTGTGAAGTGAAGATCCCATTGTTGTTGGAACGAGACGAAACTCTTGCGGTAGGTCAAACAAAGTCAATACGGGTTAAATCGAACGGTTCACGTAATGGAAATATTTATATTGAGGGAACAGTTCGGGGGGTACCTGGATATGAGTACTATTTATTTCCAGGTGAATTCCAAATAAATAATGGTGAATGTTCCCTCCTTATACATAGTTTAGGACCAAATTCTATTGAGTTTAGTAAAGACACACTTATTACTAGAGCAAGATACGTAGGAAAAGGGCTAATGGTGAATACTCTAACTACTGTCGTTACTCCTGTAGAGAAACCTGCTTTGAATCACGGCGAACAACTGTCATGTTCTAAAAAGCAAGGACTAGAAGCCCTACTAGATAAATACAAAGCATGTTTCTCTAGTGGGATGCATGATTTAGGATTTACAACTGAAGCGGAAATGACAATACAGCTTAAAGACACTGAGCCAGTAGTTTATAGGCCTTATAGACTACCACTTTCCGAACGCCAACGCGTAAGAACAATGGTTGACGAAATGTTGAATTACGACATCATACGCGAGTCTAATTCACCATATGCCAGTCCAATTGTGCTAGTGCAAAAGAAGACTGGAGAGAAGCGTCTCTGTGTTGATTTTCGCGCCCTCAACAACAAAACAATTAGGGATCATTACCCTCTACCAAGAATTGACGACTTATTGGACCAACTGACGGGACAGACCCTCTTCACAACTCTTGATTTAGCGTCGGGCTATCACCAAATACCTATCGCTGAAGAATCCAAAAATAAAACCGCTTTTGTTACGCCAGATGGACAGTACGAATATAATCGAGTTCCGTTCGGCCTTGCAAATGCTCCAGCGGTTTTTCAACGGGTAATACATAAAGTCTTGAATAAAGCAGACATCAAATACGTCGTTGTTTATATGGACGACATTTTGATACCTGCCAGCTCGTATAACGAAGGAATTAGTCGTCTAAAAGAGGTACTGGATGCATTGAATGAGAGTGGTTTAACGCTTAAACTTGGCAAATGTCATTTCTTTAAAGAGCGGCTGGATTTTCTAGGCTTTGAAATAAGTAAAGAAGGTATTAGACCCGGTAACCTAAAAACGGAAGCTGTCTCCAAATTTCCGACTCCCAAAAATCAGCACGAAGTAAGGAGATTTATAGGACTAGCAAGTTTTTTTCGAAGATTCGTAAAAGACTTTGCTACAATCGCAAGACCCATGACACAACTTCTCAAGAAAGACACTCCCTGGAAATGGACAGAAGTAGAGGAGCGAGCTTTCAACACACTTAAACAACTATTAACCGCCCGCCCAGTTTTAGCTCTATTTGACCCGAAAGCCGAAACACAGTTGCACACTGACGCAAGCAAAGTAGGATTAGCAGGGATACTTGTGCAAAGGCGAGGAAGTGATCCATGGAGGCCAGTTGCCTATTACAGTCGTCAAACGACAGGAGACGAACAAAAATTACATTCATTTGAGCTCGAAACTCTCGCGGTTGTGAACGCTCTAAATAAATTTCGAGTGTACCTGTTAGGAATAAAATTTACAATTGTTACAGACTGTAATGCTTTGCGATCCACGTTTACCAAACGTGACCTTATTTCTCGTATCTCAAGATGGTGGATACAGTTCCTTGAGTATGACTGTGATATAGAATATCGAACTGGTGATAGAATGGCACATGTAGATGCGTTACCTATTGAGGAACAGGATTACAACCGATCACACATCCTAGATGTTTTATCTCTGAGTGCGGATGACTGGATTACTACCGTGCAGTCGACGGACACAGAGATTAAGCGGATAAAGGAAATCTTGGAGGATCCTGAAACCGCAAAGACCATATCGATACGTAATAGTTTCATAGCTAAGAATGGCCGTGTTTATCGGATTATCGATGACAAAACTATCCGTTGGGTTGTGCCTAGAGGTGTCCGGTGGCAAATCCTCAAAACTAACCATGACGACGTAGGCCATTTCGGGTTTCAAAAAACTCTAGAACGAATCCGGGCCTTTTACTGGTTCCCGAAAATGCGCAGGTTCATAAAAAAGTATGTAGCGGCCTGCCTTGAGTGCTCACATCACAAGGCGCCATCTGGAGCAAAAGCTGGAAAACTTCATCCAATTCCGAAATTAGATATCCCCCTTCATACTGTGCATGCAGACCACCTAGGCCCTTTTATTCGCAGTAAGCAGCGAAACACATACTTACTCGTAATAATAGATGCATTTACAAAATATATCAGTCTTAATCCGGTTCGAAGCACAAAATCCAAAGAAAGTATAAAAGTATTTCGTAATTTCTTCAGTAAATTTGGGGGTACCTGTCAGGTTGATTACAGATAGAGGCACCAGCTTCACTAGTAAGAAATTTGAGTCATTTGTATCGTCTATTGGAATTAAACACATACTTAATTCGGTAGCCACACCTCGAGCGAATGGCCAAGTAGAAAGGTCTAACAGAAGTATATTGTCAGCATTAGGTGCGATGTCTCACGACAAAAAACCAGAAACATGGGATGAGTACGTTCCAGATGTACAAATGGGTATAAACTCAACAGTACATGACGTGACAAAAAAGAGTCCATCTGAGTTATTATTTGGAAGACAAATCATCAATCCATCACAGGGAATTTTAAATGACGTAATTTCAGACATAGGTAACGGCATGTTGAACATGCCATTAAATGAAGTTAGGAGTAAAGCAAGTGAACTTATCGAGAAAAATCAACAAAAGAATAAGACCAGATTTGACAGAAATAGAAAACAATCAATTAAATTTAAGGAAGGAGATTTAGTTAGAATAGTTAAAGCAGTAGCTTCAGGGTCTGGACAGTCAAAGAAACTAGAGCCAAAACTTCAGGGTCCATATAGAATAAAAAAGGTACTGCCAAATGACCGTTTCGTCGTTGAAGATACTCCTATCATTAGAAAAGGTCGCCGTTATGAAAACATTATCGCAATTGATAAAATATTCCCTTGGTTAAGCTTCAACGCAGCATGTTCATCATCAAAATCCAGTGAAGATGAGTTGTAAAACGTAGCCTTTCATGATCACCTACCCCGACGAATTAGTAAAAATAACAGTAATATTAATCTTGGATTGATGCTGGATCTACAATGCACAATATGTGGATAAAATATAATGAATAAGGCAGGACAGGCGTAAGTTTCGCCGCCTTTAACTACTATACTATAATATGAGTGTGGGCAGGATTGGCGTGAGTTTTAGCCGCCCAGGTATAGCACTCTTTGGTATTTAAACCATGAGGTATCATGATAATAAATACTTTTTGCTTGTCTTTGTGCTTAAACATAATTAATCTTTTAGTTATGGAATGAGTTATTTTATTTTGTAAGTTTTTTTTTGTATTGGAAGTGTGATATTTTATTTATTGCTATTGATTGTTATACAAATTTAATTGAACGAAGGGTCTCGTTCTGATGCGGATGGCCGACTGTAACAGTAGCATAATTATTGAGTAGCTAAGATATTAATTTTAAGCCCCTAAGATATTAATTTACTTTATTTTGATATATTTTAGAATGCATGTGTAACAGTAGCATAATAATTGAGAAGTTAAGCTATTCTTTATTGATAGCTAAGATATTAGTAAACTTAATTTTTAGAATATTTAAGAATTAAAAGATACGTAATTATTAAGCTACTGAAGTTTTTATGAATGTTAGGATAATATCACTTCCGGAAATTGTATAAAGAAGCGGTAATGGAAGTCTATAAAAATGGCTGTCCGTGTCAGCAGAGCTCAGTCTTGATGTGAATCTTGTGGAATAAGGTTGTAAGGAGGAATCTATGCCAGTGTAAATAGTGATTCAATAAAAGTGTTGAACTAAAAGAAGTTTTCCTGAGACCCGTTTCACATATTTATGTTGAATGAAATTGAGAGTTTGAATTAATATTCAATTTGTGGTTATTCCAGCGACGTGGAATGAAGTTTGAAATATTAATAAAGCACTACATTGTAGTATTTGGAGTCAATGAGACTATAAACTTATTGAAAGTAGTTACTGAGTTGACTAATTTCTGCAACAACGTTTTCAATTTGATATGTTCGACTCGATGTCGAGAATTCAGAGTTTAAATAAACAAACCTGCAATTCTCGTCTTAATTGAATGATGATAAACGTTCAATTTCCCTAGACCTTGTATTGCAATCATGGAAGGCGGTCATGGTTAATTTTATTAATACAATAGTTATTAATTAATTACCTTTGATCAAATTATGGAATAAGCCGTCGCAAAGCCACCGCCAATGTTCACATAACGCCAGAATGAAGCAATAGAAGTACGGAAATTCACAGTTATGCTCTATTCAGATGTGCATATTTATATTACTATACGGATACATATACTTATATCTTCGCACTTTACGAAGTAACAATATCATGTTTGGATCTGCCGATGGTAGATTGAAGGTCAATTCATTAACCTTAAAATGAATCATGCTACTTACGCACTTCAATGGATGTGCAGAAATATTTTATACTTCATGCTATGCTATTTTGCATTACTAAAAGACAAATAAGTCTTTATTGAAACACATAACGTGTAACATAAACAACCAGTGAAACTTCATTGTGTATGTTTATAGTTTTCTATATGTGGAAGAATATTTAATATAATCTTACTACATAAATATCAGATATTGACTGATGAGACAGTTGAATGTCATTCACAAACTATAATCCCATCCTGATCGGTCATACCCCATCCCATTCCGGTGAATCTATGACTAAATCCAATTCAGAATACTTATACGCTACTCTTTTTATAAACGAGTATCAGAACTACAAATTAATTGGTTTCGTAGAATTATCTGGGTAGAAGACCGAATCAAGTGGTAGGGGTTTCTTCCCCAAAATTTTATGAATATCAAATTTTCCTTTTATTATTTTAATATTTATCATTTTTTATTTCATTTTAGTCAATACTCAAAATATACTATGACATTTTATTATATGAATTTGCTTTATAAGGTTATTAATCATTTAATGGATATTAATCTATATCATTCTTGTTAGTGGGGACATATTTAAGTATATATCTTTTATTGAAATTTAAAATTACTAAATATTCAATTTAAAACAATCTATTGTCAAAGTTGACAGCACTTCTTACTCATACCTCTAGAATAAGGGTTACTGGTTTCACAAGTAGTAGGAGTTCTAATTTACTAGACGATCTATTTTAATTTGGCCATCACCATTAATAAGAGACTGCGTTTAAAAGGAGAGGGTGGACGTTATAGAAAGGGGGGATGTTACAATATGGATAAGCCGTAACCAGGATGTATATTTGCAGTCTAATATTTGGATAACATGATATTGGCTATGATTAGCCACAATTTGTTGTACGTGCGTTGGAAGAGGTTTTTTAAATGTTGTAAGGAGAGCTATATCGACTAAAAGACTAGATTCTCGGGTGTGAAAAAATAGAAAGTGATTATGATTGAAGGTGTGAGGTATACGTTTTAAAAAGGGTTAAGGGGTGGAAATGGGCAAAAAGCTAATTTTGAAATAAGGGGTGAGAATTTTATTATGTTAACAAATTGACTGTCCTATATTATATTAGACGCAGGGTTGGTACTGGTCGTCGAGTGAAGTGAAAATAAGTAAAGTATGATAAAAAAAAAAGTATACAAAGAGAAGACAGTGACTTTTGATTTCAATTACTAGTAATAAGTGTAAATAAAAACAAAACCAAGTGATTTTTGATTAACAATAATTAGTGTTAATAATAATAAAAAGTGATAAGTGGTTAATGAATTTAAATAAATAAACAATGCCTAAAGTACCTAAGACTAGGTCGAAGACCACAACTGATGCAAGTCTTGGTGTAAATTACAAGGAGCGGCAGTTAAGAAGAACAATAGGCGTTCTTAGCTCTCGATTGAATAAGTTGGAAGAAGCAACACAGTCTCCATCAAATAGACCAGTTGCAACTTCTTCGTCTTTAGGAAATGGCTCTGCGACAACGGAGAGAATGGTGTTCTATACGTTACCACACCATGTTGCTAGTGAGAAGCCTAAATATCCAGGGAAAGTTAACATTCACCCGGTATCCTTCATAGAAGACCTCACTTCCTATCTGCGTAGACTTCCAACTGAAGGATTTGAAATAGACATCATCCTAGAATGTTTGGAAGGTGAAGTAAGGAATTGGGCAAGAATTTACAAAGACCAATGGACCAATTTGGATGATTTTCGTCGAGCATTTCTGGAAATCTACTGGGGAGAAGTGGAATAAAGTGAACTCAGACGCCGAATTGTAAGCAACACGTGGGATGAAGCCAAGAATCCTACAATGTTGAGCCACTTCTTGAGTCTTGCTGGACAAGCGAGAATACTGCAGTACACTATCCCCGAAAAACTTCTTGTGAGTGATATCATGAATCATTTTCCAAGGGAAGTCCAATATGCTTGGGCAATGAACAGAGCAGCAACGTTCCTGGAAGCCACCGAGTTCCTTAGAAAAATGGACGACATTAATCGCCAAGGGAAGTTAAAACCCGCGATAATTCAACATCAATCTGGAATCGTTCAGGAATCAAGATGGAAGTCAAATCCAACTAGAAGAGGACCAGAAAATCAACCTGGGTTCCAGTACGTAAGCGGACCAGACAATAGGCCTGAGGGCCGATATCAAAATCAATCTGGAAAGGGACACGACAACCGACCTGGACTCCAGTACTACAATCAAGCCGGAAGAGGACAAGATAATCGCCCACGAGGATGGAGACAGCATACTCCAATACAAAAGCAGAAGAATGGTATCGCAAGTCGTCCTGTGGCTAATGTAGATACTAATCTAATCGAATCCACGGTAGAACCTGTTTCTAGTGATGACCAACTGAACTCAAGTAATTCGATTAATTTCGTACCAGAAACGTCCGCAACTACTGGGTTAAACTAAATGGGGCTGAAATTTCAGTCCCCGCTCCAGCCTTATATAAAGGGGATAAACTAAATACACCGGCACTAAAAATGTTGTTAGATATGGGATGGAAACCCGATCAAACTTTAGGTATTCGCAACGACGGATTAAGAAAGCCAATTCAAACTAAATCTAATGAATCAAAACGAGGTTTAGGGTTTAAACCATCTATCGATACTAATAGCAAGTTTATAGAACAAGTGGTACAAGCCTTATCGATTGACTCTGAGTTAAAGGAACAGAATTCTATATTTACCACTGAGCATTTAGTATGTTCAATGTTTGAAGAAGAAGATAAAATGTCCAGTGAAAAGACCGAAAACATTAAATCTGAAATTCATATAAGTATTCTAGGTGAAACTAGCAGGTGTTTGATCGACACTGGAAGTGACATAACTTGTGTATCCAGCACATTCTGGGAAAATATCTTAACCAAATTAAATGGACAAATAACAATATTACCTGTTAAACCTATGCAAATTCGAGGTGCTGTAGGTCAAAAGAGTACTGAGATCCAACAAATGGTGTTGCTTCCAGTAAAGATCGGAGACATAGAGGTAGAAACCAGGTTCTTAATTGTTCCTAACTTAATTCGGTCGGTTATTCTAGGATTTGATTGGTTGACAATTAATGAAGCTATTATTGACTTACAACAACATCCAGCAGGTCTAATTATACGAAAAAATGAACAAGAAATCCTTGTACCCTTTTGTGATATGATAGGAAATCAGAAAGAAGTCTCGGAATTAGAATCCTTAGATGAGGGGCAATTATTTCATGAATTCGTACGTGAGGTAAAAACAGGATTAGTTATATCAACCAAAGATTCGGAAAATTTAAAACAAATGTTGAGAAAACATGATAATGTTTTCACTCAAAAGTTAGGACTATGTAGTTGTTATGTTCATGAAATCAAAATGTCCCAACATACTCCATTTATAAAAAGATCTTATCCAATACCATACGCTTACAGACAACAAATAGAGAAAAAATTGCTTGAAATGGAGAATATAGGTATAATTTCACGTTCTTCAACTCCATATTCAAGTCCATTGACATTTACAAAGAAAACTGATGGGTCTTTAAGAATTTGTTTAGATGCCAGAGAAATCAACAAATATATGGTATCTGAATCTGAGGCACCTCCTATGCAAATGGATGTATTGAATTCATTCCATGGAGTCAAAATTATAAGCATAATAGATTTAAATAACGCATATTTTCAAATTCCTCTATCAAAACAAAGTAGGAAGTATACAGGATTCACTTTTAATGGAAAATCATACATATATAATGTTTTACCACAAGGACTTAAAACTAGTGTTGGGAGCTTTAGTCGAGCTATGGATTTAATTTTGGGTCCAGGGGTCAGACAGTTTTGTGTGAATTATTTAGACGATTTGGCCATTTTGACAGATGGCAATTTAGACCAACACATAGAACATATCGACATAATTCTTACTAAGCTAAAGGACGCTGGTATGACTTGTAACATTCTAAAATGACAATTTATTTGTGAGGAAGTTAAAATGCTAGGACATGTAATTACCACAAATGGAATCAAGACAGATCCAGAGAAAATAGTAGCGATACAAAAGTTTCCGATTCCGAAGAAAATCAAACATCTAAGAGCATTCTTGGGATTATGTAACTATTACCGAAGGTTTATACCGGACTATAGTAACACAATTCAACCATTATGTGTGTTGTTAAGAAAGGATAAACCTTGGAATTGGACGTTTGAGGCACAAAATGCCTTTGAAGAATTAAAGTCCAAATTCCTGAAAACAACTATGTTACACCATCCTGATATGACTCAACCCTATTACTTACAAACTGATAGTTCAGGGGTAGGATTGGCGGGAGTTCTGTATCGGTACGATAATAACGGGGAAATGAAAATTCTAGGATATTGTAGCAAAGCTCTCCGGGGCCCAGAGCTAAATTGGACAGTCACCGAACAAGAGTTTTGGGCTGTTATTTATTGTCTTCGTAAATTCGAGACTTATTTGAGAGGTTCGAAATTGATCATAAGAACTGATCATAAGGCAATAACGTTTGTCCGGACATGGAAGTTGTACAATAGTAGAATCATACGTTGGATATCATATCTTGAACAATTTGACTATCAAGTTGAGCACGTAAAGGGAAAGGAGCCGTTGATGTTTTATCTAGATTTCCACCAAGTGGAGAGTTAATTTAAGAAGATAAAGTTCTATGTCCTGAAATTCATTACCTAGAATCAACGAAGAATAAACACCTATTTAGTAAGATAAACAATGTAGTAACATATCAAACAAATGACGATGAATGCCAAATTCTGCTGACACGTTTAGGCAATCCAGACATTAATAGAAAGGGCGATAAATTTGATAGGATCCTAAAGAACTGTGTAAGAATAAACAATATTTTATGTTATGAAGTCAAAAATCAAAATCAAAATCAAAAATCATTTATTTCCATAGGATGTTGTTACATCACTTAGATCCGTCATTACATTTTTTTGGGTGAGTTCACTAACACAATGGCGGAATCTGTGGAGAAGAGCTCACCGAAGAAACTCCACAGTTGTCGCATCTTTTGCGTTTCCTTTTTAAATAAAATATTGTCAAATTACAAAATGAATGCTAATTATATATCGAAACAGCCTGTTACTCAAACAATCTATACCCATGGACATCTGTTCTCTAAGTAATCAGATATCCTATAGTAACCTTTTTTATACAATTTCTGTTTTATTATTATTTTAAACTTGTCTAAAGGTAAGTTTTTAATCTCAGTAGGGACCTTATTGTAATAGCGTATACAATTGCCTTTAAAAGAATTACTAATTTTATGTAGTCGGCTTACATAAGCAACCAACTTGTCTTTATTTCTAGTATTAAAATTGTGTATATCACTGTACTTCTGAAAATTAGTTATATTTCTTTTTACATACACAAGATTGTCATAAATATATTGAGACACAAATGTCAGAATATTGATTTCTTTGAACTTTTCCCTCAGTGACACTCTAGGCCCTAATCTATAAATTGCACGAACAGCCCGTTTCTGCAGAATAAATATACTATTAGCATTCGCAGCGTGACCCCACAATAAAATACCATAGGTCATTAGACTATGAAAGTAACTAAAGTAGACTAGTCTAGCGGTGTCTACGTCGGTAAGAGCTCTAATTTTTTTAACTGCGAACGCTGCTGAACTCAGTCTGTTCGACAATTTATTTATATGAGGATCCCATTGTAGTTTGGCGTCTAAAGTAATGCCCAAAAAGACAGTCGACTGCACAAGGTCCAATCTCTGTCCTTTTATAAATATTTCTGTAGTTACCGGGTTCACATTGGGTAACACGAATTTAATACATTTAGTTTTCTTTTCATTAAGTAATAAATTGTTAACAGTAAACCAGTTCACTATACTAGAAATAGCATTGTTTACCTCGTCATAATTTGATTGCTATCTTTTAACTTTAAATATCAAAGAAGTATCATCGGCAAACAATACTAACCCATGTTTTGCTTGAAGATGTCCATAACGACAGCAAGTTAATTTATTTGCCTAAGAAATTAAGATCGGATATCATATATCAAATACATGAAGAAATGGGTCATCAAGGATCTTATAAAGTCATTAAATACATTAGAAATAGGTTCTACTGGATGGGATTAAGAAAATATGTTAAATCGTTCCTCCGGAATTGTAATATTTGTCAACTTTCGAAAAGTGATAATATTAAATACGGAGGAGAATTTAAATCAATTGTGACTCTAGACATAGGAGACATAGTAATGGCGGACTTATATGGGCCCCTGCCCAAAGGTAGATTTGGAGCTACTTATATATTGGTTGTACAGGATTCATTTAGCAAATTTGTTAAATTATATGATTTACGCACTTCTACTGCTCGATCAGTGGTAACAAAACTAAAACAATTTGCGGATATAATTAAACCTAAGGTTGTGATGACAGATAATGGCAGTCAATTTATAAGTGAGGTCTGGAAATCTAATTTGAGGCAAATAGGTATTAAAACTATACATACAACAGTCCGTAATCCTAGACCAAATACTACAGAAAGGGTAAACAAAGAACTCGGACGATTGTTTAGAGCCTACTGTAACAGTAACCACAGGGGATGGGCTACAATATTGCCTAAAATTGAGAATCTGTATAATAATACATTTCACGAGAGTTCAGGATTTACACCTAATGAAATAATATACGGCAAATCCACTGAATTGACCTTTGACAATTGTTTACCTCTTTTAAAGAAGACAGTTGATGTAAATGATTTAAGAATACTAGCACGAAAAAATCTTCAAAAGGCGAGTGAAAATCGTCAAGCGAAATTCAATAGGACTCATAGGTTAATTAAATTTGAAGTAGGTGATTTTGTAAAGATTCGCAAATTAAACAAATCTGATGCCAAATTAAAATTAACAAAGAAATTTGAGTTGTTATATGAAGGACCTTTTATCGTAGCCGCAGTACCCTTCGCAAATGTATACACTCTAATGAATCAAACGACTAAAGAAATTCGGAGAAATTTCAATGCGATACATCTGTCAAAGTATTATATATAATGATGAAACATAAAGTGTAAAAATATAAGGTATAGATAATAAGAATTTAGAAATAAGTAATAACATAACTTATGTTAGTAATTTAGGATAACCAAGTAAAATATATTTTTTTAATACCTAAGCGTCTCAACGCTGGAGAAATATAATTTTGATTTTGTTTCAATATACTCATGGTAAAATATCTGTGTAATGTAGTAAATCTATGTCTTGATTTGTTTAATTGTTATAATCGAATGTTAGTTTCCCATTATATTTTCATAATAATGTTAATCACAAATAGAACATTTAGTACCATTTTTGTAATATTTAACATAAAATTCCAATTGTAAAAATTAAATAAAGAACTAGCTGACCAAACCCCCATCCAGAGCGAAGATACACTTGTAAAAATGAATTAAGTTGGATATTTAACTACACATTACCGGATTTGGCACTCATATAATTCTAAATATCAGCAATTCTTAATTGAAATACAAGTTGATATTCGTTTTAGCCCGGTCTTTGGTAGGGGGACAATTAGGATAAGATAAAAATTATTGTAAATATATTTTTTAAATAAAATATAACAAATTGGTAATAATTTGCTTTAATAATGAATAATAATAATAAAAAAATACTTAAAGGTTTTATAAAAATAAATTAGTCATTAGTTTTAGTTAAGGTCGTAAAGAATGGTAAAATATTTAAAGAATAGCAAATTTTTTAAATTATTTTTAATTTCAAAAACTTAAGGGGTGATTGTAACGGAAATGTAAAGATCTGAGACACATTTTTTATTTGCTATAAAAAGCTGGCAGGCGTTGGCAGGTTTGGGCAACGTGATTTAATGATTCAACTATGAACTGCAAAAAGAGAAGCCAAATATTCTTAAACCAAACAAATAACGGTGATGTAAGATTGGTGTTGACCAATGCTCAATTAAGCGGCAAGATAAATTTGGTATAAACATAACTATGGAGATTAGTGGTTATCGTAGGTATCGCAAATTTCACAAGGCCTCATATAAGCTCAAGTGGCGCATCGCGTTGTTACCAGACTTGAAATATTAAGGTTCGAGGTTCGATTCTCCGTTGTCAACTTTTCTTTTTCTATTTTACCTTTGGTTTTGGGTTATTAATTGTGGGTCCTTTCTGAATAGCTATTCGGGAGTGTCGGGTTGTGCTAATTAAATTTAAGTCCTAGAAGTTAATTGCTTATCATGCATCTTTGTAAATGTTTTCTACCTTGTTTGAACTACTGAATATGTCGTCACAGTAATTGCTTATTAATTCTATAATCGTCATTATTTATCTGGTCTAGAAATCTATGCGTGGAATGCGCCGGATTAATTATGAAATGAAAGGGTGACATCTTTGAATGGATGGTGTGACGAAACAAGTATTTGGTTTGTTTCTCAGTAGGTAGAAATATATATTTTTTTAAAAGTCTCCAAAATATGGATAAACTTTAAGAGCTATGAAATAAGTTGAGAATCATAAATTTAAAAAGATAATGGTTTAACTTCACCGTTGCTTTCAGTGGATGTCGAATTATGACCATTTTACACATTTGTGATGTTGTTTTGAAGTGTCGCATTTGCCATGGCTCATTCAATCGAAACTCATACGTAAGGGTGTTTAGTTACGATATAGTTTGGTGGGTCAAACAGATGCGTAGTTAGTTCAATGATGGAGGTACAGATGGCGGTCGATCGCCTTTAAATTCCAGATGGTTTAACTCAAATAAGAACTTTATTCACTATAACTGCAATAAGATGTTTTATATAGAAAAAAAATGAGTATTATTTTATTTAGATTATTTTATGATGTTATAGAGTCTATTTCTAGTTGAACTGTGTGATCTAAAATATAAAGAGTGTATACGGTGTAGACCAGTAACCAATCAGAGCACTGAGTTTCGAAAGGAAACGAAACGAACCAATGAGAATGACTCGCGGAGTTTGAGATGGTGTTTTGGCGAGCATGTCTGGGGAAGGTCGTTTTGGTGGGAAGAGAAAATATAAAAGGGATGGGTCGAGATGAGAGGGGGCTTTTTGTTGCTGGTCGTCGAGTGAAGTGTGAGTTAAGACTCAGAGGGGGAGCCATTCAGCCTCCGCGTCAAACTACTGTGAAACACGTCTTTCTAGAATTCTATACAGTTCGATTCGCCGTTTTACGCGTCTTGAACTGGGATAGTTGTGATTGCGTGTTGCAGTGGATTTTCGTGAGTGTCTGAAGCACCGAGATATACCTCGGTTCCTATTCTTTAAATCAACCTACCCCAAATTCCAAAACTATCCTTGGGTCGTTAGATAAGAACTTGTAGGTAATTTATCTGAGTCTGAGTCTGGGCTTGGAGCGACCCTAATTTCCTTTTTCCTTCACCATAGGGTTCCTGGATTGGCTCTTAAGATATTCGCGGGTTAATCCTCTCCTCATTCCTTTCGTGTAGCGAGTTTTGAAATTCCCACACACACAGTCATTAAACATACAAACACATTCAAATCAAACTCAACCATTTTCGAGTGGTGTCGATGATGGACGTGGTATAACACTAGGATTTTAGACTAGGCTAGACAGGAGTTTAGTTGCGGCTAAACGTAGGTTGTCGAGGTTATGTAGTTAGGGGGACAGACACGATTATTTAGGTTTATGTGGCAGGCAGGTATCTGAAATTCGTATGATTACAAATAGTTACGTTGTTTCCTTCTCACTCTTGAAATGCCTAAATAGTTATAAAACTATCTAACAAACTAAATATTTTTTTGATTGTGGCTGTTTTGATCTTTCTTTTCTTGATCGTATATCATGTTGGTTGGCCTACCTAACTTTACATTAAATGACAAACATATTCTAAATTCAAAGAAACTAATTTATATATAAAATATCTGGATGAACATCAATATGGTTACGGAATAAAACTTAAGAGACGGGTAGGTGCAAATAAAAATATCCCGTAACCGATCGGCCAGCGTGTTGGACTGATGGATGAGAGATATCACAATATCAAATCCCTTCTGGACGTGAGCTCTAGCACGGGCCCTCCTTTATAAAAACATGTAATCGAAATGCCTTTTAAAAATGCTTATTTACTTGGAATTTATTCTAATAAGTACGGACTCGATAATTATCAATATGTTTATGTCACTTATATTCATCACTGGCTGGGGAACCTCATGACGATACTGTTTAACCGAAACCACTCTAAAAAGAACTTTGGGTTATTACTATCACAACGTCTGCAATCCTACCCATAGACGATCACCCACTACTTTGGACAAATCATCTAAGTGGGATACTCGCAATCGTTGGTATTAGAATCCGTCCAATTGGAGAAATATTCCAATAAAAATGCGTGAGGGTTAAATTCCGTCTGACATTAAATTAATGGTTAGCTGGTTATATCTTTAAATTTACTAATCATAGAATCGTTCGGTTAACTCGTAGGGTTTATTTATATTATTTCAAAACTGTTGAATCCACTAGTTACCTATAATTATCACAAACGGAAAGTCGGAGGATCAACAGGTTATTTCAATAGCAGTACCTAGCTAGGTACTTACATATTTTATAATGTTAATTATATACAAGCCGCGCCACGAATAGAGTACGTTGGGCGACGTTTTGGCGGGAATTACTGCGCGTATGAACAGATGTTGAAGGGTGACTACTGCGCATTCAAGGTGACCGCTCACAACGTGTGGCGCTACGGATATATATATACCTATGGGTCGGCAGAAACCCTACCTACGAAGCCAGGGTTCGAGTCCCGGTGGGGACAAGTGTTTGTCCGGAGAGTGCGGATGTTTGTACTCTGGTCATGGTTGTTTTTCTGTCTGGGTTTAGTATTTGTCTATATATTTACGTGTTGTCTGGTGCTCAGGATGCGGGGAGTCCTGGTTTGGGGCTGGAACAATGGGTGTGGATAGTGTCCAAAGTATTATTATGTATCTGGGAAACCAAAAGATAGATAATGATTCGAAGAATTCTTATTAGATACTTAGATATCTACCTTAGTTAAAAGAATAAGGTGTTGTGGTTGTGATTCTGCCTACAATACGAGTGATCACGAGTTCGATTCCCGGCCGAGGACAATAGGATCAGAGTATGTGCCTATGTATAAACGCAATGTATGTATAGTTTGTGTATTCTTTATGAGGGGAAGTAATGCGATGTTTTAATTAGGAAGTTTAATAGGAAATTCGTTTAATTAAATACCTATCTTTGTGAGATACTTTCGTTAGCCACTAGGTACCTAAATATATGTTTGGTAGGACACGAATTGACATTGGCATCTGACGTCATAGGGGTATGACGAAATGAATGTAGGTATTAAATACGATTATGGAATTAACAATGCCTCGATAGATATCACGGGTTGTTGATTGAGCAGTTATAGGCATTGAACTACTAGCTCAATGGATATAGGTACCTATCTATAGGTACATGGTTAGATAGAACGTTAGATTGAGGTTTCTAAGTTAATTACCTATGTAGAATAAGTACCCATACTTACTTATGTGTGGAAAGGAAGATATATTTTTATTGTTTTTAAACCATGTTTCCGGGAGTACCTACCTATAATATAACGTGGGATATTCGATTTAAATATATATATATTTATATATAAATAACTAGGTAATAAAATAATAGAATATTATGGGGTTCTCAATAGGGTATACTTATGTTTTACTAACATTTTATTCCTTATTTATTTACTCCTATCCCTCTCCCTGTTAATGTCTGTTATTTAAAGGAATTTATTTACTTCTCGTATTAAGTGATATCTGTCCTTATATACTCTATTTTTACCTGAATCCTAGATAAAGTCAGTCAACTGTCACATTATTCATATTTATGTTGAATGAAATTGAGAGTTTGAATTAATATTCAATTTGTGGTTATTCCAGCGACGTGGAATGAAGTTTGAAACATTAATAAAGCACTACATTGTAGTATTTGGAGTCAATGAGACTATAAACTTATTGAAAGTAGTTACTGAGTTGACTAATTTCTGCAACAACGTTTTCAATTTGATATGTTCGACTCGATGTCGAGAATTCAGAGTTTAAATAAACAAACCTGCAATTCTCGTCTTAACTGAATGATGATAAACGTTCAATTTCCCTAGACCTTGTATTGCAATCATGGAAGGCGGTCATGCTTAATTTTATTAATACAATAGTTATTAATTAATTACCTTTGATCAAATTATGGAATAAGCCGTCGCAAAGCCACCGCCAATGTTCACATAACGCCAGAATGAAGCAATAGAAGTACGGAAATTCACAGTTATGCTCTATTCAGATGTGCATATTTATATTACTATACGGATACATATACTTATATCTTCGCACTTTACGAAGTAACAATATCATGTTTGGATCTGCTGATGGTAGATTGAAGGTCAATTCATTAACCTTACTTACGCACTTCAATGGATGTGCAGAAATATTTTATACTTCATGCTATGCTATTGTGCATTACTAAAAGACAAATAAGTCTTTATAGAAACACATAAAGTGTAACATAAACAACCAGTGAAACTTCATTGTGTATGTTTATAGTTTTCTATATGTGGAAGAATATTTAATATAATCTTACTACATAAATATCAGATATTGACTGATGAGACAGTTGAATGTCATTCACAAACTATAATCCCATCCTGATCGGTCATACCCCATCCCAATCCGGTGAATCTATGACTAAATCCAATTTAGAATACTTATACGCTACTCTTTTTATAAACGAGTATCAGAACTACAAATTAATTGGTTTCGTAGAATTATCTGGGTAGAAGACCGAATCAAGTGGTAGGGGTTTCTTCTCCAAAATTTTATGAATATAAAATTTTCCTTTTATTATTTTAATATTTATCATTTTTTATTTCATTTTAGTCAATACTCAAAATATACTATGACATTTTATTATATGAATTTGCTTTATAAGGTTATTAATCATTTAATGGATATTAATCTGTATCATTCTTGTTAGTGGGGACATATTTAAGTATATATCTTTTATTTAAATTTAAAATTACTAAATATTCAATTTAAAACATTCCTTGTTTAAAATCTATTGTCAAAGTTGACAGCACTTCTTACTCATACCTCTAGAATTAGGGTTACTGGTTTCACAAGTAGTAGGAGTTCTAATTTACTAGACGATCTATTTTAATTTGGCCATCACAATTAATAAGAGACTGCGTTAAAAAGAAGGGTGGACTAAATAGAAAGGGGGGATGTTACAGCTGTTATCCACGGTTTATCAGCATCCAACCTCTCTACCACCACACAGCGGTGAGATTGCGGCCTTGTGGAGTTCGGCAATTTCACTGGAACTAAAACCTGTGACCTTGGTTGAAGAATGGTTCTCCTGGTACAGTAAACATTTCCATTTGCTCCACCTTGTAAAGGAATCTCATCAACTCCAAACTTTAGAACTCCAACCTTCAAGTCGATTTTACAGTCATGTCTCCTCATAAAATCCAATCCATTAATGCAGTCGTTGACGATGTTAGCAACGATCATTTTATGCCAGTATTATTTTTCACCTATTTTCACAGCTAACTCTCGTTCTCCTTGGACGGAAATGTACTGGCCGGTAGCAGTTTGCAGCTGGAGATGCCTAGGTCGGACTAGATGATCTCTGGTCAGGTGTCTCAGTAGCCGAGAGCTGATCACAGTCCGAGAAGCTCCGGTGTCTATGGTAAGGAGACATGGTATTCCACAGATTTCTCCATTGACAACCAGACTATTCCCTTCGTTTGCCTGTGAGATCATAATTGGGACATTTCGACCGCCAGCCAGTACTCGTCCCATAGTCCTGGCTTTTATTCGTTTCCCTGTTGGGGCTCTGACTCCACAGAGCCTATTTTCCTCGCCATTGGAGCGGGGTCTCTGACCCTCCTAGTCCTTTTTGGACAGCCTGACTGCAGGTGACCACGTTCTCCACAATGGTAGCAACGTGGCCCAAATTCGCGGCGGGAATCTACTGGCTTCGTAGTCGACACTTCTCGCACCCTGAAAGGCCTGGATGAATCCTGTCGTACAGCTTCCACCTCGAGAGCGTGGGCTACTGCATCCTTTAGGCTGCCATGATGTCCCAATCGCACGGCTGCCCTCACTTCCAGATCCCGGATCCCATCGATGAAGGCCTGCACCAGCATACTGTCCACAAAGGATGCTGACGTACGTTGATAGGCCTTCCTAACCAACTTCTCGATTTCCAGGGCCCACTGTTGTAAGGACTCGTTACGTCCTTGTGTCCTGTCCTTTAACTGAGCACGGTACACGTGCTCCAGGTGACTGTCACCGTATCGTGCCTCCAAGGCTTCTAGAAGGCGGTCGTACGTCCGGTCGTTTTCTAGAGCCTCTAGTATGGTAAGAGCCTCGTCGCGCAGCGCCAACGTCAGTGCTGTCCTGGCTTGCTCCTTACTCCAACCATTAGCCTGGGAAACAGACTCGAACTGCAGCTTATAGGCAGTCCACGATGAGCTACCGTCAAAGGGAGGCACTTTGATCCTGCCGCCTCCGGACACCGATGCGTCGGGAACATAGGTACTTGGACCATTAGCCACTTTGATCTCAAGTTTTTGGAGACGGCTCTCACAGGTCTCAATTTTTTTATCGACATCATGGACTCGACTCTCTAGTTTTTCATCCATATCGGCCAGTTTTTCCTGGACCTCGAACAACTCTCTCTTCCATTCGGTCGTGGACTCATGTACCTCACGAAGCATTCGTGCCTGTTCCTCCTGTTTTCGCGACTGTTCCTTTAGCTCTCTCGCTTGTTCCTTTAGGAGGACGAAGATAACGTTGAGGTCTACTCCTTGTGCAGCTGGAGCAGGTGATTCCGACGTACCAGGCGTCGAGTCTCCAGACCCAGACGTTTGGCTTCGCGTCGTCACTCCTTTTGGCTCGGTTTCTCGTGGCATTAACGGCATTTTCTATCCCACTTCTGACAACAAATGTTACGAGCGTGGGGTTCGTATTTGATAGAAAAGCACGAATTAATCCACTAAATAAAACACTCACTTTATTACCCAAATTACGCACTTACAATTCACACGAACTGTACTTAAAATCCACTAATTAAAACACACACACTATTTCACTAATTATGCACTCACTATTCACACGAAGAGTCTTTCTCTCCGATTATTCTTGTACTAGCACTCGATCGCAGTTAAAATGAAACTAACTCGTGCTTGGTGATCTTCTCACACCCCTTCCAGGGTGCGGGGTTGCGGTCCCGGGGCAATGGCCCCCTTCCGCGGAGTCTTCCGCTGGCCGTGACTACGGCCAGGTCATTGGGTGGCTGAGGTGTTCTTCGGGTTGTGTGGCCTCAATCCAGGGGTGCTGCCGGCTCGGCAACCAGGTCTCGGGGTAGGCGGCGACGGTCAGGCAGGCGCGCGTGGTATGGCGCCAGGTCTCGCAGGAGCGGGTGTTGAGAGCCGTCCGCTCGTGCGAACATGTTCGTTTCCAGCCTCTGGTAAAACTTGTCCAGTGTCTCCAATCCTAGGTCCCATGCGATCGTTGCGTTTCTCACGTAGCGAGGCGCGCCGACGATGGTACGCAAGGAGTGGTGTTCTTGGGCCCGGAGTCTCTTCTTGTTGGACTCCGAGCACAGGGCGTACCATGCCGGCGAGGCATACGTGAGGCGGGACCTGATGTACGTTTTATAGATCCCGAGCTTCGACCGCAGGGGGAGGCCGGAGTCCAGGAGTGGACGAAGTTTTGCCCATGCAGCCCGGACCTGGTTTACGACGTTGTCGACGTGGGTCTTCATCGTGAGCCGGCGGTCTATGGTGACCCCCAGATACTTCACTTGGTGCAGCCACCCAATTTCCTTCCCTTGGAGTTGGAGTGGTGGTGGCAGGTTGCTCTGGCCGGTGATCATCGCCTGCGTCTTCCCGACGTTGACGGAGAGCCTCCATTTGGCCAGACATTTAGGCAGGGTGTCCAGCGTGCGTTGCATTTTGACGGCGGCGTGGGGTGCTTTGTAGGACGACGCATAGTATGCTGCGTCGTCAGCGAAGAGGGCCAGCTGTACACCAGGGCCAACTGGGATGTCATCCGTGTATCGGGAGTAGTAGGCGGGTGAAAGACAGGAACCTTGAGGGACGCCGGCTTCGATGGGGCGGGCTTCTGACACGGCGTCTTCCACCACCACTCTGTAGTGGCGACTCCGTAGGAACGAGGCCACGACGCGGGTGATTCGTCGTGGAGCTGGGGACGTCGACAGCTTGTACAGCAACCCCTCGTGCCATACTCTGTCGAACGCCTTCTCCATGTCCAGGAGTACTGCGACGGTGTATTCTTTCTTATTCCGACAGACCGTCATGTCGTTCAGTACCCTGGTGAGCTGGAGCGTCGTCGAATGCTCTGGCCTGAAGCCGAACTGTTCCGGGCGAGCTTAGATGTGTGGCAGCAGTCTTCCTAGCAGCAGCTTCTCGAACACCTTTGATATGGTGCTCAGGAGGGTGATGGGCCGATAGCTCTCGGGCTTCTTGACATTCTTGCCCGGCTTGGGGAGCATTATGACCAGGCCTTCCTTCCATGTACTAGGGAAGTGCCCCGTGCGCATGATGCCGTTAAGTGGCGGCAAGTTGCGCAGCGCCATGTTGGTGATTCGGTCTGCGCCCGGGGCTTTCCTGGGCTTGGTGCGCCTGATCGTTCGCAGGACTTGGCCGGGCGAGAAGAAGATGGGGTCCTCTTCAGGAGCTATCGGCGTCGCGAAGTAGTGCCGCAGGTGTTCCTCCACTGCTGCTACGTGTTCGGCGTCGTCGGTGGGGTTCGGCTTGAACTGCCTCTCCAGGCATTCGGCGAAAATTTCAGCTCGGTCTTTTGCTCTGAATATCGGGAAGCCGTCGCTGCCCAGCAGCGGTCGAACAGGAGCCGGGGTGGCCGACAGCTGCCGGCATAAGCGATGCACGGAGGGGACGTGATCGCCTATGGACTCGATGTGGCGTTCCCAAGATTCTTCGGCGTGGTCGGCAAGGCATCTTTTGGTGGTGGCCGTCATGGCGTTGAGGCGGGACTTTAGAGATGGGCACCGGGTTTGTTGCCATAGCTTCCGGTGACGGCGCTGTTCGCAGATGAGTGCCTGAATCTTCGCCGGGAGGGGTTGGGGTTTCCTCCGGCTAGAGACGGTGTGCGAGGATGTGTCGAGCGCGTCCTGGATCTTGCTAGTCAACTCTGAAGTCAGTGCTTCGACGTCTTCTGGCTGTGTGGCTGTCCGGGTGGTGGGGTTTTCGGCGAGTGCGGCCGAGAAGGAAGCCCAGTTGTACCGTCGACGGGGCGCTGGTGGCGAGACTCTTGTTGGCAGATCCGCAAAGACGAGGAGAATGGGTCTGTGATCCGAGGGGAGGTCTGGCAGGACTTCCTGGCTTGGCTGGGTCCGGATTCCTTTGTAGACTACGATGTCGATGATGTCCCCAGAGCCGTCCGGGTTGTAGTGAGTCGGCTCATAGGGTCCGATGACATCGTAGTCGTGGCTCACGGAGTCGGCGAGGAGTGCGCGGCCGGCGGCGCACACTTTCGAGGAGTTCCAGTGTGGGTGCTTGGCGTTGAGGTCTCCGGCGATGAGCGTCGGTTGCGGCGACTCCAGCAGTCCCCGGAGCTCCCTGGGATTGAGTCTCTCACCGGGGGGGTGATAGGGCATAGAGTCGCACAACGTTGCCGGCGACCTGTACTTCGACGCCAAGGACGTAGATTATAGTGTGCTCCTCGAAGTCGATGGGTTGGTGGACGATACTCCTTTTAACCAGGATAGCCAGACCTCTGTAGGCAATCCCCTGCGGGGATCGCTCGTCCTTGCGGTAGGTTGTGTAGCCGGGGAGGGTGAGCTTCATCTTCACGGTGAGGTGGGTTTCGCTAACCAGCATGACGTCGACTCGGTACTCTCGCAGGAAGGTGTTCAGCAGCTGCTTCTTTCCTTTGAGTGACTGGGCGTTCCAGTGCACAATCCTTAAGGAGTCAGCCATCAGGGCAGATGTTCGGCGATACTCCTTAGGACTGCGGGATCTTAGAGTGCTTTGATGAGTGCTGCGACAAGATCTCTCGGCGGTTCGTTCTCCGGTGGAGGTGGTGGTGCTGCGGCTCCTTTCTCCTCAGCCGCTCTCGGTACTTCGTTCTTCTTTCCCCCCCGCTTCCGTTTGCGCTTGGGTAGGGGCGCCTGGCGCGGTGGCCGGGTTGGCCTCCGCCATGAGTGATGAGGGCGCCGACTCCTGCACAGTTGGGGGTTTGGGGGGGGGGGCGGCTGCGTCTTGGGGCCACCGGTGCGGGCCGCTGGACCGGCCTTCTTGTTTCGGCTCTCTTGCCGGAATACAGGGCACGACGTGTTGTTTGCCGTGTGCGGGCCTCCGCAGTTGGCACACGTCGGCGGCATCTCTCTAGGCCGGTCGCAGTCCGCGGCGGGGTGCGGTCCTCCGCAACGCACGCAGGCCTGGGGGCGTTGGCAGTTGTGGCTGCTATGCCTAAACTTCTGGCATCGGTGGCATTGAGCTGGTCCTTTCTTCCCGCGCCACGCCTCGATCTTCACGCCGGGCATAAAAAGTAGCTCGTCTGTATCGTACAGACTGGCTGTTATACCCGGCGTCTTCTTCAGCTGGGCGTGGAAAATGCAGCCCGGTCTGCCCTTCCGTGCCCGAATCTGTTTGACAAAGCTGGCCTCGTAGCCGCGCTCTGCCAGCGCGGAAGTGATCTCTGCGGGCTCAGTGTTTGCCGGCAGCCCCCGGATGGCAATCTTCAGGCTCCTTTCGGCGGGAAGCGAGTAGGAGTACCAGTGCACCCCTGTGGTCTTCTCCAACGTCGAGAGGTACGACTGGACACACCGGTATTCCTCGTCATCTGCAGGCGAAAATCGCACACCCTTTTGGTAGGGGCGCGCGTTCGGGACCCTCTTCAACCGCTGCTGGATTTCGCGGAAGTGGTGGACCCAGTTCGGGAGGGTCTCCACCACTATAGGCGGGTAGCGCGGCTTGGAGGGCGGTTTCGTGACGGCCACGCCCGTAGCGGGGGCACCGGGTGGCGGCGGGGCGCCTGCGGTAGGCGACGCGGCAGGGGGCGCACTAGCGGGCACAGCGGGGGGTGCGGCGGGCGGCGGGCGGCGGGCGGCGGGGGGCGCGCTAGCGGGCGCGACGAGTTTCGTGACGGGGGGCGCGGGCGCGGCCTGCACTCCGTGTGTGTGCGGGATGGGGCGGGGGGGCTCGCGTTCGCGGCGGACTGATTCGCGACGGTCGCCAGCGCGGTGGGCTTGGGCGCGTATGCGGACGCGGCCGCCGCGTACGAGGCGGCCAGCGGCTCCGGCGATAGCCGCGGCATGTCGAGGCCTCGGGGCTGCGGGGGAGTCGGTGACGGCGAGGGCTCCAGCAGCGCTCGCTGTTGTGGTTCTTTTATCTTGGTAAAAAATAATATTAAGGTGAAACAATTGAAAGATGTTCTTGCACTTACTGTTGAAAGTCAAATGGAGGTATCCTATTTTGAGGTAAGTAGCCATATAATTGTTTGTGTTTACAGACCTCCGAGGGATGAAAAAGGCCATGGAAATTTCGAAATATTTGATAAATTTATGGAGGAAGCCCTTACTCAACTTTTTAATAAAAAGTTTACTTGTTTGTGGCGATGTTAATGTAGATTTGCTTGAAGATACAACAATTAAACAAAGATTATAACTGTATTCAAATAATTTAATTTATGTCGTGTATTTTTAGTGCCGACTAGAATAACACTTACCAGCCAAAGTTGCTTAGATAACGTTTTTTGTGACGGTGCATTCAACATGTAAAAATGTAATTAACTGCTTACCGTCCGGTCCCAGCACTCAAACAGTTTCATTCTCGCCTATCACATCCATAGGCTAGAGACGTATACCAAAAATTTCGTTATAAATTTGCCAGTACCGGATTTTAATGAACAGAACCCAAATCAAATATATTCAGACTTCTTCAATATTATTCAAACAGAATTCAATAACGTTTTTAAATTAAATAAAATCAATGACTACAACGGTATATCTAAATTTAATGACTGGGCAATGTTGGGAATTCGTAAAAGTAGAGTTATCTTGTATGACCTTTATGAACAAAAAACCGATAACATTGATAAAAAAATTCATGACTATGTTAAACAATATTGCAAAATTTTCGAGTTGGTTTGTAGAACGCAAAAACTGTACAAATTAATAGTACAAAATTCAAATAATAGAATGAAAACAGTATGCAAACTGGCAAAGTTATACCAAGGGACAATGATTTATATGTAATAATGTTATTGTTCTCAAAGAATAACAGTAATTGGTTCGTAGCTGGTACGTAAATATTCAGATTAATCATTCGTCACAAGAGGACAACCCTAACGTTACGCGATAGAAAGAAAGGAAACTTGTAGGTGAATATCCGAAGTTCAAGCGCCGCACTGTGCAGGATGAATTACACTTTATTGCGTTGTAGCAAGAGTCGCTATTTAGTTGAATGCTTTTTCGGAGAGTCCAATCTGTTCCTAACTCTTTATTGATCTGTGGTCGTGGTAGGTAGGTATTTTCTCAGTAGTGGTGTTTGCTCTGCTCATTTGAAGAAAACTACTGAGAGTCCCGGAAGTAAACTATGCACTGTCAATTAGATTAAGCTGGTCCTTTGAGTGTATAAACTCGATTTTAAATTAAATAGTTACTTGTGTTCTGGATGGTTCCTTTTTATTATGGCTGGCGGGCACGACGACGCAGTTAATGTAAGTAGAGCTTGTCTAGTTTGAAATGTCGCGCCCCACCACTGACTCATATATATGTTACGGCTAAAGCTAGGTGTGAAACTAAACTTAAGTTTAGCCGGCTAGTCATTTAAGATTAATTTCGAGCCTCGGCTAATGTCCGAAATAATGTTCATTGCGATAAATGATTTCAACATTAATCGGCTAAACTGCAGTTAAGCCTCGACGCTGTTGAGGCTAAAGATGGGTGAGAAAATATGGTTGACATTAGCCGACTAAACTGAAGTTGATTTTTCAGTATACCTAGGCTAATGTTGAAAAATTACCATCTCAATCTGGAAAAAGTGATGATAATGATGCGGTAACCGTAAACACTGCGGTAGTTTAGGTAAAGAATAAAGGGGGTGAGCGAAGCGAAGCCCCCTTTATCCTTCGTGTTAGGTTGAACATGTAAGAACAACCAAAAATACTTATACTCGTCTTATTATTGTTTTTGTTATTGTTACATGTTCAACCTAACACGAAAGATAAAGGGGGCTTCGCTTCGCTCACCCCCTTCGCTCACCCACTCTGGCACTAGGAAAATGGGGCTTCGCGGTTAGTAAACTAACCTAACCTATAACCTGGAAAAGATCCGCAGGAGAGTCGTCTGATGCTGCAGCCGCCCATGTTTTTCAGGAATCGATGAGTTCACGACACGGACACGACACGTTGACACGGCAATAGCTGTAACTAAAAGTTTTTCGTAACTACCTACTCTCGGTGTTTGTTTGTGCGGATTCACACACTCGCCGCCCCCGCTCTTCTCTCTTCGGCTCTTCTCCCCGCCCGTCGTGTGCTCACTGCGCCCGCAGTGACGTCATCGCATCGCGGCTGCCTACGTGCTTCTAAAGCTAGAAGCGCAGGACACGTCGCGGTGCCGCCACCACCACCCACGGACCGACCCCAAACGGACAGGAGGAAGGAGAAGAAGGAGAAGGACACGCCCGTCTCCGGAGTTGACCCTACGCAGCACCTGTGGTGTTGATCGACTGCTCGCCGGCACTTCACTGGGCCTCCTCGGATTTATTCGAGGTCTCACCCGGTGGAGGAAGACCGCGTTAAGTCGGCACCACAGAGCCTGCATAACTCCGGAGAAGTAAGAGGAAGACCCCGTTGTTAAAAACAAGATGAAGAGAAGCCGAAAGCCGGAGGACCCTCCCCCCCCGCCCTCCGACGAGCCGGATCCGCCTGATGTGCGGATCCAAATCGACCGACGACGGCGCCGTGTAATTCAAGTCGTGAAGCGCGACATATTTACCGGCGAGACGTTCGACCTCGCCGGCAATCTGCTCACCCGAGGAGAACACGGCGCCACCTCCAGCCCCATCACGGGCACACCGACCCACGAGGGGGGCAGGGAAGAGTTCTTCCGCCCCCCCCCCCGACTCACCAACTGAATTCCCGGCCGAGGTGCCGGCGAATGAAGACGCAGCCCGCAGAGCCGCGGCAACCGCCCTGCTCGCCTCCTTATCGCCGCCACCACCGCCGGCGATGAAAAAAAGCCCGGTGCGGCCGACGCTGCCGACGAAGTTCCCCAACCTCAACCTGGGGAACGCACCGGGGGCCGTCCCGAGGCCCCCTAACCCGCTCATACGGGTGCTACAGGGGTCTGCGCAGACAGAGTCGCGCGACCCCAGTATTAGCAGTGAGTGGGCGGAGCCAGCGTTGGCCACGCCCCCCGTCGCACCAACCGCCGACACACCGAACCCGGACTCAACGGAAGAAGCCGAGATGGTTGAAATACCACAAGCCACGCCCCCAAGCGGGGTTTCTTACGCCGCGGTCCTGGCGCAGCCGCCGAAGCCCCAATCGCCGCGACCCACCACACCACCAGCGACCGCCACCGGTGAGCCCAAGCCGAAGAGGAACCATCCGCCAATCGTCGTGGAGAACCTGCCAGCCTGGGCTACACACTTTGCCCGGCTGAAGGAAGCCCTAGGCCATGCCCCCAACGCGCGACCCTTTGGAAAGGGGGTCCGCTTTACGCCGCAGAGCCCGGAAGAATACCGGCAAATCATCCGGTATCTGGACGAGGCGGCCCGCGCCGACAAGACCATCTCATGGTTTTGTTACTCTCTGGACGCGGACCGCCCCTTCAAGATTGCTATCCGAGGGCTCCCGGCAACCACCCTGCCCGAAGAGGTCGCCGCAGCGCTGGCCAGCGTAGGCTTCCCGACGCAGCATGTCCGACAGATTCCCGGCCGGATGGGCCGCGCCGGCTGCCTGTTCTTCGCCCTGCTGGCGGAGAAGCAGACCCCCGGCAGTATCGAGAGGCTCTACAGGGTGAAGGAGCTGCTCTGCATGCCGGGCATCACCATCGAGGGATGGCGCGGCCCAAAGGGGCCCTCGCAGTGCCATCGATGCCAGTCGTTCGGCCACTCATCGACCAACTGTCGCCGCCCTGTACGCTGCTTGCGATGTGGAGAAGGGCACGCAGCTACTGACTGCCAGCGGCCAAAGTCAGAGGCCGCCACCTGCGCAAACTGCGGCCAAGGCCACCCGGCCAACAGCCGCCGATGCAAGGCGCTGAAGGAGGAGGCGCGCAAGCGCGGCATCACTATCGCGCCGCCACTGCCGCCCCAACAACAGCGCCCCAAGAAGACCGCGCGCCCCACGACCCGCCCGGCTGCCCAACCCGCGGCCCGCTCGGCTGCCCAACCCACGGCCCACACGGCTGCCCAACCCGCGGCCCGCACGGCCCCTCAACATGCGACCCAGGTCGCTAAACAACCCGAGGCCCGCCCCGGCCCCTCTACACACCCAGATGTGGAGCCGCTGGGGTCACCAGTGTCGCCGCCGATAAAGCGCCCCCGCCTTGCCCAGCCGGGCGAGACCAAGGGCACCACAATAAGAACGCCAGCCAACCCGCCCACCACCCGAGGCGAAGAGGCGAAGCCCCGAAAGAAGCGGGGCAAGAAGCGCCGGAAAAAGAAGAAGGCGCCGGAAGAGCCCGCCGCCGAGCCGCCACTTGAGCCCGCCCAACCTGCGAGCCACCCCCCACTGCCAGCCCGCCCCCGCCCACGGGAGCCGGCAGCACCCGCAGCCCTATCCACGGAGCGCCAGGAGGCTCCACTCATGGCCGCGCTGCTCGACGCCATCGACCTTATCAGCGCGGCCATACAGGCGATCGTGGATAGACGCGATCCGTTGCTGCCCCTACTGCGGGGGTTATCCACTTTAAAGGCCACAATCTCGTCCGGACACAATGCCTAAAGATCTAAGGCTTGTGTACTGGAACCCGGACGGGATCACCAGCAAGACGACAGACCTGAGGCTACTCGTGCAGGAGCATGATGTGCATGTCGTGCTTCTGTGCGAGACGAAGCTGCACCCCAGCCGAGAGCTCCGACTGCCCAACTTCTTCGTGTACCGCCGTGACGAGTTATCTCCGAGGGACGTGCCGTACAGAGGCACGGCGGTCCTCGTGAGACGGGATCTCGTCCACGAAGAGTTGGAGCTGCCCGCCTTCAAGACGACGCGGTCCATAGGCGTCCGTCTGAAGACGGCCGACACGGAGCTCAAAGTCTTCGCAGCCTACAAGCCTCCCGGCGACGTCCACCATTTCCACCCGGAAGACATCCGAGCGATGATGGAAGGAGCGACCCCCACACTGGTCGCAGGCGATCTCAACGCCAAGCACCACCAGTGGGGGTCCCACAGCATCAACTCCGCCGGAAGGGCCCTACAGGAAGATGCTGAGAACTCCAACTACGAAGTTCTCAGCCCGGGGGCCCCGACACACTACCCGACGAACCCCATGCATCGCCCGGATGTACTAGACGTCGCCCTGGTCAAGAACGTACAGTTCCCCATCGCCATCGGGGAGCTGTACGACATCGACACCCCCCACCTGCCTATCTTGCTGGTCCTCTGGGTGGAGGCCGATCTCACGTCGGCACCGCGTCCAAGAACGAAGACGGACTGGCACAAATACCAGCTGGAATTGAACACAACGCAGCTCCCCGGCGGTGTCTCTACCAAGGAAGAGGTAGAAGCCGCGGCAGTGGCCATCAACACAGCCATCACCACCGCTCAAGCCGCAGCCACCACCACCAAACCACCGCCGGTTTAGCGGAAGGAGAGGCTCCCTCCACACCTCCGCAAGAAGCTGGACCTCAAGCGCCGTCTTCGTCGAACCTGGCACCACACGCGCTGCCCTGTGATCAGGGCGGAGATCAACCGGCTCGGAGAAGAACTGCGCGCGGGCATCATCGAGCTGAGGGGACAGTCCTGGGAACGCACCATTGACCAGGCCTCCCAAGATGACACCGCCCTTCACCGCCTGAACCGCAGCCTGACGTCAACTCCCGAGCCGGTCTGCCCCATGTTTGATCACACGGGCAGGTGCCGCTACGCTGCACGAGATCGAGCCGCCATCCTGGCCGACCACTTCACTGGGCAGTTCCAGCCCAACCCCATCGCTGACTACGAGCACAACGCCGCTGTTGTGGAGCGCGTAGAGCGCTTCCTGGCGGTCCCCGCGCCTCCCCTCGCCGGCGACTACTTCATGTCGCCCCGCGAAGTCCGGAAGGTGGCCCTGAAGCTGAACCAGCGGAAGGCCCCGGGCCCGAACGGAGTCGTCGCGGGGGCCCTAGTACAGCTGCCAAGGAAAGCCGTCGTCTCGCTGACGCGGCTGTTCAACGGCATCCTGCGCACCGGTCACTTCCCCGCCCTCTGGAAGGAGGGCAAGGTGATCGTCATCCCCAAGCCGGGGAAGGACAGAAGACACCCGGGAGGCTACCGCCCGATCACCCTGCTGCCGCATATCGCCAAGCTGTTTGAGCGCCTGCTGTTACGGAGAATCCTGCCCCACATCCAGCTGAGGGCAGAGCAACATGGCTTCCGTGACAGCCACAGCACGACGCTCCAGTTGGCGAGAGTCCTACACTACCTGGCGTCGGAGCTGAACAGGGGCCGATACACCGTCGGGGTCTTTCTTGACATCGAGAAGGCCTTTGACCGAGTGTGGCACGAGGGGCTCCTCTTCAAGCTCCTGGACGCAGGTGTGCCCCCAATGATCGGGCAGATCGTGGCCTCCTTCCTGGAAGACCGGCGGTTCTTCGTCTCGGTCGAGAATGCACACTCCCAGACGAAGGCCATCAGCGCAGGAGTCCCGCAAGGCAGCTGCCTTTCGCCGGTGCTCTACGCGCTCTACACCAATGACATCCCCACACTCGAGGGCCATCTCGAGGAGGGGGTGGAAGACGTCGTGCTCGCCCTCTACGCGGACGACAGCGCATACTTCGCGTCGTCGCGCAAAATTGAGCTCGCCTGCAGGAAGATGCAGCGACTCCTGGACCTGCTGCCGCCCTGGCTGGACAAATGGCGGACCGCGGTGAACGTCGGGAAGACAACAGCCCTGTTGACCACCCGCTCCCGCCGTCCGACCCCGCTACAGCTGAGGGGCCGGGACATCGAGTGGCAATCGACGGTGAAATACCTCGGTTGCAACATCGACTGCTCGCTGCGCATGGTCCCGATGGTGCAACACTGCATCAACCGGGCCAAAGCCGCGCGGGCAATGCTCCGGCCTGTCCTGTCGTCCAGCCTGCCTCTGAGAGCCAAGCTGCGGGTGTACAAGGCCTATGTGCGCTCGCGGCTCACCTACGCGGCTCCAGCATGGTACGCCCTGCTGTCGAAGACCCAGAAGGCACGGCTGCAGCGGTTCCAGAACATCTCCCTGCGGGTGATCACAGGAGCCGGGCAGTACGTGCGCAACACCACAATCATGAGGGATACCCGGATGCCCACCGTGGAGAAATTCGTCGCGCGGCTGGCACGGCGCATGTACGACTGCGCCGACAACAGCCGCCACGCACATCTCCACGACATTGCTCCGCATCACGCACGTCCGCCTGAAGGCAGACCACTCCCAAGAGAGTTGCTGCTCATCCCACTGTCGCCAGTGTAAGCCCGCAGAAGAGGGCGAAAGCACGGCACAGTGGAGAAGAAGAAGCTCCCGCACCGTTGTCGCCAGTGTATGCCAATAGACGGCGAAAGCACAGCACAACGAAGACCACGCGAGGCCCCTGACAAGTAGGGGCCACCCAAGACCGGGGGGGACGTTACCCCCCGAGTTGACGCCGCGGGCATGAGGCAACCATAAGTCCTCGACCCCGCAACCGTAGTGGTTCTCGCGCTCCGCGCGAGAACACACTCCGCAGACCACACGGACCCCCTTCGCTCACCCACTCTGGCACTAGGAAAATGGGGCTTCGCGGTTAGTAAACTAACCTAACCTATAACCTGGAAAAGATCCGCAGGAGAGTCGTCTGATGCTGCAGCCGCCCATGTTTTTCAGGAATCGATGAGTCAATTTACATCGCACGTCGTTGAAGTTATAATCACTGTTTGTTTATAATTGCGACCGTATCTACACAAGGATGGTTGTGTTGAATCAGCGTCAGCATCAAATCTGTAACCTTGGCTGTAGGCAGTCCATGATCTCGTACGTCATATGTACGTGCGTGCTCTTCACTCTTGAGTGAATATTAAGTTGTCGATTGATGAAATTTGCGTGCCTAAAAACCTTGAGATTTGGCAACATAGGGCACATCTTGTACACCAATCGTTTATATATATATATATATATAAACGATTGGTTCAATCAATTCAACGAATATTGAAATCATCCAGGAAGAACATCGCACGAAGAATAATCAAATCACTGAAGAGAGAGGAAAATGAGACTTTATATATATATATATATATAAAGTCTCATTTTCCTGTTCCTCAGTTCAATGAGACTTTATATATATATATATATATATATATATATATATATATATATATATATATATATATAAAGTCTCATTTTCCTCTCTCTTCAGTGATTTGATTATTCTTCGTGCGATGTTCTTCCTGGATGATTTCAATATTCGTTGAATTAGGTATATCGATGATGTTTCAATACTCTTCTGGGGGCTGGAACGGCTTCCTATGTCTTGAACTTGAAAAGCTGCTTGCTGTGAATGAATTTGCCGACGCGTTCGTTTCTGCTGGTGCGAGCTCCATTTTGATAAATCAACAGTCAGCTGACTATCGGTTCATTGTTCTTACGGTAACTTGAGTTCGATGCGGGAAATCTTCAGTTGAAATTATTTATCTTTTGGCTTCTGGTCCGTTTTCAAATCTGATCCGGTCATGACTTGCTTGATGTCGTCTTGGTTTGGGTGGGGTCTTGATTATGGAGTTCTGCAGCGTGGTTTGAAATAGGTATGCAAACCAAAGTCGGGGCTCGGTGATCTTGGACGAAGTGCTTCTTGCTTGCACTTCTAAGGGTCCATGCTGCTATTACCGAAGATTGCTGATGTTCAAAAGCCGGGTCACCACTTTGCCAGAGGCAATTATAGAGTTAAGTAAAAGGGTTTCTGAAACCTATCGTGTGGGGTATCAAATTAAAGGGCTTCATAAGCCGGTTCTAAAAATATACTGCTTCATTACCTTTCGGTCGCCTGTTTCCTAAAAATCCAAGAAATCTTTTCAAAACATTCCAATTTTGGACTCCTCGAAGTAGGGAGACGGATTAGTAAAGAGGATCTTTAGAGACCATGAGAGTGAGTGAAATAGACTATAACTATTTTCGTGAAAAGTTGTATTTTAAATCGCAAAATGTAGTTTACAAAGTTATTGGTGCGGCTACTTTACTTCTTGATTTTGATTGAATCTAAAATACTTACCTAAAAAATGGGTTCACAGTCCTCCCTGTTATCGAGGTCTACTGCCCACAGGGCTACTAGTTTATATTTTCTCCGATCTTAGGTGCTCGCGTATTCCTAACGTTATTTTGAAACTATGTTTTCGCTGTCGGTATTTTAAATGCGGGGGTGAGGCAGGGCGCGCGAGGGGAAACGTCAGGCCTCTCCCGATAGTCGAACATTTCTGGCGTGACGTTGAGCCTGAAATGTCCGTGAAAATGGCTGATGCACATGCAAGTTATTGTACCTATGTAAACGTTTCTATTTAAAAATTATGTGGGTAAATCCCAGGAGAAAGGGTTTGAAAAAAAAAGTTTTTAAATGGCATATGAAATTTTTGGCATACTAACCGTAGAAATGTCATGATTTATGCGGCCAGTGATCAAACGGAAGTCGATCGATAGAGTTTTTTTAAAAACAAACGTGCGTAATTATGATTTTCTAAAACAACATGCTTTTCGAGAAATCTGACTTCAAAATGCGACAAAAACAACTTTTTTGCACTTTGAACTCAGATTTCCCGCATAGGATCTTTTCAAAAATTCATAATTACACACATGTGTTTCAATAATCTTCTCTATCTATGGACATCGGTTTCATCTCTGGCCGCAGATACCAAGATTTTTACCAACGGTACGACAGTCTCCATACAAAAATATTAGAACACTTTTGGTGTAGGTATTTCATATCTTCAACTAAAGATCGTCTTTTAAAAAGGCTTATGTTTAAACGATTACCAAAAAAGCACCTATTTTACTACCAAAAAAATTCGAAATGACTGCCAGAATTGATAAATGTCCACCAAATTGTGTTTGGATAAATGATCACCAAACTTATTTTTATGTTTTGTGTACTTAAGTTTATGTTTTAAGTATTTTTTTGTTTTTCTTACATGTTCAACCTAACACGAAGGATAAAGGGGGCTTCGCTTTGCTCACCCCCTTTACCCTTCACCTAAGCTACCGCAATATTTTGCCCTGATATTTTTTGCAACTTTTGGTGTTCATTTATCCATTTTGGGTAGGAAAAAAATGTTTTGGTGATCATTATATTTGTTGCATTTTAAAAATAAAATATATATAAGAAAAAGTTGTTTTATTTCTTAGAAACTGTTAGATAACCCACAACGACACTCCCCAGTAAGTAATCTCGATATGGAAGAGGGCGCCACCGCAGCATAAACAATGAGTTAGACAGCTCCTTAACTAAAAATCTTAAAATAAATCATAGACAAGTAAACTAGTGCAACATTCCTACACATTATGAAAACCATTGGTAAATTTCACAATTAGTGATAAAAACCAGTGAACTTATCAAGAAAACAGCAAAACAATAGTGGAGTGACGGTTACTTTAACAGAACAAAGTGAAAGTTATACCTATATAAAGAAACAAGAGTGCTTCAAAAATGTATCAAAACCAATTTTCTTAGACGAATTTCCTTAGACCGAAACCAGTACCTACCTGTTGTAAAGTCACTTTTTTTTAAAAAAGGTATGGGGGAGTTTCTTGCCGTTTCTTCTTAACCCCGAGGCCCACCTTCCGAAACGGTGTAGTCTTTTTTTTTATATAAAAAAAATTGACTTGTAGTTATAAGTAAGTATAATTTTGACGTTGAATAAGATAATTTATTTATTTAATTTCAATAAAAAAATGACTCTGACTCTGACTCTTTTCATCATTATTCACTGTGTAGGCAATTACGTGACTAAAACAGATTATAAAAATCGTTAACTTCTCAAATTGCGTGAACCAGTGTACAAAGTCCAAGTCTTGGAACAAAGGAGAAGTTGAACCATGCAGATACTGCATGCATAACCCAACAGAGTCTCCCCAGTGCACTTAAGATTTTCACCACAGGGCAGAGCATCGCTTGTGGCTCAGCGGTTAAGCCGGCGTGTCGGCGACTCGAGTTTTTGCTAAAACTCAAGAAGACAGGGTTCGATCCCGGGTGGTGGACTTTTCTAAAACCGACTTTTTCCTCACTACATGCTACCCTGGCGACATCTTCTGATAGAACATCCAAACAGAGGTTGTGCCATTAGAGCATAGGTGGACGTGACCAAAGATTGAACTACCAGAGGTCGCTAGCTAACCCACAATATGAAGTGTAAGGCATGCGTAAGATTTGTTTACCCCAATGAACTACTTACATGTACTATCTGTCGTGACGCATACCACCATAATTGTGGCAACATCTCAAGTGCAAATACCTCTCGAACACTGTGGAACTAAAGAGGAAGTTCACTTGCCAGAAATGCCAGGATACCAAGCAAAAAAAAATACCTGTACAAGACACTGAAAACAGCAGCAACAGTACGCCTTGCTCAACACATTTGGCTAGTAAAAATGTCACATTGAGACGGCCACGGCAGATAATTTCCGATACAGAAAATCAAAGCCCAGAGTCGCTTTTAGATCTTAACTGTCAAAGCTTACCAAATGCGATAGATAACAACCAAGAGCTTAGTGATCTCCGAGAAGAGAATAACCGACTCCTCTCGGATCTCGAGGTGGCAAATAATGAAGTTGACAGTCTCAACCTGGAAGTTAGCTCTTTGAAGAAGACATTAGCAGACTGCAAGAAAAAGATCGAGATATTTAAAGCTTTGGGTTTTGGTGAACCAGCGCCATCTACACACACGTCATCCCCAAAATTTTACTCTCCACAATATCGCAGTACCAAACCCAGTCTGATCCAAATGGGGTACCCTCGCAAATCACCAAGAGAACTCACAAGTAGAGTGGTAGCACAGATGGACCATATGGCAGATACCATGGATGAACCGAGGCAGACGTCTAGTGATCTCGCATCTGTACGTGTCGACAACAACATCCCGACCAACAAGAATAAAATGTCAAGTACGAGTGAGCCAGAGAAGACCAAAGACTTAAAAATAGAGGACACAGCCAACAAAATCCAAGACAAATTGATAAAAACCAAAGAGTCCAGCCGAAAACCAAAACGGAGAGTTATGTTACTGTCAGATGAAACCGGTAGAGGTATGAATAAAATACTATCAAAAACACTTGGTAGCGAATTTCAAGTAGAGTCTATCATAAAACCAAATGCCACTCTAGATCAAGTGCTAAACTCATGTAACTCTCTCTGTAAAGACCTTACAGTCTGCGATATTGCTATAATAATAGCGGTAAAAAATGATAACGATCCCTTAAAATTAAAATCTCTACTGTATTACAACCTAAACCAACTAGCAAACACAAATGTCATTCTATGTAATGTTGACCAAAACAGGTATTTAAATGAAATAAAGTAAACAGCACTCTCAGACTGCTCAGCTCACGCTTTTCACACAGCACCTACATTGATATATGGGACTCTGAAAATAGAAGTCGTACTATACTCTCTAAGGAACTCGCATGTAAATTCCTTTTGAGGGATATTCTAAGACTCTGCTACAGCCAAAAATATTCTGAATTCACTCAAATGCGGGATGTAGCGCTTGTGAGATCTGTGTATATTAGCGTAGAGATTCAAACTTGCGTAGATGTAACTGCTACATACTCTGTAAACTGCCAAACAGGAGAGAGTTCGAACCCCAATTCAACTTCAAACTCTCAAACGCGGGATGTAGCGTCTGGGAGACCCGTGTGTATTAGCGTAGAGACTCAAACCTACGTAGATGTTGTAACTTCTACATATCCGGTAAACAGCCAAATAGAAGAGAGTTCGAACGCCACTTCAACTCCAAACTCTCCCGTTAAAAGGCAGGTTTTTTTTGTAAACAGTCACAATGATCAGCAACAACATAGAAAAATTGTACATTTAAATATTCAGAGTTTAAATGCTGCAAAGGTGTCTTTACTGGAGATATGGCTCAGCAATGAAAAAAGTGTTGAAGTTTTATGTATAACTGAGCATCATAGAGAGGATTATTATAGCTGGGTTTAAATTAGCATGCAGCTTCTGTCGCAAAAATAGAACCAGTAAAGGTGGCTGTTGCATATATGTAAAGGTAGGAAATCGCTACACTGACTTAAAAAAGCTAAAAGACTATTCCATTCCTTACATCTTTGAAATATGTGGGATCGACTTATATGGATACTACGTAATTAGTTTATACAGACCCAAGACAGAAAAAGATGATAATTTCCATCAACATCTTGAAAACGTTTTAACTTATGTATTTAAATATAAGGAACGTAAAATCATAATATGTGGTGACTTTAATATCAACACCCTAGTAGAGTCAGTTGAGGCTAGGGAGTTTATCGGGGTACTACAGTCGTACAATGTAAAGCTTTGTATAAAAGCGTATAATTTGTATAATTTGTATAATTTGTCCAACAAGTGCACACACACACAGCGCTGCGCAAGACGACGCGCACCACTTCACCATAGTGAGTCATTTACATACACCGCCGACCCGCTAACTAATATCATAGCTCGAAAATGAACTGCGCAGCTTGTAAAGAGTCTATTGACACCACCGAACCACTACAATGCCTCGCTTGCTAACTAATATCATAGCTCGAAAATGAACTGCGCAGCTTGTAAATAGTCTATTGACACCACCGAACCACTACAATGCCTCGCTTGCCACTTCATCACCAATGTCTGAACATGCCCACAGCTTACTATCTGGATAACATTGCAAAGCTGCGCGGAAAGTGACAATGCTCGTTGTGCGTAAACATAAGCATACGTCGGGGAACGAGGAACGACAACACTCCGACGCGAAAGCAATTCGACGTACACGAGTCTACACACAGCGAGGCCACTGACGTAAATGATATGTCATGTGCTGAAATCTTAGATAACACATCCGTCTGTGATAACTCTTGTGCTAGCACATTCCTGAGCCTTAAGGTGGCGAACCCTAAACCTAATGCCGAAATAACCCCGACACCCCCCATACCGACACCAGGCACCGTCGGTTCCATGACCTTAGAGCAATTCACGAGTATTTTGGACTCAAGACTTACAGGAATCCTAAATACGAAGTTAAATGAGGTTGCTGGGGAATTATCAAAGAAAATTAGCCTGTCCTGTGCACAACTGAAAGAGGACTTCACTGTGGCAACAAACGCGTTATCCGCCTCACTGACAGCCACTACTGGTATCATATCAAAAATTGGGCTAAAGATCGAGAACCTGGAGCGAGAAAATGACAAACTGCGCTTGGAACTCTCTGCACTAAAAAACCAACAAACTTCGGCTGAATTACCTGGAAAACATAGCGACTACGCTGAACTGGCGAAGTTGACCATCACCGAACGCGACAGCCAGCTAACCAAGTGCGCGAGCGCCGCCGCCGTGTCTACACAAGCACGCACACAGCTGACTCAGAAGAAGAGGGTATCACTGCCCTCAAACATACCACCGCCCCCGTTTCCCAACTCAAACATACCACTAGCAGCCCCTAGACCGTCAACAACAACACCCCCTGACAGTGCCACCCCAATGCCACTGCGTAGTGTCACCCCAAACCCGACACTATCCTTGGAAGCTGGGGAAAACATTCTCGACCCCGTACTAGTGCCACAACTACCTCAAAACCCAATGCACAATAACTCCAATAGTGACGACGGTTGGAAAACCGTTTCACGACAAAAGCGCAGACTACTACAACGAATCACCGTTGGCACCGGAACGCCCGACAATGACCTCCAGACCGTAGAACAACTCAAATACATACAGGCATGGTTGTTAAAACCAGAAACATCGGAGACATTTGTCTCCGATGTTTCGATGTTGTGTATATTTATACACAATTTTCTTAACAAAGTGTCTAAATCAGATGGCTATTTTGTCGAAAAAAGAACAATAAAGTCAAACAAGCACGCGTCCTTCATAATCGGCATACCGGAGGGCCTGTACGAAACCTTTAGCAACGCATCAGTCTGGCCGCCGCGAGTTAAGTTCGTCGACTGGTTTCTCCGACGCCCCCGCGCCGAGCAGCTGGGGGAACTGCCCGAGCGACGACGACGCGGAGATCCCCTCCCCTCCGTCGCTGCCGCCGCCGACGATGCCCGCGCATAACAACACCGCGCCTGCCGCACTCACAGTATGCCTGCAGAATGTTAGATCTCTAGCCTCTGGAATGTCCCTGTACAGCGAATCTCGTGGACCCTAACGCGTCCAAGATTCTGGCGAAAATAAACTTTCAATCGACTTGCTTTAGGAATTTGATAAGTTTGTTAGGTTATTTTATTAGTTTCCTAACATGTTATATACCATAATAAAGTTTATGAAATTACCTATCTTGTGATGTATAGTACTCACATGTGATAATAAAGTTGATAAGGCTTTTCATCGATTGTTTGCAGAATCCATTATTTGACACTGACACCTCTAATTATATTTCGTTCTTACGGGCTAAACACAAAACTTACACTATTTTCCATTTTTCACATCACCACTATTAATTTCTCCAGCGATAAGATGTATTATTTTATTACAAAACACAGTAATTACTTCACAATAAATAAATATTGACAAAAATAAAATGTAAGTCTGCGGCCGGTCGCCTGCCCAAAATGGCGACATGGCTTGGCATTTTATTTATTTTGATCTGATTTGGCTGTCTCAATGTCAGTTCCAATCATATCACATGGTTGCCAACTAAACTACTCATAATCTAAGACTACTTCCGGGAACGTTCTGAAACTTGGTGAATATTCATAAAACGTCGAAGTTTTCAATACTTTCTATGCGCTTATGCAGCGCACAGGACGCTAGCCGCCCAAAAAAGTTATGCGCTTATGTAGCGCATAGGACTTCTGACGGGCTAGACAAGAAAACTCAGAAGATCGAAGTGATGCTGGAGGATGAGCTGCAATGCGATATACTGGCCCTAATGGAACATTGGCTAAACGACGCTGACCTAAACTCATTGAGTAGCACGTTTGACGGCTACTCATTGATATCGAGCTACTGTAGGTCCTACATTGAGCATGGAGGTTCTGCTATATTTGTGACGAATACCGTGAAATGTATCGAGAACAAAGACTTGACTGCGTTATCAGTGGAAAGGTACCTGGAAGTATCAGCGGTTGACATGATAGACTTTAATTTTACTGTTATTTGTATATATAGGACGAATTTAATTAATAACGATGACTTTTTAGATCATTTGGAGCGTTTGTTCGACAAAATCAGCGAACTCAGTTTAAACTGCCTAATCGTAGGCGATCATAACATTGACTGCATTGGTAGCCAAACTCCTGACCTACATCGCCTAAATGATATACTTGCAGTTCATAACTTTACCAACCTCACAGACTTCCCAGCACGAGTTACATCTCACTCGTCAACCGCACCAGACCACGTTTACTCCAACCTGGCATCGGATGAGGCGGATGCGGAACCCGTCGTTACTAACCTCAGCGACCATCGTGCCGTGCGGGCCCGTGTGCGCCGCGCCCGACCGCTTGACCAATACTGCGCCGGAGTCGCTCGAGTGGGTAGGCAGTACGGTGCTCTAAACCGCGATAGCTTTATTGCAGCTATACTTGCCATCGACTGGGACGAAGTACGTTCGCGTTGTCCTCACAACTCATCAGCGGAGCACTTAGCAGCGTCTGTGATAAAACTAATCTCGAATAGCATCGACAAATTCTTCCCCTTAAAAAAACTAAATCCGCCCAGGAAGCAAAATTGGATATCTCAAGATATTGAAAACATTAAACATTTATTATTTGACTTAATAGAACTGACTGACGGACAAGACTGCACTGTATTATCACCTATTATTGACCGATTAAATTTAAAATATGATATACTGCTTCAAAACAAAAAAAATAACATACTATACCAATTAAATTAATAATAACTCCAATGCAAATAAGGCTATGTGGTCTGTAGTCAATAAGGAATGTGGTAAAAATACCAAAAACTTCATTGACTTTACAGATGTTGTGAGGGACTCCGCTGGTGACAAGTTTCAGTCAAAGCTGGATGCGGTCAACGCGATGAACTCCAGGTTCTGCGGAGCTGCCGTTGCCTGCGGGGCGCCCCCCGCGGACCTGCGTGCCGCCTGCGCCGCCCTGACACTCGCCCGCCCGCCCTCCGACCGCTCGCTGAGACTGAGGCCGTTCACACCACCCGAGGTCCATCGAATCATTACAGCACGAATACCTCGTAAGACGACTAAAGACGTCTATAACATATCGATGGACCACCTACATCTCGGTGCTGTTCCCCTTGCACCACTACTTTCCGACGTCTACAATAAGTGCATAAAAGAAGGCGCATACCCGGAAAATTTAAAAATTACCAAAATCTCCCCAATCTTCAAAGGAAAGGGGAAAAGGGAGCTAAATGACGGCTACAGACCCGTAGCGGTCATACCAGCTGTAGCAAAGGTGTTTGAGAACGGCCTCAGCTCGCGACTAATCAACTATTTATCGTCGACGTCCGCACTCACCGACCGTCAGTACGCCTACCGCCCAGGCCGCTCGACAACCGCGCTCGCGCGCGAGGTTACGCGACGTATAGTGAGTGCTCGCGAACAGAAACTCCAGGTCGCTGTGCTGTTCTGTGACTTGTCCAAGGCGTTCGATGTTGCAGACCACGCCGTGCTCGCCGCGAAGCTGCACCACTACGGCATAGCTGGCGCCATGCCGCTATGCCGTAGTGGTGCAGCTTCGCGGTGGATCACAGATCGTGGCAGGCGATGGAGGTAGCATCAGTTCTTATGCCATTCATACATCGATGGGGGTGGCCCAGGGCTCCTCCCTTTCGAACATACTCTTCTCGTTGCTCCTAAATGACATCCCACAAGCTATCAACACCGCGGAGGTACTCATGTACGCAGATGACATCGCGGCATTAGTGAGCGCCCCCAGCATTGACCGACTGGAGCAACGATTGAACGACACTGCGACAGCCCTGTACGACTGTTTCAGCAGGAACGGCCTGGCCTTAGATCTGAAAAAGACTCAATTCATCCACTTTTACTTTGGCGGCCGCCAGCCTAGAGCATTGTCGACCTCGGTGGATGGAGTCTTGAGCGATCAAGTCCAGGTCACCACGTTCCTCGGCTTCGAGCTGGACAGAGGACTATCCTGGGCCCACCACATTCAGAAGATATGCGGGCGCCTCGGAGCTGCGAGCTTCGCGCTCAGACGCCTAGCCAGGACCGTACCCACCGATGTCGTACGCTCGTGCTCCTTTGCGGCTGTGCACTCCTTACTGCAATACGGCACCGAGCTATGGGGACGCGCTGCCGACTGGGAGCGCGTGTTCAGAATGCAAAAAAGGGCCGTAAGGATAATAGCACGAGTGCCGCGGCATACGCACGCCAGACCGCACTTCAAGGCGCTCGGTATCATGACGCTACCATCCATACTGATCTTCCAGATCGCGGTGTATGTGAGGGAAAACCTCAACTCGTTCCGAACGCACGCGGACGTCCACAGATACAGCACACGCAACGCGGCCGCCAACAAACTCGTCCCAGTAGCCCACTCATTGATGAAGGCCGCAAAACAAACTCAGGTCGCAGGACCAACTGTGTACAATAAACTGCCGGAGAACATCAACTCCGCCCCAAATATCAATATTTTTAGATATAGACTAAAACGCTGGCTTGTCGAGCAAACGTTCTACAGCTATAATGACTTCATTACGCCGCAAAGCGTGTAACTTGCTAGATTCCTATAGGTACTTGTTTTGACATAGAGATTAAATAAAATCTATGATTTTGATATTATAATTTGACATTTGAACTGCATTAATTGACATCATCATTTTATTTTTTCTTTTGACATTGTGTAGTTTTATTAATGTGACATTTCACTGTGTTGTTGCTATTTTATAATTAATACAATTGTATTGTACCTGTTATTGATATGTAATAAAATTTATGAATAAACATCTTATATCTTATATCTTAAAAGAGCCAACCTGCATCACCAGCCACAGCCAAACCTGTATTGATAACATGATTACCAATATAGACTTAGGAGACACACGTGTTATAGAATTAGGATTATCAGACCATACACTTCAGAACGTTTCTCTCAACCTTCCACAAAAAAGGGCCCGACAAAATACTTCATACAAGTAAGAAATGTTAAGATCTCTAACCTTGAAAAACTGAAAGAAAGCGTACAGCAAACATCATGGGATAGAGTATTTGCTGAGCCTTGTTGGATATTGAATATATGTGGGTAGGAGATCATAATAAAAACCAGTACAAGCTCAGCACTCGTGTTTGATTGACATGGCGCAGTCGGTAGGATTAAAAAACGATTACCTGTAACGCGAAAACCTAATATTTCATTTAAAATAGTAAACAATAAAGTGTTAAATATCCGTGAAAGTTAAATTTTACACCTAATAGAAAAATGGAGGCGGTGTTGAAACCGCCGTCGGCGTTTCAATTTGATAACAATTTATTGAGTGTTACATCTGGTAATCTATGCAAGTCGTGGAAGGACTGGAAAAAATCTTTTATGGTATATTTTGAAGCGTGTGAATTATCAAAAAAGACAGAAACTGTTCAAATTAACATTCTGTTACACGTCATCGGTCCAAAGTGTCAGGAAGTTTACGAACAATTTAGTAAAAAAAGTGCAACATTAAAGGAGGTATTGTCTCAGTTCGATGATTTCTTTTTGCCTAAAAAGAATATCACAGTGGAAAGACATAAATTTTTTACACGTGAGCAAAAGGAATTCGAGTCAACGGAACAGTACGTGTACGAATTGAACAAGATGGCGGCGACGTGTAATTTCAAAGATCTTTGCGATGACCTGGTTAAAGATCGTTTAGTCTGTGGCATTAATGACGGTGCACTACGTGAGCGATTATTAAGAGAACAGGATTTAACATTGAGCAGAGCCCTCGACATATGTCGGTTAGCGGAGATGTCGCGTGCACAAGCCGGCAGTATTAAAAGCGAGAAGTCAATACACGAGGTAAATCATCATCACGGAGATTGCTTGGAGCAGCCAGGAGCACGCGAAGGATCAGTCAGTTGGGTGCAGTCTGGGCGCTGTCGATGTGGAGCAGCGCAGGCGCAGCACGCCTCCGGCACGCAAGACGTGCGTGACCGTCGCAGGCGTGGGCGCGGCCGTGGCCGCGGGCGCGGCCGAGGGCGCCGAGGGCCGCCCGCCGCTGCCGCCGCCACCGCCACCCCGTCCTACAGCGGTTCTAATAATTATGCAAATAAAGTGCAAACCCAATGCTCAAAGTGCGGTCTAAATCACGAGCTATACAAGTGCCCGGCCTATGGAGTGCAGTGTAACAATTGTAACCGTTACAATCATTATTCAAAAATGTGTAGGCGACAAGTTTATGCTATAGATGGCGAATCGTCTGACCAGGTAATTTATCATGTTAGTTCCAAAAATGACTGGTGTTCAACTTTATTTGTAAATGGTTGTGCTGTAAGGTTCAAGTTGGACACTGGGGCTGATGTGAATATATTACCTATAAGATTTTTAAAACAAATTGGAGTATCAGAAAGTGAGCTAACTGAAACATCAATTAAATTGCGAGGTTATTCAGGAAATATCATCAAAGTGGTAGGTAAATGCAACTTGAAGGTAGTTCATAAAGATAATACGTATATTATAAAATTTATCATAGCGGATGTCGACTCTCCACCAATAATAGGTAGAAGTTCATGTGAGGAACTAAACTTAGTAAGACGCGTGTTGTCGTTATCCAAAAATAAAGGAAATACTGATATTTTAGATACATACTCTGATGTGTTTGAAGGTTTAGGTTGTTTACCAGGATGCTATAAAATACAACTTAAAGAGAATGTGAGTCCGGTAGTGCATGCGCCGAGAAAGTTACCAATAGCATTAAAGGATAAGGTTAAAGATAAATTGACAGAAATGGTTAAACAAGGTATCATAGCCAAAGTAGAAGGACCTACAGATTGGGTTAGCAGCATGACGTTAGCGAAAAAGTCTGACGGGGACTTTAGGATTTGTTTAGATCCGCAAGACCTTAATAAAGCAATACGTCGTGAGCATTTTAAATTGCCAACACTTGACGAAATAACAGCGAAACTGTCGGGTGCAAAAGTGTTTAGTACGTTAGATGCAAAAAAGAGTTTTTGGCAGTATAAATTACATAACGATAGCACAGACCTTTGCACCTTTAATACGGCGTTCGGACGATACAAATTTTTAAGGTTACCATTTGGTATATCGTCAGCATCTGAAGTTTTTCACAAAACTCTTCTGGAACATTTTGAGGATATTGAAGGAGTTTGTCAGTTCGTGGACGATTTATTGATATATGGAAAGGATAAGAAGGAGCACGATGAACGTTTGCACCAAGTATTAGAAAGATGCCGAAAGATTAATATAAAGCTAAATAGAGAAAAGTGTAAAATTGGGTTAAATGAAATCACATATTTAGGTCACAAAATTAGTGAGAATGGTATATTGCCAGATGATTCACATACGTTGGCAATAAGAAACATGCCGGAGCCAAAAAATGTCAAAGACTTAGAACGTTTTTTAGGTCTTGTAACGTATGTAGGCAGTTTTATTCCACATCTGTCAGAAAAAACCTCAATATTAAGGGAGTTACTTAAAAAGGATATCGAATGGCACTGGAATGACAGGCACGCGGCTTGTTTTAAAGCTATAAAGCAGAGCTTATCGAGCCCGCCTATATTACAATTCTATAGTTTAGATAAACCAGTTACGTTATCAGTGGATGCTAGTAAAAATGGGTTAGGTGCATGTCTATTGCAAGACGGGCTACCTGTTTGCTATGCCTCAAAATCTCTAAATAAAACAGAGCAAGCTTACGCGCAAATTGAAAAGGAGTTATTCGCGTGTGTATTTGCGTGTGAAAAGTTCTATACGTACATATATGGCCGTACGGATATTACGATAGAAACCGATCACAAACCGCTCATTAGCATAATAAACAAACCTATAATAAATGCGCCTCCCCGTTTGCAGAGAATGCTAATGAGATTACAGCCATATACTTTCACACTGGTATATAAGCCGGGTAGGTATCTATATGTTGCGGATACGCTATCGCGCGCCTGCCACTCGTATAGCAACAGCGTTGACCGTGACCTTGAGCCCCGGGATCACCTCGATGCGCAGGCGCAGGTGTGTTCGGTAGCCATTAATAATCCTCTCACTGATTCACATTTCCTTGAAATTCAAAAGTACACTCGTAATGACAATGAGTTGCAATTATTAATAAAGGTAATAAAAAACGGATGGCCTACACATAAAAAAGAGTTTAATGAATTAATTAGGTGTTATTGGTGTGTAAGGGACGAGTTAACCGTTCAATACGGTTTAGTTTGGAAAGGTACTCGCATTATTATACCTAAATGTATGAGACAAGAGATGTTGCGTAAGATACATATAGGACATTTAGGTGTAGAAAAGTGCAAATTGAGAGCGCGTGAAACCATGTATTGGCCTAACATGAACTCCCAGCTAGAAGATATGATTTCTAACTGCCAAGCATGTTTAACCTACCGAAGGGCCAATTGTAAAGAGACATTGTTACAACACGAGATTCCTAACAGGGCTTGGTCTAAAATAGCAGCGGACTTATTTCACTACCGGGATCAAACATATCTTTTGGTTGTTGACTATTACAGCAAGTTTGTGGAAGTTATCAATATTCAGTCGATGACGTCACAGTCCGTGGTTGAGCAACTGAAGATTGTATTTAGTAGAAACGGTATCCCTGACGTCATCATGACTGACGGAGGCCCAGAGTTCAAAAGCGGATTTTTTATGCAATTTTCTGCTGAATGGAACTTCAAACATGTTACGTCATCTCCTAGGTATCCGCAATCTAATGGCCAGGTAGAAAGAGCGATTCAAACGATAAAAAATATATTAAAAAAGACTACCTATGATAACTCGGACTTCAGATTGGCACTATTGGAGTATTTAAATACACCAATTGATAATGTGTTACCTTCACCTTCCGAATTACTTAATAACAGGAAAATTAGAAGTGTTGTGCCATGCTTACCTACTTTATTACAACCTAAAATACATAGGGACATATGTTCGAAGTTAAAAAATCGTAAGGTTAAAGAGAAGCGTTATTATGACAAAAGTGCTAAGGATTTATCTTTATTGCAAGTAGGTCAAAACGTTAAAGCATGGTTAAATAACAAATGGCAAAATGGTATTGTCTGCGGTTTAAAAGGACCACGATCGTACGAAATACAAATGTACTCAGGTAGTGTAATTGTGCGGAATCGTAGACATTTAATAGAAGATTCAGTTAGCCGTCCCGAGTCGCATTCGTATAATAATAATAGCTATTGCTATGATGATATCGTGACGATGACTCAGCCGAGTAGTGCTAGGTCCCCGCGCCCGCGCAGCCCCAGTGTCCCACTGCGAACACCTATACCTAATGTAACAGCTGATTCTTACATAACTCGTTATGGCAGGACGGTGAGACCCCCTGATCGCTACGGCTACCCCGCGGCACCATCCACCACAGCTAGGAATTAGTTTAAAATTTTCAAGTATTATTATCTGTATAGAATAAATTGTACCTAATATCAATTAATGCGAATGTTAAATGAATTACTATTAAATGAATAATTTAGTTATAATTTTTTTTTTATAATTTACAAAGAATTTCAAGTATACTGCCGATCTTTGTTAGTAAATATTATGTCGTATAATTTATAATTGTTATATATATATTATCTAATGTAATGAAATGCGTTATGAACTAATGAATAATGATTGTTAATATACCTTTATTACACAAGTAGGCAAGAGGTGAGAACATACCTACCTATGTACCTAATAATTATGCAATATACCTAAGCATACCTATGTACAGAATAAATTTGTGGTACTTAAGTACTTACCTACATTGTTACATGTTCTATGTTCTGTTACTATTGTCTAAATCGAATGTCTTCGTAAGGACTAAACAAAATTACTTAGGTACCTACTATCTACAAGTTTTAAGCATGTTATTTTCTTTTGTTTTTGTTTGTTTGCAATACAATGCATGTTACATATATGAATAATAATGATCAATAATTAATAATTATAGTCCAACCATTTTATGAGAAAGATAAACTGTCGTTGTTGAATTGTGTATTTACCTACTAAGTTAATTTAATACATGTCATTGTGTTAGTGATTAGTTTGAATTATATTATGCATGTTTAAAGAGATGGTACTGTTGTGTCATATTATTGTGTAACAATTATTTGGAATTATTTAAATTTCTATTATTCTTTTTATTCGTTATAAGAAGAGGGATGTTGGATATTGAATATATGTGGGTAGGAGATCATAATAAAAACCAGTACAAGCTCAGCACTCGTGTTTGATTGACAAGCCTGACATAGAAACGAGCTTCAACATCTTTCATGATGTTTTATTGTAAGCTTTCGACTTTTGTTGTCCTTTAATTAAAGTAAAAGGTGAAGCCTCCAAAAACAAAACAAAAAAAGACTGGCTCACCCCAGGCATTAGAAAGTCAAGCAAGACTAAAAGAGATCTCTTCGTTAAAGCTAAGCAATCCAAAAATATTCAGCAGCTCGAGCATTATAAGTTATACTCTACTATTTTAGGGCGAGTTATAGAGATGTCAAAGAAACTTGCAAACGAAAAAATTATTTTAGTCTCTCACGATAAAGTAAAAGCCACCTGGAACCTAATAAACTTGAATATAAAAGGGAGAAAAGATTTAGACATTCGAGATTACAGGGGTCTAACGGATAGAAAAAAAACAGCAAAGTGTAATAATGAAGCAGCAAACTTATTCAACCACCACTTCACAGATTTGTCTGAAATGCCAAGGGGAAATTCTCAAATAAAATTACCCGATTTCCACCATAGATCTAAGATCGTAAATGAAATTGTGATCGGCGAACTTCACAAACACATGAGGAACCTTAAAAATAAGAAATCAAGTGACTATGACGCTATATCGGCTAGCGTCATAAAGCATATATATGATGCCATAGTGATCCCACTCCTCTACCTCATAAATTTGTCGCTAAGAGAAGGCGTCTTTCCATCAAGACTAAAAAAGGCTCAGGTAATACCGATACATAAAAAAGACGACCTACTGGATGTCACAAACTACAGATCCATATCGTTGCTCCCAGTTTTGTCGAAACTGTTCGAAAAAGTTATGGCAGAAAAGTTATGCGCGGAAAAAATATTGGCAAAAGAACAATTCGGATTTCAAAAAGACATTTCCACCATAGACGCTATTTTCGACATGACGGACTATGTTGCTGAAGCCTTAAATAGAAACTCAAACGTCATGACAGTTCTCCTTGACCTATCAAAGGCTTTCGAAAACATAAGTAATTCATAAAAGTAATCATGAACAGCTTATTGTAATGAGCGTATACAGACCACCAGATTCATCCTTTGATTTATTCGAAAAGAAAATGGATGAAGTGTTGATTAAAATCAGCGATAAAAACAAATTTTTTATAATTTGTGGTGATTTTAATGTTAATCTGTTATTATTTGTACTAGATTAAAATCTTTAATTTTATGTCACAACATGAACTATCTGTTTTTGGAGCCAACTAGAATTACTGCAACATCTGCTACCTGCATTGACAATATATTTACTAACATTACGCCCATTTTCAAATCGGTCATCAATAAATTAACCTCTGATCACTCTGGTCAGATAGGTATATTCAATATTAAAATAAAAAAGGACCAAAAAGAGGATATTACATGTGTGCCCGTTAGTGACACTCGGCTTGAACACTACAGGAATAATATTTTAGATAAACTATGGGAAATACCATACAGTGACGATCCAAATTTGTTGTACAACTCAGTATTTAACCTTGTCAAAAATGAATATGATACGGTATTTAAATCAAAAACTATAAAAGTTAATAACAAAGCTTTGTTTAGTGATTGAGCGACAGTTGGAATTCATAGGAGCAGACGAAGATTATGTGAACTCTATGAAGAGAAATCATATAACAAAAATACGGCCTTTCTAGATTATGTTCGTAGTTATTCAAAAATGTTTAAACGCGTTTGTGCCGTAGCTAAATCTAATTTCATTAAAAACAAAATTGAATCTAGTAGCAATGTAATGAAAACGACTTGGCAAATTATAAACACAGAGACTGGAAAGGCCAAAGCTACACTTAATAACTTCAAGCTTAAGATAGATAATCAATTGCTAAGTACAGACCTAGAAGTAGCAAAAGCTTTCGAAAATTTCTTTACGGACATTCCAGTTTCAACAACCAAGTCTTTAAATTCATCTCCCGCTGCTGCTGAATCTATACTTAAACAAAACTTTGAGGATTGTAAAACAGATTTTAAATTTAGGCACGTAAATAATGAAGACATTGTAAAAGCGTTTAAATCCCTGGAAATGAAAAAGACAGCTGACGCCTATGGTCTATCAGTAAAAATTATTAGTTCCATTGTAGATTGTATTGCACCTCACCTTTGTTGTATATTTAATCAATGTATAGATAATGGTGTGTTTCCTGACTTGATGAAACTAAGTAAAGTTATACCTTTATTCAAAGCTGGTAGTACATCAGACCCCACCAATTTTAGACCCATATCGATACTACCAACGCTTAGCAAAATATTTGAAAAACTCATACTTAATCAATTGCAAAGTCATTTTTATCTCAATAATTTAATTCATATTGCTCAGTTTGGTTTCACAAAGGGTCGTTCAACAGCCGATGCTGGTGTTGAACTAATCGACAATATTTTTGATGCCTGGGAAGACGCAATGGATGCAAAAGGTGTCTTCTGCGATCTATCCAAGGCTTTTGATTGCGTCCATCATGACACTCTTGTCAGGAAGTTACGCCATTATGGTGTAAAAGATCAGGCCCTTGGCCTTCTGGAGTCATATCTAACAGATAGGGTTCAGGTGGTCGATGTTAATGGGAAAAGATCACCTGGGTCTTCAATAAGTATGGGCGTACCGCAAGGTTCAATTCTTGGTCCTTTCTTGTTTTTAGCATATATTAATGATTTACCTTACCTTGTTAAAGCAAAACATGGGTTAGTATTGTTTGCCGATGATACTTCTTTGATATTTAAAGTTAAAAGACAGCAATCAAATTATGACGAAGTAAACAATGCTATCTCTAGTATAGTGAACTGGTTTACTGTTAACAATTTATTACTTAATGAAAAGAAAACTAAATGTATTAAATTCGTGTTACCCAATGTGAACCCGGTAACTACAGACATATTTATAAAAGGACAGAGATTGGACCTTGTGCAGTCGACTGTCTTTTTGGGCATTACTTTAGACGCCAAACTACAATGGGATCCTCATATAAATAAATTGTCGAACAGACTGAGTTCAGCAGCGTTCGCAGTTAAAAAAATTAGAGCTCTTACCGACGTAGACACCGCTAGACTAGTCTACTTTAGTTACTTTCATAGTCTAATGACCTATGGCATTTTATTGTGGGGTCACGCTGCGAATGCTAATAGTATATTTATTCTGCAGAAACGGGCTGTTTGTGCAATTTATAGATTAGGGCCTAGAGTGTCACTGAGGGAAAAGTTTAAAGAAATCAATATTCTGACATTTGTGTCTCAATATATCTATGACAATCTTGTGTATGTAAAAAGAAATATAACTAATTTTCAGAAGTACAGTGATATACACAATTTTTATACTAGAAATAAAGACAAGTTGGTTGCTTATGTAAGCCGACTACATAAAATTTGTAATTCTTTTAAAGGCAATTGTATACGCTATCACAATAAGGTCCCTACTGATATTAAAAACTTACCTTTAGACAAGTTTAAAATAATAATAAAAAAAAAATTGTATAAAAAAGGTTACTATAGGATATCTGATTTCTTAGAGGACAGATGTCCTTGGGAATAGATTGTTTGAGTAACAGGCTGTTTCGATATATAATTAGCATTCATTTTGTAATTTGACAATATTTTATTTAAAAAAGGAAACGCAAAAGATGCGACGACTGTGGAGTTTCTTCGGTGAGCTCTTCTCCACAGATTCCGCCATTGTGTTAGTGAACTCACCCAAAAAAATGTAATGACGGATCTAAGTGATGTAACAACATCCTATGGAAATAAATGATTTTTGATTTGATTTGATTTGATTTGATTTGTAATTCTGGTGGAGATTTTAAACCGTTACGGCATACGGGGCCCGGTTAATAATTGGTTTGTTTCATACCTAAGCGAGCGAAAACAGAGTGTCTTGTTACCAACCATGGGAGAAAAAATGATCTTAAAAAATGTAGAGTCAAGCTGCCGCGAAACTAAAATAGGAGTGCCACAGGGTAGTATATTGGGCCCAATTTTGTTTTTAATATATATCAATCACCTTCCGCTTTTAGTAAACAATAAAATTGAAATTTTTGTGGACGACGTCTCTGTGTTTTTTTAATTTGAACGTAGCGAGTGTGAAGATTTAGCCAAAGAAATTAATACAACGATCGGCGTTGTTGTAAATTAGTTTAATTCTTTAAATCTGAGTACAAATGTTAGCAAAACGAAACTCATGTATTTTAAAAACTACAACACCCATTTGCCACATCTTGACACTCAAGTAAACGGCAAAAAAATAGAATCTGTTCCGTATGCCAAATTCTTAGGAATTCATACAGACTGTAACCTAAATTGGAAACGACACGTTGAAGTTCTTGAAGGTAGACTCAGTAGTTTCTGCTACGTATTGCGGTCTTTGAGGAGGATATCGACAAAAACAGCTGCTCTACAGGCTTACTTTGCGTTCTTCCAGTCTAGGATAATATATGGTTTAGCGGTCTGGGGGGGTTGTATTGAAATTAAAAAGATCTTCATATTACAAAAAAGGGCAATCCGTATTTTTGACGATCTTAAGTCCAGTATGGATTCATGCCACTGTTCTTTTAAAAAACTTAAGATTCATACCATTACAGCACTCTACATAACAGAGTTATGCAAGTTGGTCAGGCGCCATCCTAAAAAGCTTCCCCAGAGGCCGCCTGGTGTAAGTGAAAGGCTGAATAATAAACACAAACTGAATTTAGAAATTCCGTTGAGCAGAACAATGTCGCACACACGTAGCACAAAGGTGACCGCAATAAAAATTTACAATAAGCTGCCTGAAGATATCAAAGCTTTATCTGGAATCTCCTTTTTTAATAAACTTAATAAATATCTATTAGAAATGTGTCCATATGACTTATATGAATATTATAATTATGATTAATTAATAATAAGATAACGTAATACAATTCCACAAAATGACATTATTTAGGATATTAAAATTCAAATGATCGTGTGTAGTTTTTATTCTTTTATGACTGTGAAAATTGTATTATAATTGCCTTGTTAGTATTTAAATCCTTGTATAATAAGTTGCTACACTCTTATGAGTAAAATTACACTGACTCATTATTGTTTTTATCATAAGATCTGTATAAACGTGTAATTTATGGCAATAAAGAACTGAAGAACTGACTTGTGTTGGGAATGACTCGCAACTTCTCTTAGGATTCTAGCGTACAGTTAAAAGTAAACATTTTTACTTCTCTTATATAACAACAAAGGGAAATGTTAAACTGCACATCAATAATACTGATTTGCAAAGCAAATATTTTTACAGCGAATATCAGGGCAAAATACTGCGGTAGCTTAGCTGAAGGGTAAAGGGGGTGGGCGAAGCGAAGCCCCCTTTATACTTCGTATTAGGTAAAACATGTAATAACAACAAACGTACTTAAATAGTTTATTTGCTGATCCTTTTTTGGTGTGAAAATCAGTATTTTTGATGTGCGATTAAATAATAGCCATTAACAAATAAGGGTATGTTATGTGTGTGTGAGTGTGTGTGTTGTGTGTATGTGTGTGTGTGTGAGTGTTGTGTATGTAAGTGTAAGTGTAACCTTGTCATTCTTCGGAAAAGAGGAAATATGATGGGTTCACCCTGTAATACTTAGAGTGCTTTGAGTATTTCTATCCACTTGCGATGCAACATATGACCTAACTTATACGCTACAAAGCATAGTTTAGACAAGAATCTCCGCATTTCAGAGCTATGTACTTGCCTCTACTTCTGTACAGTGCTCCGACGGCTCTTCTGCAGTTGACAAATCGTTCTGACGCTAGTTAAACCTTAGGCGTCGTTCCCATTTAGGTGACATGACGTGACATCGATCTGACAAAGGCTACGTTTTGCACCGCATGTCCTTTTGGGTACCCAATCCTTCAATTCGGATTAGGTAGAAGACACCGATGTCACGTCACGTCACCTTAGTTAAGTGGGCACGACGCCTTAGGGCTTTGAGGGGCTTAGCCTAGAGACGTCACTGTGTTTGGTTTTCATGATACAAGGTATCCTAGTGTGGGGCCAGGGCTAGCTCTGTAAGTATCAACTTCATAATTTCTTTATTTCACAGAAATAATCAAAATATCAAGATATACATTAAAATACTGTAAAAAGGCGAGCTTATCTCAAGAGATCTCTTCCAGCAAACCAAGTCAGTATGAGAAAGGTAAATCGCTGAGCACGTAGACCTATGTGTACAACAAACCCTAATTATAATTTTCCTGGTATGTACAAACATCAATACTACAACTTAATAAACTAACTATATGAGTGCCTGCACTTTTTTTTTACGTATCCGAGATGATAGTGTCCTACTGCTGGGCAAAGGCCCTCTTTGAAACCACATGTCCTGGCTTTGTACCACCTCCTACCACCCCTGCAAGAACTTGTCGAGGTCATCCCGCCATCTCCGCCTTGGCCTGCCCCTATGCCGAAAGCCATCTTGTGGCAACCAGTCAGTGGCGATCTTCGCCCACCTGTCAGGATGCATACGACTCACTTGTCCGGCCCAGTTCCACTTTAGCTTGGTGGTTTGTGCACCCACAGCAGCGATGCCAGTTAAGGAGCGCAGTGTGGATTTGCTTACGCGGTCTATTCTGCGTCAACTAGGGTTGCTGCGCTCCATCGCATATACCTAAACAGTACAGCCAATATTAAACTACATTCAGCAGGATCTTCATTCCTAATAGAAAGAGGTGTCAAACAGGGAGACCCGCTATCTCCGAAACTCTTCACCTGCACCCTAGAAGAGGTGTTCAAGAAGCTGGCGGTGGCAGAAGGCTAACAAACCTTCGCTTCGCCGATGACATTGTCCTGTTTGCCCCAACAGCACCCGACCTCCAGCGCATGCTACAGGAACTCAGCGATGTAAGTCTTGAGGTTGGACTGATGATGAATCGGTCAAAGACAAAGGCCATGATTAACAGCGTTAAACGTAGGGTCGAAGTAGATGGGCAGAAGATACGGTTTGTCGATGAGTATATTTACCTGGGCCAGGTAGCTTCCTTCGAAAACAGGCTGGACAAAGAAATCGAAAGAAGGATTTCTAACGTCTGGAAGAGCTACTGGTCTGTGAAGGAACTAAGGAAGGGCCACCTTTCGCTAACACTCAATCACAAGCTCATCGACATGTGTATCCCGTCCATCCTCACCTACGGTGCTCAGACATTGACTGAGCTTCAGAAGTCCAAGCTCAAGGTTTGCCAGCAAGCGATGGAGTGCCTACACTAGCGATGACGAAACTTAGCGATAGCTGTAATGTTAACCTAAGAAATAATCACAGACTATTTGCGCCCCGTTTTAGACTCGCGAAGGTCAGCAATTCTTTCAAGGGTCAGTGCATTCTCTACTACAATAAGATACCTCTGGAGATTTTGAAATTGCCATTTGAGCAATTTAAAAAGCATGTTAAAGCGACTTTGTCGAAAAAGGGATATTACAATGTTCAATATTAGTTAAATGACAGGACTGTATGGGGTTAATCTGGCTCAACACAGACCTTGCTGTTAATAATTTTGTAATTATTTATTCCTGCTTATTAATCATAACAATAAAAAAAAACATATTTGTATTAGTTAAGCACGACCTATTTTTAAAAGAGATCTAAAAATCAATCTGTGGGAGTTTCTACGCCCATCTTCTCCCACAGTGGACCAATGTAGAGAAGAGGCAAAAAAAAAAACGTTTGCTAAGTATATGTAAATATCTACAGTAATAAAGTACTTTGACTTTGACTTTGACTTTGACTACATACATAAAATATACATCCTAAATGTAAATAACTTTTAAAGATATTGAGAGTAGGACTATCCCTGATGGTGCAGGGGAGTGCATTCCACAATAGAATGGCCCGGAGTCTAAACCCGTGCTCGTAGGACGCGGTTTAATGTTGTGAGCATGGAAACTGCGTGTAAATAAATGTTCATGTTAAATTTTTTGACTATAAAAACATGCCTAAATCATTAATTTATAAAGGCTAGCTTGTTCTAAGTATTACAACGTCACATAATACCAAAATCTTATTGCAGTTGGCGTTGGTGTAAGTAGTTGGAAACTGTCTGACTATCAAAGTTGTCAAATTATATTTTTACTTATTCTTATAATAAACCAGCTGATACCCGCAAGTCAAATGCGTGTTCCTAGGAATTATCATTTACCGAGACAACTCCTTGTGCAGTTGGATAAAAAGTATCCTATTTGTTAATCTACCTCATAAACGATCTCTGTGCAAAATTTCATTCAAATCGTTCAGAGGTTTTGGCGTGATTGAGGCAGAAACACACAACATCTAAACATCGTTACTTTCACATTTATAATATTAGTTGGATCAGTTGGATGACGCGCTAACTTCATTTGAGGATAATTTTGCCAGTCTCAAGTGAACTTGTACAAGTTCACTTGAAACTGGCAAAATTATCCTCTAACTTGTACATCCTCTAACTATAACTTGTACAAGTAACGTGTTTTTTTACCTAACCTCAGTTGAATTCATCTCTTGTCTTCCAACGACCCGAATGGCCGAGTCGGCAGTGACCCTGCCTACGAAACCAAGGGTTCGAGTCCCGGTGGGGGCAAATATTTGTTTGATACGGATGTTTGTACCCTAGTCATGGTTGTTTATCTATTTAAGTATAATATTTATCTATATAAGTATGTGTATCGTTGTCTAGTACCCAAGATACAGGGAATCCTGGTTTGAGGCTAGATCAATGTGTGTAAATTGTGTCCAAGGTATTATTATTATTATTACTAGTGGCCCTGTGGGTAGTAGACCTCGCTAACAGGGGGGACTGTGAACCAATCTATAGGTAAGTATTTTAGATTCAATCAAAATCAAGTAGTAAAGTAGCCGCACCAATAACTTTGTAAACTACATTTTGCAATTTAAAATAAAATCTATTATCTTTTCACTAAAATATTTATAGTCTATTTCACTCACTCTCATGGTCTATGTAGATCCTCTTTACTTATTCGTCTCCTACTTCGAGGAGTCCAATCTTGGCATGTTTTGAAAGTATTTCTTGGATTTTTAGAAAACAGGCGGCCGAAAGGTAATGTTGTAGTATATTTTTAGAACCGGCTCATGAATCCCTTTAATTTGATACCCCACGCGATAGGTTTCAGAAAAAAATAAAAATAAAACTCATACAAAAAAAATATCCCCCCCCCCCCACCATCGGAAAATCGAGGAAAGCTCTCGACAAAAAAACTTTTATTTTAAGGAACACGCGTGCCAAGTTTTGTGAGGATCGCTTGAAAACTGTGGCTCCTAGCCAGGAACTGACAGACACGAGACATAGAGACAGACGAAATCAAAATCGATCTCCTATCTTGTCGAAATGGAGCCCTTCGCTCGCTTCGCTCTCTCGGTCAATAACTAAGCAAAGGCAGACACAGCTGCCATTATTTTTAAATGCAGAAGGACCGTGGCATGTCTATAGACCTACTAGTTAGATGGTTGGCCATAGTCTTGAGGTCTGGACTCTGGAATGACGGGTAACCCCCGACTGAACGAGGACTAAGCTAAATTTGAGGAATGGCATCTTGTTTGGAGAATGGCACAAATTGTACAGAACTGCTCTAAAGGAGCTCCGTGATGAATGTCTTCGTTATCTTTAGAAATTTAAGGTAACTTGTATAACATGGACAATTAAATAGTGGGATTTACCTCTGAGTCTGATATCATAGTTATGATGAGAAAGTGTTCTGTTAGTGGCCATCTTACAACTTGGTTAAATTCGCCAGTATAAGATTTCAATATTCTTCATTGCACGGTCAATAATGAGTAAAAATACATTAATCATGTGCAAAGGCGAACTTATCTCTAAAAAGAGATTTCTTCCAGCCAACCTAGGCAGGATAAGACAGTCTATATTATTGCTAGTAAGGGCGGTCTGGTGCACAATAAATTAAATAACTACCTATACAATATAATAAGAGCAATATATTACAATACAATAGTTACATATATCAACGTATAATATATATATATATATATATATATATATATATATATATATATATATATATATGTCACCGTAAGATAGTGATCAACTAAAGGTTTAAACCGTTAAATAGTAAATTGGTTTAAACTTGGATTGCAAACGAAATACCAGGGCAAACACTGCGGTAGCTTAGGTGAAGACTAGAGGGGGCGAGTGCAGCGAAGTTGTTCAACTGACGGTTTTGACTATCTTCCGGTGACATATAAACTAAACTTAAGTTTAGCCGGCTAGTGTTAAGATTAATTTCGAGCCTCGGCTAATGTCCGAAATAATGTTCATTGCGATAAATGATTTCAATATTAGTCGGCTAAACTGCATTTTAGCCTCGATGCTGTTGAGGCTAAAGATGGGTGAGAAAATATGGTTGACATTAGCCGACTAAACTTAAGTTTATTTTTCAGTATACCTAGGCTAATGTTGAAAAATTACCGTCTTAATCTGGAATAAGTGATGATAATGATTCGGAGTATAAACACTGCGGGTATTTAGGTGAAGGGTAAAGGGGGTGAGCGAAGCGAAGCCCCCTTTAAGCTTCGTGTTAGGTTGAACATGTAAGAACAACAAAAACTATAATAATACGAGTATAAGTATTTTTTGTTGTTCTTACATGTTCAACCTATAACAAGAAAAGGATAAAGGGGGCTTCGCTTCGCTCACCCCCTTTACCCTTCACCTAAGCTACCGCAGTGTTTTGTCCTGATATTAGAAATAGCTTTCTCATCTGAATAAAATTACCCGCCCCGCTCCCCGCAGTCGCACGAATACTTCGTTTTCAACATTAGCTAACTAATGTCCAACATTAACCGAAACGCATCGGCTAATGTGCAGTCTAGCCGATTAAAGATGAGATCTGTTATCACAAACGAACATCACTTCGGACATTAGGCTCGACATTATTCGACCGAAGCTCGAAATTAATCTTAAGATTAGCCGGCTTAACTAACATAACATAAGGCAACTACTATCCAATTAAACATAAAAATACAATCTAAGGTACAGACTACATATTACATGAAAAAAAGGTTCTACAATGATGTAAATATAAATAAATTCAAAGAAACATTAAAAACTATCACTTGGAATAATATCTTACATAAAGATAAAACAGTAAATGAATACTACGAGATATTTTATCAAATTTTAAAAAACATTCTTGACGAAACCATACCCAAAAAAGTAATTAAAATAAAAACAAACACAAAAAAACATTGGCTAACACCTGGCATCATACTTTCATCTCAGAATAAAAGATTATTAAGAATACTATCCTTAACATCCAAAAGTGACGTACTTCAATCCTACTACAATAAATATGAAAAAATACTTAAAAAAACGGTCATAACAGCAAAAAAATTACATCACATAAACAAACTTAAAAAGTCAAATAATAGAATAAAAACTATGTGGGATATAATTAAAGAGAGGACTAATAAAAAACGTCAAAACCAATCACAAAATATTACATTAATAATAAATAGTACAGTGTATTCTGAACCAATTGCTGTTGCCAACATATTTAATGACTACTTTACAAAAATAGGAGATCAAAATAATATACAAAAAAATAATAATACTGCACATAAAAACTATCCAGTGATGAGCCCTACCGAAAATACAATGTTCTTGGCTCCTGTAACACATCACGAAATACATAAAATAATCCGAAATTTAAAAAATAAAAATAGTTTCGGTAAGGACGAATTACCACCAACACTAATGAGACAGCGCGCAGACGAATTAACTTTACCTTTAACTATCTTGATAAACCAATCATATATTGAGGGGACTTTTCCAGACATACTTAAAAAGCAATCATTAAACCTATACATAAGAAAAATTCAAAGTCCGACCCAAATAATTACAGACCCATTGCCATACTTTCAACAATTTCGAAAATTTATGAAAAGTTTATGTGTAATCGCGTATACTCTTTTTGCGAAAAATACCAAATCTTTACAGAGTCTCAAAACGGTTTTCGTAAGAAAAGATCGACAACTATGGCTGTATACAAATACATTCAAGAAGCTCTAAGTATCATAAATAAGAAATCATACGTGGTGGGCCTTCTTTTAGATATTTCTAAGGCATACGATAGGGTGAATCACAAAATTCTATTAGACAAACTTTATAGAATAGGTGTGCGCGGAACAGCCCATAACTGGTTCACTTCATATTTGAAAGATAGAGTACAATCTGTCGAAATACAGCAATCGAACAAAGAAACTAACCAAATACAAAACGTACGCTCAACTGATAGGACATTACATTCTTCAATACCCCAAGGAAGTGTCCTGGGGTGTCTATTGTTCCTTATATACATCAATGATCTCCCTAAAGTAACGAATAGTCACTGCGTGCTGTTTGCGGATGACGTATCCTTACTGGCCCCATCGGAAAATAGCTCCCAACTGAACACAAAGCTTACTTCTACATTAGATCACATTACTAATTGAATGACAAACCATAACCTTCAAATTAATTATAATAAAACTAAAGTAATGATATTCCACCCCCGACAAAAAAAGCAACTTGATTTCATCTTCACCTATAAAGGTACTCAAATAGAAATAGTAAACCGGTTCTCTTTGCTTGGAATTGATATAGATTCACATGTTAACTGGAAACAACACACCCAAAAAATTTGTAACAAGATATCTCAGTTTTCTTACGCACTTAAAGAAGTTAAAAAATGCACTGATCTGAAAACTGCACTTGCGGTATACTATGCATACACTTTTGCATGGCTCAGCTACGGCATACTTTTATGGGGAAACAGCACAGGAGCGCCAGCAATACTTATTTTACAAAAAAAACTAATACGGATCCTAGTAAATATCAAACAAAAGGACAGTTGTAAACCCTTCTTTCAAAAACTAAATATTCTGACTTTACCATGCTTATACATATACGAAATGTGCAAATTCGTCCGTGATAATAGGAATCTTTACCATAAGCGCGGAGAAATCCCCGTAAACTACTCTTTAAGACATAAAGACAGACTCATCCAACCCTGCACTTCTACTCTAAAGATGCACTCACCTAGTCCTTATGTTATGAGTATCAAAATATATAATAAATTACCCACCCTACTTAAAAATGAAACGAATAACGTAAAGTTCCTAAAGAAATTAAAAACTATATTAATTAATAAAACATATTACAGTATAAATGAATATTTCATAGACACATTATTTGAGACAAATAAATACTTAAAATTACACTAACACACAGTATATATATATATATGTATACATAACACTAACTTATAAATATATGCATGTACATCACAATAACACACACACCCTCACACAAGCACAAACATACACATAAACATACCTCAATAATAAATATTTTATATTAGTCCTTAGTATTATTGTACCTAAATTTAACGACAAATGTTTATGTACTTTATGGAAGCAATAAACCTAAATTGAAACTGAAATAACTTAAGTTTAGTTTCACACCTAACTTTAGCCGTAACATACATATGTTACATCCGTTATCACAAACGAACATGACTTCGGACATTAGCCGAGGCTCGAAATTAATCTTAAGACTAGCCGTCTAAACTTAAGTTTAGTTTCACACCTAGCTTTAGCCGTAACATATATATTAACAAAATACTTACATACTTTAAACTTAATATGTGAAGAGAAAGTAGACGAAAATTCAGTCTTTTCTTAAAAATGAAAATGGTTGGACTATCCCTAAACGCGCAGGGAAGTGTGATCCAGTCGGATTGCCCTTAACCCGAAGGAGTGTTTGTAAGCAACAGTGTTGTGCTGAGGAGTTGAGAGAAGAGACACCGAGAGATGTCCCGACGATAAACAATCCAACGGAATTTCAATATTCAAAAAAATACTATTTATTTCTTAAAATATTTTTGATGTCGGTTCTTCAATCGATTCCTTTCAAATCCAAATTACAGTGGCCTTATCACGTAATGCTGAAATCTAGAATATTATCGCTTTTGCAAATTTTACCAATCTCAACAGGACAATCTGACACGAACTGCCTTTTATTGCAACTTTGCTTGTTGGAGCGATGTTTGGTAAATGGTAATTGGTAAATATTGCAAAAGCGATTTGAAATTCAGGAAAGGCCCCATCTTGTATGAAATAATCTCGCTGTGATTAGTCCAGCATCAATTTAAAGAAAGTGAACCTCCTTCAAAACATCATTTTGAAACTGATTCTTATAGAAATTTCTAGGTGTTAGCAATATAGTCTGAAAGTATTGAAACATATTTATGTGCAATGTATTTATTTATTTCCACATCTTTAAACACTTGTAAGTATATATCTATTTCTGACACTTTTTTATTATTATTCTTTTCATTCACATTCACATTCGGATGTAACTGCTGAGTCTCTGCGTCTCCTAGGTGAGGGCTGAAAACCAGTGCTGCTCTTAACGAGCAATAAACACTGAGCTTTGACCTTTTCGCGTCAATGCAGCGCGCCTACATACCGACCTATATTCTTCTTTTTGTTTTATTGTTTTAGTAATAATGTTATGAGTTTTTTTTTCATAACTTTGCTTTCATTTAAGTTATTTTATAGTTGCACCTCCGTATCACTTTTAATTTGTATGTGTGCTGCTTTGATGCAATAAACGTTTATCTATCTATCTATATAGAATAGAGCTACTGTTACGTGCATTAAGACGTACTTTGACGGTAATTGGTTTTTCTATTTTCATTTTATTTATCCATGTTACAAATTGTTTTATTTTAGACTATGTTTACGGAGCGATCACGGAAACCTACATGGTTTATGTGTGATCTCTGACGCTCGCTCTAAAGTAGTGAACCAACTGACACATATTTTTATTGACCCGTCTCAGTAAAGCACAGTAGTTACACAAGTTAATATGCAAGACATTATATTTAGTGGTTTTTTGTGATTTATGTGTTCCTACGTGCTCCACCGAGACAGACCCATAATACATTTCTTTCTTATATTCAAACTAAAGTTCAGCTATTTGTACTTACATAATTGTGAGTACAGACAACTAATTCCTCATTGTACACGCACATGTATGTATGTTGTATGTTGCTTGTCAATAATGTAGCCCATCAATGTCCCCACCGAGGAGCACAGGCATTTGCCCGGATACGAGTAAGATTAAGCCATTCTCCACCACGCTGGCTCAGTACGGGTTGATGGAGGGGTTTTTACGACCACAACCGGACCTACCTACAACTTCGCATTTCATCCGAAACAGGAACGTCCGATAATGTGCTTGAGATAAATTAATTATCTCATTGGTACAAGGGCAGGAGTCGAACCTGCATCTCCTGTGTGAGAAGCAAGCGTGAAACCCATTAGACCAAGGAGCTCTTGCTTGCTTGTCAAGGTATTCGGTTATTTTTAGGGTTCCGTACCCGAAGGGTGGCTGACGGGACCCTATTACTAAGCCTCCGCTGTCCGTCTGTCTATCACCAGGCTGTATCTCATGAACCATGATAGTTATACAGTTGAAATTTTCACAGATGATTATTTCTGTTGCCGCTATAACAAAGAATACTAAAAAACAGAATAAAATAAATATTTAAGCGGGCTCCCATACAGCAAAAAAAAAACTCGTATTTGCTCGATATTGATAACAGCAACAGGTAGACGTGAAATATTCATAGAATATTTAGTTATATATTCACTTTAAAAATAAATAAAATAATTAAAATAAAACAAATATTTAAGGGGGGCTCCCATACAACAAACGTGTTTTTTTGCCGTTTCAATAGATAATGGTACGGAACCCTTCGTGCGCGAGTCCGACTCGTGCTTGGCCGGTTTTTCTATTAAACACGATATCTGTCTACCAAGTGTAGAAGGTGCTGTTTAGTTGAATCGATTGGGAGTTTTTGACCTTCAATGGCGTAAAATACGCGCCAATACACTACAGTTATAATTCATTGTTTAACAGTGTTTATCTACACAAGTATCATAAACCCTCTTTACTGCGTACAAAAACCGCACGTTACGATCAGCATAATGTTAAACTACTTGGTAAAAACTCATTTCTTATCTGAAAAATTACACATTATGACCATAATGTGTAATTTTTCTACATATAATGACATTCAAATTTCGAACGCCCACGCCCGCCTGCGTGAAGTTGGTTCTACAGAACAAGCTAAACAATTGCAGAGCAGAACCACAATGCCGGTCAAACATGCGGTTCCTGAACCCATCAAAGAGAGCTTATGATATGTGTGTAGATAAACTAGTGTATGTAACTGTACATAATTAGGCATTAAAACTCTCGAGTGAGTAGCAGTCACATAAACTACTATTAAATTCCAAATGTTTCAACAAGGATTCAGCAGGAACAGCTGTACTATATAGATGCCTACCAATAATGTTGCTAGATGCTGACTAAAAGCTGACTACAAGCTGATTGATCCTGCCAAAGCCAGAAAGCACATTTTCGTCTGTCAGTGTGCCGGCGGCGTTGAGATTGCTCCAGAATTAATTTGCTGCAATCTAATTGCAGCGAAGTAATAGCGAGGATGTTCTGTGTGTTCTACTGTGCAGGTGCGACAGGTGGAGTAATTGTTGATTAGACTGAACAGTCAAATATTTGACTAAATAATCAAATAAACATAAACATGTCTAAAATTGTAATTAACCGTTATTAAAATTACAAGTGGAATTATAATAAAACATTTTCAATCTTTCAGTTCCTTTTTTATGTATAAAACCCTTTATTTTGATACCCAACTCGATAGGTTTGAAAAGACGGTCTAATGCGAGTCTAACTCGCGCACGAAGGGTTCCGTACTACTGTACAGTGGTAGGGATGGTGTGGTGTGAATAGTTTGGATTTTACATAGCAAAATTTTGTTTACAAAGTGATTGGTGCTACTTTCACACTCCATGTACGTAACCAGGTGCATTCATAAGTTTGTATGTGGTATTGAATATTGTTGTTGTAATATAGCCCCCTTATATGTGTACATTTATTTAATTCCGTGTTTTAGTATTTGTTATTATAGCAGCAACAGAAATACATCATGTGTGAAAATTTCATCTGTCTAACTATCACGGTTCATGAGATACAGCCTGGTGACAGACGGGCGGACGGACGGAGAGACGGACAGCGGAGGTTAATTAATAGGGACCCTTCGGGTACGAAACCCTAAAATATATATGACGCGTTAGTTGATAAACTAACGGTTAAAACCGTTAAATAGTAAAGTGGTTTAAACTTTAATTGCAAACGAAATACCAGGGCAAACATAGGTGAAGACCAGATGGTGCGAGCGCAGCGAAGCCCCCGAATAGTATTCGTATTAGGTTGACATGTAAGAACAAAAGAAACGTAAATTGTAAACCCTGTCGGTCTGGTGTACCATCTGTCGATAGTTGATCAACTAACGCGTTAGTTAATCAACTAACGGTTTTGATTATCTTACGGTGACATATACATACATACTTACACTGCAAAGACATAACCCTCCTTCTGGCGAAGTCGGTTAAAAATCTAATACTTTATTATTAATATGTGACTGTGTCTGGGAAAAGGGACCACTTTGGCGGTATGGAGTTATTGATATCTCCTAAAACTAGATAAAATTAGTTATTCAGTGTAAAAGGAATCATTTTTCTAGGTGCAATCATAATATTTTTATAATTTTTTAAATATACAGGAGGCAAAATGTAAGAGTTGAGAAAATTGAGTTTAATGTTTATGTTCGTGAAAAATACACTCCTACTAGGAAGTTATGGAATGATTGGTACCAAGTTAATCTACTATCATCACAGATTAAATACAGACATCAATGGTCTCATTAACTATAATGATTTGGAAGATAGTCAAAGAAGAACTTGCACGAGTGGGAAAAAATCAAGATTCTTAATTGCTCAAAATCTTATGAAAATACCTTTAAAACAATGAATGATTAATTATGGTAATAAATTTTAAACAATAATAGAGGGGAAAAAATAAAAACCGGTCAAGTGCGAGTCTAAATCGCGCACGAAGGGTTCCGTACCACCGTTCAATGGAAGCGATGGTGTGGAGTGAATAGTTTGGATTTTACACAGCAAAATATTGTTTACAAAGTTATTGGTGCGGTTACTTTCACACTCCATGTACGTAACCAGGTGCATCCATAAGTTTGTATGTGGTATTGTTGTATGGGAGCCCCCTTAAATATTTCTTTTATCCTGTTTTTTTAGTATTTGTTGTTATAGCGGCAACAGAAATACATAATCTGTGAAAATTTCAGCTCTCTAGCTAGCTAGGTTCTTGAGATACAGCCTGGTGACAGACGGACGGACGGACGGACGGACGGACAGCGAAGTCTTAGTAATAGGGTCCCGTTTGGAACCCTTCGGGTACGGAACCCTAAAAAAGACTGTATTTTCTTTGTTTTTTAATGTAAAATACTAACATTCTTATAAATCAGTTCTAATAATTCTCATAAACAAAAATCAACTAAATACTTATTATTTTTTAAGTTATATCACAAAATCAGCCAAAATATACTTGAGCACAGAGATCTAAACATAATTAACGATACTTAATGCTATATTTAAAGTATTTATCGTGTTTTAAGTTTAGTGGTTTGACGATCATTTTCGTATGAAGGTATAATTAGGGTACCACTTGGGGGACTTAGTAAAGTTTAGTATCACAAGTAAAGTTACTACTATTTAACATGTATAATAATAAAAAAATATCGTGTTGTCACTATGTTAAACAGTAAAGTAAATAGTTTTCAGCATAAAAGAAAGTTTTTTCTACATCATATTCATTTCTAAGGAAAATATAATTAATATTCAAAGACAGGTATCACTTTGTCACTAAACTTTATTGTTTACAAAAAAAAAATACAACTTGTCAAATTAACGCAATTTAAATACAAAAAAATCTCATTTTTTTATGGGAAGCCGACGTTTCGGACAATAATTTTTCGGACACTGTCCGAAACGACAAATTTAAATTTTAGTACTTTTTTACTGACGATTGGGACACCATCATGATATTGATGGTGTTTTGTATAGTCAGATAAAAGAGCTTAAAAATATAGACAAGGTAACTGGTTTGGAGGGGGGTCGGAGAGGGGTTGGGAGGTTTGGAGGGAGGGTTGAGGAGAGGGTTGGAGGGGTTAGTTGAGGGGGGTTGTGGGGGGAGTTGAAGGGATGGTTGGCGGGGAGTAAGGGGGGTGAATTTAGGGGTTTGGGTGAGGCGTGAATTGGAGAGAGCGCGGAGAGGTGAAAGGGGAAGTGGGAGGGTGTTTCAAATTCCAGCAGGTGTTTGCTCGTTTGGTTGGTTTTTGCAACTTAAGCTTTTTATCTTACTGTACAACACCATTATTTTTCATGGATTCTGAATCGTCAATAAAAATATTTCAATTTCAATTTGTCGTTTCGGACAAATTGTCAGAAAAAATTGTTGTAAATACAGTTAACTGGATTCAAGGCGCTCATCAAGTTCCCTTTTTATACAAAAATAAACATAATTTCTTTTATGATTTCTTTGGCCCATTTGACCACAGTAGCCGCATTTGGGTGCTTTTCGTTGTTGGCATTCCACTTCCACGTCGACGGGGTTGCTGGTTCTTAGTTGGCTGGTTCAGTATTTATGAGCGGCATTTCGACGTCATGTAACGGATCTTCCGTAGCACTTATTGCAACGATTTTTATAGGTTCTGGACACAACATATTTCGAGCCTCAATGGAAACATACTGGCGAATTTTATGGAACAAATACTGTTGTCGCTCAAACGACAGCCGGAGGACATATTACAGTCGGACTAGTATTTTGTGTGAAATCACAGTGGAATTAAAAACTGCGATGTTTTTGACATCTTGATCATCAAACTTGAGTGAGTGAGTGAGCGACGCGCGCGCTGCGCCGCCATCCTTCTCCCCCCGCCCCGCCCCTTGTCCTACCTCAACGCTCTAGGTACTTCCCCGCATAGCGATCGCGGTAAATGAAAATACTTCACCTGTAAAATATGACCTCAAAGTGGTCCCTTTTACTAGACACAGTCACATATATAAAAACTTGCTAAAAGAACTGAATATAACTTAATTAATATAAGGAATTCCCCCAGATGGCTAATGGGCGGCAATTGTGTCTAAGATGAAGTTGAATGTACAAAATGACTCTTTAAAATCAAAATCGTATAATTCCAACATAATGCAAGAAAATAAGATTGTCAAGAGGATAAACCTCAACAATGTGAGATAACCTTTTAATGTTGTCCCAAAAGGTATAATAAATCACATGTCGACATTTTAAGTTATTGTCAAAAATCGTTTTTTTTCGCAAATATCGACCTCCTACGGTTTCAAAGATGATGTCATCTTCATAACAATTTGGCGGGCATAATATTCTTTATCTACAAACGTATCATAAACCCTCTTTAATGCGTCCAAAAACCGCACGTTACGACCACCATAATGTTATACTACTTGGTGAAAACTCATTTCTTATCTTAATATTGATACATTATGACCATAATGTATCAATTTTCGACAAATTATGACATTAAATTTTTTAACGCCGACGCTCGCCTGCGTGCCGCCCCTTCTTTGTCTGTGAAGTTGGTACTACTAAACAAGCTAAACAAGTGGAGAGCAATGATCAATGCCACCATGCCGGTCGAACAAGCGGTTCCTGAAAACATCAAAGATAGCTTATGATATGTGTGTAGATAAACTAGTGTATGTAACACAAACAAAAAATCACATAAACTACTAATATATTGTCTCAATGTCACAATAAATCACGTGACCGCATTTCAACTTGTTCAAGCTCAAAGGTAACAACAAAACTATTTTGGCAAGTATCTCACTTCCTATTGCTTCAATGATGATGTCATCTTCTGAAATGTTGTAAGTTTCCTGCGTACATACATTATATTTTTAAATAAATCGACTAGCTACTAGTATGTCCATTTCTTTAAAAAAATATCTATGAGTGTCTGTGAGTTTTAAATGATAAATTGCTCGAATATCTCCTTTCTGTGATATAAAAATAGTTTGAATATCCGTTGCTTTCCCCCACAACAAGATACCATAGGACATGACACTATTGAAGTTACTAAAACAGACTAGCCTAGCTGTAGCCACATCCGTGTTGTGGCTGATGTTCCTAAAAGCGTATGTCGCAGAACTTAATCTACCAGCAAATTTATCTAGGTGGGGTCCCCACAGCAATTTGCTATCAATCGTTATTCCAAGCACTTCGTATCATTTACCATTTCCAACGTGTCGCTCTCTGACACTAAACTGGTCTCAACTTGCCTGACATTTGGAAGTGAGAATTTGATACACTTGATATTACCAGCGATTAACAATAAATTATTAACCAATTCAAGGTTAAATAAAGACAGTACACATTTAACATCATCAAAATCTTCTTTTTGTCTTTCAATTTTAAAGACTAGTGAAGTATCATCGGAAAAAAACACTATGTTTCAGTCAATTTCTCCACCATAAAAGGCAGATCAATATTTACCGTGAATGGGGGGAACTTGAGACACTTTTGAAATTCGACGGCATGTCACATATGACAATATTTTATAGAGCAGGTGAGATATTCTAGTTTAATCATTGTTTATGATCTGAGGTATCTGGCAACTCTTTATATTTTTTTAATTTAAAACATGCTGTCCTGCGTTACCTGGCATTTTGAGGTAACTTGAGAAAGCGAAACAAAAGCCACTATATCTCGAGGTTACAAAACAAATTTAAAACATTTAAAGAGTTTTATGGTTATAAAAAGGGTTGCCATGTTAAACACCACTGTTCGATTCCAAATCGATATTCGATCGATGGTTTCGGAACGGCCATTTTGAAATTGACGTTGCTGCCAACCTTGCAGTTTTTGACAACTGACAGACGAAAGCCCTCGCAATGTAACGCGTATTGATTAGGGTATTGAAATTAAATCGCAAGCCATCTGGAATGTATTCGGGTTCCCCTCAGGATTGTCTATATAGCTGAGTGTGTTGTGGTTCCCCGAACCAGATAAAGTTCGCATTTACGTGGCCGATTGGTTTTTCCCACGTAACATAACCTGTGTTGGAACACTGTGCTCGTCGAAGCTGGCCTGCCAGTCATACCTGGTTGGCTGAAGAACCTGTCTACCAAGAAGAGCCTAGGGTGCACCCGGGCCTTGCAGAGAGACAGGAGGTTGACGGGACCGAAGCACAGACCAGGTTAGATCGACTCCATAAGTATTAGCTCGGTGAATCGCCGACGTTCTCACTTCTTGGCATCTGATCGCTACGCTACCTCGTAGCTGATGGGCCCCTGCGAGGTCATTAGGTGCCGAGAAGCCTGAACAATTTTGGTAGCAAGAGCGTGGTTTCCTGAGATTTGCAGCCGTCAAGGGCTCCAGGAACCCACGATTTGGGACTATCAATCTGTAGGTATAGGCGGTTATTAGCTAACTTGGTGTTGTTCCTGTATCCACATAGATTGGTAGTATTGTAAGCTATAAGTCTATTGCTGGTAGTAGACAGACAGATATTACAGTTTTCCCTAAATGACCAGTTGTACTGAGATATGTGACTCAGAATAGTAGGTACTCAACTTAGGTACATTGTAGGTGAATTGAAATTTGCATTGAAGTACCAGTTAGTCAATCTATTAGTGGTCTAGTAATGCTAATGAATGTTTGGTTAACATAGGTAGTTACATCTATTGATAGCAGGCTATTACATTGTTTTCAGTTTATAGCAATTTATAACTTGAACTAATATTGACTATCTGTGTATGTTGTAGTGATAAAGGGAAACTAAATTGTATTACAGAATTTATATAGATATAAAACTCGGTTCCTATTGTATAAGGAAAACAGCATTGTTTAAGTTGTGGTTTAGGGTTCCCTCGTTTGGGTTATAGACTGGAGGGTCCAATAAAATTAAGTTACTGCAAATTGTGAGTAAGTATCGTTCCGATCATGTCGCTATCTGAAATCCAGAAGGGTGTTTCTAAGGAACTCAGATGGTTTTCCTCCGCACACGGTCTGATAGACCGTTTAGATAGGCATGATGTGGTATTGGAGCGGTCTATGGACGTTAAGGAACGTTACAACAGGGTGCTCGAATTGTCCGCGCAGGCGGAATCAGTTGATGGTTGCGCACCGACAGGCTGTCACGGTTGCTAGGGGATGTCGACCAATGTATGGAGATAGCAGCTGCTATCACGCAGAAGGCTGCGGACATACGTAGACAGCGCGAGTCCAGCCATGGTGGTGACATTGAAGCACCTCTGCCGCTTCAGGGTACGGGGTCCAGGTTACCTGCCATAACTATGCCTACCTTTGACGGAGTGTCCGGCGAATGGATGAGCTTCATCAATCTGTTCGACAGTTTGGTGCACATGCGATCGGACATTACCAAGTCTGTCAAGATGGCTCAGCTGGTGGCAGCATTGAGGGGTGAGCCTAGGGAGCTGGTCGCTCATTTGACAGTTACGGAGGGTAACTATGAAACGGCCAGACAATTGTTGGTCAGACGTTACCATAACAAACGGAGGTTGGCCGATGCCCAACTGAACCGTTTGTTTAGTATCCCGGTTGTGAACAAGGTCGGGGCCATACAGACGGAGGTTTTGAACCCATTGTTGTCCGTCACCAAGGCTCTAGAAAATCTTGGACTTCCGGTTGGTGAATGGTCGTACCTACTGCTGTACATTGTACTTTCCCGCCTACCCGCTGACGTGCAGACTCGTTTCGAACAGTCTCACGGGAGGTCGGCCGAGGACCTGCCCGCCTTCTCCGACTTGGTTGGATTCTTGGAAGAGGAGGCTCGACGGGCAGAGAATTTGGGGTTGACGGTCACCCATCCTTCGGAGCCACAGAGAGCTGCCGGGAGCGCTGTGAGTAGGGGCCCTCCGACGAGGAAGGACCGCACCAACCGGCAGTCGTATGGAACTGTGAGTGCATTGACCCCACATAGTGAGACCTGCCCATGTTGTAGGCAGATTGGCCATGCTGTGGCCAATTGCAATAAGTTCGGGGAACTTAGGGTTGAGGGACGGCGCCGGATGGCCAAGCAGCGGAGCTGGTGTTTCCTGTGCCTCGGGCCACACATGGCTAGGGACTGCACGCGTACCAAAATGTGCGGATATTGTGGTGGGGCCCACAACAATCTGTTGTGCATGAACCGGTCCGGCCAACAGCCTCCACAGGGCCGTATCCAGGGTGACACGGCATGGGGCCCTGAGAATTCGTTTGCGACTCGGAGCGCAACTCAGGGGCCAACGTCCCCACGTCCACAGGGCCGTACCCAGGGTGACACGGCATGGGGCCCTGAGAATTCGTTTGCGACTCGGAGCGCAACTCAGGGGCCAATGTCCCCACGTGCACAGGGCGGTACTAGGGTGCAGGGCCGCACTCAGGGTCATCACATGGGGGGCCCTGAGTTTTCGGTTGCGACTCAGCATCCGACTCAGCGGGCAATGGGGCCACAAGCACGCAACCACCCAGGGGTGCAGGGCCGCACTCAGGGTCATCACATGGGGGGCCCTGAGTTTTCAGTTGCGACTCAGCATCCGACTCAGCGGGACATTGGGTATGTTGAGCAGGCCGTAACGGGCGGGTGGCATGGGACACCTTCGAGCTATGCGGATGCGGTTCGGACGCCGCCTCAGTTGTCGCCCCGCTCGTCGCCTCGTCCTCGTCGGTCGCATGTGATGTCCCCCCCGCTCATGGAGCGGCCACGGTTGAATTCACGCCCACCCCCCTTCGGGGGGCGTCGTAGGGTGGCAATGGAACCGGCGCGTGGGCCATTTGTACAATGGGACCCTCTGGCGTATAGCTGCCTACCTGATCGGTTACAGGCACAGTGGGGCCTCGGGGGCCCTCGCTAGGAATTTGCGGCCCAACAATTTGTTGCCCCCCAACCGGAGACGGTGGTATTACCGATCGCCTCTGTGCTTGTTTGGGATTTGGCGGGCAACCCAACATACGTTCGCGCCCTATTAGATTCTGGAGCTCAGGGCTGCATTGTATCGAATGATTTAGCACAATGGTTGGGCCTCAATATAAATAATGTATCGCTGCCGAGGAAATTGGTCCCTGCTGGGGATTACAGGGCAACCCTTCACGGGTTTTGTGATGCCTCTGAACGAGGGTTTGCGGCAGCGGTTTATTTGCGAACCGTCACCTCCACCGGGGAGGTCGACGTGCGTTTGGTTTTGGCAAAAAGCAAGGTAGCGCCTATTCGGACAAGGATGACGATTCCAAAACTGGAACTGTCCGGGGCTGCTCTTTTGACCAAACTTTTGAATCACACTCTAACAGTGTTGCATGGGTCAGTGGTTTTGGAGGATACGGTGTACGCGTGGACGGACAGCCAGATTGTTTTGTGCTGGCTGAAGGCTTCGGTCCATAACTTAGAGGTTTTTGTTGCGAACCGTGTCTCCCAGATTGTGTCGTCTGAGGTCCCACTGACCTGGAGACATGTACCAGGAGAATTGAACCCGTCTGATTGTGCATCCAGGGGATGTCGGGCTCCTGAACTCGTTAGACACCATTTGTGGTGGGGACCACCCTGGCTTGCCAGGAGAGAATCGGACTGGCCCCACAGCCATGTAGTAGTATCTTCGGATCATGGCCCCAGAGCGGCCGTGCATGTTACCCAGAAGGCTGAGGACCCTGACGCCGGGTTTCTGCTGGACCGGTATAGCTCATGTTCAGGCTTCTCGGCACCCAATGACCTCGCAGGGGCCCATCAGCTACGAGGTAGCGTAGCGATCAGATGCCAAGAAGTGTGAACGTCGGCGATTCACCGAGCTAATACTTATGGAGTCGATCTAACCTGGTCTGTGCTTCGGTCCCGTCAACCTCCTGTCTCTCTGCAAGGCCCGGGTGCACCCTAGGCTCTTCTTGGTAGACAGGTTCTTCAGCCAACCAGGTATGACTGGCAGGCCAGCTTCGACGAGCACAGTGTTCCAACACAGGTTATGTTACGTGGGAAAAACCAATCGGCCACGTAAATGCGAACTTTATCTGGTTCGGGGAACCACAACACACTCAGCTATATAGACAATCCTGAGGGGAACCCGAATACATTCCAGATGGCTTGCGATTTAAATTCAATACCCTAATCAATACGCGTTACATTGCGAGGGCTTTCCGTCTGTCAGTTGTCAAAAACTGCTAGGTTGGCAGCAACGTCAAATTCAAAATGGCCGTTCCGAAACCATCGATCGAATATCGATTTGGAATCGAACAATCACCCGCCCGGACAGGCACCCACCTGTCCCCTAATCTACGGGCAGCCGAGACAACGTTGCTACCGCTCGTTTTAGAACCGAGCCTCCTACTAGAACCTCCGCAGACCGGGGGGTCCCGTCCTTGCCAGGGAACAAGTTAACAATGCGCCCCCTGCGCCAACGTAGTGGCGGTAGGTTAGCATCCTTAACCAGAACGAGGTCACCAACACTAGGGGGGCTGGTTTTGTCAGTCCACTTAAGGCGCTGTTGTAAGATATGCAGATACTCGAGCGACCAACGCTTCCAGAAATTCTGAGTAAACTGCTGCAACATCTGATACCTTGACAACCGATACAATTTCACTCCCTCGAAGGGGTGCTCGGGCAACGCGTTAAGTGGCTGTCCTATCAAGAAATGGCCTGGGGTCAGAGCCTCCAGGTCATTTGGATCCGAGCTGAGCGGACACAACGGTCGCGAATTGAGAACGGCCTCGATCTTACAAAACAATGTCGCGAGCTCCTCAAAAGTCAGCGCGGTCTGACCTACTATACGCCCCAAGTGCGTCTTAGCTGACTTAACTACGGCCTCAAAAATCCCACCCCAGTGGGGGCAACTCGGTGGGCTGAAGGTCCACTGTATACCCCGACGGGAGAGGGCCGTTCCAATATCCACTTTATTTACATTCAAAAAGTTGACTATCTCTCGTAAGTATCGTTCCGCACCGACGTAGTTAGTGCCGTTATCAGAGCGGATCAAAGTTGGAAGTCCCCTTCGAGAAACAAACCTATCCAAACAAGCAATGAAAGCCTCTGTCGAGAGATCAGCAACGAGCTCGAGATGTACCGCCTTGGTGGATAAACAAACAAACACACATGAGCTATACCGGTCCAGCAGAAACCCGGCGTCAGGGTCCTCAGCCTTCTGGGTAACATGCACGGCCGCTCTGGGGCCATGATCCGAAGATACTACTACATGGCTGTGGGGCCAGTCTGATTCTCTCCTGGCAAGCCAGGGTGGTCCCCACCACAAATGGTGTCTAACGAGTTCAGGAGCCCGACATCCCCTGGATGCACAATCAGACGGGTTCAATTCTCCTGGTACATGTCTCCAGGTCAGTGGGACCTCAGACGACACAATCTGGGAGACACGGTTCGCAACAAAAACCTCTAAGTTATGGACCGAAGCCTTCAGCCAGCACAAAACAATCTGGCTGTCCGTCCACGCGTACACCGTATCCTCCAAAACCACTGACCCACGCAACACTGTTAGAGTGTGATTCAAAAGTTTGGTCAAAAGAGCAGCCCCGGACAGTTCCAGTTTTGGAATCGTCATCCTTGTCCGAATAGGCGCTACCTTGCTTTTTGCCAAAACCAAACGCACGTCGACCTCCCCGGTGGAGGTGACGGTTCGCAAATAAACCGCTGCCGCAAACCCTCGTTCAGAGGCATCACAAAACCCGTGAAGGGTTGCCCTGTAATCCCCAGCAGGGACCAATTTCCTCGGCAGCGATACATTATTTATGAGGCCCAACCATTTTGCTAAATCATTCGATACAATGCAGCCCTGAGCTCCAGAATCTAATAGGGCGCGAACGTATGTTGGGTTGCCCGCCAAATCCCAAACAAGCACAGAGGCGATCGGTAACACCACCGTCTCCGGTTGGGGGGCAACAAATTGTTGGGCCGCAAATTCCTAGCGAGGGCCCCCGGGGCCCCACTGTGCCTGTAACCGATCAGGTAGGCAGCTATACGCCAGAGGGTCCCATTGTACAAATGGCCCACGCGCCGGTTCCATTGCCACCCTACGACGCCCCCCGAAGGGGGGTGGGCGTGAATTCAACCGTGGCCGCTCCATGAGCGGGGGGGACATCACATGCGACCGACGAGGACGAGGCGACGAGCGGGGCGACAACTGAGGCGGCGTCCGAACCGCATCCGCATAGCTCGAAGGTGTCCCATGCCACCCGCCCGTTGCGGCCTGCTCAACATACCCAATGTCCCGCTGAGTCGGATGCTGAGTCGCAACCGAAAACTCAGGGCCCCCCATGTGATGACCCTGAGTGCGGCCCTGCACCCCTGGGTGGCCGCATGCTTGTGGCCCCATTGCCTGCTGAGTCGGATGCTGAGTCGCAACCGAAAACTCAGGGCCCCCATGTGATGACCCTGAGTGCGGCCCTGCACCCTAGTACCGCCCTGTGCACGTGGGGACATTGGCCCCTGAGTTGCGCTCCGAGTCGCAAACGAATTCTCAGGGCCCCATGCCGTGTCACCCTGGATACGGCCCTGTGGACGTGGGGACGTTGGCCCCTGAGTTGCGCTCCGAGTCGCAAACAAATTCTCAGGGCCCCATGCCGTGTCACCCTGGATACGGCCCTGTGGAGGCTGTTGGCCGGACCGGTTCATGCACAACAGATTGTTGTGGGCCCCACCACAATATCCGCACATTTTTGTGCGCGTGCAGTCCCTAGCCATGTGTGGCCCGAGGCACAGGAAACACCAGCTCCGCTGCTTGGCCATCCGGCGCCGTCCCTCAACCCTAAGTTCCCCGAACTTATTGCAATTGGCCACAGCATGGCCAATCTGCCTACAACATGGGCAGGTCTCACTATGTGGGGTCAATGCACTCACAGTCCCATACGACTGCCGGTTGGTGCGGTCCTTCCTCGTCGGAGGGCCCCTACTCACAGCGCTCCCGGCAGCTCTCTGTGGCTCCGAAGGATGGGTGACCGTCAACCCCAAATTCTCTGCCCGTCGAGCCTCCTCTTCCAAGAATCCGACCAAGTCGGAGAAGGCGGGCAGGTCCTCGGCCGACCTCCCGTGAGACTGTTCGAAACGAGTCTGCACGTCAGCGGGTAGGCGGGAAAGTACAATGTACAGCAATAGGTACGACCATTCACCAACCGGAAGTCCAAGATTCTCTAGAGCCTTGGTGACGGACAACGACGGGTTCAAAACCTCCGTCTGTATGGCCCCGACCTTGTTCACAACCGGGATACTAAACAAACGGTTCAGTTGGGCATCGGCCAACCTCCGTTTGTTATGGTAACGTCTGACCAACAATTGTCTGGCCGTTTCATAGTTACCCTCCGTAACTGTCAAATGAGCGACCAGCTCCCTAGGCTCACCCCTCAATGCTGCCACCAGCTGAGCCATCTTGACAGACTTGGTAATGTCCGATCGCATGTGCACCAAACTGTCGAACAGATTGATGAAGCTCATCCATTCACCGGACACTCCGTCAAAAGTAGGCATGGTTATGGCCGGTAACCTGGACCCTGAACCCTGAAGCGGCAGAGGTGCTTCAATGTCACCACCATGGCTGGACTCGCGCTGTCTACGTATGTCCGCAGCCTTCTGCGTGATAGCAGCTGCCATCTCCATACATTGGTCGACATCCCCTAGCAACCGTGACAGCCTGTCAGGTGCGCAACCATCAACTGATTCCGCCTGCGCGGACAATTCGAGCACCCTGTTGTAACGTTCCTTAACGTCCATAGACCGCTCCAATACCACATCATGCCTATCTAAACGGTCTATCAGACCGTGTGCGGAGGAAAACCATCTGAGTTCCTTAGAAACACCCTTCTGGATTTCAGATAACGACATGATCGGAACGATACTTACTCACAATTTGCAGTAACTCAATTATATTGGACCCTCCAGTCTACAACCCAAACGAGGGAACCCTAAACCACAACTTAAACAATGTTGTTTTCCTTAAACAATAGGAACCGAGTTTTATATCTATATAAGTTCTGTAAATACAATTTAGTTTCCCTTTATCATTATAACACACAGAGATAGTCAATATTAGTTCAAGTTATAAATTGCTATAAACTGAAAACAATGTAATAGCCTGCTATCAATAGATGTAACTACCTATGTTAACCAAACATTCATTAGCATTACTAGACCACTAATAGATTGACTAACTGGTACTTCAATGCAAATTTCAATTCACCTACAATGTACCTAAGTTGAGTACCTACTATTCTGAGTCACATCTCAGTACAACTGGTCATTTAGGGAAACTGTAATATCTGTCTGTCTACTACCAGCAATAGACTTATAGCTTACAATACTACCAATCTATGTGGATACAGGAACAACACCAAGTTAGCTAATAACCGCCTATACCTACAGATTGATAGTCCCAAATCGTGGGTTCCTGGAGCCCTTGACGGCTGCAAATCTCAGGAAACCACGCTCTTGCTACCAAAATTGTTCAGGCTTCTCGGCACCCAATGACCTCGCAGGGGCCCATCAGCTACGAGGTAGCGTAGCGATCAGATGCCAAGAAGTGTGAACGTCGGCGATTCACCGAGCTAATACTTATGGAGTCGATCTAACCTGGTCTGTGCTTCGGTCCCGTCAACCTCCTGTCTCTCTGCAAGGCCCGGGTGCACCCTAGGCTCTTCTTGGTAGACAGGTTCTTCAGCCAACCAGGTATGACTGGCAGGCCAGCTTCGACGAGCACAGTGTTCCAACACAGGTTATGTTACGTGGGAAAAACCAATCGGCCACGTAAATGCGAACTTTATCTGGTTCGGGGAACCACAACACACTCAGCTATATAGACAATCCTGAGGGGAACCCGAATACATTCCAGATGGCTTGCGATTTAAATTCAATACCCTAATCAATACGCGTTACATTGCGAGGGCTTTCCGTCTGTCAGTTGTCAAAAACTGCTAGGTTGGCAGCAACGTCAAATTCAAAATGGCCGTTCCGAAACCATCGATCGAATATCGATTTGGAATCGAACAGCTCATGTGTGTTTGTTTGTTTATCCACCAAGGCGGTACATCTCGAGCTCGTTGCTGATCTCTCGACAGAGGCTTTCATTGCTTGTTTGGATAGGTTTGTTTCTCGAAGGGGACTTCCAACTTTGATCCGCTCTGATAACGGCACTAACTACGTCGGTGCGGAACGATACTTACGAGAGATAGTCAACTTTTTGAATGTAAATAAAGTGGATATTGGAACGGCCCTCTCACGTCGGGGTATACAGTGGACCTTCAGCCCACCGAGTTGCCCCCACTGGGGTGGGATTTTTGAGGCCGTAGTTAAGTCAGCTAAGACGCACTTGGGGCATATAGTAGGTCAGACCGCGCTGACTTTTGAGGAGCTCGCGACATTGTTTTGTAAGATCGAGGCCGTTCTCAATTCGCGACCGTTGTGTCCGCTCAGCTCGGATCCAAATGACCTGGAGGCTCTGACCCCAGGCCATTTCTTGATAGGACAGCCACTTAACGCGTTGCCCGAGCACCCCTTCGAGGGAGTGAAATTGTATCGGTTGTCAAGGTATCAGATGTTGCAGCAGTTTACTCAGAATTTCTGGAAGCGTTGGTCGCTCGAGTATCTGCATATCTTACAACAGCGCCTTAAGTGGACTGACAAAACCAGCCCCCCTAGTGTTGGTGACCTCGTTCTGGTTAAGGATGCTAACCTACCGCCACTACGTTGGCGCAGGGGGCGCATTGTTAACTTGTTCCCTGGCAAGGACGGGACCCCCCGGTCTGCGGAGGTTCTAGTAGGAGGCTCGGTTCTAAAACGAGCGGTAGCAACGTTGTCTCGGCTGCCCGTAGATTAGGGGACAGGTGGGTGCCTGTCCGGGCGGGTGATTGTTCGATTCCAAATCGATATTCGATCGATGGTTTCGGAACGGCCATTTTGAATTTGACGTTGCTGCCAACCTTGCAGTTTTTGACAACTGACAGACGAAAGCCCTCGCAATGTAACGCGTATTGATTAGGGTATTGAAATTAAATCGCAAGCCATCTGGAATGTATTCGGGTTCCCCTCAGGATTGTCTATATAGCTGAGTGTGTTGTGGTTCCCCGAACCAGATAAAGTTCGCATTTACGTGGCCGATTGGTTTTTCCCACGTAACATAACCTGTGTTGGAACACTGTGCTCGTCGAAGCTGGCCTGCCAGTCATACCTGGTTGGCTGAAGAACCTGTCTACCAAGAAGAGCCTAGGGTGCACCCGGGCCTTGCAGAGAGACAGGAGGTTGACGGGACCGAAGCACAGACCAGGTTAGATCGACTCCATAAGTATTAGCTCGGTGAATCGCCGACGTTCACACTTCTTGACATCTGATCGCTACGCTACCTCGTAGCTGATGGGCCCCTGCGAGGTCATTAGGTGCCGAGAAGCCTGAACAACCACTTTACCTCGGGGAAAAATATATTTTTCGTTTATTAAAAAATAATCCCAAAATTTACGGTAGTTTTTACTGACGAACTTATATAAAGTCTCAAAATCACCTCTTAATAAACAAATAAAATCGTTGAATGTCTACTTTAGACAAACAAAAAGGTTTGAATGTGGTGCTGTCGAATTAATTGAACATAAAATAATAATCGTTTGTATTTATAGAATACCTAAATATACCTATAAAGAAGCCTTTGGAATATTTTTCTGCATAATGGATGATCTTCTACATGAATATGTTTATAAAAACAATAGAAAGATTATTTTATGCGGGGACTTCAACAACAACACTTTGAAAATGACAAATAACAGTATTCGCTTTGAATAACTGATGTTGAGTTATAACTTAAAAATAGAAATACACCAAGCAACACGTCTTGCTAGTTTAACCTGTCTGGACAGTATCATGCATAACATTAGGGGATGCAAAAGCGAAGTCATCGAATTCGCTCTAACAGATCACTGTACGCAAATATTGCAATGTCCTGTTAGAACTAGCTATACGATTAAGTACTGGTACATAACAAAACGTGATTTTAGCGAGAAAAATATTAGTAATTTAGTGGGATATATTAATTCTTTGACACGTTTAGCTCGGTTTACGTATCTGATGATCCTAGCGAAGCCTTCACAGAATTTCACAACTTATTTACGTTGATATATAAACTTTGTTTCCCACTTATGAGAATTAAAATGACGCTTTATCGTAAGCAAACGTGGATGTCAACGGGTATTAAAGCATGTTGTAGGAAGAAAACGGAAATGCTGTGTAAATATAGACGTCGTCGTACCGGATGCATAAAAAAATGATTTAAATCATCATTTAAATCATATGCCAGACGACTAAAAACCGTTATTAAATTAACACAAAAGTCACAAAACAAGTTTAGAATTAAAACAGCCCTCAAAACCATGGATCATAATCAAACGATTTAAGTCAAACCCTCCGAAAAATAGATCCCATTGAAATAGCAGAAACTTTTAATAGTTTCTTCGTAAATTTAGGATGAGGAACAATTAATCACAATTTAAATGATACAATTAAACTTAATAAATCAAATTCTTATAATAATGTGACATATAATGACACCAAAATTATATACTATGATTTCCATTCTATATTTCTAAATCCAACATCCTCCTTTGACATACTTAAAATAATTACATCACTTAAAAATACGAACAGTACAGGTTACGATGACATATCTAAGTAAATTATAAAAATGGTAGGAAAACTTATTTCAGCATTACTATCCCACATGATTAAATGCCTTGAAGTTGGAACCTTCCCAGATGAATTATAAACATCAATAGTTAAAAAATAAGCCACTATTTGAAAAAGAAGATAGATTAAATATGAACTGTTACAGACCAGTGGCACTAATCCCTATATTTGCAAAAATATTTGAAAAGGTCATACACAATAATATTCATACCTATTTTTATTATTATTATGATTATGATTATGTAAATTTTAATGAATGTGTATGTTTAACAAAATATTAATTCCTATCTATTGTGTAAAATTTTATCTTTATTCTTTATTGCATAGATATATATAAAGTTACAGACAATTAATAGTAGATTTTACAACAAGTGCACAAAACGAACCATTTTTATCCGAGACTTCTAGCAGCCCGAGCCGAAGGCGAGGGCTGATAGTAATGTCGAGGATAAAAATGGTTTTGTGGACGAGTTATAAACTCTGCTTTTCACTTCGATTGCGAGAAAATAAAACAGTAACATAACGTATTAACATTTCTTTAATTAAAATTCAAAGTAAAATTACTACAATTTTGAATGGCTTCTTTCCCGCTACTTTAATTTTCGGGCAAAGAAAAAAAATATACAGCCTATTCTTAAATTATTTTGGAATAATGTTTTTTTTTGTGGTAAACACGTTTTGATATTTAGTTTCTTTTTCGTATTATCTTATTATAAATCAAAAATGCAAATAGGGATGGAAATATTATAAATTAGCAAGTTTTATCCATGTACAATTAATTGTTTTTGGCTGTATGGGCTAAATGGTCACTGCCTTAGTGTAGACACATTTAAAAAGCTACTTTTATGCACAAGAGCATAAAATTCAACTTTATGTCGCCTAGATCCTGCATAAAGTAGTACTTTTTCGAGCATGAGAAGTGAAAAAGTAATGTAATAAGCAAAGGCGAGCTTATCTCTAAAAAGAGATTTCTTCCTGCATGTGTAATGTAATGTTATGCATGTGTAACCAAATATTTGTATGCCAAGTGGCTGAAAATAGCGACCCTATACAAAACATCAATCTTAACCTGATTTTTATCAATCGATGTATCACCTATTTATTACAAATAAACGATTTCATATAAAATATATAAAAAGTTACCAAATTATATTTTTCTTGTTTAAAATTTATATTTTTTTTTTTTGGGAATGGCAATACTGTTTTTAAAAATAGACTTAAAACAAAAATCACTAAAGATAACACTCAAAGGGGTGTAAAATTTATCTGAAATTATTATTTTGCTTAAAGTAAATTTAAAAGAATATTTGGTAAATTCTTCTACATTTTATACACCTTTAAATGTTATCCAAGAAAGTATTATCTCCCTTTATTTATTTTTGTTATAAACCAAATTACGAGATTTTTATGTTGACACCGTAAACATCGTTAAAATTCAAAAAAATGGGAAAATAATTGCTTTATTATTAATTGTAAGTGAATTTTATAACTAAATCAGTCTATATTTGTTTGTTTGTTTATAATAATCAACTTAAAATATAAAACACCCTTTCTTGGATAGCTAATATATAAAAATACCCTCTATATCGAACAAAATAATCTTAAATTTATCATTGGCATAATTATTATCAGTCTTTTTAATTAGGTAACAATTTAGGCAGCAAGTTAGGTCTAATATTAGCTTACTCACTATAGCTAGGTACAGAATATTTTTGACATTAGTAGTTTTTATAGATATTACAGCAACATATTAAATATTACAGCATAATTCAGGTTTTATTGGGCACGACGCCCAATAAAAACCTGAATTATGCAGATTTTTTTGGCAATAATGTTTATAAAATTAAACTTAAAACAAAAATATCTTTTCTTGCATTTAAATATATTTTCTGTAACTTAAACTTTAAATTTATACAGTTTTTTTTTTTTTTTTTGGAGAATGGCAATACTGTTTATAAAATCGATTTAAATCATAACTAACTAAACATATCCTTTCTTGGATATTTAAAGGGGTATCAACTACATATGAAGTTACAATTTATCTTAAATTATTATTTTGCATGAAGTAAATTTAAAACAATATTTGGTAATATCTTCTACATTTTATACTCCTTTAAATTTTATCCAAGAAAGTATTCTCTCTCTTTATTTATTTTTGTTAAAACCAATTACGAGATTTATATGTTGAGACCTTAAATATCGTCAAAATCAAAAAATTGGGAAAATAATTGCTTTATTATTAATTTTAAGTGTACTTTATAAATAAAACAAAGTCAATCCATGTTTGTTTGTTTGTTTATAATAATCAACGTGAAATACCCTCTAAATCGAACACAATAATCTTAAATTTTCATTAGCATAAATATTATCAGTCTTGTTAATTAGGTAACAATTTAGGCAGTAAGTTAGGTCTAAGATTAGGCTTACTTACTATATGTAAGTACAGGATATTTTGGACATATATAAATAAATACAAAATAAACTGAACTATGCAGTTTTTTGGAAATAATGTTTATAAAATTAAACTTAAAAAAAATATCCCTTCTTACATTTAAAAATATTATCTGTAACGAACACAATATATCCCAAATTATCATTAGATCAAAAATATCCTTTTTTGTATAGGTAATATATAAAAAAATATCCTCTGTAACGAACAAAATAGGTCTTAAAGTCTTAAAATATCATTGGCATGTAATACTAAGCAAAGCCCATAGCGCGGATGTAATGTCGAGGCATGGTAGTTAACTGAAAGAAAAAAATATGTGTAAGAAACTTATAACTTAAAAATCATCCTGGTAACTTGGGACAAGCAGTGTAAGTTGAGACCAGCCTTCCAAAGTTACCTCAAAATGGTAGTGTCGGATGTTTGGGTAAAAAAATGCACGATTACTGGCAACATAATGTAAAATTTCATACCAATAGATTGAGGTTTTGGAAAAAGTTAAGGCTACGCCCGAAATTTGAATATCACGGCTAGGGACAAAGTTTTACAGCTCGTTTTTTCTGCATAAAGTTAGGGGTTGGAATTATTGAGTTTTTCTTAGCTTTTTGCAAAAGATAAGCAACTTTTTACTCACTTTTATCGTAGACCAACTGTCCATCCACCACTCACGCACAAAATCACTGGTCCACTGTGTTTTATTGTAGCTGTAGCAAAAAAGTTGATTCACCATCGCAAATTTCTCAAGTAACCTTGTCTCCCGAATTGAACAGGGTATCATAAATTAAGTGTGTTTCATGAGGTCTGGGAAAACTCCATCATCAACACGTTTATCGAATAAGCTATAACTGGAATTACCGAACTAATGACTTTGACTGACTTACCCCACATTCTGCTCGAGGGAGGAAACACTAAACTCGAATAAACTTTGAGATTCCATAGAAAAGAATGGAATGGTAAAGTTGACCCGAGATTCATCTAACTCGCGTTATATCTGCCGGGCCTTGGAAAGAGATACCTATTCATTTCTCAAGGAGCCCTTCCAAATTAGATGATTAGACAAACCCCTTCGAGATAGTTAATTACTTAGATGGTTTGCTAATTCGCATCATCATTGCTGGGGCTTAATTAATGAAGCTTACGGATCATTATTCGGGATCATCGACTACTAATGAAATACCTGGGTATCCACGATTCTACGCCGCATTCACTAATTTTAGGCGTCTATTCGTAATTCGCAATTTCTTTATTACTGCATAAAATAAACGTAGAACTATAATAGAAAAACATGTACAAAGAAGAGCTTATTTCTGACAAGAGATTTATTTCAGCATACCATGCATGCTCCTAAAATAGCGTTCGTGGTCGAGTGGTTGCGCGCTCGCCCGTGACACAGGAAACTCTGTTTCGAATCCCGCAGGTGACATGTATTGAGTTATAATAATAATAATTATAATCTTTATTTCGAGCCGAATGGCCGAGTCGACAGTGAACCTGCCTCCGAAGCCTAGGGTCCCGGGTTCGAGTCCCAGTGGGGACAAATATTTGTTTGACGAGAACGAATGTTTTTACCCTAGTCATGGTTGTTTAACTATCTAAGTATAATATTTATCTATATAAGTATGTGTATCGTTGTCTAGTACCCAAAATACAATCCTAGTTTTGGGCTAGTGTGTCAATAGTAGCTTACAAAACCCATATCTATAAATACCTTTAAACGAAAGATATATAATTAATTAAATAATCATAAATAAACACAAAATATTATCCAGCCTAACTAGGGATTTTCTTCTTAGGTCTCGCTTCCCTGTAGCGTAGGAAAAGGATGTCCTCTTGTAACCTTTGATCAGGAACCTCCGATCGTCTTGAGGTCAGCAGGCACCTGACGTTTAAAAGACAGGAAGAGAAAGTTTTACTTTACTTTTGACATTTCCTTAATATGAAGGTACATTAAAAGCTATATAATAACTTTCTTGGACACTTCACACATACAGCTTCTGTCAAATTACTCAGATAAACAGACAGATGAACGCAATTTGGCTATTGAAAAATCACCACTAAGTACTACTAACTGCAATATTGATTTTAATGTATTGTGTTGAAGTAGTATACCTCTAGTAATAGTGAACTACTAGTATACCTCTAGTAATAGTGAACTAGTAGTATACCTCTAGTAATAGTGAACTAGTAGTATACCTCTAGTAATAGTGAACTAGTAGTATACCTCTAGTAATAGTGAACTAGTAGTATACCTCTAGTAATAGTGAACTAGTAGTATACCTCTAGTAATAGTGAACTAGTAGTATACCTCTAGTAATAGTGAACTAGTAGTATACCTCTAGTAATAGTGAACTAGTAGTATACCTCTAGTAATAGTGAACTAGTAGTATACCTCTAGTAATAGTGAACTAGTAGTATACCTCTAGTAATAGTGAACTAGTAGTATACCTCTAGTAATAGTGAACTAGTAGTATACCTCTAGTAATAGTGAACTAGTAGTATACCTCTAGTAATAGTGAACTAGTAGTAAGTAATAAACATTGTTAAGACGCATCGTTGCGATCTCACTTTCCGCATATAAATAAACCTAATAAGGTTTCCGCGGTTAGTTCACATGTGAACATATAGATATAAGTTTTTGTTTTGGATAAATAAATAAAATAAAAAAATAAGCAGAATTTGTCATTGTAGATGTCAAAAATGTATGGGTTTTGAGCTGTCAAAAGTAAATCTTAACCTATAAGTTAAGTCTTGCGTACTTGTCATGAACGTTCTAACGTAGTCAGAAAACATTGTGATTGAACTTTGGCCTCACGTGGGCGCAAATGTGTTTCTGCTACCCCGTAAGAGAAAAGCTTGTGTGACGTCTTACGGCCCAAGAAGCTTACATGTGCGTGATTCTCCCGTTATAGGTTTTGTGTTTTATTACCGCTGCGTGAGATTTAAAATCGCGATGCCGCATAACGGGATATGGTTCCTTGAGATATCAATGTTATTATGTTCCAGCAGTTTTCCATAAGGTGAGTGTTCTTGCGTCCATTGAAACTCACGGCGACGGTCACCCACCCGGTCGATGACCCCGCTGTCACTTCATACGTATATGTACAGTGATACCACGTTTATAAGTTACATGATAGGTACAGGGCGCGCCAAGTATATCTATCCCTCTCTCTCTCCCCCTATGCAGGTTACCCCCTCCATGCGGCACTCAGACTCAAAGAAACTTGACCCGATCTTAACTGAAAGGTATTTTCCTGGCATGAAAATCTTATCAGGCTTTCAGTCGGAGAGCCTTGATGTACATTGAACATAATATTATATTATATATCTCTGTGACTAAACGGACGTTATAGGTAAATCTGTGTTGAAAACATAGTTTTATAACTTTATTATCGATCGTTACTGGTTAACCGCTCGGAGGTCGAACCAAAAAAATACATTAATTGATTATGGACTGTATTACCAAGCAATGAGGTTGAAAATTGATACGTAATAGAAACGACCAACTGCTTCAAGAACTCGTTTATTACTGGAGGCGCAACGTACACTGTGGTATGAGGTGGCTACCTAGTTATAGCTAGCTTATGTACATACACTACACTCCTCCAACATCAATTTGGAAACCTGGTAACAATACAAACGAAACATTAATAAACACTAAAACTTAATTAGTACACTAAACTTATTTTTTATATATATTAATGCGCTTAGTTCGTGGTCTTAAACCATGACGCTGCGCATGATTAGGCACTTGACCATGCACATTTTCAGACGGCCCGTCACCCCGCTGCTGCGCCGGCGCACCTGCAGTAGCAGCGGCCAGCGGCGGCGACGGTGGGGGGGGCGCGTCATGTGCGCCAACGCGAGCCTCACTCCCCTCCCCCGCTATACTTCGCTGCGGCGGGTCACCGCAACCATCGTTGGAAACATCACGGTCACCTGATTCGCATACGCACTCTTCAAATACATCATTATCCGTTACCTGATCATCTTGATCAGGGTGTGATGTTTCCAAGGATGATCTTACAATACCCGCTTGACTCGATAAAGACACGTCACGTTGAGCAGTAGGCCACCCTAAAGGTTGGGAGGGAGACGACGATATCGCTGGTGCCGCTGATGGCGCCGTGACCGCTGGTTCATGATAGATTCTCAGCTGGTCTATATGCCTACGACATATACCTAGGTGCTCCACTTCTACTGAATACATCCTATTTCCTAATTTAGCTAATATTTTACCTACTGACCAAATAGGTTTTCGCGAGACATAACAACGTACTACCCAAACTTTCTGATCGGTTTGGAATTGACGGCGACATTTTTCTACTGATACTGATACCTCATTAGTTTCGTCCAACCTACCTATGTCTATATCTACACTACTCGGCGGTAATATCAGATCTAGTTTACTTCGCAACTCACGACCGAACATCAAACTGGCTGGTGACTCACCAGTAGAACAATGCGCGCTGTTGCGGTACTCGAATAAACAACTCGACAATCTCTCATTTATCTGTGCTAATGTAACATTTGCATTATCTAACAAAATGCATTTTAACATCTTTTTACAATTTTTAACAGAATTCTCGGCCTGTCCGTTGCTACATGGGTGATAGATTGGCGATGTTACATGTTTTATGCCGTTCATTTTGCAAAATTGCAAAAACTCATCGTTGGATATTTTAGGGTCATTGTCAGATACGATAACGCGAGGCAATCCAAAAGTACAAAATAGGTATTTTAACTTTTGTATAAGAGATTTAGTAGTTAAATCACTGCACATGTGTATACACTCTATCCATTTAGTATAACTATCGACTAGAACGAGATAGACGCGTTGGGCAAGTTGCATATAATCGATGTGTACGCGCTCCCACGGCGCGCGCGCCGGCGGCCAGGGCGCGTCGGGTGCTCGCGGGGGCGCGGCTCGCAGCGCACTGCAGCTGCTGCAGCCAAGCACTGCAAGCGAGATCGCCGCGTCGATGCCGGGCCACCACATCTTGCTTCGCGCCAGACTTTTAGTCTTTACTACGCCCAAATGTGCCTTATGCAATTCTCTTATCATTCTGTCTCTAAATACGTGCGGTATAATAATTCTATGGCCGCGCAGAAGACAACCCTTTTCTATCTCTAAATCACTTTGGCATTTAAAATACGGCATTATTTCTTTGCAATTGATTTTGCGTGGCCATCCATTACGCATGTATTTAATGACTGTTTGCAGTACTCTGTCACACGAAGTTGCCTCTTTTATATCAACAAACGATACCGGCATCATCTCATCACTCATGAAATTCAAATATGTACCGCCTTCGAAACTATCTGGCTCCGTAGTATTACTTACAGCCGCTCTCGAGAAATAATCAGCTACTACATTATTTTCACCAGTTAAATATTTTATTTCATAATTATAAGCGGATAGGAAAATAGCATATCTCTGTAGACGTGAGGCTGCCATTACAGAAACTCCGCTCTTTTTTCCAAAAATGGCCAACAGAGGTCTATGGTCGGTTTGGAGTACGAATGGTACTTCCCGGCCGTATAAGTATTGGTGGAAATGTTTCACACCAAAAATGATAGCCGCGGCCTCCTTGTGAATTTGGCTATAATTTCTTTCGCTAGCAGAGAGAGTCCTCGATGCGAAGGCGAGGGGTTGTTCACGGCCCTCGTCTCCCTGCGCCAGCACGGCGCCCAACCCGCTGGGGCTCGCGTCCACGGTGAGCACGAGGCGCGCACCAGGCTCGAAGTGTGCCAGCACCCGCTCTCCCGCCAGCTCGCGCTTGACCACATTATATGCCCGCTCATGCACTTCACTCCAGCTCCAGCCGACATCCTTGCGAAGAAGATCGTGCAATGGGCTTAGAATTGAAGATGCATTCGGTATAAAATGTCGGTAATAATTTATCATCCCCAGAAAACGTTTCACCTCGAGCACGTTTGTGGGGCGTGGGGCATCGATAATAGCTTCTACCTTTTTTGGACATGTTTTGATCCCGTTTTGGTCAATGACGTACCCTAAATATGTTACGCTTGGCTTGAAAAATTCACATTTTTCTTTCTGTAATTTTAAACCAGCGTCATTAAGCCTGCCTAAAACTTCACGTAGCCTGAGAAAATGCTGTTCTTTGGTTGGTGCTGTTACTGCTACGTCATCAAGCCAACAACTAACACCTTCTATGCCTGCCAGTAACGATTCCATTGTTCTTTGGAATATAGCCGGCGCATTTGCCAACCCGTACACAAGGCGCGTATATTTGAAAAGCCCGCGCGAGGTATTGATGGTGGTGAGATCCTGTGACTCATCGCTTAGGACAAATTGATTGTAGGCGTTACTAAGGTCTATCTTTGTGTATCTTTCACCCCCGCCAATTCTCGCGAAGACTTCCTCAATTCGCGGCATCGGATATTTATCTATATGCATATCTTTGTTTAATGTTACCGAGTAATCACCTGCTATTTTTACCTGGCCATTTTCTTTTAATACCGGTACTATGGGCGTCGCATATTCAGAAATATTAACTGGCACTAATATACCTAAACCCGTTAACCGTTCAATCTCCCTCTCAACCTTGTCTTTGAGCGCGAACGGCACAGTTCGTGGTTTAAAGAACCTCGGCTTAGTATTTTCTTTTAACCTCAATGTAACTGTACATTTATTAAATGTTCCTAACCCATCCTTCCATAGATCAGCGAACTCGGTCATCAATTTTTGTATTTCGGCTTCATAATAATCTAAAACTAACTTGTTGTTTCTAACTAATGTAAATTCAATACCAAATTTTGACATAAAATCCCGCCCCAGGAGTGGCGGCCCGCCATTTTGAATAACATAAAATCTGATTGACTTAGTTTCATTTTGATATTTTACATTTACATTAAAACAGCCAAGCGGTGTTATTTTATGACCGTTATAAACACACATTTTGATGGCACATTTTTGTAATGTTTCATTAGGGAAATTGTTGCAATAGTATTTTTGCGACATAACAGAAATACCTGAGCCTGAATCCAACTCCATGCAACAACTACTACGATTTATATCTACATATACAGTGATAGGAGCGTAATTCTCATACCTCATGTTATATAAACTGCATTCTTTGCAGTCCCCGGTACCTGGATCAGAACTACCCTCCTCGGCATCAATATTGTGAACACGAATTTTGCACATTCGCTTTAGATGACCTTTAACACGGCACTTTTCACAGCGATAATTGCGATATCGGCACTTTTCACTGGTGTGATTTTTCATACCACACACGGAACAACGGGAATTATCGCCATTTTCGCGCTGGTCACTTCTCCCGGCGCCGGCGGTGACAATTGCGCGCGGGTAGGAGCCAGGTCCCGCGCGACGCTCGGCCTCGCCCGTCGCTCGGTATATTGGTTCCTGCTTGATCTCCACGCCCGCTGCACTGATAACCATCGCCTTGGCCTCCCTCGCACATTCAGCCTGTTCCGCAATCTCCAGGGCGTTTGCGAAAGTTAAATCCATTTTCTTCTCAAAAAGTTTATCTCGTACGGGCCCTGCACCCAGGCCAAGGACGAAACGATCCCGAAGGACCATTTCCAAGGCGGTGCCGAACTCGCAATAGCAAGCCAAGCCTCTCAGCCGCGCCGCCCAGTTTCCTAAGGTTTCGCCTGGATCTCTTGTTGCCCCGTAGAAATGAGCTCTTTGTACAAACGAACCCTGCTTGGGTTTGAAATGAGTATCGAGTGCTTGGACCAGCTCAGCGTACGTACTCGCGTCGACTTCCTTCGGGTACACGAGATTACGTAACAAGCGGTACGTCTCCTCAGATAGGTGTGTAATTAACACAGCACATTTATTATCGTCCACTATTTTGTTTAGCTTTATAAACTGCGACAGTCGACCCTTGAAGATCGACCATTCACCGGATTTGTGATCGAAATTTGAGATATTTCCCAAAAACGACATTGTAAATTTTTGTTAACACGCGCGGGTAGTTTCACAAACTCGTTCGCCAAATGATACGTAATAGAAACGACCAACTGCTTCAAGAACTCGTTTATTACTGGAGGCGCAACGTACACTGTGGTATGAGGTGGCTACCTAGTTATAGCTAGCTTATGTACATACACTACAAAAATACTCAGATCTACGTCATCGACAGACCAGAGGTTGATTTATTTATTTATTTATTTATTTAAGGGGTTACAACAGGACAGATTATAGTACAGAAAAAGACAGAAGATAAATACACAATAAATAAAAAGCTAACCAATCCCTTAGGGTATCCCACTTATTAGATAAGTGGTGTAAAAGGTGAGCTCCTAGTGAGCAACAAACTCAGAGTACATATTTGAAAGAACGAAAAAAAAGAGAAGACAAAAAGAAAACGTAAATAAACAGAGCACATTATGAACAAAATATACAGTAACATACCTACAAAAATAAAGTGGATATAATGGAAATATTGTGTTATACACAGAGTAGAAATAAAATAATTGAATAAAATTAGATTTAAATTTAAATACCTTTTTATACCTGTCGCATTGATCAATATTCAAGCAGTGTTATTGTCGACTTTGGAGAACAACAGCTTACGAATGGTGTGTTTGAGCCGATTAGTAGATGGGTGCAAAACAAATCAACTTCTGTGAAGTTTTTATCATGGTCTGCACAAAGGCGATGTAGTGGCGCCCTTTTACCAGCATTGGTGCGAGTAGCTTTCACGTGGAAGAGCCGCTTATGCCGGGGAGCTCTCCGAGGAATATGGTACGTTACTTGGGAGACAAGCTCTGGGCAGTTATAAGCACTAGTGCAGATTCGCTGGAGAACAACAGCGTCAGCGATTGTGCGACGTGCAATGAGAGACATCTGTCTATAGTGTGTAAGCAGGTTACCATATGACTTCTTAGGAGACCTGACACGGAAGTTTAGACAACGAAGAAACATTTTCTGCACCATTTCAATTTGAGCGACATACTTCTCGTAGAAAGGGTTCCAGACAGGGGATGCATATTCAAGATGGGATCGAACAAGACAGCCATAAAGCGTGAGGAGGGATTTAGGTTTCCTGAAGCTCTTCGTTACACGTAGCAGGAAACCAAGCATCTGGTATGCTTTTTTGGTGATGTATGCGATAAGTGCGTCGAAAGTAAACTTTTCATCAAAATAGACGCCTAGGTCACGTATACATGTCACTCTTTGCAAGGCGTGGCCGCCTATATGATATTCACGTATATTACGCTCCAATACCTGTTTTGTGAATCTTATGTATTGACACTTATGATGTGCAAGAAATATGTTATTGTTAATACAGTAAGCGTCAAGTCTATCCAGATCTTGTTGAAGTAACACGGTGTCCATGTCACAGTGGATTTCCCTATAGACCTTCAGGTCATCCGCGTACAGTAAGTATTTGGAGTGTTGAAAACACTGTCAAATATCGTTAATGAAGATAACAAAAAGAAATGGGCCTATAATTGAACCTTGAGGAACTCCAGAGGTTACCAGAACCGCACTCGATAGTTTACCATTGAGTGCAATAGCTTGGTGCCTATCTTCTAAGTAAGATGCGAAACATCGGAGTAAATCACCTTTAATTCCATTGTACGCCAGTTTTTTTAAGAGCAGCGAATGGTCGACTTTGTCGAATGCTTTCTTAAAGTCTGTGTAAACCGAGTCTATGGCAATATTGTGATCCATGGATTCAAAGAGATCGTTCGAATAAGTGAGGAGGTTGGTAAGTGTGGAGCGCAGTCTGATAAAGCCATGTTGTTTTGGATCCAAGAGTGGCTCTATAAGAGGATAAACTTTATTGTGGACTAGTTTTTCGAAGGTTTTGGCTAGGGTAGATAAAAGAGAAATGGGGCGATAATTGGAAACCTCGTTTTTAGGACCTGACTTATGGATGGGAGTGACGTATGCAAGCTTCCACACTGACGGAACAACGCCTTCTTGCAGAGATTTATTAAATATTATTGTAAGTGCTGGTGAGATATACTCGTACACATTTTTAAGGAATATAGGAGGGATTTTATCTGGTCCCGCTCCCTTGGTGATGTCTAACTGACGAAGAACTGATGCAACCTCTGGCAGAGTCAAAACTAAGCTGGACAAGTGAAGGGGACTATATGCATTGTCAATAAGATTTAGTTCGGCCCAATTCGGCGACACGCCAGAATTTGGCTCAAACACGGACAAGAAGTATTCAGAGAAGAGTTCAACAATCTCATCAATGTAGTGTGAGGTGGTGTCTCGCGATTTCATAACCGAAGGGTAGCCAGTATAAGTTTTTTTGAGGGCGGTTGTGTATTTCCAATAGTTTTTTATATCCACCTTGACAGATTCCTCGACAGCACTTACATATTTTTTGTTACAGAAGTTCATCTCGTGCTTACATTTAGCGCGTAAATTCGAAAACCGATTGTAGTCCGCCACCGTCTTATAAACTTTCCACTTCTGCCATGCTTTATCCTTGAGGTTCAGTAGTTTTATCAGATGTTTAGAGAACCATATGGGATATTTACGTGACTTGGCTTTAAAGCGGGGAACAGCCATATCAATAATATAGTATAGGTGTTTATAGAATAAGTCTAGAGCTTTCTCTGCACTCAGGTGTGTCAGTTCAGAGGCCCAATTAATATCAAGTAGCTCCTTGACAGCTACAACATAGTCTGTTTTAATAAAAGTTAAGTTTACTGTTATTTATCATTTGGAAATATTTTTTCAGAGATATTGGTAGACAGTGATATTTCCAGTGGCGGGTGGTGTCTATCAACGTTTAATACCGGTTGTGTGGAAGTGACTACATCAATGCTTACTATATTACTGAGGATTAAGTCAAGAGACCGGTTGTTAATACTTCTAGTATTATTAAATTGTAGCATGTTTAAGAGTGACATGGTGTTGGAAAGTAGTTTGTTAACCTCGGTTGTTAAGTACTCATCGGATAAAGTGCAGCCTCCTGAGCCATCCCGGAATTGCCAATCAATACCTGGTATGTTATAGTCGCCTAACAGACAGAAATTATAGCCGGGCATTTCAATAAAGACGTCTTGAGCCTTAACTAAGTGTGATTCATAAATGTTATAAGGGGAAGAATCGGGTATATATACTGCACACATAATAAGGCCAGAACGATGGTAATTTGGAAACACCAGATAGATCTCCTCCACACTCGGAGATTCCCAATCCTGCCTGCGGTAAACCTGCACCGAGTTCCTCACAGCCACCATAATTCCACCGCCGTCCATCTTATTAGTCTTAGTGAAATCTCTATCGCGACGAAATATTTGGTAACCATTGGTTGAGAGTTCGCTGTCGTAAATTCTATTATTTAGCCAGGTTTCTGTGATAACCACCACATCGCAGCTATCGTTCAACAAACTCAGACGTAAATCATGTAATTTGCCCTTCATTCCGCCAACGTTTTGATAGTATACTGTTAAGTTAGAATAGAACACATGCATTAGCTATGGTGAACGTATACCAATATTTATATTGAGAAGTTATGTGTGCATATTGATTGAGAGGCGGGGCGAAGAGCAAATCATGGAAGGTATGGGTGTATGTGTTGAGCAGAGTAGGTATTTTAATTAATTCAAGGCAACGACATAGTATCAGGTATGAATCTAATGGAATGTTTGGTGTGAGTGTAATGCAGTTACATGTAAAAAAATTGTTTAGTGCAAATCGAAGATAATAGTAAACGCATAATAATAGGTACACAGTTAACATTTTTAACAGAGCGGAAAAAGAAGTCTCAGGTAGTCATACAAACTGTGTAAGATCAGATTCACTACGAATGTAGAATATTTTACTAGTGTCTGTTTTTCTCATTTGGATTGTGAAATTTCTGACCCATACATGTTTGAAACCAGCGGCTTTTCCCGACTCCCTAGCCCTTGCGAAAAGTATCTTGTTACGCAGGGTGAGATGCTCGGACACAAAGAAGCGGCGAGACTCCCCTCCCATCTGCATCTGGTCGGTGTACAGCTCGCGGCGCACGCGCGCGGCTGACAGTACGTCATCGCGCAGGCGGCGGGAGCTCAGTTGCACGACGATGTTCTTGGGCCGCGGGGGGCGCACATCTGAGGCGGCGGCGGCGACGGTGGCGGGGGAGGGGCCGGAGGCGGCACCCGGCCCGCGCGCGACGCGATGCACTGCTCGCACCTTATCCGCATCTATCTCGACTCCTTATCGTAGCCGCAATCGTGCCTCTGCCACCTCGCATGGTAAAGGTCGTGGCTCTAGTGTACCGTCTGTATAGCGCCTTCCTAAGATATAGATCCTTGGCGTACACGGACCACTAAATGTGGCGCCGCCGTCATTTGTGGCGGCCACTGCGGCCAAGTGTAACAAGTACTAGGCCGACTTGTAACTAAATAACAGTGCGCAAGAAATCAAATGAAATGAAAATTTCTTTATTAATGAAGATATTTACATACACTTTGTTAGCGTCATCCGTCGTCGGTGCCAATAAACGTCCTGATAAATAACATAGGTAATAAATGTCAGTAATCATGGAACCGAAACATGGACGCTCCTAAGCAAATTATACACAAAATCAAGATGGCCGGCCCAACGAGCAATAGAGCGTTCCGTGTTAGGTATCTCTCTCGTTGACCGCGTGCCAAACGTCGAAATTCGACGGAAGTCCAAGGTCGAAGATGTAGGTAAGCGGATAACGAGACTGAGGTGGAGATGGGCGGGACACTTGACTAGACGGGATGACGGACGGTGGACATAAGCGGTCACAGAGTGGTGGACAAGGGGAGCGACAAGGCCAGTGGGCAGACCACCTGCCCGATGGTCCGACGATGTAGTAAAGTCGACAGGATCTCAATGGATGCGGATGGCTCAGGACCGTAGGGGTTGGCGCTATAGAGAAGAGGCCTGTGCCCAGCGGTGGGTTGATGTGGGCGGAACATGATGAATCATGATTCATGACAAAAATTAAAATGATTTAAAATTAAAATATTTTTTTTTTTTCAATAATTTATTAAAAGAGATCTAAAAATCAATCTGTGGGAGTTTCTACGCCCTTCTTCTCCCACAGTGGTCCAATGTAGAGAAGAGGCAAAAAATGACGTTTGCTAAGTATATGTAAATATCTACAGTAATAAAGTACTTTGACTTTGACTTTGACATCATAATTAATTTATCCAAAACTTAAATCTCTTATACTGCTGCTTTGTAAACTTACTTTTCCGGTAAAAATATTATTTTGTATTTAGATCTGAACTTCCGTTTCCCAGTGATATTTTTTTAGGTGTCACGACATACTACTAAATGTATTCAATATTAAATCTCTTTTCTAGTTACTCTGTAAACTTCTTTTTCCGGTGTAAATATTTATTTCAAATGTAATTTCCGCTTTCCAGTAATAATATTCCAAGTGTCATGACAAACGTCCTACTAAATTTATTTACTAAATATTTTAATGTCCTTTTCCGGCTCCTCTGCAAATTGTTCATTGATATCATGACAGTTTAGTCAAATATGTTTAGTATTTAAACTTCCGTTTCCTTTCAATTATTAATTTTGTATATTTGAGGTAAAATAAAACCACCGCCACAACTTAGCAAATGTCATTTTTTGCCGCTTCTCTACTTTGGACCACTGTGGACTCTACACTGTTGAAGAAGAAGGGCGAAGAAATCCTACAGATTGATTTTGTACAATTTAAGGCATTGAAATTTCGCCCTCTTCTAGTTCTTCTATCATTACGAAACTTGGTACGCATATGTAGTTCAGATGACGATATAATAAATGGTACCATCGAGCTGGCCTGATGATGGAGCTCGAAGTGGGAGAGGGAACCCTAGGATCCTCACTCGTAAACCCATTGAGTATGGGATCATTAGATTCGTCGCGACAAGTTCTATTCATATCTCCTAGCGATGCCCTCATCATCATCACCTGATGATGGAGCTGGAAGGTGGTAGACGGAATTATTGGATTCTTTCTTGTAAACACATCGAGATTAAGCTCATTTGATTGATTTCGAAAGGATGTGTTTATTTTTTGAACTATCTATTATAAATAACGAAATTTTCTTCTTCAATAAATAAATATAAACATAGACCCAGGGGTTTTTGTTCTTTACCAAATCCTATTATTAATTGGCTAGTATTTAACCGCAGATCAAAAATACTAATTTACACAGCAAAAAAGGAACAACAAAAACACTTTTTATGTTTTTAATATTTTATGTGTACTTAAGTTTATGTTTTAAGTATTTTATGTTGTTCTTCCATGTTCAACCTAACACGAAGGATAATACTTACTCAAAATACTTAAAACATAAACTTATGTTATAAGTATTTTTTGTTACTGCTTTGCTTCGCTCACCCCCTTTACCCTTCACCTAAGCTACCGCAGCATTTTTCCCTGATATTTGCTATGCAAATCAGTATTTTTGAAGTGCAGTTTAATATTTCCCATATTAATTAGGCAGTCAACGTATTCAGGCATATTATGTCAGTCGACTGAGTTAAACGTAACGTCAATTTTGTTGGCCTCTGAATGCCGGATGGAGGGGAAAGTGGCGCATTTGAACAAGAGAGAGGTGACATGACAGCTGGCTTAGAGGCCAAGAAATCTGGCGCGAGCTGTGTGCCCATGTAACTTATGTTCGTGGTTCAATTATAACGAAGGTATTGTATTTACTCAGTGCCCGCCTATGCGATTTAATTCTGATTAACAAATCAAGCGACCTGCCTTACATTTGATTGAATAATTCACGTTGTTTTGGCTAACTCACTATTTTCGGATTAAAATTTACGTAAAACATAGACAGCCAAAGAAAATATGTTCGGCGGCCTGAGACTAAAGCCTAGGAAATTGCAATAGGGAAATAATAAAGTAAGAATAGGGGAAATATTAAACCGCACATCAAAAATACTGAATTCCACAGCAAATATCAGGGCAAGATGCTGCGGTAGCGTAGGTGAAGGGTAAAGGGGGTGAGCGAAGCGAAGCAGTAACAAAAATTACTTAAAACATAAGTTTATGTTTTAAGTATTTTGAGTAAGAATTGAGTACACATAAAATATTTGAAACATAAAAAGTGTTTTTGATCTGGTCCTTTTCTACGGTGCAAATCAGTATTTTTGATGTGCGGTTAAAAACTAGCCTAAGAATAGTGATCGAGCTACTAAAATGATGACTCGGCGATTAGTCTCTCAAAAGTAAAAGGGGTTTAGTTAAGGGATAGGTATTTTTGAAGCGTTATTCCTCTAAAAAATATATGTTGAGAAGACATCCTTTTCCTTCTTCTGTTAGTTTAAATCATTTAAGTCAATGGGAACTACATGAAAAAATACTAAATAGATGTTTTTCACCTAAAACTTACGTAAAACCTGATATTTCTTGGGATCTAAAGTGAATATTGATATGGTTCTTGCGTCAACAAACAGGTATGCGAAATATCTTAAAACTCTTAGTTTGAAATGAGAAATAAACAGTGGTTTCTGGGAAATAAATAAAAATAACACACAATGTTCGCACCGTCGTCCTGCCGCAGCGACGGGCGTCACAGCTATGTTGCATTATGAGCTGTTATGAACTTTATTGACCGAGCGAGCGAAGCGAGCGACAAGATAGGAGGCCGATTTTGCTTTCGTCTGTCTCCATGTCTCGTGTCTGTCAGTTCCGGTCTAGGGGCCACAGTTTTCAAGCGATCCTCACAAAACTTGGCACACGTGTTCCTTGAATTAAATATGTTTTTTGTCGAGAGCTTTTCTCGATTTTCCCCTTGGGGGGGTGTTATGACGTCATAAATTTTTGGTATGTTTTTTTTTTCTGAAACCTAGTGTGGGGTAATCAAATTAAAGGGCTCCATGAGCCGGTTCTAAAGATATACTACATCATTACCTTTCGGCCGCCTGTTTTCTAAAAATGCAAGAAATATTTTCAAAACATACCAAGTTTGGACTCCTCGAAGTAGGAGACGAATTAGTAAAGAGGATCTATAACATGAGTGTGAGTGAAATAGACTATAACTATTTTCGTGGAAAGTCAATTGATTGTATTTTAAATCGCAAAATGTAGTTTACAAAGTTATTAGTGCGGCTACTTTACTCCTTTATTTTAATTGAATCTAAAATACTTACCTATATAAATTGGTTCCCAGTCCCCCCTGTTAGCGAGTTCTACTGCCCACAGGGCCACTAGTTTTAATATGGTTGTGTCCTAAATTTCAACCACCACGAAGCGATTTGCTAATTTCACCGATACACAAGCCTTATGTTATAACAGTCGCTCTGTTAGTATTTCGGTTACGTTAGAATTATTTGTATGTATTGGTCGAACAAATGAGAAATTCCTGCAATTGCCGCGGCTATGAGTCGAAACAGGTTTTATTTCATCAGAAAACGTCTGAAATGCGTTTATAAACTTGATGTGACGATAGAGCAAAGAAATGAAAAAAACATGGAAGATCAAACCTTTTTTGGACCGTATTCTAAAGGGATGTCATATGCAAGAGCGACCAAAAGATCTATGCAACGACGAAATGATAATAATCCTTTTAACGGTTAGATGTCCTATGCGGCAGTATTGCCGGAACAAACCTAATCCCGTTAGCCTCAAAGTCATCTTAGCTACTCCCTGAGGTGTCGTGTGCGATGTGGTCATCTAGCAGGGAGACACGACCTTTCCCGATGAAAAAAATCCGGGATTTGGCTTGGGTGGGAGTGCCGTAATATGTTTGACGAGAACTTTGGTCCCTGGACGCTCGCTGTTTTTTGACCGTTATTTTACTTCGATGGCATGGCACTGGCACAGTCATTGAAAACAAGATTCCAAGAGATTGTGTTCTGAAAGAAGAGAAACTGTTTAGAAAAGAACAAAGGGGAAGCAGTGGAGTGAAAATCAGGGACGATGAAAAACTCGCAATAACGATGTGGCTTGATAATAAGCCCGTCTTAATTATGCCTAGTCGCTTTTAGGATGACAATCATGACGATTGTGAGCGATCGTCGAAGAGAGACAGTTGGTACTAAAAGGTAAAGAGACCAGAAGTAATAAAGATGTAAACATGGCTTGAGTCGACCTCACTGATCGGATGCTTTCCGTTTGTCGATCTCGCAATCGCACTCAAAAAATAACATAAACATAAACATTTACATAAAGGTACATACATTGCTTCTAGCCCCAGACTAGGATACCCTGTATCGTGGGAGCCAGAAACAGCGACTTCATACACATATAAACATCCGAGACCTGGGGTTTTTTTTACCCCCAGCCGGGGATCGAACCCAGGACCTCTCGCATGGTAGGTAGAGCCACAACCGCTGCGCCACTGAGGTACGCCAATGGCGTAGTTTTGCATCTTTTTGATCTGAGTGTCGTGTCTGCTTGGCTGAAGTACAGAATGGATGAAAGGCAAAAAGGAACACATAGAAAACATATCATGCAGAAGTTATATGCTGGAGTAAGGTTCCAAACTCATTGCTGATAATGAGAACGAACGCAAAGACGACGAACTCGATCAAATCTACGAGGAGTTGGAAGCTGATCCCAACCCTTGAATGCTGCAGACAAAAAGCTGACCATCTTCCAGAGTACTTCAAAACAAAACCGCTGCAGAAAAACTGATTGCGACAAAAGAATGCGAAGTTTTTTTATGTTTCGTACTGAACAGAAACTGTTTTATTCAATTTCATGAGAATAATTCTTAGAAGATAAGCGTAAATGTGGATCTCGTTGATTATTAGACTAATTATTTAGAAAAGGGTTAAGTATTTTTTGAGAATATTGTTTGTTAGTTTTGTGACATTTTTGTTTTTGTTAATCGCTGGACATACTAAACATTTTATAAGTCTACGAACCATTTATCTCACTTTCTGTACTCAAACGTTCCTAATGATATTATTTTTGTTACTTTTAGGCAAAAACCAAAGTTTTCATACTTGTATTGAAATACTTTTATAAAATTTGAATAAATAAGTAAATATCAATAAAAATATTTCATTTCACATATATTTTGTATTGTTTACAATTTTTTTAAACTTATTTTTATATTTAAAAAAGTACGCGAAAGTTTTGTTTCAAGACAAAGTAATACTTAATCTCATACCTTTGAAAATCCAGTTTTTCTATTTCCTGATTTTTTTCACTATTTCCCTATTCATCTTGAGTCTTCATCTTGACCTCCAAAATAACAGTGTCTGGTAAGCAGGAGGACACACAAACCGCGAGTGTTGCAAGATGCTGCAGTACACAAGCCGCGAGTGTTGCAAGATGCTGCAGTACACAAGCCGCGAGTGTTGCAAGATGCTGCAGTACACAAGCCGCGAGTGTTGCAATATGCTGCAGTACACAAACCGCGAGCGTTGCAAGATGCTGCAGTACACAAGCCGCGAGTGTTGCAAGATGCTGCAGTACACAAGCCGCGAGTGTTGCAAGATGCTGCAGTACACAAGCCGCGAGTGTTGCAAGATTCTGCAGTACACAAGCCGCGATTGTTGCAAGATGCTGCAACACACAAGCCGCGAGTGTTGCAAGATGCTGCAACACACAAGCCGCGAGTGTTGCAAGATGCTGCAACACACAAGTCGCGAGTGTTGCAAGATGCTGCAGTACACAAGCCGCGAGTGTTGCAAGATGCTGCAACACACAAGCCGCGAGTGTTGCAAGATACTGCAATACACATAGTGATACTGCAAAGATTCTAAAAATAGAAGATACGATCATATTATCTTTCCCCAACTGGGAACAAACAAACAAGTCAATTAAACATCAATGTTCACTTTTAATTTACTTAAATAACATGTTTATTTTGTAGCTTTGCTTTTTGTATTGTCTCGCAAATAGTCAGTTTAGGTATAAAGCTATTTTGTCTTGGGCGAACTTGAATCCCTCAGGACAATTACGCTAGTCTATTATTTCTACAACACATATAACATTTATAAAGGCAAATATATTACTTCTGGCCCCACACTAGGATACTCTGTGTCGTCGGAACCAGAAACAGTGACATCACACATAAACATCAAAGACCTGTTTTCTTGGTCCCCAGCCGGGATTCGAATCCGCAACCTCCCGCTTGGGAGGCAAGCCCTCGACCCGCAACGCCGCAGAGGTCGTCAATAATATTTATACTAACGTATGTATGATTAATACTATATCATGTAACATTATCTCCCTATGCTCCAATACTCCAATGAGATCAGGGGACAGCTGTTTATTTTCCTACCACATGAAGTAGTGTAATTCATCCGTTCCGGTTTAGTTTTCGGAGCTGGTGGCCTTAGTTTCGGTTTTTATTATTGAAAATCATGTTTAATCCTGCAAAATGAGAATCTATGAGGAACTACGAAGTCACTTGTAAACTTGTACAAAGAGCTCAAGGTTTATACCCTTCAGCTGAGGAAGCCGACGAGGGCACAGATTTGAATGTTGAAAGTGGAGTTGACGTAGTCGTGAACCACAGACAAAATTCCAAATTAACTACTCAACAGCTGAACTTAAGTACTCCTTCACAATAATTTATTTTTGATTTATTTTGTACAAAGTCATGCCCGGCTCACTGCGGCTTGCCCCATCTGATGACTAAACAATTTTTAATGTTTATTGATAAATATGGCATACCATAATAAATTAATGAACATCGTGTACTTGCTACAAAATGGCTTTCTCCTGTAAAATTGTTGTTTAGAAATAAATCACTAAAAATAAATGACTAGATATCACGTTTACGAAAGGCCAAATTTACTGAACTGAACCACGTTAAAAACTTTAAACAAAACCGACTTCAAGGCTCATTTATTCTTCCCGGGTCAGGATGCAAATGTCGTCTATATACACGAAAACGAGACTACGAAATCTGTCTTCTGACAGTCAAGTCCACACATATTACTTGACATAAATGAATACACGGGGCCTAAAGCCAGAATTCATCTTATGACATTGACCGACACCAGTGAAAAGTCACAGGAATGCAATAATTCGTAATTTTGTTTACATGGATGACATATTAATTCCAGTTTTTTTTTATTTAGAAACCAAATTACTGGACTGGTTTATAATATTCAAAACCGGGACCAAAATGAAAAACAAGTAAAGGAAAACTTTCGAAAAATTAAAAAAAAAACTAAATTGAGAAAAACCTCTTCCTTTTTTTGAAATCGGTAAAAAATAGCAGTAAAAATAAACTTCACTGCAGTACAAACGGTACGGTAGTCTGCTACGCACATTTACAAATGAATTCACATGATAATAAACCATAATTTCTTTGAGTAAGTTAGTTATTCGATCATACTATTTAGTTTCTCCTATCCAATCATGTTTGCTGGAAGAAATCCCATTTTGTAGACAAGCTTGCCTTTATTCTTCATTTATCTATGGTAAGTTTGATCTATGTCTGTTACATGTTGGACACTAACGAAATAACAAATTAACGTGCGGTAGGAAAATCAGCCGTTGCCTAAAGTCTAACCCTTCTGGATTATATCAAGACAAAAGCCTCCATAAATAGCTCCGAGTTGACTCGATAACTCGCGCTATCTCGAGCCAAGTCGCCAATCGAGTCAGGCTCGAGTTACTCTGTCTAGTGCGGATGGGATGAGTTGATAAGATTACTTGAGCATGTGAGCTCCCTCACACTTTCGCCATACTTGTCTATATATAATACTAAGGGAAATATTAAAGGCAACAAATATAATGATCACCAAAAATTTTTTTTCCTACCCAAAATTGATAAATGAACACCAAAAGTTGCAAAAAATATCAGGGCAAAATACTGCGGTTGCTTAGGTGAAGGGTAAAGGGGGTGAGCGAAGCGAAGCCCTCTTTATCCTTCGTGTTAGTTTATATATGTAAGAACAACAAAAAATACTTAAAACATAAACTTAAGTACACACAAAATATTTAAAACATAAAATGTGTTTTTGTTGATCCTTTTTTGCCGTGCAAATCAGTATTTTTGATGTGCATTTAAATACTAGCCTAATACTAACGCCTGTATCTGAAAGGGGGGAGGTTAACAATTCCACTGGATCTATGTTGATGTTTTTGGGGTTCTATACCCGTAGGGTGCCAAACGGGACCCTATTACTAAGCCTCCGCTGTCCGTGCGTCCGTCCGTGTGTCACAAGCTGTATCTCATGAACTGTGATAGTTAGACAGATTAAATATTCACAAATGATGTATTTCTGTTGCCGCTTCAACAACAAATACTAAAAAATAGAATAAAATAAATATTTAAGGGGCCTCCCATACAACAATTCCTTTAATACCACATAGCAATTTATGAATGTACCTGGTTACGTACATGGCGTGTGAAAGTAACCGCACCAATAACTTTATAAACAACATTTTGCTATGTAAAATCCAAACTATTCACTTCACACCACCCCTACCATTGTATCGTGGTACGGAACCCTTCGTGCGCGAGTTTAACTCACACTTGACCTTTTTTTTTATGTTAATCGATTTTTCCAATACAGGTGGATCGGTTTGGAATAAAACATTGTTGTATGGGCTGGAAAGTGGACGAATTATGTATGAACATTTCAGCAATTTCTCGCCGACGGCTGGACCGATTTGGAATTATTATGTTTTGTTTGAAAGGTCGGGATCTGTTGGTGGGATCCGAGAGAAGTCAAGGAAACTCTACAAATATTATAGGCACATCGATAACGATTTTTCTAAATAGTTACTCATGCATTTATTCTCGGGAAGCATAATTTTGTGAAGTCGTGAATGATGGAGACCAAAAATGGTCACCGGAACTGCTCAATACTAGGTATTTCACGAGTTACGATACGCTAGCTTAATAATGGTTTTCTGATAAAAAAATAGAGTTTGTTTGACGTCGGTCATGTAGTTCATGTTCATGTGTGTAATTTTTATCAGCGGACTGTCAAAATATACTTTTTGGGCAATGGCAGAAAAGCGACAGTCAGGCGAAAGGCAGGTTACTAACAAACGTAGATTCGACACTCTGACACTGAGTTGAAGAAACAATATTTTCAAAAACAAAAGTCAAAATTTCTTTATCACTGTAGATACTTTTGCAATTTGCTTAGACTTTTATTTTGTGAAAACTGTATCAAACATATTTTTGCCTCTTCTCTACATTGAACCACTGTGGGGGGGAAGGGCGAGGAAACTCCCACAGATTTATTTTAGGTCTCTTTTAAAAATTAGTTGTGTTTAACTAATACAAATATACAATATTCATTATTTTAAATAATATGCAGGAGTGAATAAGAGTGAAAAAACAAAACACCATACAGCACCGTCATTTAAATAATCTTGAACATTGTAATATCCCTTTTTAGACAAAGTCGTTTTTACATAGTTATTAAATTGCTCAAATGGCAATTTCATAACCTCTACCTTGTTGTAGTAGAGAGTAAAAGAATTGTTAATTTTCGCGAGTCTAAACCGGGGCTCATCTCTGACGCGCTTATGATAAACGCATTAACTAAGGTTTTTGGCGAAATTGAGTTATATACATATTTGTTATCAGGAAAACGAGATCTACAACTTTCCCATAGTGACATTTCATGATTTCTGCATTTACCGAGTTTTTCAGTTTTCATAAACGCAATAACTCAGATTTTGATAAAGTTTTACTTATTAAAAAAGCACTGTCTATAGTCAGTACAGACCTGTTTTGCTGGCTTTCAATGGGTTGCTAGTCATAAGTGCACTATGTCTGAGCTATTGTGTTTATGGCTAGCAGTCTCTATATTCATTATTGGGGTGTGCTCGTCATAAATGCACCATGTCTGAGTTATTGCGTTTCTATAAACGCAATAACTCAGACATGGTGCATTTAGCAATCTCTATATTCATTATTGGGGCGTGCTAGTCTTATGACTAGCACGCCCCAATAATGAATGCCCCAATAGCTCAGACATGGTGCACTTATGTGCACCATGTCTGAGCTATTGTGTTTATGGCTAGCAGTCTCTATATTCATTATTGGGGTGTGCTTGTTATAAATGCACCATGTCTGAGTTATTGCGTTTCTATAAACGCAATAACTCAGACATGGTGCATTTAGCAATCGCTATATTCATTATTGAGGCGTGCTAGTCATAAGTGCACCATGTCTGGGCTATTGTGTTTATGGCTAGCAGTCTCTATAGTCATTATTGGGGTGTACTTGTTATAAATGCACCATGTCTGAGTTATTGCGTTTCTATAAACGCAATAACTCAGACATGGTGCATTTAGCAATCTCTATATTCATTATTGGGGCGTGCTAGTCATAAGTGCACCATGTCTGAGCTATTGTGTTTATGGCTAGCAGTCTCTATATTCATTATTGGGGTGTGCTTGTCATAAATGCACCATGTCTGAGTTATTGCGTTTCTATAAACGTAATAACTCAGACATGGTGCATTTAGCAATCTCTATATTCATTATTGGGGCGTGCTAGTCATAAGTGCACCATGTCTGAGCTATTGTGTTTATGGCTAGCAGTCTCTATATTCATTATTGGGGTGTGCTTGTCATAAATGCACCATGTCTGAGTTATTGCGTTTTTATAAACGCAATAACTCAAACATAGTGCATTTAGCAATCTCTATATTCATTATTGGGGCGTGCTAGTCATAAGTGCACTATGTCTGAGCTATTGTGTTTATGGCTAGCAGTCTCTATATTAATTATTGGGGTGTGCTTGTCATAAATGCACCATGTCTGAGTTATTGCGTTTCTATAAACGCAATAACTCAGACATGGTCAATGTCACCAAGAAGACATAATATCCGCTTTCAGAGCATTTTTGATGAGCAAAAGAGATGTGAAGGAAATATACATATGGGCTGATAACCGTGCAGCCCAAAACAAGAATTGGGCTTTGCTGTGTTTTCTTGCAAACATGGTCAACTGATCTCATTTCAACAGAAATGATCATAGTGAAATACCTCGAACCGGGCTACACCTACATGTCGACAGACAATTTCCACCATCAGGTGGAATTAGCCATGAAGAACAAGAAACGGTACGACTTCATTGAAACCGTGTTAAAATCCAATAATAGGAAAAAAAAATGACATAGCTTTCACGTTATTTTTCCTATTATTGGATATCTGTTTCCGATTTTTTTAATTTCGAGGACGTATCGTCTCAAAATAAATAAGAAATACACAACCAAGAGTCTATCTGAAAGATGTGATGTCGATCAAAGCAGAAAGGGTTGAATTCTCACTTATGTACAAAGAGAGTCATGTAGCAGATTGGAGAACATTGGATGTCCTCCAGGTGAAAATAAAGAAGTATGTAACTTTTCCGGCAGTTTCCAACAAAACACCGCCTAGAGGAAAGGAAAGAAGAAATAGTTGCCAAATTAATACCATTGATGCCTGAAAACCGACGACACTTCTGGAACACTTTGCCAGTGTCTAATAACATGGAACTGAGTCTAATTAGATTTAATATTTAATAAATATATATATAAGAAGTATAAATATATTTTTAAATGTTTAACTGTGATGTGTGCCTAAAATATTGTAATTTTGTATCAAGTTAAAAGTTTTTATTTTGTACTTTTTCTAGTGGTTGTAAGAATACGTTTTTGACTGATTTAGTTTTATGGTGATTTTGATCTCAAACTCAAACATAGACAGGTTCAATATGATTATTTTAAATTAAAATGTTTGTTCTTGTTTCACAGTAAAAAATAAGTAAAATGATTGTTACAGTAACAATTATTTCATAGGTTGTGCCATTAAATGAGACTGAGTCAAATATTATACCAAATAAATAGATATAAATATATAAACATCCTATATGTATGGATACAACCTAGGTATTTAATTTAATTTGAATTGTAAGAACTACATACTATGACTGATTCTAAAACTGATTTTATTATTTCAATTCTTCCCTAATTAATTTTGCAAAATAACATAGAGTCACGTCTTTTTTCATATGGGTTGGCAGAGGCACAACGGTGTCACTTTAAGCCAGTTATTCAATACTCCATTTTGCGTGACAGGTGGTTAGCCCATTGCCGCAGCTATGGAGAAATGAAAGTTTCCTCACGATGTTTTCCATCACCATTAGAGCGTCCGTAATATCGCAACAACTTTCATATTTGAGTTATAGCTTCTCATATTAAGCTATTTTCCTTAACATAAACGCATTAAGTGAAGTAGATGATGCACTTATGTATTATTGAAGTATTACTAAGCAAAAATGCATCAATTAGGGTAGTTGTTGCATTTATGACAAGTGTCATGAGCTAATTTCATAGGATGCTGCTAGCCATAAGTGCATTCTTTTAATTATACAGAACACTATACTTTATATTTATAAATGTTTGTATTCTAGGTATACCTTTCTCTTTATTTTAGGACAACTTTTATGCTGGTATGTCTTTTAGTTCCGGAGAAACAGGCAAAATAAAAATAAAAACTTTAGGCGCGTTTTTCTCGGAAATTATCAAAACCTAGTTAGTGCGTTTATCGTAAGCGCGGCAGATCTATAATGTGGTTATAATTTAGGTTAACATTACAGCTATCGCTAAATATCGCTGAGAGCTCCGTGGTCTAATGAGTTTCACGCTTGCTTCTCACACGGGAGATGCAGGTTCGATTCCTGACCAATGAGATAATTAATTTATCTTAAGTATATTATGCGGACGTTCTAACGGCGATAGAAAACATTGTGAGGAAACCTTACTGCATAGCTGCGGTGATGGGCTAGCCCCCTGTTACGCAAAATAGTATACGATTGTATACTACATAGTCAGGTCATAAGTTCTGTCACATGTGCAATATGAAATAATTTAGACATGTTTATTATTTATGTAAACATTTATATAGCAAAATGAACTTAATAAAACATAGATTCTTATGGTAATAAAGTTTATTCAAAATGACTCCCGCGATTTTGAATACAGGCCTTTATTCTGTGCGGCCAGTCGTCTATCGCAGCACGAACGAGGTCCATGTCAATATCGGCGGCTGCCTTAATCAAGGATGCCTTGAGTGATTCCAAATCAGGATGAGGCTTTGAGCAGGCCTTTTCCTCCAAGTGTTGCCATATCTTGTAATCTAACGGACTCAAATCTGGACTGGAGGAGGGCCAGTCTTCGTGCCGGATGAAGTCGATTTCACGCGCCGCCAGCCAGTCTTGTGTGCTTTTCACTCTATGAGCTGGCGCAGAATCTTGTTGGAATACCCAGTGCCTGTTTTATTTTATTTTTATTTTATTTATTTTATTTATTGCAAAACACAACAGATGTAATACAAAGCAATTCTTAATATAGACATCTTAATTTAAAACATGTAAAATATCCTACTAGGTGTTTTGACAGCTTTTCATTTGTGGACAGTGTATTTAAGTAAGGTAAAAACTTAAAACTAAATGAAAAGAAAAGAAAATAACTATATGTAGGTGCTCAAACTAAGTACTTAAAGACTGTTATTCATCAGGTAAATTAGCTAAAGATTTTCGAACGTTATTTTTGAAGGTAGACAGTTTCGTAAATATGTCCAAGGTGTCGTGTTCATTAGATGTATTGTTGTAGAGACGACACATACTAGGAAGTGGTTCATGATAGGCTCTTTGCGTTCTATACACAGGTAATTCGAATGTAGTTTTCTTTCTGGTGGACCTCTGAAGAATTGGTGGAATACTTACTTGTTATTAAACATGGTATGAGAAACAGGTTCCACAAGGTTCTTGAGGACTGTATTTTGATATACTCGTTTTTACGCCTTTCTCACAAAAATGTACCTCAGTTAAGCCCCAATAAGAGACTCCCAACCAAACCATGAGCGAGGATGGAAAATGACCTCTATGGACACGCGGAATATGGTTGCTCGCTTCTTCACTGTTGTGTGCGTACACCTTATCATTTTGTTTGTTGTAGCTCTCTGCCACGGTGAAAATTTTTTCATCCGAGAAAAGAATTTCCCGATGCTTTTTTCCCGCGTACCGCTTCAACAAAGCGCGGCATCTCTTCAGTCTCAGGTCCATTAAACGAGCGTCCAAACGATGTCCTGTTTTTCTTCGATATGCCCTTAGCCCTAAGTCTTCATTTAACACCCTTTTCACCGTGGTCCTGCTTAACCCCATCTGAAGGGCCAACAGTTTCTGCTTACGTATGGGATTTCTTTGAATTCGCGCCTTCACAGCTTTTATCACTGCTGGAGTCCTAACAGAGCGAGGGCGACCACTTCTTGACCTGTCATCTACACTAGAATCTTCATTGTATCGTTTTATGGTACGATAAACGAATCTTTTGGTTATATTCAAAATTTTCAGTAAGTCGAAAATCTGAATTGGTGCGTAACCGCAACGATGCAACGCAATAACTGTGACACGGTATTCTTTAAGTGTCCACTCCATATTTAAAAATGAGGAAAATTCTAAAAAGTACACATTTTTATTTTCATGAAAAATTCGAAATTCGAATTCAATAAACTTTTTTGTGGCCAGCGTTCTAAATTCAAAAGTTTTTATTATGTGACAGAACTTATGACCTGACTATATACGATTGTTGTAATGTCATGTTACCATGTATTGTGTACAAAATTATGAAATAAACATTTTTTCTCTCTCTCTCTCTCTCTCTCTATATATATATATATATATATATATATATATATATATATATATATATTATGTTATGCTATCGCTAAATTTGGAACACGTTGTAAGGTTCTTGCTTACATACATTATATATTAAATAAGGTGAGATCTAAAAATTCAAAGTGATAAAGAGTCGAATTACGATAAGTGTAAACTAAGTATAAATTAAAGATACTATATAACAAGAGTCTTTATATGCAAATGAGAAGTCATCAGTGCTATTAACTGTTGCCCATAGAAAATAGTGACCTACCACCTCCACCGTTTATATTAGTGACGATCGAATGAACTCCGCTTGTAAATCGAAGAGCATAAATTACTTAGGCTCACCACTTCGAACTCGAGTCAATACTTCACTGACGCCAATCAATTGTATGGAGATATTCAGAGAATACTGGTTTCATTCGTAGTGGGCCTAAGTGTTGATTATTATTTGCCCTGTCTAGATCTAGGAATTGTCAGCGTCCTTCTGCTTCGTTCATTTAAGAGTTCTTCTTAACAGTTAGAAGACACTCGTTGGTAAGGGGTCAAAAGTAAATTTCTTAAGAACCAACGAGAAATAATTCATCTTAAGAAATTTATCGGACGAGCTTTCATCATGATGGAAAACAGAATGAGGAAACCTTCAATATCCATAGCCTACGGCGATGGGATTACCCCCTGTCATGAGTTCCTATTGGGCAAATGATTGACAGTGGCCACAACTGTGCCTGTGTCACTCCATTTGGGAAAAGGTATGTTGCTATGATTTTTTAACCCGTGACGAAAAAGAGGGGCGTTATAAGTTTGAAGCGTCTGTCTGTGTATCGGTCTGTGGCACTCTAACGCTCAAAAGGGTTGGACAGATTTTTATTCCGGTTTTTTTTTGTAAATTGTAGTAGAATTTCCTGCGATGATTTGAAGCCATATTTTATTAAAATCGGTTCAGTGGTTCGAAAGTCATCAGCTTAACAAGGAAACAAGTCCGCGCTTGCTCCCGGGTCTAGTCTAGGAGTTAATGTGTGAGTGTCCACCTTTGCTCCCGGGTCTAGTCTAGAAGTTAATGTGTGAGTGTCCGCGCTTGCTCCCGGGTCTAGCCAAGGAGTTAGTGTGTGAGTGTCCGCGCTTGCTCCCGGGTCTAGTCTAGAAGTTAATGTGTGAGTGTCCGCGCTTGCTCCCGGGTCTAGTCTAGGAGTTAATGTGTGAGTGTCCACCTTTGCTCCCAGGTCTAGTCTAGAAGTTAATGTGTGAGTGTCCGCGCTTGCTCCCGGATCTAGCCAAGGAGTTAGTGTGTGAGTGTCCGCGCTTGCTCCCGGGTCTAGTCTAGGAGTTAATGTGTGAGTGTCCGCGCTTGCTCCCGGGTCTAGCCAAGGAGTTAGTGTGTGAGTGTCCGCGCTTGCTCCCGGGTCTAGTCTAGAAGTTAATGTGTGAGTGTCCGCGCTTGCTCCCGGGTCTAGTCTAGGAGTTAATGTGTGAGTGTCCACCTTTGCTCCCAGGTCTAGTCTAGAAGTTAATGTGTGAGTGTCCACGCTTGCTCCCGGATCTAGCCAAGGAGTTAGTGTGTGAGTGTCCGCGCTTGCTCCCGGGTCTAGTCTAGGAGTTAATGTGTGAGTGTCCGCGCTTGCTCCCGGGTCTAGTTTAGGAGTTAATGTGTGAGTGTCCACGCTTGCTCCCGGGTCTAGTCTAGGAGTTAATGTGTGAGTGTCCGCGCTTGCTCCCGGGTCTAGTTTAGGAGTTAATGTGTGAGTGTCCGCGCTTGCTCCCGGGTCTAGTCTAGGAGTTAATGTGTGAGTGTCCACCTTTGCTCCCGGGTCTAGTCTAGAAGTTAATGTGTGAGTGTCCGCGCTTAATCCCGGGTCTAGTCTAGGAGTTAATGTGTGAGTGTCCACCTTTGCTCCCGGGTCTAGTCTAGAAGTTAATGTGTGAGTGTCCGTGCTTGCTCCCGGGTCTAGCCAAGGAGTTAGTGTGTGAGTGTCCGCGCTTGCTCCCGGGTCTAGTCTAGGAGTTAATGTGTGAGTGTCCGCGCTTTCTCCCGGGTCTAGCCTAGGAGTTAATGTGTGAGTGTCCGCGCTTGCTCCCGGGTCTAGTCTAGGAGTTAATGTGTGAGTGGCCACGCTTACTCCCGGGTCTAGCCTAGCAGTTGAAACAGTGAGACTCTAACCTGACCAAAAGAGATTGTTGGCAGGCTCAAGATACGTTTATTAATCACAGGGTCGTGAGTCGAATATTGGTGATATAGTTGAAACGCTGGATAGGGACTCGCCGGGAATTTGTAGATTTCAGCTCCTTGGTAGACTCAATCCGACTGGTCCACTTCTCCAGACGTCAACAAGTGATTATGCGGTTAGCGCCAGGAGGATATTATTCCTCGGCGTGGAACCGATTCAGAGCTCCGTTAGCGCCAGGAGGATATTACTCCTCAGCGTGGAACCGATTCAGAGCTCCGTTAGCGCCAGGAGGATATTACTCCTCGGCGTGGAACCGATTCAGAGCTCCGTTAGCGCCAGGAGGATATTACTCCTCAGCGTGGAACTCTGGAAAGACACCAGTGTGAATGATAGGAATACAAAAGCGCTACAGCGCCCAGCTATCAGGCGACGGCTCCCCACACGGAGACTTCCGACGATGGCCCTAGGGTAATTAGGATCTAAGAGTGCCGCAGTCCAATAGACACTGTATAGAAAAGGGAAATACATAGAGAGTATAAAATACACGAAAATAAGAAAGACTAACTACGAACCAATGCTTACCCATGGATTGGGGATAGTAGGGAAGTTTCGTATCAATTACTGCACTTTACAGCAACTAAACATTCAGCTCCATTACAGTACTAAAGGGACTAGCCCATCGCCGCAACTAAAGGCGTGACTTAAAAATTATTGATGCAGAAGATACAACCTCACGTTTCAGAGCTCAAACAATGTCTGCCTCAAAAAAAACAATCAGCTGCCAGACGAGGTTCCAGACCCGAATTTCCGAATTTTTATAGTTTTAGTTTTTAACTGGCTAATCCGCCAGTAGCCAATATGGTCAAGGAGGTAGTACGTTACATACCCGTCTTGTTTGGGTAGGATTTTACCTGATAAAATCCTCTAAGATATTAACTAAACTAAACTAACTTACCAAATTAACTACTTAAGATAAAATTCTCTAAAGCTCGCCATCTACAATGTCAGAGAAATATATAACTAACAGTCTAGCTCAACTACATACAAACATCACACATTCGTACCAACAATCAGACATCAGAATTCATACTAAGTTCATACAAGAGTTCACACTAACATCGTGTAAACACAGCCTTACACACAGGGTGCCATTATTATAGCCAAATGCACACCCAGACTAACTGTCAGAAGTTGAAAAATAAGCAAGATCCCTTGAACTAAAATAAGAACCTTAGTACATAAACGCCCCGATAGCTTAGCTACTATCGTAACGCAGAATAACACCATGAGGGGCAGCTCCCTCAAGTGTTCAAGACTTCCTGCACCGTTAGTGGGTACAGAAAATAATAATAGAGTAGAATATCTATTCTACAACAAAGAGTAAAAAAGTAGAGAATTATAGTTCAAGAGGCCATAAGCTAAAGTAACAGACATTGCAGAGTAACGTTACACAATAAAGAACTTTTACATAGCTGTAGATATAGATGGTTTTTAGAATACAACGGTCAAAATACTTATTACATACATACTCCTCGAAGCTCAACCTCATACTCCAATTCAACCTTATTTAGCGACAGATATTTTATAGGAAACGTCATGTTTACTACCTATTTAGTAAACTGTACAAATTTACATGAAAGTAAGCAGAGTACACGACTAACGCCCGGTTTCTGGTACAAAATCAAGCCATTGATCTACCGTTTTGACAGCTGAAATTGATAAAGGACTGTCAACAACAGATTAAATGTACGAGAAATCGGCCGTTTAACACTAACCTTATTTATTATTTAATAGTCCGAAAAGTTTCCCTACTAAAATCTTCACAATTTATTAATTTATTTTTCGTACTGAGAATTTGGAGGAAAATATTTATCAACAATTATAATATGACAACAGCCGTCAGACTGCGACCATAAATAATGTAGAAATGAGGTAGGTACCCAGATAAACGATCAAATATACTCCTGTCAGACAAAAATAAACACAACAAAATATACAAGCTACGAAAGAAATCTAGCGTTCTACGGCGCTCTTATGGCCTAACTACTCTGACCAGACATAAAACTCTATCACCAATATTCCCTTAATCCGGGCGCCATTGAAACAGTGAGACTCTAACCTGACCAAAATAGATTGTTGGCAGGCTCAAGATACGTTTATTAATCGCCCCGATAGTTTGATTTTGTACCAGAAACCGGGCGTTAGTCGTGTACTCTGCTATTGAAACAGTGAGACTCTAACCTGACCAAAAGAGATTGTTGGCAGGCTCAAGATACGTTTATTAATCACAGGGTCGTGAGTCGAATATTGGTGATATAGTTGAAACGCTGGATAGGGACTCGCCGGGAATTTGTAGATTTCAGCTCCTTGGTAGACTCAATCCGACTGGTCCACTTCTCCAGACGTCAACAAGTGATTATGCGGTTAGCGCCAGGAGGATATTATTCCTCGGCGTGGAACCGATTCAGAGCTCCGTTAGCGCCAGGAGGATATTACTCCTCAGCGTGGAACCGATTCAGAGCTCCGTTAGCGCCAGGAGGATATTACTCCTCGGCGTGGAACCGATTCAGAGCTCCGTTAGCGCCAGGAGGATATTACTCCTCAGCGTGGAACTCTGGAAAGACACCAGTGTGAATGATAGGAATACAAAAGCGCTACAGCGCCCAGCTATCAGGCGACGGCTCCCCACACGGAGACTTCCGACGAGGGCCCTAGGGTAATTAGGATCTAAGAGTGCCGCAGTCCAATAGACACTGTATAGAAAAGGGAAATACATAGAGAGTATAAAATACACGAAAATAAGAAAGACTAACTACGAACCAATGCTTACCCATGGATTGGGGATAGTAGGGAAGTTTCGTATCAATTACTGCACTTTACAGCAACTAAACATTCAGCTCCATTACAGTACTAAAGGGACTAGCCCATCGCCGCAACTAAAGGCGTGACTTAAAAATTATTGATGCAGAAGATACAACCTCACGTTTCAGAGCTCAAACAATGTCTGCCTCAAAAAAAACAATCAGCTGCCAGACGAGATTCCAGACCCGAATTTCCGAATTTTTATAGTTTTAGTTTTTAACTGGCTAATCCGCCAGTAGCCAATATGGTCAAGGAGGTAGTACGTTACACAGTTAATGTGTGAGTGTCCGCGCTTGCTCCCGGGTCTAGTCTAGGAGTTAATGTGTGAGTGTCCACCTTTTGATCCCGGGTCTAGTCTAGCAGTTAATGTGTGAGTGTCCGCGCTTGCTCCCGGGTCTAGTCTAGGAGTTAATGTATGAGTGTCCACCTTTTGATCCCGGGTCTAGTCTAGGAGTTAATGTGTGAGTGTCCGCGCTTGCTCCCGGGTCTAGTCTAGGAGTTAATGTGTGAGTGTCCACGCTTACTCCCGGGTCTAGCCTAGCAGTTAATGTGTGAGTGTCTGCGCTTGCTCCCGGGTCTAGTCTAGGAGTTAATGTGTGAGTGTCCACCTTTTGGTCCCGGGTCTAGTCTATAAGTTAATGTGTGAGTGTCCACGCTTGCTCCCGGGTCTAGTATAGAAGTTAATGTGTGAGTGTCCGCGCTTGATCCCGGGTCTAGTCTAGGAGTTAATGTGTGAGTGTCCACCTTTGCTCCCGGGTCTAGTCTAGAAGTTAATGTGTGAGTGTCCGTGCTTGCTCCCGGGTCTAGCCAAGGAGTTAGTGTGTGAGTGTCCGCGCTTGCTCCCGGGTCTAGTCTAGGAGTTAATGTGTGAGTGTCCGCGCTTTCTCCCGGGTCTAGCCTAGGAGTTAATGTGTGTGTGTCCGCGCTTGCTCCCGGGTCTAGTCTAGGAGTTAATGTGTGAGTGTCCACGCTTACTCCCGGGTCTAGCCTAGCAGTTAATGTGTGAGTGTCCGCGCTTGCTCCCGGGTCTAGTCTAGGAGTTAATGTGTGAGTGTCCACCTTTTGATCCCGGGTCTAGTCTAGAAGTTAATGTGTGAGTGTCCACGCTTGCTCCCGGGTCTAGTATAGAAGTTAATGTGTGAGTGTCCGCGCTTGATCCCGGGTCTAGTCTAGGAGTTAATGTGTGAGTGTCCACCTTTGCTCCCGGGTCTAGTCTAGAAGTTAATGTGTGAGTGTCCGTGCTTGCTCCCGGGTCTAGCCAAGGAGTTAGTGTGTGAGTGTCCGCGCTTGCTCCCGGGTCTAGTCTAGGAGTTAATGTGTGAGTGTCCGCGCTTTCTCCCGGGTCTAGCCTAGGAGTTAATGTGTGTGTGTCCGCGCTTGCTCCCGGGTCTAGTCTAGGAGTTAATGTGTGAGTGTCCACGCTTACTCCCGGGTCTAGCCTAGCAGTTAATGTGTGAGTGTCCGCGCTTGCTCCCGGGTCTAGTCTAGGAGTTAATGTGTGAGTGTCCACCTTTTGATCCCGGGTCTAGTCTAGAAGTTAATGTGTGAGTGTCCACGCTTGCTCCCGGGTCTAGTCTAGGAGTTAATGTGTGAGTGTCCACGCTTGCTCCCGGGTCTAGTCTAGGAGTTAATGTGTGAGTGTCCGCGCTAGGTCCCGGGTCTAGCCTAGGAGTTAATGTGTGAGTGTCCGCGCTAGGTCCCGGGTCTAGCCTAGGGGTTAATGTATGAGTGAGGGCGATTTCAGAAGCACCTCAGCATCTGAACACGATTAAACTATCTAAAAGAACACGTTTGAATATAAAATCTATATGAGCCGTCCGATTTCAATCAGTCTGTTTAGTTCATTACTAGATGTATTGTACGGAATGTAAGCGATTTTCGAGGCGTCAAAAATCAACAAAAACGTAACAGTAACAACTCGCAATACGATAGCTATATATCTTGTTACGAGTTGATATTTGCCAAACCGATGTCTCGGGCACAAGCTTCAATACTTCTGAACGCTGCTTTAAAATTAAATGACAAATTGTATATAGGTAGTTCAACAATAAATTATTTTGGAGTGTGGATGGAGATTCGTTAATGGGAGAAAGAAATGTCGTTTTGTAAAGTTAGCAATATTCTCTGGTAATTTTGGCTATTCACCTACGTGCAGTGACATATTACTGATATTCCTACGTAGTGGATATTAATTTCAAAAGGTAAGTATTGTATCAATCTCTTTGGATATATCACCTCAAGATAAAGGTTTCTTGGTGTTGAATTGATTTACCAAAATCATATCATTGTTACAGCCTACAGACTTGCCCTATTTGATCAGGAGGTAATTATTAATGTTTAGGGACAGTAAGCTGTACGACATCCACGATTTCCTTGTTTGATCCATGTTGTTTTCCTTACTATTTCTGTTTCGAGGTTTCATCACCGAATTGGACTTCGGAATGTATGCAATTCCTCGCTAAGGTTAGCAATTCTTTCAAGGGTCAGTGCATTCTCTACTACAACAAGATACCTCTGGAGTTATTGAAATTGCTATTTGAGCAATTTAAAAACCATGTAAAAGCGACTTTGTCAAAGGGATTGTATGGGGTTAACATTATTCAATACAGAACTGGCTGTTAAAAATGTAATTATTTATTAATTATAATAATTAATACTGTAATATATGTGTTCCAATTTTAAAAAGAGATCTAAAAATCAATCTGTGGGAGTTTCTTCGCCCTTCTTCTCCCACACTGGTCCAATGTAGAGAAGAGGCAAAAAATACGTTTGCTAAGTATTCAATTCGTCGTCGCCGAGACACTCATATTCTCTCTTATCTTTTCAATATATTGAAAAACCCGCGCTACCCCAGCTACCTTCGAGACCGCTTTGAGTATCTCTTTTCAGGAGATCGGCACCGGAGATCTCACACGGTCTCACTCTTAGCCACTCCAAGGCATAACACCTCGGCATATGAGCACTCATTCAGGCTGCAGGCGGTTCGACTGTGGAACGCACTACCTTGCACTATAAGAGACAGTCCCACTATTGTCTCTTTCGAAAACGGGGTAAAAGAGCACTTCCTCTCTCTTTCGTGAAAGTTATAGTATGTATATAATTATAATATATAAACTATATTTGCAGGTATATGTATGTATTGTATTTAGTAGTCTGGTATATAAGTATTTTATTTTCCGTATTTTATATTATGTGTATTTTAGTATAAATTAGATATTAGATATTGTACACTGCCTACCCTTTCATGATACATTTCCCTTTCATGCCTTGGTTTGCTGGAAGAAATCTCTTTTTAGAGAGAAGCTCGCCTTTGTACATATGATTTCTCCTAATGTAACCTTTTAAATTGAATATGTGTGTGCAATAAAGAATTATGACTATGAATTTTTGTAGACTTCCTTTTTGGAAGCCCTTCAAGAATAACATGTGCGAATATTTTGCGTTATGTATGAGGTCTCTGTTTCTGGTTTCACGACACAGGGTCGCCCATAGATAGTGTACAGGATTCGCGATAAGCTTCACGGCAGCAGCTTTAAACTTCGTGGAATTAGCTTTAGTTCCCAACAATATTAGCATTTGAGAGGATTAATCTCTCTATATAAATTCAGGCGTTGATTGGAGTTAATATTAGTACACCATTAGTGTATAAGGTGATTGAACTTTCAGTACAAAGATATGTTACTTACTGCTAATGTTAGAAGACCGGCCAAACCTAAGTTTAGCCGGCTATTATGTAATGTTAAAACAACTTAGGGTAGCCGCTTCTTTCTATCATTAGCCGTAACGTAACACATACAGACAAACCTTATAGTGTGGATTAAAGTAGAAACAGATTGGTGGTCAAGTGAAATTACAAGGCCAGTGGGCAGAACATCAGCCCGATTGTCCGACGATATCTTAAAGTCGACGGGACCGGATCATGAAGATTTGCGATTCAGAGAAGACGCTTTGCTCCACAGTGGATAAGATGAATGTAAATTTTAATCATCCCTTAACGCATGGTCTTACCCGAAATGGGTTAGTATATGGTAAAGGTAAAACATTTAAATAATTTTGTGAGGATTAGGCAAATCTGTGGTCATGGTCACGAAACTCACGAAAAGTGGTGGTGTACTGATATAACGGTAGAAATCGGCACTTAAAAAAAACTTAAATCGCAAAAAATATTGTAAGGGTTCCGACAAAATTGGAAATAAGAAAGAAAAATAAGTATTTATACGCATTATGCCTTACAACAAACTGAAAAAGTAAACTACAACCATGCTTTGCGATTTTAACACCTTAAACGCCGCGGGAAATAGCGCATTAAATGGCACGTGAAATAGCGCATTGAACGCCAGAGATGACAATCTCCATGCGATATCGCCCCCATATGAGCCGCATGGTGTTCAAAGGGGTGCTCGTTAGGTCCACCGGCGAGCCACATTGCGTTCAAAGGGGTGCTCGTTAGGCCCACCGGCGAGCCACATTGCGTTCAAAGGGGTGCTCGTTAGGCCCACCGGCGAGCCACATTGCGTTCAAAGGGGTGCTTGTTAGGCCCACCGGCGAGCCACATTGCGTTCAAAGGGGTGCTCGTTAGGCCCACCGGCGAGCCACATTGCGTTCAAAGGGGTGCTTGTTAGGCCCACTGGTGAGTCACATTGCGTTCAAAGGGGTGCTCGTTAGGCCCACCGGCGAGCCACATTGCGTTCAAAGGGGTGCTTGTTAGGCCCACCGGCGAGCCACATTGCGTTCAAAGGGGTGCTCGTTAGGCCCACCGGCGAGCCACATTGCGTTCAAAGGGGTGCTTGTTAGGCCCACTGGTGAGTCACATTGCGTTCAAAGGGGTGCTCGTTGGGCCCACCGGCGAGCCACATTTCGTTCAAAGGGGTGCTCGTTAGGCCCACCGACGAGCCGCATGGCGTTCAAGGTGTTAATGTTAAAAGCTTCTGAGCTAAAATAGGGCGAAATTTGGATGAAATCATAACGTCCTAATTGTTGCGTAAGTTTTTAGTGAACTAAGGCCTCTATTAGTTATGTCTAAACTAGACTGAAACTCACTCATACCTATTAAATTGAACAATTACCCAACTATAAACAAGTTCATTACGTAGATGGTAATAATTAGTTTTGGAATCGTTAGTTTAGGCCGAAATGAGTCATTTCATGTTCAACCTTTAGCACGGAAATGTCACAGCGCGGTTTGTTCGGTTAATTTTAAATTTTGACATTTTATAATTTCTAATTGATATTTAAATGCATTTTGACAAAGCGTGTCTGGATAGTATTTTGATTGTATTTTTTTTTTGTTTTGTAAATTGTGGATTTTTTTTTCTTTACGTATATTTAGTAGTTTAATAAAACACACTACAGATTTTATGTTAGATTACTACATTTTCGATATCTCGCCATATTTTGATTCTGGAGTTTCGAAAACTCTTGAGAGCGATTTCGCGAGTTCGTCAAGTTGATCGAGAATTTTGTTAAACATATGTAAAATAAATACAAATAAATGAAATATGAAAATAATTGGTAAACTTTACTGAGAGCCTGAATAATAAACCTAATAATGCTTAGGGGTAAGGATGTGTAGATCGTAGATAGTAGATTAATCAACGCGCAATATACGTCGCGTGATTTGGTCGGGTTATTTTCTGTTATAAATTAATGTAATTTTACGTGAAGGGTAGACTGAATTAGATTAGATTAAATGATTCACTTTTTATTTTTAGGTAACGCAGGCAGTCTTTCATTTGACAAGCATAGTGTGGTCTGTGTACTTGTTTTTTTTTTTTTTTTAATATTATTATTTATTGTACGGACGGACAGACAGCCGGACGGAACGGACGGGCAACCGGACGGTGCGAACGGATCTTGTATGTTCGTATTTGGATTCACTTTGCTGTTTCTTCATTTCTTTTTTGTTTGTGCTGCCCACCCACGTCTCATCTATTATTTGTTATCTTGTATAATGTATTTCCTTCCATATGTACTATACTTTTGTAAACCCAGGGTTTGGCTGGGTTCGGGCCTTTCTGTTTTTTTGGATTTGACTTTTTTATTTTTTTTGTGTTTTTAGTAGGTTTTATTGTATTTATTTTATTATATATCTATTTATTATATTATAATTACTCATATGGAGTTTTGCCTATTGCCCTTAAACGTGTGTTTTCCAACCTCAGTAGGAACTTCAACGTCGTTCACATAAATGCTCAGAGCATTAATTCCAGTCATGTCGACCTTCTCGACTCCTTCAGCGATCAGAGCATTCATGGTATTCTGATCTCCGAATCATTTCTCAAACCCTCTCTTCCTTCTACCTTGTATGCTCTGCCGGGGTACAGGCTCTATCGGAATGATAGGACTGGCAAGGCTGGTGGCGGTGTTGCTATTTATCTTCGTTCCGACATTTCTTGCAAAGTCATCAGCCACTCACCTAGTCTGTACTCTGGATCCGCTGAACACCTCTTTCTTGAGCTATGCCTCCATCACACTAAGATCCTTCTGGGTGTCTTCTATAGCCCCTCTCTCCTCATCGACTACTTTGACTCTTTTGAAAGCATCCTTAATGATCTATCTCCCCTATACAGTGACACACTTATCCTAGGTGATTTCAATACCTGTTTACTTAAAAATGATGTTCGCTCTGCCAAACTCCAGTCTATCGTAAGCTCCCTAAATTTAAATATTCTTCCCCTGAGTGCAACTCACTTCCAGCCCCACTGCACCCCCTCTCTCTTGGATCTTATGATTGTTTCTAACATATCCAAGGTTGCAACGCATGGCCAACTTAACGCCCCCTTCTCCTTTCATGATCTGATTTATCTCTCGTTCAAGTTAAGGCCTCCCAAGCGCGCAGGGAAATTCCTGGATATTCGCAGTTTCAAGGGTATGGATCTCAGCTCCCTTGAGTCTGATGCCGCCTCTATAGACTGGTCCCCTATCGTCTGTAGTGAGCCTGTTGATGAAAAAGTCCAGCATTTCCAATCGATTGTCCTGAGTTTGTTCGACAAACATGCTCCTGTCAAAAAGGTTAGGGTCAAACATCTCCCTGCGCCCTGGCTTACTGACACCATCAAGGGTCTGATGGCCCAGAGAAACCGTGCCAAATGTAGATATAAGAAGGATCCGACGGACGATAATCTCCTTATATACAAACGTCTCCGTAATCGTTGCACCCGTCTTTGTCGAGATGCCAAACGCCGCCATATCTACGAGAGTATTGAGAGTTACACTCCTGCACAGGTTTGGAAGTTCCTGAAGACCCTCGGTGTTGGTAAGTCCCAGGACGCAGTAACCGGTAGTGTCGACCTCAACGGTCTCAACAAATTCTTTGCTGTCTCCCCTGTCGTGATGGACCCCCCTGTCAAGGATGCTACCATTCGTTACTTGCGCACCAGAAAGACATCCAGTAGCTTACCTTTCAACCTCAGGTCTGTCGGAGTTGGCGCAGTAAAGAAGGCTTTTCTAGCAATATCGTCAAAGGCTATATATGACAAGATGTGCTTTCAGATGCTTTTCAGTGTACTTGATCATTTGTTACAACCCATAACGCATATAATCAATGCGTCGCTGAGCGAGCACTGCTTCCCGAGCCAGTGGAAAAGAGCATTAGTGTTACCCCTACCTAAAACGTCTAACCCGTCCTCCTTCAAAGAGTTCCGTCCCATTTCCATCCTACCAATCCTTTCCAAAATCCTTGAATTAATTGTCCACACTCAGCTGTCCTCGTACCTTTCCTCCATGAATTTACTGAACCCTTTTCAGTCTGGTTTTATACCGGGGCATAGCACCACCACAGCACTACTCAAGGTAACTGACGATATCCAACTGGCAATGGATAAGAAACAGCTGACAGTCCTGACTCTCCTAGACTTTAGCAGCGCCTTCAACTGCGTTGACTTCTATATACTTGTTGAAATCTTAAAATCGCTTAACGTCTCTTCACACTCGGCTCGCTGGTTTGACTCTTACTTGAGAGACCGCCAGCAGCGCATCAAGTCTGAAGAGGTCACTACAGAATGGTGCAAGCTCTCTACAGGTGTTCCGCAGGGTGGCATCCTTTCCCCTCTTCTCTTCTCAGTTTTCATCCATTCCATCTCGGATGTATTGTCTTCCTCGTATCATCTTTATGCAGATGACCTTCAAATTTATCGGCATTTTCCCCTGTGTGATCTGACTTCGACTGTTGAGGCTTTGAATGCTGACCTCGACAACATCAGGAAATGGTCTCTTTCGTATGGGCTATTAGTCAACCCGGACAAGTCTCAGGTGATGATACTAGGTACACGGCACTTACTTGATTTGTTGCAGAATAAGTCCGTTGATCCCGTTCTATTTGACGGTACCATTGTCAAGTATAGCGAGAAAGCCAAAAATCTTGGCGTTGTTTTTGACAATCTATTATCCTGGTCGCCCCATGTTTGTGAGGTCAGCAGACGAGTCTTTGCATCCTTTCATTCTCTTCGGCGTTTGCAGTTCTTCCTGCCTAGGCAGACTAAAATCATGCTAGCTCAGACCCTTCTTCTGCCTTTAATAGACTACTCCGATGTTTGCTGGGCCAGTGCGAACGAAGATCTACTGAACAAACTCGAGCGACTCCAAAATCTCGGGATTCGGTTTATTTTCGGACTTCGTAAGTACGACCACGTGTCCCAATATCGTAGGGAATTAAGCTGGCTCCCGATCCGACTTCGTCGTGATTTGCACATTCTCTCCTTCCTCTTCAATATTTTGAGAAATCCGTGCTACCCTGCATATCTTCGTGAACGTTTTGAGTATCTTTTCTCAGGGGATAGACTTCGGAGATCTCACACGGTGTCACTTTTGTCAATTCCTCAGCACAACACTGTTGCTTACGAGCACTCGTTTAGGTTAAGGGCAATACGTTTGTGGAATGCACTTCCTTGCGCTATAAGGGATTGCAAATCCTTGGTCACTTTCAAGAAAAAATTGAAACAGTATCTCCTCTCTTCCGAATAGTGGGTATCTCATAGTATTTATGTATATCTTTTTATTTATTGTATTCTATTTATTTATTTTATAGTATTTACGTAGGGTGTATTGTGATTTATTTGATAGTATATTTATTTTATTTATTTCTTTTAACTCTTAATTGTACACTAGGACTACCTCTCTATATTTTATTTTTCTCTTTTCTTCACAGGTTAGCTGTAAGAAATTTCTTTTTAGAAATAAGCTCACCTTTGCATACTGTTTCTGTTATGATTTCCACTGTGTTTTCTGTGCAATAAAGGATTATTATTATTATTATTATTATCAACCAGTATTTTTAGTAAATGTAATTCTATATTGATCTTTAGGTTAGTTACCCAAATTCTTAATATCTAATTAACAAACATTATTAGTATTTATTATTGCACAATAGTTATAAATCGATCAGTCCTTGACAATCTATATCTATAACAATCAAAGATAATATATATATATATATATATATATTATCTTTGATTGTTATAAATAACTATTTGGTTAAATATGCAAATAAATATTTATTATAAATGCGACCGACTGACGAGTGAGCGATCAGCCAGCTTGCGGTGTATCGATGTACTCTTCAAACATTTGTGAATTGGATTATGGAACAACAATACTCGTATAAACATAAACATTTACATACAGGCACATACATTGCTTCTGGTCCTATACTAGGATACCCTGTGTCGTGGGTACCAGAAACAGCGACGTCACACACATATAAACATCCAAGACCTGGGGTTGTTTTTTTCATTACCCCCAGCCGGGGATCGTACCCGGGACCTCGCGCATGTTAGACAGAGCCACAACTGCTGCGCCACAGAGGTCGTCAAATTGGATGATTGAATGCAGCAAATTATGATAGATATTGACATTCTTTTTTCAATTTCGTTTTTTTCTGATTTTTTTGGTAACATCCCTAGTATTTAAAAATGTGATTTTATGAAGTTTTAGGTTATCTGTCATATTACTTCTAAGATTTTATGAACTGTAGCTCTCATTTCTCTAAGAGAAAAATAAGGTGTGAACCACGTGTGAATCCATATTGTTTCCATTACAATATAAATAAGTGGTCCGACCGATTTTCGGTCACGGTGACCGTTTCATGCTGAGCTTTGAACTCATTCGTGTGCTCGCGTGTGGCTTGTGTAGCCAATCTTCCTTATGAAGAACTTTGCACATGTGAGCACACCATTAATATAGTAATACTGAGTTAGCGCAGGGGTCGGGCTTTTAACTCATCGCGATTGGTGTCGAGCTCGATGAGTTAAAAGGATCAAAATCTAGGATTTCAAAATCACGGACTTTCGTTTTAACCAAAGCCCTCCACTCTGGTCTGAGGGCGGCTTGCTTCTCCCACTGGGAAGACTCTATGCCGCACCTCTTTATGTGCCGCTTCAGCACATCTTTGTATCTGAGGAATTGTCCGCCACGCTTGCGATGGTCCTCGTCAAGTTCTGAGTAGAAGATGTGCTACGCGACCCTCTGCTCTGCCATTCTTGACACGAGTCCGTACCACCGAAGCTATCGCCGCATGAGGTAGGCCTCAATGCCACCGACATTGGCACGTCGCAGCATTTCAGTATTCCGCACGCGATCAGACCATCTACCATCAGATGTTCAAGAGTTTGCGTAGACAAAACATGGAAACGGTCTATCATGTGGAAGTGACGGTGTTACACGGTCCATGTTTCCGCAGCATTCAGGAGATTAGGCAGAACGATCGCCTTGTACTCTGAGATCTTCGTACCTATCTTTATGTCGTGTGAACAGAATATCTTGGTAACCGGCTTGCCGAATACTACAGCTGCAGCTCCGATCCTGCTGTTTGTCTCTGAATCAAGGTCTCACTTGGATGTAAAAGTGCTCCCCAGGTAGCGGATCTTATCTAACTGCTTCAGCTCGTCCTCGTCAAATTTGAGGTTCAGCAGCTCGTGACCGTCGATGTCTAGAGACATCACCTCCGTCTTTTTGACGCTGATCTTCAGGCTGAATTTACGGCAAGACTTGTCGAGATAGGAGATAAGCTGTTGCAGGCTTTCTTTCTATTAAAAAAAACACTCACTCAAATCTCAGTGACCACCGCGTGTGAGACTTTTGTGCGGGCTTTTAGTCTCACCAGGTTAAAAAAACTGTCATCGGTTCAGAAACGGATGCGGACACCTTCTGAAGAGGCTTGTATTACCCGGACTACGACTGCAAAGTATAACGCGAACAATGTAGGCGCGAGAATGCATCCTTGTTTGACACCACAGGTAACGGGGAAAACTCCGATTGTTCATCGTTGATAACAACGCAGCACTGCATGTCGTCGTGGAGGAGTCTGAGAAGTCTCACAAATCTCTCTGTGCACCATATCTTTCCGAGCATGCCTACCATTACATTATGAAATCGAGAAATAGTGTTTTAGAGACACAAAACATCCTTAGCGTTAAGCCATACCGGATAGAAGGTACGCCAGATTTACCGACGCTTGACCAGGATATTTTCAGGGGTCCGTACCTATGGGGTGCCAAATTACTGCCTCCGCTGTCCGTCTGTCTGTCCGTCACAGGACCAAATCTCAAGAATCGTAATAGGTAGAGAGATGAATTTCTCACAGAATGTGTATTTCTGTTGCCGCTACAGCAGCAAATGATGAACTGCAAGAGATTTTATAAATTAAAGGGAACACAAGATACATCTTTTATTATTCCTGCCACTGCGAGTTACGTCATGATTCAAATATAACGCGAATTTCGCGGCACGTCCTCGTCGTCGGCGCAATTGGTTCGACATTAGATCCGCAATCTACACCGTGTTATTATAAAAGATACTAAACATAGTTTAACCTAAAAAAAAACGTTGAATGTCATACATTTTTGTCTTTACACAAGCGTCAAACAGGATTAAATTTTTTATGGCAAGAACCATGGGTCTCGGTATCGAAACCAAGTTAAGATATATTTTTTTGTTTTTGTTTTATTATTTTTTAGTCCTTAGGTTTTCTGCTAGTCCGGCCGTAGATTGGCCGATTTTTGTAAATGTTCTCCTGTTCCAATATTGCTGCAATGCCTATGCAAAAACAACGTAAATATTGTACGTAGCCGAAGCAAAATTCCCCCGAACCAACTAATTTATGTAAAGTTAAGGAATCTGAAAGTGATATAGGATGTTGCTAAACTGAAAAAATTAACGACTTATAAGTGCGTGACATTTTAGAAGTTAATAAGACAGTAACTTGATTGTAACTTAAATTGGTTTCCAGTTTATGTAATCCGTCTTTAGTATTACATTAATACATATCGCTGACTACTTTGCTCCATCCTCTTGGATTTTGATTTATTTATTAAACCATATCACCATAAACCTCTTCTATCTTAAGAGTATATTCATGCATTTCGCAGCCATTTATAATAAGCCGTAAACCTTAATCATCAAAGTCGGTTTTACTTAGTATATTGTCGTATTCTGGTTATTTTCATTAGGTTTTTCCAAGGCAAGCTTTTTTTTATTTTTTATTTTTTTTATTTCACAGCGACAATTTTATTTACGTTGTAGATCGATCAAAAATCCTTATTCTAACCGAACAAATCAAATCAAAATTTCTTTATTACTGTAGCTATGTCTACATTTACTTAAAGAACGAATTTTTTTGCCTCTTCCTAATATAAGCACTGTGGGAAAAGTAGAGCGAAGAAACAGCCATAGATAATTTTTCAGATCTCTTTTAAAAATTGGTCGTGTTTAACTAATTCAAATATTACAATATTAATTATTATAAACAATAAGCAGTAATGAATTATAATATCAAAATTATAATCAGAGAGTTCTGTGGTGAGTTATGCAAAGAAACTCCATTTATGTAATCTTGAACATTGCTACGTCCCTTTTTAGACAAAGTAGTTTTTACATGGTTTTTATATTGCTCAAATAGCAATTTCAAAATCTCCAGAGGTATCTTATTGTAGCAGAGAATGATCAGTGCATTCTCTAAGAATACTAACTTTCGCGAGTCTAATTCAGGGCGCAACTAGTCTGTGAATATTTATTAGGTTAACATTATTATGGCATATTTTGAAAAATGTTGTAAAGTTTTCAAAAATATATTGACTAGCTCCTTTTAGTATGTCATTTTTTAAGTTTTCTTCAGGAGTGTATGCTTTTTAAATTATAGATATTTATTTTTTAATATATAAAGATGTTTGAATATTCCCTGCTTTCCCCCACAACAAGATACCATACGACGCGGCGCTATGAAAGTAACTAAAATGACTTAAAGTTTTGTCTTATATCCCTAACAGCGTAAGCCGCAGAACTTAATCTATCAGCTATATTATCTATGTGGGGACCCCACTGCAATTTTTTTATCCATAGTTACTCCAAGAAACTACGTCTCATCGACTAATTCTAACGTATTGCTGTCTAACACTAAGCTGGTCTCAACTTGCCTGACATTTTGAAGTGAAAATTTGATACACTTGGTTTTATCAGCGTTCAATAATAAAATATTAACTGTAAACCAATTAAATGTTAAAGACAATAAAAAATCATCAAATATTATTTTGTCTTTCAATTTTAAGACTATTGCTGATGATGCTTCACTATCGTCAATATCAGGTATAAGAAAGAGTCTAATATCGTTTAATAAGCGTCACCATATTCATCGCCATCATATCATGTTTAACGCCATTGATTTCTGCATTTTGAATTATATTGATGAAGTGATCTTAGTAGATAGAACGCTTTCAAACTCCGTAATGATTTCATTTCATTAGTAGCATATCATGATCAACACAATCTAATGCCTTTGACAGATCGCAAAAAACGCCGATAACATCCTGTGCAGAGAAAATATGAGATATAAGGGTAATGCCTGCATCCGTAGTCGATTTACCCCTAGTGAAACCGTATTGTTTTGTAAGGTTAAAGTATGAAAGCATTTGCTTGAGTATAATCTTTTCAACTATTTTACTTAGTGCTGGAAAGTACACATATATATGGTCTGAACATGACATCCTAATCATGGTACCTATTTAATCCCATTGCATTAAGGGGTTGAGTATTGTCAAATAGGCAACTTTGAAGTTCTATTCCTCTTAAATTTTATTCAAGTTTGAAAATATTGTGTCGAAAAAATAAACTAAATATATTTGTTTCTAAATGTATGTAAAACTTGCGATTTCTAGGGATCTAAAAAGAAAATTGATATGGTTCTTGTTTTTAAATATTACTGTATTATTCAAAATAAAAATATCAGTAGTTTTTGAAAAATAAAGAAAAAACAGACAGTTTTTGCACTGTTTTGCCGCAGCGAGTGACGGTACAGCCATGTTGCCGAGCTGTTATAACTTTATTTTAGTATGGTTGTGTCCTAATTGTTAACCACCACGAAACGATTTGCTCATTCTACCGATGAATCAAATCAAATCAAATCAAATGTCTTTATTACTTTAGATATTTACATATACTTAACAAACGTAATTTTTTGCCTCTTCTCTACATTGGACCACTGTGGGAGAAAAAGGGCGTAGAAACTCCCACAGATTGATTTTTATTTGATAAACGAGCCTTAATCGAAAATGGTATCCCCTGTGTATATTTCAAAAGCAAAATGGCGGTTTTATAAATAAGTTTCCCGTGCTAACGGCCACAGACGCGTGTGGGTGCTTGGCGGTGCGGTCCTTGTTCGATTCCCAGTCAGACCAAAGACCTCAGAGACCTCAGAGGTCAATATATCCGTTCGTATTTGTGGAATTGTTCGATTTACAAAGTAAGTTTGACTTTTATTATTTTGTTTGGTAAAAGTGGATATTAGAAATAGAAAAAAAAGTTTTGGAGCATTTGTTAAAAAGAAAAATGGTTGCTGTTGTTACGCGGTGATTATTAAAATATTTTCGTTATTTAATCATACAAGTTCTCTGATTTTGATCTTTTGAAACTGCCCTTTACACTATGTGTTTTCATTCGTAAGTGTGTGTGAGTGTGTGTAAATCACGTTACGAAGGCCATTATTACGTTAATGTATTTCATATAAAAATGGCATATAACTTTGAATTGTTATGAAAATAAGTGTTTCAACTGCGTTAAGAATGGCCATGCATTTTCATAAGTTTGCGCTACTGGATATTCTTGAATGACAAGACAATCCTTCCAAATATCTTTTTCTTTTTTCGTAGGTTCTTCAATCTTGCGTTCATAAGATGACAAAATACTAAACTTAATCGACAAAGTAAAGTAGGCCTTTTTATGAATGGATAGATATTAGCCAAATTGTTTTCGGAGTCATTAGCATCTTGCTACTGGAAAAAAGATGGGAGGACTTTTAAATATATCAAAATAAGTTCATTAGAATTAGGTGTATGGTAGAATCTAGGTAATTTTTTAATCTGATAATAAGAGGCTGTCAGATACAAAAATATAATAAAAAATAACGTTAATGACAAAGCAGACTAATACATTGAAAGCCAACCATTTTCTTCTGTCTTCTTTTCGTTTTTGCTCTTTATGTTCCGACGTTTTTGCTATGTACGAAAGATTCTGGTTAAATCAGTGTATCAAAAGTTTTGGCTAAGTGCATACAATGAAAGATTTTTGCTAAGTTCATATTATGAAAGATTCTGGCTCAGTGCATATATGAAAGATTCTGGCTAAGCACAGGTATGAAATATTCTGGCTAAGTACAGGTATGAAAGATTCTGGCTAAGTACAAATATGAAAGATTCTGGCTAAATACAGCTATGATAGATTATAGCTAAGTACAGGTATGAAAGAAGGACTAACATTGAGGTATAAACCCTAAAGAGAATTCCAAATGTTCCATGTTCTGTAGGTGTGAAAATCCTATGCTACCATTTTTACAGATCGACCTAGCTGGCAATGAGCACAATACGGTATCATAACATAATAACTCAATATAAATATTTATATACAGTAGTATACATTGCTTCTGGCCCCACACTAGGATACCCTGTGTCATGGGAACCAGAAACAGCGACGTCACACATATAAGTATAAACATCTAAGACCTTGGGATTATTTTGATATCTTTTGTAAGACATTGACAGATGTGATGTATCGCTTGCTTATTAGACAATGATACTCTGAACACGCACAGACATCTACAAATAACCAATAGCATACCTTTACTCTATTTCGATCGGAAAACAGTCTGTTCGTCTACTTAATTTTCTGCCTAACGTTCCAATCTTTTGTTGTTTGGCTATGGCATCGTCCACGTAAAATTACTAAGCGATGCAGTAACCTAACAAATATATATATAAACACATGCCTTGCGCTGCCCCCTAACTCTTTCATAACCACGAAAAGTCATCGCGGCTACATGGAATCGGCGGTAGGTGAGAAAGAAACCGTATGCACGTAATGCTGGAAAGAATTGATTTGCCACCACGTCAACGAAACTATACATAATATAACGTCCAGTTGAATCAACCGCAAATGTATGTAAATAGTATTGAAAGGCTGCCACTTGACCCGTCGAGTACAATAGCAGGAAACCCGCTTTATACAACCCGCTGTATTTACATGAAAACCCCGATTCAAGATTATATTTAATTAATTTATTGTTGACGTACGCCTAGAAAGTTTTGAAAGTTGCGTTTTTCTGAGACCTTTTTGAAATGCAGGTATACAAAGTCGCGGACGAATACTAATCTGTCTACCTGTACTTATAAAAATGAATCGCTATAGTTTAGTCTTACTAAATCTCTAAAATGGCCCGAGCGGTTTTAATATTTTTTATTATGAGGTTGGAAGAAAAATAAAAGAAGAAAAACGCAGAGAAACAGCCAAAAATCAAAAGATATTTTGTATTGGAAGTGGAGATGTCTTACCTTCCTATCGCTAGATTTTGTGAGTGGCCACAGATCATTAAAACTCCTTTGTAATTGATTTATTATTAGGTTATGCATTTAACCTCTTTATTGATTGTACACCAAAAAATTGTTTTAGTAATTTTTCATTTTATTAGTAATTTTTCGCCAACGCGACGCCCTAGGGTATGTAACTACCATATTACTATTTTACAATCAAATTGTAGGTGATACGAATTTCACCGGGTCGCTAGTTATTCGTTATTAAACCCAAAAAATTTATGTATATGGTTGTTACCCTTCTAACCAAAACCACTGAACCAATTTGACTGAAATTCGGATTGGCGCAGAGGTTCAACCTACAACCCGAAGTTTAACAGAAACTCATACTATGCGCTCTCTTACTTTAGGGACAAAACGTCCGTACATTTCCCACGCCGCGCCGCAGCGGCACCGCACCGCATCGTGTGGCCCGGCGCTAAAAACCCTTCAACCACTGAAATGAACAGATAGATTAATAGGGTATTAGGAGCGACATTCACCTCCACCTTATATTACAAAATGAAAACTGATTTGAATTTTAAAACAGACATAAATATTCAGCAGGTAAGTGCTGTTCGTGGTGTTGACTTAATAAACTTTTTAAATTGGAATTAGAAGTCGAGACTAAACAAAAGAAAATCGTTAGTTCAGCAAAAATAACTCACGCAGCAGTTGGCATCTCTTTCTCAACTCAATAATAAATCTAAGTAAGCGATTCAATATTTGATCCAGTAGTTGATTACCATGTTATCAAATTACTAGTTTTCCCTTGTTCGCTCCACTTGCGACCTAATGTCTTATTTGATATGTCAGAATAGGAATCACCTTAAATTATTACAGGTACACGATACGGACATACTAACGGTCACAGAAAGCATCGTGAGATAATCTGTAAATGGAAAATTGAATGGCAAAACCAGGGCATCAACTGTGGCTCTACCTCCCAATTGAGAAAAGACTTGGCACAAGTGACCCTTAGTCGATTCTTACGGCATGCACCGGAGAAGTTGATTTTTTCGCACACTCGGCAAAAAATGTAGCTTTTTTGTCAACAACGTCAAATAACCTGGATGTCCCCGCCCACAGCCAAAAATGCCGCCCACCACCAGCGCAGAAGACCGGCTGACCTCGGGCCACCGGCTCTCCCACCCGCCTCCCGGAGACGAGGTCCTCATCACCGGCATGTCTGGATACTTCCCGGACTCCAACTCCGTGATGGAGCTGCGAGAAAACCTGTTTAATAAGGTGGCTATTTTCATCATCTTAGGTCTCTCTCTCTCATGTTGATCAGCATCCATCATCAGCAACATGGCAACAACTCCAACAACTCGAGAGGCCTTGTTTGTTAAGGCGGGTGTTCTTCATCATCATTCTCTCACCCGCATGAAGAGACCCTCAAATCATCAACCACCACCCGCCATCAGCTGGTTCTCTCCTTCATTTTCATCTATAATCACATGAGATCTCTTCTATATCAAACAACATCACTGGCACCGAATCTCCCAAAGCTGCCTCCCATTTTTGAGACCACGCGACCCTGCGGTCAGTGCCACCTCCGGCCACCCCGATGGACACAATGTACCTGTCAAAAACTAAAGTTGTATAATCCCCCAGGTGGATCTGATCTCCGGGGACGCCCGCCGCTGGAAGCTAGCCCATCCAGAGATCCCGCAGCGAACTGGCAAGATCAACAATGTCAACAAATTCGATGCGTCCTTCTTCGGAGTCCATTATAAGCAGGCCCATACCATGGACCCGATGTGCAGGATCCTGCTTGAGAAGGCTTATGAGGCTATTATTGATGCTGGTGAGATATTTTTATATATTTATCTACACACGTATCATAAACCCTCTTTACTGCGTCCAAAAACCGCACGTTACGATCAGCATAATGTTACTACTTGGTAAAAACTCATGTCTTATCTGAATATTGATACATTATGTACAAATTTTCGACAAATTATGACATTCAAATTTCGAATGCCGACGCCCGCCTGCGTACCGCCCCTAGTTTGACTGTGATGTTGGTTTTACTGAACAAGCTAAACAAGTGCACAGCAATTATCAATGCCACCATGCCGGTCGAACATGAGGTTCCTGAACACATCAAAGAGAGCTTATGATATGTGTGTAGATAAACTAGTGTATGTACATAATTAATTAGGCATTATGTATCAGTCACATAAACTACTATTCTCCACTTTCAAAAATCATGACACATGATGGAAATTACTAATTTCACGACTTGTTACACATCTGAAATGGCAGGCGCTGTACGGCGAGTGCCGCCCTTTCTATCAAATTATGTCGCCTTAACTAAGGTGATGATGATGAGCGATGATGAGCAACTTCTCATCACTGTATATGCCAGCCTAAACTTAATTTCTATCGGGAAATATTAAATTGCACATCAAAAATACTGATTTGTGGTGAAGGGTAAAGGGGGTGAGCGAAGCGTAGCCCCCTTTATCCTTCGTGTTAGTTTCAACATGTAAGAACAACAACAAATACTTAAAACATAAATTTAGGTACTCATAAAAATTTTAAAACATAAAAAGTGTTTTTGCTGAACCTTTTTTGCTGCAAATCAGTATTTTTGATGTGCGATTAAATAGCAGCCATTTCTATCTATCTTTAGGGCACCCACGAAGTCTAACACCGAATTACACTGTAGGTACCTAATGAACTGACTTGAGAAAATACTTAAACTATTTCGATATAAAATTCAAGATTTTCACCGAGAACGAACTTTAAAGTCAAAGTCAAAGTTCTTTATTAATAACATTTGCTAAGTACGTAATTTTTTGCTCTTTCTCTACATTGGACCACTGTGGGAGAAGAAGGGCATAGAAACTCCCACAGATTGATTTTTAGATCTCTTTTAAAAATAGGTTGCGCTTAACTCATACTACTATTAAAATATTAATTAGTATGGTTAATATGCAGGAATAAATTATTACAAAATTATTAACAGCCAGCTCTGTATTGAGCTAGATTTACCCCATACAATCCCGTCAGTTAAATAATCTTGAGCATTGTAATATCCATTTATCGATAAAGTCGCATTAACATGCTTTGAAAATTGCTTTCAGCAAGTAACAGAGCACCATGCAGTAAAATAAAGTTTACTTTTGAGTGGTATTTTTTAGCAGAGAAAGTGCCGCATCCGAGAGACTCGGACTATGGACGTTCGAAGCGAAATCTAATTTGTGCTTAAGCATGCACTCTTACCGCCTCGTGTTTTACTTATCAGTTCTTAATTGAGTTTAGTCGCTTTTATTTTAACTAAAGGCTATTTTAAAACTTACCGATATAAAAGCATTTGAAGATTGTCCATCCACTGCTTTGTGAGTTTTACGCGGAGATCATATTCTTCGATTGAGGCGTTTTGAAATGGTTAATATCTATGTAAAGGGGAATTTTTAATTTGAGGCCAGAAATGTAAACAATGAACTGTCATTTTCCAGTACAAAAAGTATAATATGAATGTCAAAGTCAACGGTTTTATTCTAGAAAATGTTGTTTGTTTACATTTATGGCCTCAAATAAAAAATAATACTGTAGTTATATGTATGAATATTATAGTTTATATTGCATGCTATATTTTGTATTTTATATAGTTGAGGTATACACAAGGTGACATTAATTAGCTGACCATATTTTGGGGAATGATAGTACCCCTCATTATTAACAACTTTGCCCACGAAAGATGGTCGCAAGTGGAAAAAATATTTGTCCCTCAGTACATTGACCCGATCAGCTGATTACAAGTTGGTATATGGGGGACCCAAATATTTTTTTCGTTTGCGATCGTATGGTTCCTGTGGAAAGTTATTCAAATTGACGAGTACTACCATTCCCTAAAATATGGTTGTATTTTGTTTATTAGGTATATTTTATTTATATTTTGAAAGTAATTTTTCGTACAGTTTTATTGCGCCGTAGGACTGTCCTGTTTCATGAACTCTCCTGCCTTGCCTGGGTTTGCTGGAAGAAGTCTCTCTGTACATATAAGCTAGCCTTTACTTATAACATTTCTTGTAACTGACTGTAATATGAATAGGAATGGTGCCCTTGCCTCTCTGTCTGGGTTAATACCTGAGGCTTTGCTGTTCCTGCCTGAAAGATCCGAGGTTTTCGCCTGGATTATTATTTCACAACAAAGGGCCATTGTTAATTTCTCCACGTTAAACTAATTGAATCAACCAGTCCACTTACGTCACAGCATTGTGCGAACAGAACGAAAGAGCACATTGTTACGGAAACGTGCTTCGCCAAAGACACGGCTCCTTACAAATTGAGAATTTAGATTCCTACCTCCTAATTATACAGAACGCGGAGAAATTAGGAGGTTTCCATTAAGGCGATGCGCATTGTCAAATGCCTATCTTGGAAGCGCCATTTTTGTTACGTCCCGGTTACCTTCAGAAGGTATTTGTTTTTCAAGACAACCCAAAAACCAACGACAAATATTTCCGGAGTAGATCGGCCAAAGCTCCGTGTTCTCGATACATCCAAATCATGGTACCTATTAAACCAATTGCATTAAGGCGAGTGGTATTGTCAAATGCCCACTAGATATAGAGTTCCCTGATGTGGTGATGTTTTATCAAAATCGGTTCAGTAGTTCAAAAGTTATTAGCTTATCAAAGAATAGCGGTCAAATGGGTGGAGGGATTTTAATGCGGCTGCCTGTAGCTATAAGTAGTTTTCACTGCGATGGTTCTTAGAGACGCTTTATTAAAATCGGTTCAGTAATTCTAAAGTTATGTGTCGGGAGTTTTAAATTGTTTTTAATTTATCATTTTCATAGAAGCATTGTAACCTGTGTTGCCTCAGTCTGCACAGCAGTCTGCAGTCCTAGGCAAATGCTGTGCAAAAAACATAATTCCCAGTCTTTCCACCCGGACGCAGAGCGCGGTAAAAAAGGCAGTCATTTTATTTTTCAAAGGCAGGTTTCAGTAATATTTCACCGCTACGGTACAGCTATCTCGTTCCACGTCCGTAGATAAGGGATAATATTAAATTATTCCCTATTCTCGGCGCGAAATGGCTGTAAAACTAAATTAACTGATAATTAGTTGGGTGCCGTGAATGCTTTATTAGCTTTGGCCGGCGGCCGGAATTTTAAATTAATCTAGCCTTGCTCTACATCGAATTAAGTGTTATTATAGTTTGTTATATATAACTGCAGCCCATGCTGTTTTTGTCTGCTTCCTTCATTAGAATCTAGCTTGCTACGACATAATTCACGCTCACCTAGAACATTTATAGGGCCTAATAATCACATATTTTTTAACTTTATTAACGATATTCAAGCAATATGGATGTTTATTTTTAAATTATTGTACCTACTTATTACAGATTATTCAACTGATCTTGTCTCTCTGCTCTATCTCACATTTATATGTGCACGTGCTAGTAAATATACAGCCTTGATTTGTGTGGCAGTGACGCGCACGCAGTGACTGGCGACAGCGCACACGCAGCCGCACTGTGTCTTATACTTACAGAAATGAGTAATAATGTTGCTCTGATCAAATCGGTTTCATAGAAAAACTTGTTTAGTATGACGTCCCTAGCAACCCCTGTGAAATATGACTTCAGCTCTGTTACACTCTGCATAAAAACACAAAGAGCCGATGAGTCAAAGTATGTGTGAAAAATGTCTATTTGGTTCAGTACTTTTGATCCAAATTACACACAATGTCGGTACGCCATAAATAGAGCACATTAACGCGAAACTTTTCACTTAACTCCTCTAACCCAATTTTATTCTACTCTTTGATACATTTCACCCGAATTCACACAGACAACTTACGGTTTGACAATCACTCAAACTTTTCCTGTCTCTCGCTCTGGAAGTCACGGCACCACTTAACATTTGAGTGGCACTTATTTTTAGCAATCTGTGCATTCGGTTGTTATCGACACTTCCTGCCGGTACCTACACCAGGGATTCGACTCCTTATCTTGGAATCCATTAAAACTTTGGCCCTACTTTTACCACAGGGCAATTATAACTCAATATTGTCCTCGATGGCGACCATTTGGGCAGGATTTACAAGGAATACCTACATACATACACACATACCTACATCTGGATGTCTTGGGACCCTGTTTGAAATAAAATCTATATGGTTTGTAATTAATTATTTATTTTTTTGTTGTTGCGTTTTTCTCTCGCGTGAGGTTTCTGAACTGCTCAACTTGACAAGTTGAATATATTTTGTAAACTAGTAAATCTCACAGCTGGCCATATTAAAATAAAATTGAACAAGAAAAAAAGGACTGGAGAGAAAAACTATTTTATGACGCTGGTAGTGGCAAAAAAACTATCGTTTGACTGGGTCCAATAACGGTAATTGCAGGAAAGTTAGTGTTTCTCTGAGAGCCGTGAACAATGAAACTTCGAGAAGAAATTGCTCTAGTTTCATAGTTTCACGGAGTTGTAATGGAGCCCAACAAATCATTTTGTAGAATCTTAAAACCGGTCGATAACACTCATTTTCTTCTCTTAGTTTATTAATGCTAAACCTACTAAACTTAAAATATAATAGTTCTATTTGATAGATCAAAACCTGAATACAAACACTCCCTTTTATTATAACACATGTACTCACAATCTGATGCAGGCGTCACATTTTAGTCTTTTTAGAGGTAAGGCTAGCTTCAGGCTAAGGACCTACCTTGCAACGATGTTTTCGCTTCCTCTTCATTAAGGTTAAGGCATATCTTGAGCAAGCTCTCCATACAACCAACATTTCGTTGAGTGCTTACCGCATTGAAATTCAGATTTGTCCCCAAGACATTGAGGACAATTTGAGGACATCAAGACGCGATCGCGAGCAACCGTTAATAGATTATCATCGTTCCCGGGGAACCCTGAATTATTCATGAAAATGCCATGTGTTCCCAGGAATATTGGGAGCTTCACGTTTACTTTTTAAAATTATACTTGGATTTAAGGTGGTTTTCTCTTGGCGTATTTCTGCAGCTTATTTGTGTTTTTTCATTGAATATTTATGGTTCTATAGATATATATTAGGTTTCGTCTGTAACTGCAAATTCAGATAACACGTCTGGATTTATTTGGTGTAGTTATTTATGTTCTTGATGGTTTTGGTGCCGGATCAAACATTGTAACACTCTGAACCTCTGAACAGAACACAATTACCGAGCTCTGAGCCAAATAGGTTAGATGTTGCGGAAACAACAAAGGAGTTCCCTGAGTAGTTCTAAAACTCCTTTGCGGAAAAAAAGACTCACACGCACGTCCGTGACGTCACAGTTTCTTGCTCCCACGTTATAGGTATGTAACCATATCGTAGAGTTGACTATATCATAATATAGCCAACCATGGTTTACTTAGTACTTTCATTGGATGAAGAAATATATTAGGGCAAAATACTGCGGTAGCTTAGGTGAAGACTAAAGGGGGCGAGCGCAGCAAAACCCCCGAATAGTCTTCGTGGTAGTTCGACATGTAAAACACAAAAAAAACCACGAACTACTGAATACAAATGGGTTAATAAAGACAAGGGATTAATCTAGCTCAACACAGTCCTTGCTGTTAATAATTTTGCAATTATCTATTCATGCTTATTAATTGTAATAATTGATGTTGAAATATTTGTATTAGTTAAGCATAAACAATTTTTAAGAGATCTAAAAATGCCTTTTAATTTCGTGTATTTATTCTGTTGTAATTATTGTTATTATATTCTGGCAATAAAAATTGTGAATTGTGAATATATCTGTGGAAATTTCTACGCCCTGCTTAGCCCACTGTAGTCCAATGTAGAGAAGAGGCAAAAAATGACGTTTGCTAAGTACATGTAAATATCTACAGTAATATAGAAATTTTACTTTGCCTTTGGCATGACCATTTCTCGAAATAATTGAGTATATCATGAAATGGTTGGTCATTTCATGAAATGATCAATCTATTCCTGGCTATTTCATGAAATTAACAAATTTTACGATATAGCTACGACACATACCCCTCGTTTATTATTTTTTGAGGGGTCGCGATTTTGTCATGGTAATAAAATTTAAAACCTATAACGGGTTTTTGGGTACTACAGTACCCAAGCGTGCTTTAGGGGTTTAATAGGTTTTTAAAAATGATTCTTTTCATAAACCAGCAACTTAACTATAAGTAATTCTTTCCTCCACAGGTGTAAACCCAAAGGAGCTTCGCAACACAAAGACAGGAGTGTTCATCGGGGCCTGCTTTTCCGAGTCCGAGAAGACCTGGTTCTATGAGAAGATGCAGGTTAACGGGTTCGGAATCACTGGGTGAGTTGGGCCTGGTTGGTCAAAAGCACAAAAGGTTACTCATTATCATCATCATAACAGTCAAGTAGGCTTATTATAACATAATAACATTCTGACCTCCGGGAATTTCTATCAGGCTCCTTTCAAAATGAAAAATTGGACCAATCAAAAGACAGCTTGGTTAAAATAATACTGTTCTGATTGGTTCATTTACCAATTTTAGGACATTCAAAAAGAAATTCCTGGATGTGGGGAGTACATAATAAGGCTTCAGCTAGGTGATTGGACCAGGCAGGTGGTCTATAGTTCTCCGTCAGATCTTGTTTAGGTTGATGTTAGCGAGGATGATATAGCCTCGGTGTACACGGACCACGAAACATCGCCACAAAACATTTTTATTTATACTCGCCGCACACGGTAAACGCCGGTGGCCGCCACACGCTACAGATGTCCGCTGCTTGTGGTCCCACAAAACGCTGAAAAATTTAAAATTTAAATTAAAAATTAAAAATGAAAATCTTTATTTATACATGAAAAATACATAGGACAAAAGCGACACTAGTCCCACATTAGGTCCCACATACCTTGTGTCGTGGGCACTAGGCTCTACCAGAATAACACATAAGGGTACATGTATAAATAAATGAGTAGTTAAGTATTTATGTAAATTCTATTTAAAACTAACAACATATACACTTATGTGAATCTAACTATATTATAAAACTAGATTACACCGCTGTACTTATGTTTATGTTGTGGTTATTTAATGAGTATAAAAAATTAAATATAATAATACAAGACAATGTATATTTAATATGGGTTGCGTGTGGCAGGTAGGTATGTAATGGTAAGATTTAGGGTTACTTATGGCAATGTTTCTGTTGAAAACATGTTAGACGTTCTTGTCTAGATAGGTAGATAATGATATAGTTATATAAACAAACAAGTAAAATAGGGAAGACTAGTCAGGTTATATTGACCATTAGGTACTCGGTGCCATCGTAATCTAGACCCATCAGCCACTTGATGATTACTTTTTTAAGCTGGTGACTAGAAACACTTCACTCTTGCGATCAACCCATCCCTCTCTCCCTTCGCTTCAGTCAACCCGGGCGCGGTCGTTTATGACCTGCAAGTAACGGGGTAAAAGGGTAGCGGCAACCGACCACTCCTGGCGACCACTGACAATAAGCGGCGGCGTTTTGTAGCGACGTTTAGTGGTCCATGTGCGGCGAGGTAGTCGCACTGAGACTGGCCACAAATAAAACCGGGAATCTAAAGAAAATTACGAATTAATATTTTTTCGGAAATCAAGCAACATACTAACACATGTAACATTTTCATCAATATTCATAATGGCATTTCTAATATTTATAAAGAAAAAGTATACTCATTTTAGTGAGCGCCATACCATTCATTCTAGAAACTGCTGTAATAAAAACAACATAAAATTACCATTTCCTAAATGTGCACTTTATAGGAACAGAATCAATAAATACAAAAAATATATATACATCGATGACGTTTTGGTTTGTTCCATGCAGCAAAAGTTTTGATGAGGACTTTTCGTGTGCACAGACTTCATTCGCATCACGGCCGGGGCGGAAGAAATAGGGCTTGAACTTGAAGGCGGTTTTGTTAAGTTTTTAACTTGGAGAATTACTTTGGCTGTTCCAATAAAAAATAAATTAGTTTCGTTGCTTATTCGCTGTAATTCAAATTCATGGGCTACAGTAAAGATAAATAAATATAACATTTTTATACATAATGAAGTTAATCATCGATTCGTAATGCTACTTATAAGTCATATGTTAGCATTTTTCCGCAGACAGTTAACCTTTTTACAAATTGTCGTGGTCATCGTCAGTTTTAGGGCATCCATGGTTGAGTATTAGGCCTTCTCACGTACAAGCCATTCATCTCGGTCCCGTGCAACCCACGTCCATTGTTTTATAACTGCCTCTGCATATTGTGCTGGACGTGATGTAGGATCCTTATTTCATCCTGCAGCTCTACCGCTTGTTGGGAACAGAGCCAAGTATTTCTTGTAGCCTATCTATTTATCTTTATGAATATACGGGGAATGGCAGTACTACATTTTGAACAACTTTCTCAGAGAAACATATGGTTGCAATTTTTATTTATCCTAGAACATTGACCCGAATATATGGTAGACCCAAAACGATTTTTCGCTTGCGACCATAGGTTCAAAATGGAAACTTGTTCGTAATAATGCTAACTATCACTCCCCAAAATTTCCTCAGCTAACTAAATATCACCCACAACAAAACAATATGTAAAACTTTGCAACATGACTTTTTTGTCACACAACAAAAACGCGAGTAACCAACATTACTGATGATGATGATGATGAGGTGGGACGCCCGCTGAACCACTGGCGGGTGATCGGTCCTCTATCTATTGGGTGACTATTTCACCCAATTCCCAGTGTTTGGGCACTTGTTACTGTTGGATCGACAGATGTCCCTCCCCAAATCTTCTTGTTCCAACATTACTAACTATACCAATTCTTTGCCCACAGCTGCTCCCGCGCAATGCTGGCAAACCGCATCAGCTACTGGCTCGGCGTGACCGGCCCCTCCTACACCGTCGACAGCGCGTGTTCCAGTTCCCTATACGCACTGGAACACGCCTTCAGAGCCATCCGAGACGGTCATTGCGATGCGGCTATCGTCGGCGGATCCAACTTATGCTTGCATCCTTACGTCTCGCTGCAGTTCTCTAGGTAAGAACTCACGATTAACCTCTTTATCTTCATATTCTGTTGACCCTTCAGCAGGGCAGGTTGGCGGTAAATACGATCTTGGGTCTTAAGCTCTTTTAGGCCAGAGGTCGACTTTGCGTGATCCAGTTCCTTGTACGCACGGGAAACGCACTAAGGCCGAAGTCGTCGAGTCGTTCAAATATACTATTCTTCAAGCTGTTTCAACAGGCCATAATTTAGGGCCATTCTAGACGGACGTTTGCGAAAGCGCCGGTCTTTTACTGCAAGTGAATCAGGGCGCGATAGATCCTTTGTAACCTGATTGTAGTACAAACTCCTTGTTCGATTTCCGATGTGAATTCGACTGTGGAGTTATTGTCGCCCGAAGAGCTCAGTCGCTCGTTCGAACACCGATAATACTCGTGGGACGAAGTTTCAGGTTTCAATTGTCCAATGGCTGGGTGTTTGATGCTAGTGTTTGGTAGTGAGAAGACGATGTGCGCTATGTGTAGTTCATATGCCAAAATGAAATTGAGTTAATAAAAGTGGAGTTTTGAATTGCTAAATTAGCGTGGGTAAAGTGTGCCGCTGCAAACGCCTGTGGGAAAACGCGAGGCGATATCTTATGTTGTTGTTGTAGACTTAACTTCTAGATTTATAAGCAGATACTTTTAAAATCGATTCAGATTTCTAGAGATTGGATGGCGTATTGACCACCTCTGTGGCGAGAGGTTCCGGGTTCGATCCCCGGCTGGGGATAAAGAAAAAAAACCTTGGTTTTCGATGTTTATATGTGTGTGATGTCGCTGTATCTGGTTCTCACGACACAGGGTATCGTAGTGTGAGGTCAGAAGCAATGTATGTGCCTATCTATAAATGTTTATGGTGAAGTGGCTGTATAGGGCCACAATTGTGCCCTGCCACCCCGTATGAGAAAAAACGTGACGATGTGTTGTTTGTTGAAAATTTCTACGGGGTACCGCAACATCTTATGCCGATTCTGATTGGGAACCTAATTTGATCCGCAAAATTACCGTGACCGTCTTAAAACAAGTCTTGGTATGGAAATGGAAATAGTTGCCATGGTGATGTTCTTGTTTTGAACCTAATTTGAATCGGAAAAAGATTGTGGTAACCCCCGACATCATTGGATACGTGCATACTCGTGTGATAAATATTTAATGGGCCTCCGATACCGATTTCATATCGAGAGTACAAAGGTGTCTCTATCCGTTATCCGACGTTCGGACAAACATTTTATCCTTGTTCTGTTCAGTATTTCCTTGTAGGTTTAAAGGAAATCCTTTTGCAACTGATGTATCTAGGTACATATATATCACAACTTTACCCCACTGACTCTATCAACACACCGCCAAAAATCGACTGTAACGATTTACCTGAGGATTTTTTGAATTCACCCCAAGTTTAGAATTAGGGGATGTCCTTTCAACTACAACAAGAGCATATCCATGCACCTTTGTAATAATGTTGACGACCCAAATGGCCGAGTCGGCAGTGACCCTGCCTACGAAGCCAGGGGTCCCGGGTTCGAGTCCCGGTGGCGGCAAATATTTGTTTGATGACAACGGATGTTTGTACCCTAGTCATGGTTGTTTATCTATCTAAGTATAATATTTATCTATATAAGTATGTGTATTGTTGTCTAGTTCCCAAGATACAGGTTATCCTAGTTTGGGGCTAGATCAATGTGTGTAAATAGTGTCCAAGTTATTATTATTATTATTATATTGAGAATGTGTTGTACAACTGTAAATGCTTCCTCAGACTGGGAGTGTTGTCAGCTGACGGCAGATGCAAGAGTTTCGACAACTCCGCCAACGGGTACGCTCGCTCCGAAGCCATCGTCGTCTGCTTCCTGCAGAAGGCCAAGGATTCTAGGAGGTAAGACCCTTTCAATATCATCATCAATCAGCTCACATTCACGCACTGACAAAAAACTATTTTCACTAAGCATATAGGCATGTAAATATCCACAGTAATAAATACAGTTTGGCTTTGGCTGTCTACTTCTATACCACGCTATCTACTCTGCTCATCAGGCTACCGCATTCAATGCCTCCAGCGTTAATTCCCACTAGTTCAGTCAACTGAACTTCTGGCAATAAAGGGCCTCCAATTGCTATTGCAATCCGTCCATTGAAATCATAAGACACTTTATCTACACACGTATCATAAACCTCTTTACTGCGTCCAAAACCGCACGTTACAACCATCATAATGTTATACTACTTGGTAAAAACTCATTTCTTATTTGTATATTGGTTTATGACCATAATGTGTCAATTTTCGACATATTGATATTCAAATTTCGAACGCCGATACCCACCCGCGTACCGCCCCTAGTTTGTCGTGAAGTTGGTACTACTGAACATGCTAAACAAGTGCAGAGCAATGATCAATGCCATCATGCCGGCCGAACATGCGGTTCCTGAACACATTAAAGAGAGCTTATGATATGTGTATAGATAAGTGTATGTCACATAAACTACTATTACAATCCGAAGACTCCAATAAGACCCGGATGCACCACTGATATATCAAAATTTGATGTTCAATCAAGGTTATGCGATCCTGTTACTGTCTTTCGCTCGGGGAATGACAACTAAGCAGTACTTTATTTGAGCAGATGTATCTGCATTCGGCTATAAGGCATCTCACTTCATATAACTTACCTCTCTCTCGTCGTGTATTGCTAGAGGTACGCACAATGAGGGCTGTCGCGTCTGAATTTGCCGTTTGGTTCGCTGCCGCTGGTATTGCGGAAGGAACTGCTAAACGACTAAACTAAGTACTGAACGAACTGACAACCTCATACTTTTTTTTTAACGGATAAAGGGCAATGCAACTTTTGCCATACATCGCTGGCATAGTTTTTTTTTTCTTGTGGCCATAAATGAAACCTAGGCCATATGTTAGAGAACTGTATGAGAAATCAATATCAAAAAGAAATAGGTCTACCAAACACATCCGAACCAAGTTAAAGAGTGTTTAAAATATTGCTATAAATATTTATCAGGCGTTACTCCATGTGTGATATTTTACAAAAAATATTATTTTTCCTTTGTTGGTCTAGGATTAGGAAGAGCTCCGTGTTCTAGTGGGTTTAACACTTGCTTCTCACGCAAGATATGCAAGTTCGAATGCGCAGGTTCGCGTGTTGTAGTAAGAATGCAAAACTTGATGAAACTTTGCTAATACTTAATTGGCAGGCGTTACCAATTAAGTATTAGCAATGTTTCATCAAGTATCTTTGTTCCGATACGGTTTAGAGACCTGATTATTTTTGCTTTGGATTCCTGGTATTGTCCTCTAACATATACCTAGGTTTCATTTCTGGCGAAAAGAAAAAGTTGAACTATGTCAATATATTGCATTGACCTTTGACAGCCAATTAAAAGTTACCTTACTCGAGAGTGGCGTTCTCGAGGTGTAGGTCCTTTATGAGTGATAAATCCTGGACGGAAATAACTGCACCTACCTTTAGCGAATCATTATCTCGCAAATTATCCGTGTGTTGCCCAAATTAGCAGGTGTCGATGGAAATTAGGAGCTGTATTATCAAATTGCATATGATTAACGATATTCGGATGGAATGACAAGAGAACTAGTTCTATAATTCCACTTCGTCCAACCTGTATCCAATCGTTGATTCGATTATTCCATTCGATAGAGCCAGGGATCCGCGCGCTTCGGACTCGGGCGGGGTTCCGTGGATACACGGTGCCCCGAGCAGCTGGAATGATGATTTAATTTTAAAGCTTTGAAGACAATTTATACTCACTGTTCAATGCGATGTAACCGAAATTTCTATTTGTGGCTTGTGGGCGTTGTCTCCAAATTCTATATGTATTTGTGGCTTGTGGGCGTTGTCTCCAAGTTCTAATGTATTTGTTTTACATCTCAAGATTCGTTGGAACAGGTACATATTTCAATTGAGTCTAGTCATTGAATAAATCGTCTCTTTTCATGAAATTAATGATGAAATCATAATATAAGATATAAAAATGAGAACAATTTAAATGATCACCAAAAAAAAATTACCCAAAATGGGTAAATGATCACCAAAAGTTGCAGAAAATATCATGGCGAAATGCGGTAGCTAAGGTGAAGGGTAAAGGTGGTGAGCGAAGCGAAACCCCCTTTATCCTTCGTGTTAGGTTGAACATGTTAGAACAAAAAAAAACTTAAAACATAAAGTTAAGTACACAAAACATTAAAATAAGTTTGGTGATCATTTATCCAAATACAATTTGGTGATCATGTACCCATTCTGGCAGTCATTTTGAATTTATTGGTAGTAAATTTTCGAATTTTTCGGTGATCGTCTAAACACAAGCCATAAAAATCAAATAGATTTTCGTTCCGCATCCTTCGTCCTTAACCTTTCGCCTAATTATTCCATAAATAATGAGGCACTAATATCCCTGATCCCTAATATCACTAATAACGAATGCAACACTTACTTTGCTACAGTTGGACAGAATCTCGCCAGCACAATCATGGAGAACTCAGGCAATACCGAGGAAGCTTCTATACGTAAAACCAAACTTAACAACATCACCCCAAACTCATTTTTTATGCAACCAACTGACGCAATAGAGTTGGATGGCATAATTAGGCAACTTAAACAGGTCAGTGCACCCGGGTTGGATGGCCTGAACAACCAACTAATAAAAAGCACAAAACTTTTAATTATTCACCCCTTAGTACACATATTTAATCTAAGCCTAAGCACAGGCTGTTTCCCAGATTGTTGGAAAGTAGCCTCTGTATCACCGATCCATAAATCTGGCCCCAAAACTAATCCTGGCAACTACAGACCAATCTCCCTACTTAGTAATTTATCAAAACTCCTAGAGAAGCTGGTAAACAAACGCTTAGTAAGTTTTCTGGAATCATATGGCTTGCTCTCTGATAGGCAATTTGGTTTCAGGCAGAGACAGTCAACAGAGGACGCTGTTACTCTTTTAACCAACTTTATATCTAAATATCTAGATAATGGGCTCAGCTGTGTCGGTGTCTTCCTTGATCTAGCGAAAGCATTCGACACAGTGTCAACCCCATTATTACTTAAAAAAATGGAAATAATTGGCATCAGAGGGCTACCGCTATCGTGGTTCACCAGCTACCTTTCCCAAAGGAAACAATTGGTTAAAGTTGAGTCTTTTACCAGTGATAGAACACAAGTTAATTACGGAGTTCCACAAGGAAGCATTCTTAGACCAACCCTCTTCATAATATATATGAACGATTTACATGACTACAGCACTAGTAATAGCGAAATCATATGTTACGCAGACGATACAGTGCTCTTATATAGTGGTAAAGGTTGGGACAGTACTATCAGTGCTGCAGAAAAAGGTGTGTCTCAAATATCTGAATGGCTTCGAAATAATCTCCTTACACTAAACAGTGGAAAGACAAAATATTTATGCTTTCACAAAACCGCAGCATCAAAGCCATCAACTAACTTTACATTTAAAGTACACTCCTGTAATAATATCCTACTAAATAACTGTTCTTGCGATCAAATAGAGCGAGTACATACTATGAAATATCTTGGCGTTAGCATAGATGAGAATCTTAATTTTAAAGACCACGTACTTGGTTTAGCAAAGAGGGTCCGTAAAATCATTGGAGTTATGAAAAAGCTTCGTAATTCTGCCAGTAAACAAATCCTTACTCAGGTCTATACTGCCATTTGCCAATCTCTTTTGACCTACTGTATTACAATATGGGGTAGTGCGGCTAAAACAATTCTTATTGATGTAGAAAGAGCCCAGAGAACGGTACTACAGATATCCAACCAGCGATCTTTACACAGATTCGCAAGTTCTCTCAGTCCGTAAGCTTTTTATATTAAAAACCTGTCTTAGCACACACAGAAAGACTTTGAACAGCCCTGAGTACAACCACCTTCTAAGCAAGCGAGTCTTTAGATTTCCTACTCTAAGTACAAACACAACTTTTGCCCGTAGATTTGGTAACTTCATCAGCGCACATATCTACAACAATTTATTAAAACACTGCGATATTAAAACAAACACAATCACGGAAGCTAAAAAAACCATAACAAAGTTTCTTCTCACACTGGATTACCAAAGTACAGAGCAGTTTCTAATCTAGAATAGTATGCTGTTAATATATTGTAATTTTTATTGTTTTTGTCTTGAAGCCTAGAAGCTGTTTCTTTTAAATTTTATAACCTTGTTATTCTCTTTATACCACAGATACTAATATTATACTAATACTTTATACCCAGAAGCTGTTTCCTTTTGTTATTGTGAAGCAGTTTCTTTTAAATAGTATAACCCTATTTCGCTCACTACCCAAAAGCTGCTTCGTTTTGTTTTGTTTATCTTTGTTTATTTTAGTAAAGTTTATGCCAAAGCTTATAAATTTTCACATGTTTAAATAGTAATTGGTTCCCCAAGATACAGGCCTAGCCTAGTTTGGGGACCCCTGGAAATTTGTTTATTTTGTTTAAGCTATGCACTGAATGTTAGATGCTAAGTTCCATTACGCCGTACCTTTTTGTGCTAAATAAATATTTTTTCATTTTCATTTTCATTTTCACTAACTCGCTGAATGATGCCCCCAAACATTTTAAATATCGCTTACCTACCCCGTTGATATAAAGTATAATTTTACCATTATTCAAAACAAGGTCTGTTCCCAACAAGCTATATTCGAATCATTTCCAAGCATCTGTGACGTAATTTGGTTTGCCCTGTCTGGTTAAATAATTAATCTTCCTTCAACATTTTACCTGCTAAGCGAAAGCGGCGAAACACCCAACCTTTTTAATTTAAAACTTCGGCTATGAAATTCTGAATTGATTTATAAATCAAAAGTAAGTGGCTGAAGCGACTTGTAAACATCGTGGTGACATCGGCTTGAGCAGGGATATTAGTTTCGACTGCGATGTTTTTGAGTTTCTGAACAGACTTCATCTAGGAAGCTATTTTGTGCATTTTCTGCAGGTTGGAGATTTTGATAAGGTGACTTAAAATATAATCCATAAAATTAGCCAATAGAGAATAGAAGATACTAAAACAAGCAAAACATTCCCTGTATTTCATTGTCCTAAAGGAACAAGTTTGCGAGATTTTTGGTTTTTTAAAGTTCGTTATTTTATAGATCATGTCGTTAATACTTTGTATGATTTTCTAAATGATATGAAATAGATAAAAGATTAGTAATCTACTATTAAACTATGATTTTAAGAAGTTTGACTTGAGTGAATTCAATTAAACAGACAATAATGCCACGGGAATCAACCATAAATCATAGTATTTTCCCAATATACATAAAACTGTCATGTTTTTTTTTGTAATCTGATATCTGAATAATTGATAAGTCAATTAACACCTCCATAAAGTTAAGAAAATCTTAAAATAATAAAAAATATTGTTAATCATCGCCAGGGTAATCAATGGACGCCCGAAACAAAGACATGGGAATCAAATATTTGCTATTTTGGTAATTCCGCCTGGAAGCAGGTTGAGGCCTTAAGTCCCCTCACTATATTTGAAGGACGACCGAAGCTCGTGCGATAGCGCGGACACCAAGTGCTACACCATTCCATTAACTATTTACTTTTGGACCTTCAGTATTGCATTCTGTCAATACAGAAGGACCAAAAGCATTAAATAAGTCAGTCTCCTCCTTCAGACATCACGTATCCGTCCTGTTTCTCAATGTAAATAAGCATTTAAATAATTTATTTCCACTCACAGACACGAAAACGCACACACCCACATAATTTCAAACACATACACAACACCTACATACACAAAACAACTCATCTCCCAATATCCATCGACCTTGTTTTGTCTGTGAACCTACCACATTATCGAAAGTAGTAATAATCTTTATTTGATCATCACTTAACGTAAGTGTATTTTAAAAAGCTTTTCTGCATGCCTCTCAGCATATGTCTAGTTCTTGATCATGTAAGTCCTTTATTCGCCTTTGCTAAGAATATTTGTTAAACTTACTTTTGAATTGTTATTGCTGTAGACTTTGTAACAATAGGTCAATAAATAAATAAGTTACAAAGAGTACATTTTGACCCCGAATATCTAAAATGGTGCCTTTCAATATTCACCGGTAACTATACTGTGCATTATTTAGAACAACAGTCTACTGCGGTTATATATCGTTTTGAAGCTTTACGTATACAGAACAAAACATCATTAGTCTGGGCTAAATTTTGAATTCCAAATGTCTTTATTACTGTAGATATTTACATATACTTAGCAATCGTCATTTTTTGCCACTTCTCTACAATGCACCACTTTGGGAGAGTTGAAACTCCCACAGATTGATTTTTAAATCTCTTTTAAAAATTGCTTGTGCTTAACTAATACAATTTTTATAATATCATTATATTATAATTAATAAGCAGGAAAGAATAATTACAAAATTATTGTTGCAAGGTCTGTGTTGAGCCAGATCAACCCATGTTTCATTACCCATTATCCATTTTGAGTATGTACTTTCCTCGTACTTACGTACTTGACCCACACTTACCCCCAGGGTCTACGCCCAAATCCTGCACGCCAAGACGAACTGCGACGGCTACAAAGAGCAGGGCATCACGTACCCTGCTGGCCACATCCACAAGCTGCTGCTGAGCGAGTTCTATGAGGAATGCCGCATCCCACCTTCAGAGCTGGAGTTTGTGGAGGCTCATGGCACTGGTGAGTGCACACTACTACAATCACTTTCTGAGTTTATTAGGTCTGGATTATGACCTCCATACCACCCGGTACAATATGTAGTGGACAGGCACAACAGGTACCCCCCCCCCCCCCCCCGCCCCCTTCCCCCTTCCCCTTCCCCTTGCTTGCAAATGAAGTTCAATGTTGATTATTTATACCATCAGCTACTATCGGAAATTGGGTTGCATTTTTGCGCAACCGAAAACTGTCGAGCGGAATTATTTTCTGGGTAATACTTTACATAGAGTGCAGATATGCGAGGACAAAGTACGGGCTATCACATCTAAAGTACTATTTTTAATTTGAGACCAGAAATGTAAACAAACAACCGTCATTTTCTAGAACAAAGCTTTGACATTCATATAATATTTTTTGTACTGGAAAATTACTGTTCATTGTTTACATTTCTGGCCTCACATTAAAAATTCTACTTTATTGAGCGTGTTAGAAAAGCGAGTTTAATGTAGGCCTCTTCATATACATGGAAATCCAGTGAATCGCCCGACCATCTGTCATCAGGCCAAGAGGTACATCGGCTGGCCTTCTGGCTTTCTCTTGTCTTGGCCACCCCTCGGTTACCGCCTATCTTCCCAGTCACTCCTTTGCACTTTAAGCCGTACTTGTGTGACTATAATCGCTTAATTATACTCTACGATACGTTAATAAGAAGTTCTCATACAACCTAAATTCGACGATAACAACATAATAATAACATTCCCAGTAATTAGCACTCAAACTGAGCGCTAATTACTGGGTTACTCAAACCTCATTAGCCGGCCGAAAATGTGGTAATTTCGTTCATAACATCCTTGAAACCGCGACAAATTAGATCTGGTGGGGGAGAGCATGAAAATTTACGCATCGAATAAGTAAGGTAATCTCCATCACCTCAGGGCCTAGGGCAAGTCCGTAGCCGATCGCCACTGCAGACATGTCGTCTATGTAAAATAAAAGGTCAAGCAGTTGTCTCGCTCCTTTTTCGGCAAGTCAAATGTTTGTGGTTACGTCTCTGGATTAGCTAACAAAAATATTCTCTTAAAGCAGCTTTGAGGCTGGAATGTTAACAGAAATATTTTTGGTATTGGAATAGAGGCGTTGATAATATCATAGCTTAGAATTGCTAGATATCCGTCGCTGTCGTGATGGTTTAAACTAGTAGAATAATCGCTGGGTCAGCAAATATTTTTATCGTTAGGAACAAACATAATGCATGCTATTTAACTAACTCATGATGCAGTTATATGTGCAATTTGTTATGTTGAAAGGCTGACTCTTATAAGCATAATGAAATGTGTAAAAAGACGTGGAACATGGTGGGAGTATTTTATGAGAATGCAACAAGATATTACTACGTAAGTGATAAAACCTTTGTCTAACTTTTGCATTTTCCCATGCGATACAGTTATGTGATTAATTTATTTAAGAATCTACTTAGATTACCTATGAACGACGATTCGTCTAAATGCAGATAGATGTTAGTAACTGCCAAAACTAATTTAAATAATACATGGATCGAGCACGAGAAAGTTGGAATGGTAAGGTGGAATGAAATGTAATATACATTCTAAAATTACAAAAATAACTAGACATTTGAGTGACCGACGTACTCGTATCTTTTTCATGAAATCCTCTCTGTTACACAAAGCTAGAATTTCTCTAGCCCTCCTTTCCTGGTCTAAAAATACAAGTATCACTGAGAAGCTGAGCTCATTGTAACCGGACTCCATTTCCTGTTCTCTTTTTGATGCTTTTACTTCATAAAAGCCATTGAGTCAGTCCAGTTAATTCCGCTTCTTTTTGGATTGCTTTGTCATTTGTCACTGTCCCGCCAAAATGAAGCCTTTTAGAGAATAAAACCACAATATCAAAAGGCTTTTTATTTCACTGACGTTTCAGACACTTGTGAGTGGCTCTCTGTTCAGATTTCAGACTTTATTCATATTGTGTTATGGAAAGTAACCCAAACCTTACCAAGATTCAATGAAAAGTACAATATATCCCACGATGGTTTGGAGCGGCGTCATTTCACTTATTCCCTTTGGTCCCCAACGAACTGGAACAGCGTCAACGACGAAGGAGTTTCTTGAGTATTGCTATAGTGATTATATTCTCTTAAATTTACCCAGTTTCTTCAAACGTCAACTAAGCCAAGGCTGTAAAGAGGCCCTACAAAACACTGTAAAATTTTATAAAAGCGTTATAAAGGCTGCGAAATCTCGCCTCGGGTTTTAAGAGCCGCTTAATCATGAAGTCTGAAGTCGCCTGCACTGGGAATGAAAAATGTAAAGAGCAACAACTGAGAATGTAACAAAGGAACTCTTTAGTGTTTCAACAAGTCGACGATGACGACGCGGCGTATTGTCGCTAGTAGCGGGGGTGCAGGTGCTTGTACATGCCGAAATGCTTTTCCATAGTACAAAAAACTAAAACGTCAACAAATATTGTGGTTACCAATGCATGTTTTGCCTCTCAAATACACTTGAGAGCAATAAAATCGACGACCCTGTCTATATGAACTTACAGCGCTTTTAGATACTGGATAGTCCTTTTTTGTTTGATTGTTTGGTTTCACTGAAAATCTTGTTCTCTTACCTATCTAATGGTATCACGTAAGTATATATGGTGTGTATGTACGCAGTTTTAGGATGGGTCGTACAATCTGGGTAGTCAATTGATAAAGTAAAAGACATATAGTACCAAATATCTTAAATGTAGATTCACAGAATCGTATTGGTTGCTATCTCATGTATAGCTCACCTTCTGTCCGAATACTAAAATTAGGTTTGTTAGGTCACTTTATAATTTATCCTGGAGCCGAAGCGAAGCGGGGCGGGGCGAAGCGAAGTGGAGCGGGGCGAAGCGAAGCGGAGCGGAGCAATGCGACCCCTTGTAGATTAGTACAAAATGGGTTTAAATGTTTTGTAAACATTTAGTTAATTTGGGAAGCATTTTTTTTTGGAAGTTTTTTTTTTTTTTAAGTAAACATACGCCGTATAAAAATGTAGTCCCCGAGAACTTTATTTAGAACGAACCTAAAGGTGCCAGTTTGAAGCGCCCACAAATGCTTACGACGTGGCGCCAAGGTGAGCAAACGATACAGCGAGCTTATTTACCTAGCGAGTGAGCGAGACAGCGAGCGTTGTAGGTACCCATCGTTGTCTCAATCAGTCGCTAGGTAAATCCGCTAATCCCGCCGTAATATGGGTGCCCCTGACTAAGTCTTACCACTATTTCACAACTTATTTTTTTCGCGGCAAAGAGCGGTCTATGTCCTTCTAATCCCTTTTAATAGCTAAATTCATCGATATCGGATTACTTTGATACCGATAATGTACTCTTTGATAAATGATAATTGATAACATACAGGCAGATTGATCAGCTGACCTGACCTCCTGAGAACAAAATGCCCTAATTTTATTCTATTTAAACTGGGTTGTATCCCACTTCAAAGGCCTCCCCTCTCTGGGGCCACTGATTCCTATTTTATGCCGCCGCACTCCTTGCCCTACATATTTAGAATTATTCAAGTACAGTAACTTCTTTACACAATGTTATTTCGTTTTGTTGTTCACGAAATTAAAGCAGGCGCCTTTTACACAGGGGCATTCGCTATTGTTCTGTGCTCAAAGAAACTGAGATAAAACCCTCCTATATTGATATTTAGCATTCTATTAATATTAGTTCATAATTCGTAATTCTTTATTGAAAACAGTTATTTAAAAAATACATTAAGAGAAAACATGTATACAAAGGCGAGCTTATCTCTAAAAAGATATTTCTTCCAGCTAACCAAGGCATGACAGGAAATTTTATCAAGAAAGGGAAGGCAGTGCACAATATCTAAACAATAATAAAATACATATAAGTTTTAGTTTTCAAATGACCATCTTGATTTTAAAATCCCGACGATAAAAGAGGTTAATAGGTAAGTTTCAAGCGTCTGTCTGTCTGTCTGTGGCACTCGGATTTTGATGCAGCTTTTTGTAAATGATAGAAGACTTTTCTGCAATGGTTATTAGCCATGTTTTGTCAAAATCGGTTCAGTGTTTTGAAAATTATAAGCTTGATAAGAAAACAAGTAAGCCAAATGTAAGACCTAAGGTTAAATTACTTGTTTCGTTTTGTTTTCTTTTACTTATTATATATGTAGTTATTGACAGTTATTTGCGCCAAACCCCTGGCCCATTGCTAAGCGGATAATTCGATTGTAACTTAACTTTTCAACTTTCACAATTATCTGTGGACCGCGCTTCCCTGCGTCATCAGGAGTCCATCTCTCTTTCTTTATCTTCAAGAATCGTCTAATGGAGTATTATCTTTCTCTTTCGCAAACCTAGGATCTTAATAGATATAATTGTTTATTTATGATATGAATTTTTATTTAAGGTTCAAAATTAGGTATATTTAGTAAAAACACTTAAATACTTTCCTTACCCACTCGTATTTTCTGCCCCTGTGTGCCTGTATATGTATACCTGCCACTTCTATTGAATTTAGGCTAGTATTCAATAGAACATTAAAAACACTGATTTGCACAGCAAAACAGGATCAGCAAAAACACTTTTTATGTTTTAAATATTTTATGTGTACTAAAGCTTATGTTTTAAGTATTTTTTGTTAATCTTGCATGTTCAACCTAATACGAAGAATAAGGGAGCTTTTCTTCGCTCACCCCCTTTACCCTTCGCCTAAGCTACCGCAGCATTACGCCCTGATATTTGCTGTGCCTGATATCAGTATTTTTGATGTTCAGTTTAATATTTCCCTTAAATTTATCCTTTCCATCTTTGATTTGCTGGAAGAAATCTCCTGTTAGAGATAAGCTTGCCTTTATAAATGTCTTTTCTATAAACTTGTAATATATTTTTCATGTGCAACGTAACGAAATTACGTATACGTCACTGCGCCACTTTATATGTTTGTCAAAATAATCGAGTCCAAATAACATTTACATACAGGCACATACATTGCTTCAGGCCCCACCTGTTTCATAGAAATATTAGTCTCTATTTTTAACTAAGTAGGCCCTTGCGGTTTAGTTATTGTATTAGTTCTCAGTTACAGTTGCGCATGAGTGTTAAGAAATGGCAACAAATATAATGACCACCAAAATATTTTTTTCCTACCCAAAATGGCTAAATGACCTTCGTGTTAGGTTGAACATGTAAGAACAACAAAAAATACTTAAAACATAAATTTAAGTATATAAAAAATAAAAAGAAGTTTGGTGATCATTTATCCAAACACAATTCGGTGGACATCCATCCATTTTGGCAGTCATTTCGAATTTATTGGTAGTAAATTTTCGATTTTTTTTTGTAATCGTTTAAACACAAGCGTTAAGAAATCAAGGGCTTTGAGTTCTGAACACGATGAACGAACAAGATACTGATTGTTCTTTCTTTTGAAAAGATGGCACCTCACCTTTCACTTAACTATTCGCCGAAACGAGTTTTTTAACTGACAAAGAGAGTAAAAAGTGGCCAAGTGTGAGTCGGACTCGCCCATGAAGGGTTCCGTTGTAGCAAGTAATTATGTGACTGGTTGTTTATGTTGTAACTTTGTTTTTCATAGTGTTTGTATGAATGACAAAGTTACCATTGCGGTTTTTTTTTAAATGGTTTCATTTCCATGTATGGGGAGCCCCCTTTAATTATTTAATTTTTTTATATTTTTGTTTAAAAATCGTAAAGAGTTTACAGAATACTTCTACATACCAAGTTTCAACTGTATAGTCTTAATAGTTTCTGCATAAAGTTGCTGTGGCATACGGACGGACGGACGGACGGACAGACTTGACGAAACTATAAGGGTTCCTTGTTTCTCTACAGAACCCTAAAAATTGGCGCGTTTTAACCAGTTCTTACCAGTTAAGTTGACGCCCACTAACACTTTTACTGGAACTGGAACCATATTACATTTAAAGCTTCCAAAACTGACACAACAAACAACGTGGACCAAAACAATGCGATTATTCAATAGTAAAAATATAACATTATTTAAAAACACGCTTAAAAATATTGACTGGTATAATGCTCTAAATATAAAGACTGATGTAAATAATAAATATAATATATTTAATTACTTAATAAATAAAATATTAAATGACTGCATACCTCTACGTAAAATAAAGATACGAAGTAATAATAAAAAACATTGGCTCACTGTTGGAATAAAAAAGTCATGCGAAACAAAAAGATTATTAAAAATACTTACAATTAAATCAAAATACAATAAAATACTTACCGATTACTATAAAAAATACGAGAAAACCCTAAAAAAAACAATTATCATCTCTAAAAAGAATCATTATAAAAGAAAAATTACCCAATCAAACAATATAATTAAAACTATGTGGGATGTAATGAACGAATGCACCAACAAAAGGCCCAAAAAAGAAAATAACAACATCAATCTTCAAATATAAAATACAATAATTTCAGACCCCCATAGGATAGTACAAATATTCAATGACTTCTTTGCATCAGTGGGCAACGAAAGAGAGAGCCCTTCACCGAGAGCTAGCAGGCGCTTCCCGAACCACCAAGCCAAACAAACCATGTTTCTCTACCCAGTAACCCTACGAGAAGTCTATAGCATACTTAAAAACTTAAAATGTAAAAATAGTCACGGCATAGATGGTTTACCTCCTAAATTGGTTAAGAAATGTGCAGAAGAGTTGACTCTACCTTTTTACCTCATGATTAACCAATCTTTCACTGAAGGTACCTTCCCAGACCTACTTAAAATTGCTCTCATAAAACCAGTACATAAGAAAAACTCTAAACTAAAAACAACAAATTATCGTTTTCAATATTTTATAATTACGGCTTCAAAAATATTTGAGAAGGCAATGTGTAATAGAGTGTATAAATTTTGTGAGAAATTTTAACTTTTTAACGAAGGCCAGAACGGGTTCCGGAAAGGACGGTCTACATCTTTAGCGGTCTTTAAATATATACAAACGGCTATAAATATAATAAATGATAAGAAATATGCCATTGGTATTCTGCTTGATATGTCGAAAGCCTACGATAGAGTCCGACACGATATATTGTTAGATAAATTGCATAGTATGGGAATACGGGGCATAACTCATAAATGGTTTTCCTCTTACCTGAGCAATAGAAAACAACTCGTGGAGATGGAATACTTGAACCAGAATAGCAAAGAAATTATTAAACTACAGTCTGATACTATAGACATTAAAGGTTCAATCCCCCAGGGCGGTGTCGCTAGTTGCTTATTATTTTTAATTTACATTAATGACCTCCCCAGAATCATGAGCGATCCATGTGTGTTGTTTGCCGATGATATTTCTATCCTTACACCTTGCGCAAATAACCTAGAAATAAATAATAAACTAGAAACTATCCTAAATAGTACTATAAAATGGCTAAACGATCATAACCTTCAGATAAATTTCAATAAAACTAAATTAATGTTATTTCACCCACCTCAGAAAAAACCATTAGACATAAATTTCACATTCAACAACATAAGATTGGAAACGGTGAGCGAATTTTCCCTGTTAGGTTTGAATATAGATACGAATATAAATTGGAAAGTACATACCCAAATCTTACGTTCCAAGCTATCTAGATTTACCTACGCTCTCCGGGAGGTAAAAAAGTCAACGGACCTAAAAACAGCTCTAGTTACCTACTATGCCTATGCTTATGCGTGGCTTAGTTACGGTATCCTACTGTGGGGTAACAGCACTAACGCACAAAGCGTTTTCACTCTACAAAAGCAACTAATACGCATACTCACAAATATTGAACCTCGAGACAGCTGTAGGCCACACTTTACAGAACACAAAATCCTCACACTCCCTAGCATATACATACTGGAAACTTGTAAATTCGTCCGAAAATATCCTGAATTTTACACAAAACGCCAAGATCAGATGCCAACGAATCACAACCTAAGACCAAGAAAAGGACTAGCGCTACCACCTTCTAGACTAAACATACACTCTTCAAGCCCTCTAGTAATGACTACAAAAATTTATAATAAGTTACCAAAACATCTGACGACAGAAACTAGAGATACCATATTTATAAGTTCATTAAAACAACTATTAATTACTAAATGCTATTATTGTGTAAATGATTATTTAAATGACGAATTATAATTATTAAAATAGGTATAGAATAAAAATTTCAAACATATGAAAACTAACATTATATAAATAAGTATCTGATACAATTTAATTTATATATAAATTAAGTAGTACGTAGAAATATTGCAATATTGTAATATCGCCCTCTCGCAAATTGCTGTACCTGGACAAGGTCCATAATGATAATCTCCACCTATATTATATATGGAATGCAATAAATAAACTGAACTGAAACTGAACTTTTTTATCCTTTTCTTTTGTGAGGATTTGTGTGACAGAGACAACGCTCTGTTAACTCGTTTTGAAGAATAGACGAAGCGTATTATACACTGACGAGCAATGAAAAAGTTCCAGTGAGATAGCACCAAATTACTCCTAAACGGGAAAAGCTAGCTTAATGTCGCCGTCTGCAATATTGAAATACATTTAACAGTGCATCAGAATATTACCAATTAAAAACGTAAATATTGTAAACGTGATATTGGTTCTATGTCTTAGGTGTTTGTCGGTATTTTTTGAGTGGAACTTTTTCATTGCTCGTCAGTGTATAAATGTAAAGGTCATTGTGTGTTCCTGCAACTCTTGCTACCCCTATTTGGGAATACAGCCGCGAGCATTTGTATGTAATTTTAGACTGTATCACTTAATACCCCTATCGGTTTGAGTCTTATCTGAACTAGGTTAGAGTACAGACTTGTACAAAGAGCACAGGAATATAACCCTTATCACAATCGTCGCCATAACATTAGCACACATATTGTTACTGTCGTGAACTTAGACCATTGGAGTACTTCCCAATCCGACACATTTCACATCCCAATTTGGAAAAACATACTTATATACTTATAATGCATACTTTAATTCCTGATTCGACCTCACATTTACAAAGGTTAAATCGGTAATATTTTGCAGCAAAAAACGGCGTACGTACTTAATGTCGAATCAAATGTGTCTCTGCCACCCCGTATAAGAAAAGGGGTGACGCTTTTCTATTTTTAACCGACGAAACAACGGAGGAGGTTTTCAAGTCGAAGCGAATATATATTTTTTATGTCTGACCACGAATAACTTTTTGCAGAGTAGTACGATTTTGATAACTAATTTTTATTTGATAGGGTATAACCTCAAAATTGGTCCCATATTAATTTGAAAAAAAACCTTCCCTAAGGTCTCACTCAAAATAGGGGTGATTTATTGTTCACTCACAGATTTCAATGCTGAGTTATGCATTACAATTAAATAATTAGTAGATTTAAATAAATATATAAATAAATGTAGCCCATTAATGTCCCCACAGAGTGGCACGTGCTTTTACCCGGATACGAGTGAGATTAAGCCATACTCCACCACTTTGGCTCAGTGCAGGTTCATAGAGGGGTTTTACGACCATTACCACGTAGCGATAGTAGCCGGGACCTACAGCTTAACGTGTCATCCGAAACACCGAACGTCCGATAATGTAGTTAAGATAACATAATTATCTTATTGGTACATGGTCAGGTTTTGAACCTGCATCTCCTATGTGAGAAGCAAGCGTGAAACCCATTAGACCAGTAGAGTATAGCCACAAAAAATATAAAATAAAAACTTTTTAACAAAAAAATATAAACCGCCAAAAAAACTGAGGAGCAAAAAATAATACACCTTTTTTATTTAATCTTAATAACTTAGTTCTTAAACTAATGTAAGTATATCTAAGTATATTTTTTGTGATTATTTTGAGTTTTTAATTAACCTTAATAAATAAGCTCTTATACTAACGTAAGTATACCGAAGTAATTTTTAGTCGGCGCCAAACAATCAATGAACAAAGATCACGTAACTATATTAAATTTCAAGAAATAACCAAATCAAATTAACAATGCAACGTGAAATCTCCAGCGATAAACATTAACATTTCAAAAAAGGCGCTCTCCGCACGACCACTCGCAACGACTTGTGCCCTCATGTGTGTGCCCGTTCGGGTGGCTGTCTCGCTGACATTAACTTCGTGAACGCTCGGCATTTTCCGGCGAAGGGGCATGTAATTAATTTTCTTGTTCGGCGCCGACTAAAATTACTCAGGTATACTTACATCAGTTTAAGTACATACTGTGCTACCACAAAAAATATTAAACAGCGTTTAACCTCAAAACAAACGTCAAATCCCATACACTTTTGTTTTTAAACAAGTGTTGAACAGTAGTTTATTTTTTTGTGGTAAGGCCCTTAGTTATGAAGGTCAATTTAAAACTCAAAATAATCACAAAAATTTATACTTAGATATACTTAAATTAGTTTAAGAATTTAGTTATTAAGGTAAATAAAAAAGGTTTCGAACAATAGATTGAGGTGAATCGGGTTTGACCCTTGGCATGTAAACTAATGCTCTGTATACACAACAAGGAACGGGAAATATCCAATATGCTTCGAATAATCGCCGGCCTGCTATTTGCAACGACTTAGTAGAAGATTAACATACTTGCGTCTTCTTTTAAAAGTGTTTATTTGACGGGAGGACAATGAAGTTCATTGGGAAAGCATGGTAGTGTGGTAGTGCATGAAACACTTCTCTGAGACTTAACATTCCTTTTGATTCTGTTCTACGAGATTCCACGACACATTCCAATATGGATCTAAGGCAATCTACGAGCTAATATATAAATATACAGACCTTCATAACGTTATAAAATATAACGCTTTATTGTGCTATGTAACATTATAATCAATTTTTTTCGTTGTTGTAGCGCTATTATAACGTTATGATAACAAAACTGCAGGAGAAACATAACGAAATCTAAAGAACGTAATGAATAAAGTTATTGCGCTATGCTACGCTATGCCAGCTGTGTGTTGTTTAGGTATCTATGTACACTACTCACGCACGCAATGCGTAAAAAAGATGGACTATAACGAAGGAGTGTGGGCGTGAAAGAGATGCCCTATAACGTTATGATAACGTTATTTATAGCGGCAGCTGAATATAGCGCAATAAAACTAAGATAATAACGTTATAGCCGTATAACGTAATGTAATTATAACGTTATAAGACGCCTTCCATAGCGCTATGATGCATAACGTTATGAGGATAATAACGTTATATGAAGGTCTGTATATAGGTACTCAAAACAAACACACACACACACACATGGGGGCACAGTTGCACTCACGTTTTCCAGTTATTAAATCTCCAGTTAAATTAGGCTTCACCTTTACATTCTACATCATATTCTATAGCTTCAACTATATAGCCGCGCTTATTCAACTAATAACTCTACATATACAGAAATAAATAAATGTAGACCATTAATTTCCCCACCGAGGGGCAAAGGCCTATAACCGGATACGAGTAAGATAAAGCCATTCCCCATCACGCTGGCTCAGTGGGGCTGGCTCAGGAGACCAACGTCCGAGACTGTACTTAAGATAAATTAATTATCCCATTGGTACATGGTCGGGAATCGAACCTGCATCTCCTGTGTGAGAAGCCAGCTTGAAACCCATTAGACCACGGAGCTGTTAATCTCTGTTATAACTCTAACGCGCGACAAAACATAAAAAAACTCTAACACAATAAGCTGCCAGCAACTTACCCCTGACAATTAGTTCAGACGTGCCACTGCCACCCCTCCCCACCCCTCTCCGATGCAGTGCCCGTATAAATAAGCCACTTGGCTTGCCCGTCGCGTCCTTTAATTTTTAAATGGCTTAAAGAATAGTTGTATAGCAGCTGTGTAGTAGCTGCAGTGCGGAGTTTCTGTCCTAATGGAGCTGAAATAGCGTTACTAGCCTTCTCGTAAACAGTTCTACATTATGTCTTAAGGCCATGTGCCACTTTGGGCCATTCTACAGATATTAATGGCAACAAATATAATGATCACCAAAATATTTTTTTCCTACCCAAAATGGATAAATGAACACCAAAAGTTGCAAAAAATATCAGGGCAAAATACTGAGGTGGCTTAGGTGAAGGGTAAAGGGGGTGAGCGAAGCGAAGCCCCCTTTATCCTTCGTGTTAGGTTGAACATGTAAGAACAACAAAAAATACTTACAATAAATAAATAAATAAACAAAAAATAAATACAATAAACTTAAGTACACAAAACATAAAAAGAAGTTTGGTGTACATTTATCCAAACACAATTTGGTGGACATTTATCTATTCTGGCAGTCATTTCGAATTTATTGGTAGTAAAATAGGTGTGTTTTTAGTAATCGTTTAAACATAAGCCGATATTAATTAGCTCAATGCTTCACAGCATCGCTAACGTAATATGTGCCTATCGTCGTTAAGAATTTCTTAAGTGTAAGATTATTTTTTGAACTCGGTAAATTATTTTGGTCTCACAAGACATCAAACTCTGGTGATGTAATTCTCAGACGTCAAGTCGTACAGTACTTATCCATAAACGGAGACTGATTAAACCCCTGCTTTATAATGAAAGTAACGAAAAAATATCATTTTAACAGCAGAATAAGTCCTGCTCGGGGAATAACGGGAAATTGTGCATTTCTATTATATTATGGGCACACAGCCCGAGTGGCTGCTGTAATCCCATGAGAGAATGTAAGCTGCATGCCACAAAGAGATTTAGCATGATAATTTTAATAACATCCGATGGAATTTGCTGGAAGGAAAACGCGTTTGTCTTAGGATATGCTATCTTAGGATTTCTGCGTAATTGCTTCATTGTAATTTTGTCGACCTCTGTGGCGCTGTGGTTGTGGCTCTGTCTACCATGCGAGAGATCACGGGTTCGATCCCCCGCTGGGGATAAAGAAAAAAAAACAAGTCTTGGATGTTTTTAAGTTTGTGACGCCGCTGTTTAAGGCATGACGCTATGAATGATCATAAGTCAATGAACACCTCTTGTTAGAGATGAGCTTGCCTTTGTCCATCCATGGTGTATCTGTCACCGTAAGATATTCAAAACCGTTAGTTGATCAACTATCGACAGATAGTTAACAGACCAACAGGGTCTAGAATTTAAGTTTCTTTTGTTGTTACATGTCAACCTAACACGAAGACTATTCGGGGGCTTTGTTGCGCTCGCCCCCTCTAGTCTTCACCTAAGCTACCGCAGTGTTTGCCCTGGTATTACGTTTGCAATTCAAGTTTAAACCAGTTTACTATTTAACGGTTTTAACCGTTAGTTTATCAACTAACGCGTTATATGGTAAGCAGTACGCTACAGTATCTGTCGATAATTGACCAACTAAAGAGAAATAAACGTTAGGTTATTAACTAACGGTTTTAACAATCTAACGGTGACATATCTACTGTTAACCGTACTTGTATTTTAAACCCCGACGAAATCCTCTAGTAAATAGAGTAAAACGACGCTTAAGATAATTTCGATAACTCCATTTTGTTCAGGGTTTTTGAAACAAAAATAAACACGAAATAAGCACAGGCAAAGAAAAAAAGTAATTTTTGACTAAAAAAGTATTCAGTAACATGAGAAAAGGAATGTGTAGCTGCTACGGCGCGCTACGAGCCGGCGTAGTGTCTGCTACGAATGTGCTACAGCTATGCTACGGTTTAGAACCGTCTGACTCTGAGTGGAGCGCAAAAGTCGAACTTGCAGGGATAGTGAACAAAATGTTTGATGCGCGCGAATAGGGCCTTTTTGCTGGCAAATACAGATATCATAAAATTTCAAGTTGATTTTATCTTCTTTGTATCACTTTCTTCAAAGATTAGATACATATAAATCCTACTTCATTTCTCTTTTCTTGATGTTGGTTAATTACTTAACATATAGAGGAAAGGTTCAGTTCATGTGGGGCATTTCTTCTGCCTCCAAGTATCTACATACATATTTTTATTATTGTTCACAAGTTCTGCTAATTTTCGGTGTGAATGGGGCCTGCCGCAGTAATTAATTATTGAAGATTTTACTTTTTACGTTTTAACTATAAACGACCGACGTCCAAAAACACTCGAAAGGTTTATTATTAGTCGTTTCAAAAGATACTAAAACAAAAATTGATAGAACTTTCGTAATACGACAAGAATACGTAAAGATCGTCGAAAAATATCAAACTTTGCGGCCAGCAAATACAATACAGGTTTTTCATACAATAAATACATACATAATACTATGACGGAAAATGCACTCGGAAACCAAAAGGAATCAACAAAATAGGTGCGATGCCAAAAACGATTGCCACATTCTTGAATCTATTAAACCCTGAACAGTATACAGGACATTGCTTCCGTAGAAGCTCCGCCACCCTTTTAGCAAATCCAGGTGCAGATCTTACAGAACTGAAACACCACGGAGGTTGGAGGTCCAGCACAGTAGCAAAAAATGTTTTGCTACTGTGCTGGACCTCCAAAAAAACCTGTCGACTTTTGTATTTGCCGGCCGCAAAGCTTGATATTTTTCCATATAACATCGAAGATTCGATCGAAAACAAAGCCAAAAGATGGAGCCGAATAGTTGAGAGTATAAATCTAAAGCCGTCTATTGTTGACTCTTGCACGCCACTATCTCCGGGGCGCCCTTCAGCATCAAAAGGAAAACCTTGTGAAGAAACTACATCAAAGCTTTCTTAGCAACACAAATCAGGAAATACCCAAATGAAATGAAATGAAATAAATTTCCAAAGCTATTCTAATTTCACAATACATTACTTATGTTATACCTACTGTATTTTCGATTATATAATAAAATGTGATAAATATAAACTAAACCTTAAAAAGTGGAGTACATAACTTGTGAAAAATATTTTTATCTCGGACCTTGTATCCCTCGCTACGCTTGGGATTCTACTCTAGAACCTTTCGCTACTCTCGGGATCCAACTTCGTGCCTCGAATTATTTTTCCTTATTTTCACTTTTTGTACTTTTGACTTTTATCCAAAGTGCACCCGCTGAACTCCAGCTAAAAGGGTTGCCCATTTAGTGACCTCTCGTCAGTTGAGGGTAAAAAGGAAAAGTAAAAGATTTAAACCCCCCGAGTTATTAGCAAATTCTCATACATTTTGGTGTTCGGCTGATTTGTAGGGAGTAGTCAAAAATTAAGTTGCTCTGATCAAAACGCTTTCATAGTAAAAGTTGTTCAGAATGATGTCCCTAACAACCTCCGATTCTGTTACACCCTGTATAAGTAAGGTGAATGTACGTAAAAAGTTTTGTTAAATAGATCATTTTCTTATCTATATCTCTTTCTTCCTCCAGGCACGAAAGTGGGCGACCCTGAGGAGTTGAAGGCCCTGGACGAGGTCTTCTGCACCGGACGGTCTGCGCCGCTGCTGATCGGATCCGTCAAGTCAAATCTGGGGCACAGTGAACCGGCCTCTGGGCTATGCTCTATTGCCAAGGTAACACTTATTCGACTACGGTAACGGTCAAGATTAAACGAGTTTGGCCGGGTTTGGCCAAATTCGACCAAATTTGTTTAAATTTGGCCAAGATTACCCAAATTTGCTATTTAGTTACTTATATTGACAATAATGGTCAATACAAGTATTTTTCTTGTCCTATGTAACGACGACCCGAATGGCCGAGTCGGCAGTGACCCTGCCTACGAAGCCAAGTGTCCCGGGTTCGAGTCCCGGTGGGGGCAAATATTTGTTTGATGAGAACGGATTACAAACATCCGTTTTCATCAAACAAATATTTGCCCCTAGTCATGGTTGTTGTTTATCTATCTAAGTATAATATTTATCTATATAAATATATGTATCGTTGTCGAGTACCCAAGATACAGGGAATCCTAGTTTGGGGCCAGATCAATGTGTGTAAATAGTGTCCAAGGTATTATTATTATTATTTATTATTATTATATTACACCGGGGTTCTGTTGTGTAGGGCCATGAATAATTTTCATCTGCTTCTATCTTGTGCTTACTGTTCAACAAAAGGTATCCTAGTGAGGGGCTTGAACAGGAGCAATATGTGCATGTAAATGTAGTTAAAAGATTAAGTCGAATCCCTAAGTAGTGCTTCCCCTTCAAATACGGGAAATGCCTCAAGCATCTTCGTATTTCGCATACTTCCAAGTCGTCACGTTGTCTGCAACGAGTTTCGTTGAAAACTTATCCGAGATCTGAGACAAATACGGCAACAACTTGCATACTCGTAGTCACCGTTGCAAACTTCTTGCGAGAAACATGTGTTCCAGCAGAATACAGTCTTCACAAAATAAAAGGCCCGGTGGCCCAAACCAAATGGGAAATATTAAACTGCACATCAAAAATACTGATTTGCATAGCAAATATCCCTTATATTTGCTACGGTAGCTTAGGTAAAGGTGGTGAGCGAAGCGAAGCCCCCTTTATCCTTCATGTTAGGTTCAACATGTAAGTACAAAAATAACTAAAAACATAAACTTAAGTACTCATTAAATATTTAAAACATAAAAAGTGTTTTGCTGATCCTTTTTTGCTGCGCATATCAGTATTTTTGATGTGCGATTAAATACCAGCCAAACTAAATCAGCCTAATTACGTCGGTAACACGGACGTTGTCACCGGGCCTTTTATTTTGTGAAGACTGTAGGAGTATTATCATAAGGTAACTGTTGAAATCGTGAAGATTATTCGCATACTACAAAACAGGGCAGCAAGATGATTAAAACTGTTATATCGCCGGTTTGCTTCCCGTGCGTAGTCTTGAATGAAGAAACTATGTACTAACATTCGATATTTTATCTACACGCGTATCATAAACCCTCTTTACTGCGTACAAAAATCGCACGTTACGATCAGCATAATGTTAAACTGCTTGGTAAAAACTAATGGTCATAATGTGTATTTTTTCTACATATTATGACATTCAATTTTCGAACGCCGACGCCCGCCTGCGTGCCGCCCCTAGTTTGTCTGTGAAGTTGGTACTACAGAACAAGTTAAGCAACTGCAGAGCCACAATGCCGGTCAAACATGCGGTTCCTGAACACATCAAAGAGAGCTTATTATATGTGTGTAGATAAACTAGTGTAAGTAACTGTACATAATTAGGCATTAAAAATCTCGAGTGATATTATTATGAAACTCGCCTTCGGCTCGTTTCATAAACCCACTCTCGAGTATTAATGCCCTCCATTATGTAGCAGTCACATAAACTACTATTATCAGATATTTCTCATTCATGTTATGAGTCAAAGAAATAGATAAGTGTGTGTGGGTTTGTTGTCTATTCAAAAATTACTAAGCCATGATAACCTGGTCAATTAATGTGTACAATTTATCCCTCTCTCGCATTACGCTTTCAGTCCGGTCCCACCGAGTATAACTTCTCCAAAATATACTTTCGGATCAGCAAAATATATTTTAGTAGCTTATAGGCAACGTCTCTTACTCGCATAGTGTCGGGTGGGGTTAGAGAGAGAGAGAGAAAGCTGACTGCTCGATCAGAGCCAAATACTCTTGGCGCTGTTCCTGAAATCTGCATCATTCGTTATGTCTTCAGATGATCATAGCCTACGGCACGGGTTACCTCCCCCCGAACCTCCACTACACGGTCCCCCGCGAAGGTGTCGCCTCCCTGGCCGAGGGTCGCCTGCAGGTCGTCACCGACAAGACTCCCTGGAACAAGGGCATGAGTGGTGTGAACAGCTTCGGGTTTGGTGGCGCCAACGCCCATGTGCTGCTCAAGAATGTTGCTCGGGAGAAGGTAAGATTGATTGGAATATAAATTAGAACATTAACTCGCTCGCAACAAGGGTACTTTACTTAGATAAATTTTTAGTATGATATGAGAGTGTTAAGTACATGTCAATGTGGCTCTAGAAATCACTTCCTATGCCTCTACACGACTGGAGTTCGGCGGTCAATGCTCGCATATTCTTCGCCAAACACTGATGTGATGCCAGTTGATACTTGGCATACGCGATTCGTATAGTTGCTTCTGCCAACACTGACCTTCTCTTCTGCCACTCTCTTAAATCAACTCAGTCTGCCCTGTAGATGATCACATTCTTAAATAATAACATAAATGTCTTCGTTCAGATCAACAACGGCCTCCCATCCGACGACTTACCCCGCCTGGTCTGCACCTCCGGCCGCACCGAGTCAGCTGTCGACAGGATCCTGGACGACATTGAGTCTAGGCCTGTGGACGTGGAGATGATCAGGCTTCTGCATTCTGTTCATGATGAGGATATTGGCGGACACGTTGTCAGGGGATACACTTTGTTGGGTAAGTGATGACGTCAAGTCACTGTTAAAACCTCTTATAGTCCATTCAGTCCAGTCCAAGAGTTGAGTTACGGACGATAGTAGAATGGAGATATTCGTAAACCGTTGGGAACTTCGAAAACCTTGGGATAGATAGAGACAAATATAAAACAAACGACTGCAAAGATCATGCATATTCGAGGCGTCATTGCAACAGAGGCAGTACGAAATAGGGAATCAAACTTTTTTTTACTTGATATTTTGCCCAAAAAACGAATTAATTGTATTTAATTATCTATCCATGTTGGGTATCTCTCTCGTTGACCGTGTGCCAAACGTCGAAATTCAACGGAAAAGAAGGCCGCAGGTGTAGGCAAACGGATGACGAGATCGAAGTGGAGATGGGCTGGACCCTTGGCTAGACGGGAATACGAACGGTGGACCAAAGCAGTCACAGAGTGGTGGCCGCGGGGAGCGACAAGGCCAGTGGGCAGACCACCAGCCCGATGGTCCGACGATATCATCAAGTCGTCGGGATCTCACTGGGTGCGATTAGCACAGGACCGGGGAGATTGGCGCTTTAGAGAAGATTCCTATGCCCAGCAGTGGGTCGATGTGGGCTGAATATGATGATGATTGACGACCCGAATGGCCGAGTCGGTAGTGACGCTGCCTACGAAACCAAGGGTCCCGGGTTCGAGTCCCGGTGGGGGCAAATGTTTGTTTGATGAGAACGAATGTTTGTACCCTAGTCATGGTTGTTTATCTATCTAAGTATAATATTTCTCTTTATAAGTATATATATCGTTGTCTAGTACCCAAGATACAGGGAATCCTAGTTTGGGGCTAGATCAATGTGTGTAAAAGGTGTCCAAGGTATTATTATTATTATGATCTATCCAGGAAATTAGGATTTTCTTATTTTGCGCAGTCAGCGGAACTCTGTTAGGACTAAGCAGGCACATAGCTCACCAGATTGTTTGAGCGCAAATATTGCCTTTAGCCAAGAGAGGCAAATAAGACTTTTAAATCCGCCAAACTACGCGGATATCACGAACTTTAGACTTTAAAAACGTTCAAGTAGGAGTAGCACTCACATATAAATGGTAACATCGTACGAGAAAAAGTGCAAAAAAACTGTCTGTTTTTGGTGGGACCTTTGAGTTTTGAGTACAAGTCTCTTGTATTTGGACCCGCTATATTTTTTTTCATTGCCTGGTAGTCCATCATTTGTTTTTGTAGCAGCAAACGAAATACACCTATTCTGTTATAACTTCAAGGCTATTACGATTCTATGATATATACGACCTATTACGATTTCATGATATATAGTCCGCTGACGTACAGACAGACGGACAGTTAAACAGCGGAGTCTTAGTAATAGGATCTCGTTTGGCACCCATCTGTTACGGAACCCTAAAAGGCTGGAAAAGCAAAGAAAACTAAACAAACAAGGGAGCAATTTACTTTGGAAACTTATTCCTCGTCTGTCTTAACTTAACTCGCAGTTAACGATCGCTTAAGTTAATAAAAACCGGATTGAGGATGCGGTTTCTTTAACGGTCATGAACCTCTCTTAATTAAAATGCAAAGGAAAATTCAAAGTCTCATTAGTTAAGTTATTACAGGACTGCTGCGTTTGCCCTTTTAAAATTTTCTTTATCGCCGTTGGTTGAATGGTCTGTGCATTTCGAGGCACCTTTTTGACCTGCCATCGTTAGATAATATTTAGACTCTACTATTGGATAGGTGCTTGACTGCATTATACCCGAATACACTACCAACTTGAGTTGTCTTGTTTGCCGGACACTCAAGGACTGACACCGTCTCTCGCTCAGGATGTCACAAAGCCCCAGTGAGAATTTTAAGCAGCACATCGTTTGAGGATCAGCCTCATGTTATCGACATTCCGAATTTTTTTGAACGAGCGGGCGAATCGTCTCCGTTTCATGATTGGGCAAAAATGTTTTCGTATGTCCGGATGAGTGTCCGGATGTTATTCTGTACAGGCCACAATTCTCAACTGAATCTCGTGGTTTTTGTGTGCAGGTTTGATTGTTACATAGCTTTTTTTGTCGATTCAGTTTGTGGAAAATATTCAAAATGGCGGAGATTTGGGGGTTTTTAAATTTGAAAAAACCGGTACATTCCAAGCGGCTTGACGGATTTTAACAAATGAAGTGTCGTTGTATTTATGGAGACCGTGAAATAACAGGCTATATGATTTTAGTTAAAAGTCAATAGGGTGGGCTGAAGACCGCAAAATGTAGTTTACAAAGTTATTGCTACTTTCATACCCCATGTAAGTAACTTACGTTAACGTGCATTAATAAGTTTGTATTTGTTATTAAAAGAATGTGTCACTCGCGAGGTCTACAGCTCACAGAGCAACTAGTATTACTTTATTTATAAAACAAAAAACATACACAGAATGTATAACATGATAATAATGTACAATATAACACATAAAATAGCGTCATGCCATTTCTAAAACGCGGTGGCAGAGGCACAATTGTGCCCACGTTTAGCCATTTATTCAATACAACATTTTGCGTGACAGGGGGCTAGCCCATCGCCGCATCTATGGAGGTATTCAAGGATTCCTAACGATTTTTTCCATCAACATTTTGAGTTACGTACTGTACTTAATAGATAAAATACTTATTTTATTGGTACATGCACAGCATAGGATTTTCACCTGTTTCTCCAGCGTGTCAGGCGAGCAGGTTATATACCAAACCATGGACTCTCTTAACATAATATCTTTCCTTCTTACTCAGGTTCAACGCCCAAAGCCAGCGTGCGCCTGGACAGGGATGTGCAGTACTTCTCCGGCGTGCGGCGGCCGGTCTGGTTCGTCTTCTCCGGCATGGGTTCCCAGTGGGCGGGCATGGGCGCGCAGCTGATGAGGCTCCCGATCTTCGCGGCTGCCATACAGAGGTGGGTTAACCTGGGAAGTGCCAGCCAGCATGGGAAGAGGTGGGAGGCTATGTATCAATGTTTGATCCGGCATGGGCTCACAGCAAATACTGACGCTGACCAAACCTGGGTTAGTTTATGCTTATTCCCCGAGTTTACCTCATAGTGACATAAAGTCGGAATAGGTCGGGTGGAGTTGGGATATCTCCTGGATAACCCATTGTCTGGTATATGTCTGTAACACCTTATAAAACATCATTATCTTCCTCAGATGCCACAAAGCCCTGGAGCCCAAGGGCATCAACCTCACTAAGGTGGTCACTGACCCCAACCCGAAGATCTATGACAACATTCTCAACTCCTTCATTGGCATCGCGGCTGTGCAGATCGGCCTCACTGATATACTGAAGGCCATTGGCATTGAACCTGACCATATCATTGGTAAGAGGATCTTCATCTTCTTCTTGTGTGGTTGACTGGGTTAAGCGAGCTCCTACTTAAGTAGGAGCATCAAAAAACAGATTAAGTAGTGAACTAAACTATATTTAATAATGTTTTCACAGAACCTGAGTCTGGTACTCAACGCATCATGATAAACCCCTCATATTTCCAATGTTCACCTGAGTTAAGTGGATGTAAAAGGCTCCGCCTATGGAAAAAGGAGAACAATGGAGTTCTTCCCCTCTCTTCCTATTTCTATATTTTCAATTCATCAGGTCACTCCGTTGGTGAGCTAGGCTGCGCGTACGCCGATGGCTGCTTCACGGCCGAACAGATGATCTTGGCAGCTTACTACCGCGGCTTGGCTTCCGTGGAAACCAAGTTCATCAAGGGCTCCATGGCAGCTGTGGGCTTGGGCTTCAACCAGGTATGGTTACAAAAACACCAATTCATCACATAAATATATTCTTAATTTACTCCTAGAATCCATCATCATTTAGTCCATAGCCCTTTTAAATAATGTCCTATTATCACAACATCTGCACTCCCTTATCCCCAGAAGAGTTTTTTTATGATCTTGGCATACATTTTACGCTTCCTTTTGCCCATGCTTTTTGTTTTGTAATTTTTTATTATTTGTAGGTTACATAAACTACTGCTCAATTAAGCTAAATATCATACCGGCGCTCTGTCATTCGCGAGACATGGCGCCAGAATGATTTTGAGTGGCAGTGAAACTTTGATTTGACAGCTGTGATTCTCAGCTAATTGTAGCAAATCTGTCCAGGTCAAACCTCTCTGCCCGCCCGAAATCGAAGTGGCCTGCCACAACGGGCCCAACTCCTCCACGATCTCTGGACCAGTTGATATCATGAAGACTTTCATCGCTAAGTTGACTGCTGACGGTGTTTTCGCCAAGGAGGTGCCGTGCTCCAACATCGCGTACCACTCACGATACATTTACGAGGCCGGTTAGTGCAAAACATTTGAATGGTTTCTTCTTCTTCGTCTTATCGGGCCTCCCTACTGTTTTTTAACCCTCAGTTCAAGGAGTCAGACGGATGATTTATCGCCAAAGCTGAGAGGCGGTGGATGCGGGAGTTTCTGGTCAGGCCAGATCGGGAGTAAATAAATGGAATGGTAAAGAAGAGTTATATACCCAGCAGTGGGTAAATGTAGGGTGATTGACGATGATGCGTATGGTATTTCCTATCTGTGCTCTTTCTTCATATAAACACACTGATTCTTCCACCAGGTCCGACCCTTCTGAAATACCTGAAGGAGGTGATTCCCAACCCAAAGCCGCGGTCCGATCGCTGGGTGTCTACCTCCGTGCCGCAAGCCTTGTGGAAGGAAGCCCGCGCTGAGATGAGCTCGGCCGAGTACCATACCAACAACCTGCTGGTAAGTTAATTTAGCTTCTGTCGCCACACTGGATACCCTTTATCGTGGGAACCAGAAACAGTGACGTCAACATCATACAAACATCCGAAATCGGGGATTTCTCTTTCCTTCTTCGCGATTTCAGCCGGGATTCAAACCCGAAACCTTACGCTTGTGATATTATTTTTTTTAATCAAGAATCTATGAAATACATCTTGTATGTATGTATATACATATATGAAAGAGACTACATATATGATGGTTGCCTTTTTTACAGTTGTGTACACCACTCTTATCTACCTAAAGATATGATGAAGTCTCTTGTAGTACCGATCGTTAAAAATAAGACCGGTGATCTGACCAGCCTAGCCAATTATAAACCTATATCCTTGGGGACGTATGTTGGTAAGGTGTTTGAGCGGCTGCTGCAGCCCGAACTGTGCAATTTAAAACTTTATTGATTGAGGCGCAGTTTCGTTTCCGTCCCGGTCTCTCGACAGACTCCGCTATTATTGCTCTAAAACACACTGCTAACTACTACATTAATAGGGATACTTCAGTGTACGCATGTTTCCTTGATCTGTCAACTAATATTATGGATTAAACTGAACCAGTCAAATGTAGCAGATCTGTTGAGATATTAGTACGAGAACCAAATTAACAGCGTGAGATGGGACGACTAGATTGTGGCATGCGTCAGGGGAGGGGCTTACCTCTCCGGACCTCTTTAATCTATACATGAATGGACTGATTGAGAAGATGAGGGGCACCTATATCTGATGTTATATTGATGGGATTTGTGTAAATAACCCGAGCTATGCTGATGATATAGTGCTTCTCAGCCCCTCAATCAGCGGTCTCAGGAATCTGATCTCTGTATGTCAAAATTACTCGACAAGTCACGGCATGAGATATTAAAAAAACACAGGTTATGGTGTTTCGGTCAGGAAGGGGTCGGAGACGGTGCCATCAGTATTTCTATATAATGGACCAGTCTGGGTTGTGCAGCAGTTCAGATACTTGAGGCATATCCTCACGGAGAATCTCAGTGATGACCTGGACCTTGAGCGGGAGCGAAGAGCCCTGGCTATGGTATCTAAATAAACTATTGTAATATTATCATTATGCCACTTTCTTCCCCCACCAGAGCCCAGTTCTCTTCGACGAGACCTCCCGCCTGATCCAACCCAACGCCATTACCATCGAGGTGGCTCCTCACGGGCTGCTGCAGGCCATCCTGAAGCGCTCCCTGAAGAAGGATGTGGTTAACGTACCACTCACTCATCGGGGGACGAAGGATACCATCAACTTCTTACTGACGGCTCTTGGAAAGTAAGTAAAATACAAATAAAGCTGAGGCGATGGGCTAGTTGTATTTCTCCACCAACAGGGTCCAAGCCATCCTCAAGGTCTCCCAGAAGAAGGATATCATCAATGTACCCCTCACACAGAGGGGGGCTACGGATATGCCAACTTCTTGCTGACGACGGCACTTAGACAGTTACCCCCATTCCTCTTCGACGAAACCTCCCGCCTGGCCTGTGGTTTGTTTCAACTTCTTTCTGACGGCTCTTGGAAACTAAGTATAATGGAGCCTCAGGGCTGCAGAGATGGGCTTGCTCCCTTTCTCTGCCTCTGCCACCCAGTAAGGTGTAGTCATATTTTAGTAAGTTGTTAATTCTTAGCAACTTTCACTATGAAATTGGTTTGATCTGATCAACCTTATTTTTGACATATTCTTACATTTTGGCTGATCACCCAGCTGATTTATATGGAGAAATGATAAATGAAGTTGCTCTGATCAAATCGGTATCATAGTAAGTTGTCCAGTATGATATTTAAAACCCCCTAAAATATGCCTGCCCAAAAGTGTACAGGATGTACCTATATACTTTTGGAAAGAGATACAACTGGATAATTTGATTCACATCTTCTCCACAGACTCTTTGAAGCCGGTCTGAACCCGCATTTGGCGAACCTGTACCCTAAGATCAACTTCCCGGTGTCCCTCGGCACCCCGATGATCTCTCACCTGGTCGAATGGGAGCATAGTGAGGATTGGTGAGTTCATCTAGCATTTTCAAAACCCTTAGTCTAGACCCTTTTCAACCGACTTAAAAAATGAGGGGGTCCTCAAATCATCTGTTGTCTTTTTTGTGTGTTTGTTACGCGATTACTCCGTCAATTATGAATCTATTTTGATGATTCTTATTTTGATTGGTAGGTCATACTTTAGAGGTGGTTCCATACAAATTTTATCAAAATTTATTCGGCGCTTTTTGAAAAAATCAACAAAGACAAAAAAAACACAGATGACGTTTTGGTTGTTGGTTTCGTGCAGCAAGAGTTTCAAAACAGACTTCGTTCGAATCCTGACCGGGGAGGAAGAAATAGGGCTTGAACTTGAAGTCGGTCTTTTTAAGTTTTTAACTTGGTGAATTATTAAGCGATATATGTATGCCAGGATCTTAGCAGGTGGAGGTCTTTAGTCTCTGCCTACCTCTCTTCCGGGAAATAAGCCTGAGCATATGTATGTATGTTTGTATAAATTATTATGTACTAACTCAAATCCCCAGCAAATTCACTGCAAACGAATTGTAGTCTTTGTAATCAATGTTCTCATCGAAAGTACAAAATAACTACCGTCATTTTTCTAAAGTAGGTTTGACTTAACGAATAAGCCTAAAATATTTGTTAGTGGCAGTGATTAGTAGTAGTTAGTAATAAGTAACGTTAAGGTCCAAGTTACCAGACTAGCCATATTCGAGTATTAATATAGGCAACTTTCCCGACCACGTGATCCGTCAAAACCTAAAAACATCTCGGACCCAGGACTCTAGAGTCAAGGGTCCCGTGAAATATGCCCTTGCATATTGGAGTCCCGCACAAAGAGCTCGTAGGATCTCACAACGATTTGTCTGCGGCCTACTGAGGAATGGCTGCCGATTAATTTGGGCCTGGCGCGGCGTCTTTATTGCGTTTCAGGCCTTCCGTGAGATCGGAGCGGGGGCGGGTGGACTCGGCTGGGTGCTAAAGTTATGTGGCAATTTAGTGGCCTACTGTGTGGTGCAAGGCAATACACAATTGAAGGAAAACGGGGAAATACTTATCCTCCATGTTTGCGTAGCTTGTTCTTTTCTATTCGTAGCTATTGAATAGCAGCTCAGCAGTGATATATAACATAGTTTAACCTCAAAACAAGCATCAAATCCCGTCATTTTTTGTCCTTATACAAGTGTCGAACAGGAGTTTACTTTTTGTGGTATGCGGTCGGTAGGGTTTGGTATTAAAAGGGAGGTCGGCTAGTATTATAATCCAAATTAAGTCATGGCAAAAGCTGCAAACTGTACTTAGGCTTACTTGATTAATTGCTTATTCCCAACTTGATTTGTCGGGAACACCTCGCCTAAAGTTGCACCCTTCCTATGCGTAGACTATAAACATTGGTTAGCAGCCCCTTCGCGGCCGAGACTAAGGAGTTTGCTGATTACTACGTCTGCGTCTGGGGATAGACTTGCCTTCTATTTGTTTGGGAAAGGAATTCTCCTTCGCTTCGCTGGCATTGTCGGTTGCCGTTGCCGTGCCGTTAACGTGGGTGAGCAGGCCCATTTATTAACGGTTTGATTGGTGAAATTCGGATGTGGCAAAGAGTAAAATATTCCATTATGTTGCGGAGTCTGAAAGCTGGTTAGAAATTATTGGTACGCTTATGATCTCATCTAATAAGAGTCTTCCTTTATCGGTAGATTAGAGGAATAGGGTACGAGTAGGTCTTTACTACTACTTATCCTACACTAGCCATATTCACATCTTAAAATCTGAGCCTTGTCTAGAATAATGTTTGCGCTAAAGTACTAATGAAACGATATCTCCCCACAGGTATGTGACGTCATACAAAGCCCAGGAGAAGATGAAGTCTGGAGAGAGGACAGTCAGGATGTCCATCGCTGATGAGGACAGCGAATACCTGGCCGGTCACGTTGTTGATGGTAAATATATTAAAGACATAAATATTTATATAAAACTGCAAAATCACAAACATCACCAACCACGAAGAGTAGCTGTTTTTCCTCCTCCCCTGCCAGGATTCGAAACCGGGACCTCGCTTGTGTGGTAGCACCTGGACCGCAACGCCGCACATATCGTCAAATCATTCATGATACATACAATTTCCAATGGAGACCGACTTCGCCTGTTTGTGGTTAGACGTCTCAACACGCAAAATTTACTATAGAATATGATTATGACGACCTCTGTGGCGCTGCGGTTGTGGCCTACCATGCGAGGAGTCCCAGGTTTGGTTCCCGGCTGGGATACGGAAAAAAAACAGATCTTAGATGTTTTGAAGAGTGTGACGCCGCTGTTTCTGGTTCCTACGACACAGGGTATGTAAATGTTTATGTTATAAGTATAACTGGCTAATCGTAAGCGCAGCTTTGCCTCTGCCACCCCATATGATAAAAGGCGTGACGCTATGAATGATCATAAGATAATGAACATCTCTTGTTAGATATAAGCACGTCTTTGTACATCCATGGTGTATATGTCGCAGTTGGTTGGTTAAATCAGACACTTAATATATTAATATTTAATTAACGGTCTAGAGAGTTAGTTAAGCTTCTGATTAAACCAACTAACTGCGACATATCTACTTTGAGTTATCCGTACGTCTGATTTAACCACCGATGAAATCCGGGTGTTATATGTATGAAGCGTCCGTCTGCCTGTCTGTACGTGGCACTCTAGCACTCAAACAGGTGGACGTATTTTAATGCGGTTCTTTTAATTGGTAGTAGACTTCACTTCTGTAGTTGTTAGTTTTGTTTTATTAAAATCGGTTCAGTGCTTCAAAAATTATCAGCTAAACAAGGAAACCAGTGAACCAAATTGTAGACTGTTAAGGTTTCATTCATTGTGTTGGGGTAGTTAATTTTTAGTGTATAGTTATGTATATATATTTATAGTTCATTGACAATGATATCCGACCGATTTCGGCCATGGCGACCGCTTCAAGTACTTCGTCCTTGTCGCTCGTTAGCTCGCATGTGGCTTATGTGGCCAGATTCCGTAATACAATATAGAAATCACGCAATAACGAATCCCTCCCCTGTCCCAGGCCGAAACCTTTACCCCGCGACCGGATATCTAGTCCTGGTGTGGGAGACACTCGGCATGATGATGGGCGAGCTCTACACGGAGGTGTCGGTCGTCTTCGAGAACGTTCGCTTCCAGCGAGCGACCAACATCCCGCGCGACGGCAACCTGGAGTTCATCATCATGATACAGAAGGGCAGCGGCAACTTTGAGGTGAATCAGGCCTTCACATTCTTCTTATAGTGCCTCTCCACTACTAGAGGTTGGCGGTCAGCTTTCCATACTCCTCTCTGTTCTTCGCCTAGCACATGAGCTGTTCTACGCTAGCCACCCCCGTCAACTCTCTGGAGTTCCGGAGCCAGATTCAGACCTGAAAATAGCTGATATATGCAATGGCATTATAACCGGCGTCGAAGACCGAGATATATATTCGGAGTTGACTGCCAATTTTAGCAATGGAAGGGCACTAGAAGATGAAGATTCAATGGTAGACAATAGACAAGTACAGACGAGATACTATGATGACGATGCTCTGGTCTTGGTCTGGAAGACCCAGTGGCAACTTTGACATCGGACATACTTTCTGATTGTAGATAGTGTGCGGTCTAGTGACGCAGGTAACGCAGGTTCGAATCTTCATTATGGTTAGCTCGATGATAATCAGACTCACAGTACCAATGTCACTTACTCAGAAATAAAAGTTTCGAATTGCTGACTTAACTTTGTACCCAGGACAAAGCGTGATAAATATGGATATGCATATATGTTGAAGTCAAATTATCTCCTTTAAAGCGCTAGTTCAGAATACGAACTAAAACTAAAGTGTAAACTTTTGAGATAGAGCAAATTAAGTGGAATTTAAATCTGAGCACTAACCTACTTGGGCGGTGATAAACTCAAAACTCCTAATCGTACCTCTTCGAAACTTTCTGAATAAGGCCCGCTTTCCGTCGAGTAGCTAGTAATAGTTTGTAGCTAGTAATAATGAGCAGGGAATGGTTGGAACGGAGCTGTGATTTGAATAATTTCACCGAGTAATTGTCAGTAAAGGGACCAAACAGAATAAACGGTATAATAATATAAATCAAATCAAAATCAAATCAATTTATTTAATTATGCTCAAATATAACATAAGGCGGGTAAGTACTAATATACATTAAAGTTAAATATTGATTTTTTCTTTTCTTAGGGAAGTTCTGTCCCCTACACTTAGTAAAACTTGTATGTAGGGTAACAATGACTCTCTTCGGCTGTTCTTATAGCTATAAAGCTGCCCTTTCATTGTGGGCTGATTTAAAACACGCTAACTTAACTGCGCTTACTTCTAGGAACTGTCCTCGCAGAGCTTTCTCCGCTCGGATTGGAAGATGGGCTTAATGCCCTACATAATCGAGTTTCCAAACGAACTTTATCTAAATTATCACGATTATAATATTTCGGGAATCTTCAGAACCAGATTGTCGGGATTAACTCTTCCGAGTTTTCTAGGGGCAGTTGATTAACCGGTGATTGGATATTTTCAAGTTTTTCGTTGTTGTAGTTTATTCTATCGGCTTGGATTTCTACGAGGATCGGTCTACAAATTGGAAATGTCTAAATTCATGCCGTGTTCATAAAAGGAAAAACCGGAACATAGGTAAGCCCAAACTGATAAAGATTGGGGGTTCTACGGGATAGTAACACAACTCTATCTTGATCAGTGTTGGGCCCGGATGGACACCGACAACTTAAAAGTTGACAGACACACGCCCGGGAAATGACAGCATGACATTTAAGGTGATACGAAAAAAAAATGGGGTTTTTTTCGAATCTATTTACTCGATCATGATTTGATTTTTCGGTTAACGTTTATTGAGTATTTGATTAAGATTTTCAGTAAAGGAAAACGTGATTGGATGAAATTTTCTCGATTGAATTTAATTACGAAAACACCTCTAAATTGTTTTATGTTTTCCTGTAATTCTGAAATCCTAACTATTTTCATTGTGTTATTGTGTTCTAAATGTAGATATTATGTATTTGCTAAACCTTCTTAATTTTGTTTTAACAGTTTTTTTTTTAATTAGCCATTATGGTGTCCCACTGCTGGGCAAAGGCCTCCCCCTCTTTCGTCCACACTTCCCTGGACAACAAAATAGCCTAGTTTATTTTTAAACAATTTTCTGTGGTCTGTGGCGCTACGTTTTTTAATTTTTTCCCGATTCCGTCCCTCTCACATTGTGGGTCTTTCCGCCTGGAGTAACGTGGACCTTTGCACGGACGAGGTATCGTCTTAAGCGGCAATATAAAAAGTGACCTTTTAACTAAATAACACGGTTTATTTTCAACCTAGATCGTAGAGTCCGGCGCTTCCATCGTAACGGGCCGTATATATGCCAAGAAGAATGTAGGCCAAGACTACAGGGTGCTCCCGCCGGTGCCAGAGAAGACGGGGCCTAATGTCAAGCATCTGCTGACCAAAGACTTCTACAAGGAGTTGAGACTGCGAGGGTACCAGTACAGGTGATTATCCATGAGTCTTTATGGTCCATGATAATTGAAAGTATTTTCTTTTTCACCACCGTCATTCACACAATCGCATTTGTCAGCCCTCACCAAAAGTAGTACCAATATGTCCATAGTCTTTGGCATTGAAGACCTGGATATCGGTATATTATCAGCCATACATAATCATAAGAGTTGTGCAAGGAATCAATTATATAGGAATGTAAAAGGGCATCAAACTGAAAACCATTAGATATAAATATGTTCTTAAATAAATGGCGTTATTCGTATCAGAAAATATGACAAGATTACTTAAATTTCCGTAAAAAATAAAATGGCCTTCATTTGGCATATTTAGCGTAGTTTGTTCAATTTTCATTCGCCATGGCTGTCCAAAATTTCCTGTAAATCTATCAAATTTTTATAATTTTTCCGTCAGTCGATAACTCATTGGTCAGATTTATTACATTTTTTTAGTTTTAGAAAATGGTGAGATCTCAGATAATAATAAAGTCTTAGAGAAATCCTAAGACTAGAACAAGGCAATAATGCCTAGGGTAATAAAAAGGTTTAAGGTCCATCCAGGAAGAAGAATAAGTCACCTAAAACTTTTAACATTGCGGCAGCTTTTACGTGAGTTTTCTATAGTTTTACAATTCATATTATTTGGGACCTGTGCTAAATATACGTAAAAACTGTAGAAAAACGGAATTAGTCCATCATTTTTTAGTGAAGAGTTTTTTTTCACCGTCTTTTGCTCATGTTTCTGTAATGTTTTTGTTGTTAAGAATGTCAAATGTGATTGACATTGATTTTTCGTTCTGAAACAGCAAACCGCAAGTAACCGTTAAAAAATGGATCAAGTGATTCCACGATGGACGTTATTTTAAACATCATTTAAAAAAAGTAATTCGACATCTATTACTCGATATATTCAAGTTAGTTTCTTCTAAAAAACTACCTTTATTAAGTATCGTCCATTGGTCAGAAATATTGTATGGTGAACTTGATATGAAATAGTATATTTTCATTCTTCTAACTTTAACATATGTTTGTGTCTTCAAAGTCTCATAGTCTTGATCTGAAGCTGTAGAATCTTCTTGTCTGTAGCTCTGATTACCTTACGTTGAAAATGTAATAAAATATATGGATCTGCTTGCTTTCAGAGGTCTCTTCCGCGGTATCATCGGAAGCAACGTGGAAGGCTCCCGCGGCCGCCTGGCCTGGGTCAACAACTGGGTCACCTTCATGGACTGTATGCTGCAGATGAAGATCATCGACCAGGTATTGTAATATCTACAAAAAAATCGTTTGTCTTGTCTGACTGACTAACCTACCTATGACGTCTGATGGTTTTTACATAGTTTTATATTGCCACTGCCGTATTACACGTTTTGCACACACAGAGATAGACCTTCGCTGAATCCCATATAAAATTTAACCTAACATTGATAAAAACCTACCGGTGAAAATTAAATATGTGTGCAACTGGAATAAATCAATATCCTGTGAGCGCCGTAGTGACTTCACGAATATTGTGCCCGTGTTCTACGTATTTCAGTCATAATTCATAACTGTTGTAGAAGGCAGAAGCCATGTATGTGCCTGTATATAAATGTTTATGTTTATATTTTTGACTAACATCGAAAACCTTTACATTGATATTTCATCTCTAGGACACGAGGAACTTATTCGTGCCTACCAGGATTGAGAAGGTCTCGATTGATGCGAACATCCATTACAACGCAATCTCGAAGATGAACCCTGACATCAGCAAACACTCGTTTGAGATCAGGGTGTGGCCGGATCTTGGTGTTATTCGGTAAGTCTTTTTATTTCTTTTATATTCAGTGATATTCATCTGGTTAGATTTATAGAACACCGATTTTCTCAGATCAGCTTTATTGTGATTAGGTTAGCCACTTCACCAAAGACCCAATAAACAGAACAGTTAAAAAAACACTTTGAACCTACCTCCAGCTCCCCGTTGGAAAGTTGTTCAGAAATATGGCCCTACCCCTACTATAATAATAGTTTCCCTTACTATAATAATAATCATAATACCACGTATTTCTTTCCATTCGGAGCCCTCTAAAGATTTTGTAACTTAATTCTTGACTTCTAAAGGGCGGGAGGTGTAGAGATGCGAGGTCTCCACGCGACCCCCATCACGAGGAAGATTCCCCTCGGAGTGCCGGTGTTGGAGAAGAACATGTTCTTGCCCAACTTCGGGAAGAACAAGATGAAGGTATAACTACTACTACTGGTACTACTACGACAACTCTACCTATTTATTATATATGTCACCGGAAAATAATACGATCCGCAAGTTTATAAATTTCCTAATTTTTTTCCGCAAGTTTATAAATATACTAACCTAACCTAACCTAACCTAACCTAACATAACCTAACCTAACCTAACCTAGCCTAATATAATCTAGAAGGAAGTTTATAAATTTCCTAGGAAATTTATAAACTTGCGGATCGTATTATTTTCCGGTGATATATACATTTATTGAGTAGCTTTCTTCCAGCGAAGCCTTCCATACCAAGCTCCGGTAGTATCAGAGGAGTCCGAATTGTTTCTAAATGCCTGCATATTTATTGCACATACTTCATAACTATTTATTGCAAACAAATATTCAAGCAGGAAATGCATGTAAACAGGCGATTTTATCTCTAAAAAGAGATATTTTCAACAAACCAAGGCATGCAATATGTGTTCATTGTTAACAGTCCACAGCACCTAGCCACTTTTTAAAATAAGTGTACCGTGTATTTTAGCAGCTAATTATTTAGACCTAAACTTAAGGTTACTTAATACTAAAAACACATAATACTCCCACTGCCACGTTGAAACTAATCATAATGTTGTCATATCCCTCTAGATCGAAGACATCCTCCGCACCGATCTCCAAATTATCCTCGAAAACATTCAAACCATCAAAGTCAAGGCCATTGAGTATGTCGACGAAGAATACAAGAAACATCAACTACTACCCATCATCGAAACAGTAGCTGATATTCTTGGTGACTTGCCGCTGATGCAAGCTGAGTTGCTCGTTATTTCTGAAGAGGCTATTGAGATGCCGAATAACATTACCGTGGAGAACAAGAAACTGACCGGTGAAACAAACTCTTTGATATTCGTTGGTGCTAACCTCTTGCAAAGGCCTGATGTGAGTTTTATAATAAACTTTGTAATGTATCTCTATTTAAAAGTATGAGAAACGTAATCGCTGCAATTCCGTTATCGGACAATACACCTATCTACTCAGTAAAGAATATTTTAAAGTGGTTTCAAAAAAGAGTTGACTGGAATAATCGTATGTTTGAGCTACATATTCAGAGATTTCCTCTGAAAACATCCCAACTTCATACCAGCCACACAATCAATCAACTGTCAATCAACTAATAGTCAAGATAATGCTAGCTGAAAACCAATTTATTAAGAAATAAAAAAATTATAATGATCCCCCGTTATCCTCCCCAAAGGTCCTTCAACAAGGTCTCAGCACACTCCGTGACAAATGCTTTGTGATCTCCCGAGAGAAGGACATACCCAACCCGAAAGACTTTTCGGACAAATACGATATCCTCACCATACACGACACTGGGTTGGAATACCTGGTGCTGTTTAGAAAGCGGGTTGGAGCCAAGCCGGCTAAGTTCGTCAAGGTTGTTTCCTCCGACAACAGGTTGGCAATATTTTACACAGAACATTTTCAACATTACACATTTTATGAGCCAGCCAGCTGAGGCAACGTGGTGGAATATGGCTCAATCTTACTCGAATCCGGATAAAGGCTCGTACCTCTTGGTTAGGAGATTAATGAGAGATTAATATCGTAATTTTTTACTTTAGATGTAAATTTAAATTTTGAAGCCTTTTCTTTTTCAAAAGTGAAAACATTTTAAGACACCCAGACTGACCTAATTATGTTTGTTAGTTTAAGTCATATCTCATATCTATATAAGTAAGATAAATAGAACTTAAGTTGTCCTCCATTCTTCGTACGATCCTACTCGTAGTCTTTTTGCAAAATCTGTGATGTGTGTAAGAAATAATGTTGCTCGTTAAGGCCCAATCATCATTTCCATTTTAATTCATTTGCAGCTTTGCCTGGATCGACAAACTCAAAGAAGAAATGAAGGAAGGCCAGAAGGTCGTCCTCTATGGTCAAGACGAGGCCATCAACGGTCTACTCGGGCTGGTAAACTGTCTAAGGAGGGAACCTGGAGGCGAGATCGTCTATGGGTTGCTGATAGCCGACCCTTCAGCACCACCGTTCAACCCTGATCTGGAGTTTTATGAGGAGCAGCTGGATAGGGATATGGCGTTCAACGTTTACGAGGATGTAAGTTAACCTATCTGTTGAATTCTACGCTGGGTGTAAATCCGATAGGTACATGATTCCATTACAGTGTATCTTAGGAAATTCTATTTTTGAAACAGAAATAACAGAAACTTATGACGAGGAAATTGCCTTGTTACATTTACCTATCTGCTACAACATTTTGGTATTCAATATTCTAAAAAAGATTCAATATTCCCAAGTTCCAAAAGTTCTTTGTTCTGATTCACCTTGTGGTATTAATTAATTTAATCTTTAATATTTCAGGTTTTATTTTTATTTTTATGTATCTTTCCAGGGTCAGTGGGGCACCTACCGGCATATCCTTCTTGGGGACTTGGACACGGTGAGGGCGACGCACGCGTACGTCAACACGCTCACCATCGGAGACTTGTCCTCACTGCGGTGGATTGAGGGACCGCTCAGGGAAAACCAGACCTTCAAAAACCCTGAATACCTTTTGGTGCAGGTAAGATAAGGCAGCACATAGTAACTATTGGTTCCGTGTTAAATCGCAGAGCGTATTAAGTCTACCAATCAATCGATTGCGATTACAAAACCTGCCTTCTTATTACCAATCTCTATCACCGGCTCCAATCACTTACAAATTTGCGTTTGAAGGTTATTCAATCCAATCACGATTACTTAGTAGAAAATATTTTTTTACTCAGGTGTACTGCTCTGCCCTCAACTTCCGTGATATTATGACGGCCACCGGGCGTGTGACAGTTGACGCTGTCGCGAGAGGTCGTCTCGCGCAGGAGTGCGTGCAAGGTTTCGAAATCGTTGGACGTACGCCTAAGTGAGTGCCCTATTTGATATATATGTCACCGTAAGATTGTCAAAACCATTAGTTTATAAACTATCGACAATTTTAATCCAGACCGACAGGGTCTAGAATTTACGTTTCTTTTGTTCTTAGATGTCAACCTAACTCGAAGACTATTCGGGGGCTTCGCTGTGCTCGCTCCTCTAGACTTCACCTAAACTACCGCAGTATTTGCCCTGGTATTTCCTTTGCAATTCAAGCTTAAACCAGTTCACGATTTAATGATTTTATCATAAACTAACGCGTCATATCGTAAGCAATACTGTACAGTTAACAATTTATCGATAGTTTGTAAGCTAAAAAGAAAAGTTAGATTATAATCTAACGGTTTTCACAATCTTACGGTGACATATATAACATAGAATCATATTCATCTAAAACGCCGTGATCATGAATATTTTGATGGTTTTTACAATTATTCGGATCTACTGATAAAGATGATGATTATATAAAGATACAAGTAGATTTAGACTACACCTTTATCTCTACAGATATCATTTCTGACTTCATTTGCGACCATATTTCTTAGGGATAGTTTTAAAATATGATAGGTAAGTATCTTAGTTACTTACTTTGTAGAATTAGAATATGAAATGGCGTAAAGTACAAGTCAAACATCTAGTTGATCTTTATACAAGCATATTAACGAACTCCCTAGTGGCTCCCGAGTGATGTGCATGGTGCGCAACAGTGGCATGTCGAACATGGTGGAAGGAGACAAGGCCCTCATGTGGAGCATCCCTGATGAATGGAACTTCGAGGAGGCCGCCACTGTGCCTGTTGCCTATGGAACTGTTTATTATGCTATGGTAAGATCAAGAATAATGTAGATAAGAGTAACGATATCATCCATGTAGATGTATGTAAGTTTGTAGTGTATTTCCTTCATTCGATGACGCAAACTATTCTGAAGTAATGTTGGTTCATACTATAGTTCCTAACACATCCAGTTGTTTATTTATTTTGTACTTGTATAAGTGTGTCATAAGTCTGTCATACAGATAATGTAACATCCATGTTGCAGGAATCCAATGTCTAATCCCAGCATGGTATAATAACAAGTTTTCATTATTTCGACTAATATCCAAATCCGTAAATATGTAACGATGATACGTTACATATATAGTCCTATTTTCAAATGAAGTGGCAAAGGAGCATTGCGCCCACCTTATTCCGTGATTCAAATACTTCTTCTCTCAAGACAGCCTATCAGCTATGAAAACACCAAAGGATACATACAACTCAAACAATTCTTCCTCTAGGTCATGGTAGGTCAGATGCAGCGTGGTGAGTCGATCCTCATCCACGCGGGCTCCGGCGGCGTAGGTCAAGCCGCCATCAACATCGCGCTTCACTACGGCTGCGAGGTCTTCACCACCGTCGGTACTGCCGAGAAAAGAGCCTTCATCAAGAAGTTGTTCCCGCAATTGAAGGGTGAGTTTTTGAAACGCAGACAGAAACTTTTGAGACTCTTGAGTGAGGAACTATATAATAATAATAATAATACCTTGGACACTATTGACACACACATTGCACTAGCCCCAAACTAGGATTCCCTGTATCTTGGGTACTAGACAACGATACACTTAATTACATAGATAAATATTATACTTAAATAGATAAACAACCATGACTAGGGTACAAACATCCATTCTCATCAAACAAATATTTGCCCCCACCGGGACTCGAACCCGAATTATTTCAGATCAGTTTTAAATGGCCGAATGCACAGACTTTTGCTCAATTAAAGTGTCGGTTGTGCATTTAAGCCCAAGTTATCCCGTTTTCTTTAGTCTTGGCTCATGGTATCCGTCAGCGACCACTACCCACGGCCAATACTTGCCGAATGTCCCTACACCACATAAGCACGCAAAGCATTTCTCAAGTGACTATTTAACATTTTATTACCAGATAACAACATCGGCAACTCTCGTGACACCTCCTTCGAAGATATGATCCGTCGTGAGACCAAGGGCAAGGGAGTTGATTTGGTACTGAACTCACTGGCTGACGAAAAACTACAGGTGAGATGAAATCAGATTGAGTTGAGATCTGAGTTGGTATCAAGTGATTTAACTTTACCTACTCTTACTAATCACATAAAAAGCCATACTATAGACCTCGTTTCTCCTTCCTTATTGGTGTCATATTCTAATCTCAGTGGGATTCTTTCAGAGGAGTGTTTTTTTTTTTCAAAATCATGCAGTTGGCGCTGTCGTGGAGAAAAAATTGAGAAGTTGTCTGTCCATTTTTCGCTTTGGCGCATGATGAATATTAAAAATACTGGTAGAGACATCTAAACCAACAAAATGTATTGTAATGTAATGTTTTACCTAAAGAGTCACGTTAGCGAAATAATTAGATGTATTTGAGAATACCGATTTTTTTAACTCCAATTTCTCGTATCTCGTTATCGTGATACTCAAGTTAAATTTACCAGATATGTTTTGTTAGGTTAGATGTCCGCTACCCATGTTTACAACATTCTTCATGCGCGAAAGCATAAGATGGACGCCCTGTCTACAGCGACATCTGTTGGATTTTGAAAAAACCCTGCTCTGAAAGAATCTCATCGTTAAATCAACAGCCGAATTTTCAAGAGCTCTTACGGAGCCAATATAAAAAAAATGAACCCTCAAATTATTTACTGTTAGAAGAGTTTTTATTGCACACGTGTGTGTCACAGTTCATCAAACATACCCTATATGAATGTAATTGCACCATCTCCCAGGCCTCTGTCCGCTGCCTTGGCTACCGCGGCCGATTCCTCGAGATCGGAAAGTTCGACATCAGCAACAACACGCCCATCGGGATGCACTTCTTCCTCAAGGAGACCTCCTTCCACGGCATCATGTTGGACTACATCTTCGAACAGAGCTTCGACTTCAGGAAGGTAAGCACCTATTTGACCACATTTTTGCTACAAAATAAAGAAACAAACTAGTTTCAGGTCTTTTCCAATAAGAGGTGACAGACGCGAAGTTGTGCCCACGTTCGCGCCACTTATTCAATGTATTTATTCAACAACTAAATAAAAAAATCATATCTTTTTATCATGAAAATTTGCTTGCTTGAGATAAGTAATTTATCGTAGGTACATACGGACGTTCTAACGGTGATAGAAAACATCGTCAGGAAACATTCATTGATCGGCTACGGCGATGAGCTAGCCCCCTGTCACGCAAAATTGAGTATTGAATATCGGGCTAAAAGTGGGCATAATTGGCTAAAAGGCGTGACGCTATGTTATGGTATGTTGCAACATAACATAACAACATAACAATAATAACATAAATCCAGGAAAAGCAAGTATGCTTTTCCTGGATTTTCGTCAATTTAAGGCCGAATACAAAAGAAAATCCGAATCAGGGCACCCAACTTTCTAGACAGTTAATTCTAGGAAGTCTTGTGGCTAGACTCTAGGCTGTTTTATGAGCCGTGCATCGAGAGATGGCGCGGCGGAGGCGGGTCGGCAAGCTGAGGCTACTTAGGCGAGCGTGTGGGTGCGCTACAGTGCGGGGGCATCGCTGCAGCCGCGTAGTAGCCGGAGCTAGGGCGATTTAGAAATATTAATGTGAATCTAGTATAGTTGATTCAGCCATCAATTACTTATGCTAACTTAGAAAAATAGAGGTATATTAAATTACAGGTCGTTGAAATTATTTTATAGATGCAGTTGGTACACTAATTAAAAACTGGCAATATGTAGTCATATTACAAATTCCGTTACTACTATACTATACTATAGTATTATCAACATGCTGAGATAATAAATTAACTGTAGCTCATATTACAATATAAAAGTTGCTTGAAAATCATTTATTAGACGCTTAAAATTTATTGCCGACCTGTTAGTGCCGTGGACAAGTAATCAATTTAGAAGACGAAACTGGTATATAAAAAGCTGCCATTAAGAATGTCTACTAGAATGAATGGTTCTTTATGTGTGATTTTAAGTGTGATCCGATATAGCGCCTAAACTACTGATCTGATTTTGATAAAAGGAGGTGTTAATTGATTCGTAATTATAATGCGGATTAGTACTTAAACTTTTACTCTTTCCTCACAGCGGCTGCAAGACCTGCTCCTCAGCGGTATTGAGAGTGGCGCCGTCAGACCACTCACATACTGCACCTTCGAGAAGGCTGAGATCGAGACTGCTTTCCGATACATGGCTGCTGGCAAGCATATCGGCAAAGTTATCATCAAGGTATATTACCCTTAACATTACAATTATTAATTAATTCAATAAGATTTAAGGTTAGTATACTTATACTATTACCGATTATAATATTAGAGAACGCATGTCGTTGTACATACAAATACTATTTGCATGCCACAAATTGGCTGAATGTGCCGCTCTATTATTATAATACTCAATGATAAGACCTATGACTGTACCACATCAACGCAAACAAATTATTTCATTTCATTTCATTTCATTTCATTTCATTACATCCTTGCTATCTTCGATCGCAAATGGTACTTATGTTACAGTAGTCTGTTGAACAAAATAATCCTAGCCTGTTGTAATGAAGAGAATGAAAACTTCCATAGTAGTAAAAAAGTCAGTGTCGAAATTATTATCCTAGGTATTTCGACAATGACTTTTTCACTCCGACGCAGGTTTTACTTTCAACATAATTTCTATCGCATTACTTCGTGGTGTAAATCAACAGGCACCTCACCGTCAGTTCAATTTCTAGGTTCGTGATGAGGAGCGAAGCAACCGCCCAGTCAAACCGAGTATCTGTCCCGTTGACGCTGTTCCTAGGTAAGACTTCTGACTGCCTAATTTATTTGAGCTAGCCCAAACACGTTACGATGTCTTCTCAGACATCGTAACGTGTTTCTCAACAGTTCGACTTTTTTGTATATCTTTTACTTCTAAGTTTTTGCTGTGCCGTAATACAGGTCTCTATTACTTCTGAAGTAACTGAGACCGATCTACTCACTTACGAGCAAGTCAACAAGGTCTTACCGATCTAAAAACTAACCGTGTTACTACAAAAAATGTTACAAATAGCTTAACCTCAAAACAAAAGTCAAATCCTATACATTTTTGTTTTTAAACAAGTGTTGAACTGGAGTTTATTTTTTGTGTTAAAAAAATACTTTTTTGGGGTTTAACGCAGTTTAATATTTTTTGTGGTAACACGGTAATAATCATAATCTTTAAATAAAAAAATGATGTGCGTTAGTCTCGCTAAAACTGTAAAATGGCTCGATCGATTTGTATACTTTCTTTATTTTGTTTCATTCTCCTCAGTCCGGAGGAGGTTAAGGTAAAAATGGTATTATGAAAAACGTAAACAAACAGCCTCCACATCGAAAAATATTTTGTATGATAAGTTCAGCGTCTTTCACCAGATGGTGTTGGTAGCGGATCTTATGTCTTGTCTTCTACGTCATGCAAAGCATTTGGCTATTCTGAGGTGCGATACGTATGTGTCGATATCGGCTGAGTAGGAAGATAGCGATGGTCGAACAGTTTTCTGACCGGGAACTATGACAATAGGTACTAAAAAGTAAAAGCGTTGCGAAACCGCGCCACGGGCAAGTAAGTGAATAAAAATATAGCGGCTGTATTTTTTCTACAGGTACATGTGTCACGAAGACAACGTGTACGTGGTAATCGGGGGCCTCGGAGGGTTCGGCCTGGAGCTGGCAGACTGGTTGATCATGAGAGGCGCACGGAAACTACTGCTGTCTTCACGTCGTGGCATATCTAACGGATATCAGGCTTCTCGGCTCAAGTATGTCAACACAAACTTCTACCTTCTTAGAATTACTATTCCAAACTTTTACCACTGTGACATTGCTAGTAAATATATTTTAACTCTTGCTTCTCTACGTTAAATGTGGTCTCTTAACAGGCCCCTCTCTTTATCTGATAATTTTTATAGCCTGCTGGTTAGAATAGGCCAAAAAAAGTGGCACACAATTTTTTTTGGTCTATTATACTAGTTTTGTTGTGTAGAGGCCACGTGTGCCACCTTTTCCACAATATAACCACGTGATTAGATAATTAAACTAATATTTTAAATCAATTTCTCCACAGAGCATGGGCTGGTTACGGAGCAGACGTTCAGATCTCGACACATGACGTCACCACCGCAGAAGGCTGCGAGGACATCCTGAAGACCGCTAACAAGATGGGCAAGGTCCATGCCATCTTCAACTTGGCTGTGGTCCTCAAGGATGCTGTCTTCCAGAACCAGACACCTGAGACTTTCAAGACTTCATTCGCTCCGAAGGCAATTGCGACCATGCATCTTGACAGGTTTTCGAAGAAACTCTGCCCTGATTTGAAGTAAGTCTAGAAAACGTCATAAAAAAATGGGAGAGTATGGATCCAAGATAACACCTTGTGAGACTCTTTCCACGCACGTTTTCTTTACCGTAAACAAGATTGACGATGATGATATGAAGAATGTATCGTTCTTCCCATGACTCCTTTATCCTCCTGCCGCCCAATGTACCTTATAGGGAACAAACTCCCTGATTAAATTACCGCCCAAGGTTTTTAAACATCATTTAGACATCACAAAAAGATCATCATTAACGCCCAATATAATATCCGGGTACTGATACCATGTACAAAATTCTAAGCCCCAGGCATTTTAAAATAACCCGCATTTGAGCATATTTTATTTTCTCTTAGAAACAAAAAAATATAACAAATATTGTCTGGGGCATTTATAGGTACAACCAAAATGATTTAGTTCCCAATATAAACCATACAAAATAAACAAAAAAAACACTATGGGCGGCAGGAAGCCAAGTTCTTCAAGCCAATTCTTAAAGCAACTTTTCCGGAGAAAGTGTCATATGCCTATTAGACGTTAAACAAAATTAGAGACAAAAAATAACAGAGGAGGATTCAGCTGATTAACTATAGAAGCAACTATAAAACCTCTGCTCTATCCCACAGGGACTTCGTTGTGTTCTCGTCCGTGTCATGCGGCCGCGGTAACGCCGGTCAAACCAACTACGGCATGTCGAACTCCATCATGGAGAGGATCTGCGAGTGGAGGAAGAAGCTGGGACTGCCGGCACTTGCCATCCAGTGGGGTGCTATTGGTGATGTGAGTTCTGTTCCAATCTTAGTTAATAACCAGTGTATTTCGATTACCTGATCAAAGACCTTTGGATGTTGCCTAAGACCATATAAACACGGAGCTACTGAACTGTGACTTATTATTGACTAGTTTACTTTGAGTAACTTCCTGTGTGGAATTAGAAGACGCACACAGCGCTATGGCCGAGAATGAAATACAACAAACACAGAAAACTTTTCATGTAGATACATTATCGAGAAATATTTCGGGAGTGTTCCATTTCATCAATCCACTAATGCCCTCCCCAGGTTGGTCTAGTCGCCGACATGCAAGACGACGATGTCCAGCTGGAGATTGGCGGCACTCTGCAGCAGCGGATCTCTTCTTGCCTCCTGGCGCTGGACAAGTTCCTCAAGCAGGACGCACCAGTAGTGTCCTCCATGGTTGTGGCTGAGAAGAAGGCTGGTGGCTCAGGATGCGGGAACATTGTGGATGCTGTCGCTCTGATCATGGGTAAGGCCAGAGTTCCAGGAGGTTTTACCATTTCATTTTTCCTGTTTATGGAAAGACTTCCTGGAAAACATCTCTTTTTAGAGATAAGCTCGCATATTTACCTACATATATTTTTCTTCTAATGTAACGTGTATAATCTGTATGCAATAAAGTACATATAAGTAAGTAAGTACGTAAGCAAGTAAGCATTATGCAATCCCAGAATTATGCTCCTAATAAATAAAGGGGATCTCTGACGTAAAGTAGATAAGCTTCGAATACATACTTCAACCATCCAAGTACGTCACTTACTTAACCTTTGCGTTGGTCGTTTTATTTTTAGGCCAAAGCTTATTGCATATTACTCTATGAACGATACGATTGATTTTATTGATTTATTAATTTGAATACCTATATAATCAAGTCAATATTTATTGATTTGACGAACATAGAAGATTCCAATCACTAGGAGAATCGCTGCATGATTTTACTGCTCCTCAATCAGGTATCAAGGACCTGAAGACGGTGTCCCAGCAAGTCTCGCTAGCCGAGCTGGGTATGGACAGTATGATGGCTGTTGAGATCAAGCAGACACTGGAGCGGGAGTTCGAGATCTTCCTCACCGCGCAGGACATCAGGACCTTGACCTTCGCCAGGTTTGTTTACCGCTTAGTAATATTCCATGTGGAAAGTTATTCAGAATGGTGCCCCTGCTCTAAAATATGTGAAGCAGGTACGACGGCTAGTTGCAATAAAAACATCGAAATGTCATGCCATCTGTCATATGGCATAGCAGAGGTACAGTTGAGCCAACGTTTAGCCAGTCATTCAATACTCAATTTTGCATGACAAGTGGCTAGTCTACTAAGGAAGTTTTCCATCACCGTTACTTTAGTTAGTTGGATGAGTTTCAACCCAAACCTACTTTCGTCCACCAGGCTGGTAGAGCTGACTGCCCAACGCGAAGCAGCAGCTTCTACCTCCACCAGACTGGTGGCCGCAGAAGGAGCTGCCGGCTTCCGCGTGCTGCTGAGGAACTTCGGCGATGAGAAGCTGGCGTCCGAACCCTTCATCTACATGCCAACCATGGTCACCGACGCTAAGGACGTATGTTACCTCCGATGATTTAATCTGAGGTTTTTCTTAATAATCTACTTACATTCAAGAAAATTATTCTACAGAAGATCCTAAAATCTCTTCACTTCAAATACAAATCGCCTACTCGTAGCGGAAATAATAATACTTAAACGCTGTGGTGCAGGATTTGCATTTGAGCCTCAAACCGGATGCTGAAATATGTTTCATCGACCTGACGAGTGGCTGAACTAACTAACTAAATGCTGCTAGCAAAGTTCTTCGCTCAGACAAGTCATTTGAGAGACTTTACATTTTACTCAAGTAGTGGTCGAAATAATCAATCGCTACAATCATAGTTTATCGCTATTGTGTACAGATTCATAACCCATTTTGGTTCGTTTTTACTGATTCCCACCCCATATTCCAGAACGAAGAGGCCCTACTGGACACGGAGAACCTGATGTTCATGATCCCAGGTCTTGAGGGATGTGCTGCAGTGCTAGAACCACTGTGTCGAAGACTGAAGGCCAAGGTGTGCGTACTCCAGCTGGGATTCGAGCACCGGAATGAGAACCAGGCGGAGATGGTCAACCGATTGCACCAGGTACACATACATACATACATATGCTCACGCCTATTTTCCGGAAGAGGGGAAGGCAGAGACCAAAGACCTCCACCTGCTACGATACTGGCATACATCTCTCGCTTCCTCAACATTCATAAGTCTCTTCATACAAGCACCAGGTAAACTTGACAATGATAATGATGATGCTATCAGACCGGGTTTGGTCACGGCTACTGTCCACCTCTAGATAATATTGTATTCAACTCAATTAAATTAATATATTAATAAAAAAATACACGTCATAAATTGATAATACTTTGATAATAAAATTAATTCTGATCAGAGATAAGCTCGCCTTTGTACACTATTTTTGTGTTACTCTTTTTTATATTGTTTGTGTGCAATAAAGAAATTCTGAAAATTATGATTTATGAAGTCATCTACCGAATAGAAGTCATTCTCTACTAGCAGTTTTCCTACATTTCGGAGGAAGGTTGTGTTGGTTGATGCATTTTTAATTTGGTCAGGTAAAGAGTTATATAATTTGGGGCCTATTAAAGACAGACATTGCCCTGACTTGAAATGGCCACGTTTTGGTGGTACAATCAGTAGGTGACTACATTGTTGTGGACGTTAAGCATGTGTGGGGAAGATCTCGAGGTTAAGCCTTTCATGCTTACATATCTCCAGGATGTGCAGACTTGGGAGAGATAGGATGTTAAGATCCTTAAATAACTCCTTGGCTGAGTGGTCCCAGGGCACCCCTGCAATCATTCGTATGGCGCGTTTTTGTATCCTAAAAGCTCTGTTGTGATCAGTGACTGCGCCCCAGAGGTCTATCCCGTCTATAAGTAGCGAGTAAAAATATCCGAACTGCCGTTGCTAGTCACATTCAGGAAGTGCATTATGTTTTTTTTACGTTAAGCATCATTCCGTTTAACCAGAGAGCCAGTTTGTCCATAACTTTTTTGACTTTGCACTTTAGCTCATCATAGTTATCAGCTTGGACGCTGGCACAGCACTCATCCGCAAATATAACGTACTCAGCGTCAGATGATGCGGTTGTTATATCATTGAAGAGTGTCAGGAAGAGATTGTTTCCGGTGATATACCCCTTTGGCACAGCACAATCTGATAAGGGTTCGAGGACTGACTTGGCTCCACAGAGCCATTTGCTCTGTTTACGGCCTGCTAGGTATGACACTATTGTGTTATGTATGATCGTTTATATTCATTGACTCTGATGTTGTTCCCATCAGACTATCAAGTCCCGCCTGTCCCCCGGAGCGCCGTTCACGCTGCTGGGATACAGTTTCGGATGTCAGCTGGTGCTAGGACTAGCTACCCAACTCGAAAACGAAGGTAAACTTCTTCATGATAAACATGTTATATGCGTTGGTTCCTGTGGGATTGGGGCGAGCGTTTCGGGAGGGGTGTGTTTCCGTGACGTCTTTTAAGCGCGAGTCATCATTGCGGGGTCAGCTTATTGTGTAATGGCACCCACCCCGCACCGCTCTGCTATCGCAACAACCTACTCAGCTATGCCTGTAAAATTAATCTGAAATTCCTAATTAAAAGACTGAGAACTGTAAACATCTTTCCATCTAAACTTATCCGAAATTGAACCTCAACCTACAAACTCAGCTTTCGCAGAACTTCCAGCAACTATGTAGTTCGAAAATACAAACACGATCTAGAATTCGCAACGACCTCTTCAGCTGTCTCAAACTTCACCCGAGAAGTTTGCAACGTTTAACCCCATTAACATACTTGAAACTAAGAAAGGTGTTTCCTCAGGTCACAAAGGCGTTGTGTTCTGCCTCGACGGTGCTCCGGACTTCCTCTACAACCTCCTGACAATGTCCATGAGCTTCAAGAACGACGTCCAACTACAGAACAGCCTGATCTGTCACACCATGGAAGTAGTCGCTCCCAACAACGAAGCCACAACCGGCCTGATGGAGAAACTTGCCGAAATAGAATCTTATGACGAGAGAATCGCCTGTGCCATCAAGATGAGCCCCGTCCAAAGCAAGTACTCAGAATCCTTCGTCTCAGCCATGGCAGCGGTCTCCTACGACCGTCTGAAGGTTGTCCTCAACTACGACTCCAAAAAAGCCCAGAAACTGAAATCTCCGATCATCCTCCTAAGACCTAAGGAGAACCCACCAATGCTTGTCCTAGAAGAAAACTACGGCTTAGACAAATTCAGTGAGAATGTCACGGTGCACTTTTTGGAAGGCAATCATATTAGTATCGTTGAGAATAAGGATGTGGCTAATATTATCAACAGGGCCTTGGTTGACAAGGACGGAGTAAAGGGTAAGGTTACCCAGAATGTTGTCACTAGTATGGTCGAAACTCAACGGCCTGTTAAAGTTGACTAAATACATAGTACCTTAGTGTGAATTCAAGGTTTTGTTAGGATTTGTCTATTGATTTAAAGTATTTTGATAGTGTTATTATAGTTACCTACTTTTTATATTATTTTATTGTTTGTATCGATTACTAAATTATAATTAGTTGTGATTTTTCATTTGGTTTTTTGATTGTTACCTTTTTTGGGAAGTATTTATTTGTAGAGGTCGTGGTCGTGTGATTGCTTAATGTAGGACATTTTATACAGCTAAGTGGCCGTACATTTAAAGTTTTTTAGTAACTTAATGACACCTTAACTATAAGTTAGTAATTAGGTAAATCTAGTCTGTAAGTTTGTCCAAGGGACGCCGGTACCGAACAAAATATTCATTAGATTAAAGAAAAGTTAACTATAATTGGGTGCCTACGCAAAGTTTAGGATACTTTTAGTAATTCTATCTATTGTTTAGAAACTGACTTGAATGGTAGGCATAGTATGAACTCTAGTGTTATAAAATTTTATTTTAGTATTTATTTCTACTGGGCTGTTAGTTTTAAATCGGTATTAAAATAAAAATATTTTTCGAAAATGTTGTTTTATTCGGGTTTATCAGATAACTCGTTCGAGTTATTAAGAGTAGTTCGCTTCTTATCAATTTATTTATTAAATAATATGTCTGTTTCCTTGATCACATGCCTTGTTCTCGCACATACAACGCGGAGATAATTGATTCTTTACCGCCAAAATAAACCGTAACCCGCTTCCAGTAAGTAATTAAGACGCTTTCCACTGAATAGCTGTAGCCATGGACGACGGACGTATTGCCCAAAGAGGACTAAATACGCCTAAAATGTGCATTAAACTAAAACACATATTCGTTTGACACACGAACTAAAGCTGGGCATTCACGGTCAGTTTGATCGACCGGACGGATCGCATCGGACTGATTTTTAACGGACGCCACCCACGGATTTCCGCGCCATCGTCGATCAAACTAACCGTGAGTGCGCGTTCCGTCGTTTTTAGGGTTCCGTACCCGAAGGGTTCCAAACGGGACCCTATTACTAAGACTCCGCTGTCCGTCCGTCCGTCCGTCCGTCTGTCACCAGGCTGTATCTCAAGAACCTAGCTAGCTAGAGAGTTGAAAATTTCACAGATTATGTATTTCTGTTGCCGCTGTAACAACAAATACTAAAAAACAGGATAAAAGAAATATTTAAGGGGGCTCCCATACAAAAATTCTTTCAATACCACATACAAACTTATGTATGCACCTGGTTACGTACATGGAGTGTGAAAGTAACCGCACCAATAACTTTGTAAACAATATTTTTCTGTGTAAAATCCAAACTATTCACTCCACGCCATCGCTTCCATTGAACGGTGGTACGGAACCCTTCGTGCGCGATTTAGACTCGCACTTGACCGGTTTTTTCTATCACTCATGCCATTTTAGAGCTCTCAGCGGTAGATCGAGTAAGTTTAGCGCGCATTTTAGAGAGCGCTTTTTTAATTTTTATATCTCAATACATGAAATGTGTTCGGTTGTATAAAATAAAGCATAGACAAGAGAAGCTCTATTGAATTAAGAGGCTGGATAGCTAGGAGGGGATATTTTTTAAGAATATTTTTATGTTGATGATATAGTTTACATTTAAACATTGATTTATTCATTTTATACATGTGTGGCTCCGTAACTAAGGGATCTCTGTTTCCTGAGCTAAGCTGATCGCTTGTATTACAGGAAAAAGGGCTCTTCCAACATAAGTTCACTTTGTTAACATTAAGGTATACAATTAGACACGTGGACCGTATATGGTCAGTAAAAATAAAACAATATAAAGTAGGAAGGAATGAAGTAAACAATTACAAAGATCACTGTTAGGATTACAGGTAGGGGTTAAGTGTGTAGTGTACTTGTGGGTGTGTGAGTGAAGACGGGTGGGTCAATGGGGCAAGGGGGATAAGGAAAGTCACGGTTTATATAAATCGATAGACGAATAGATGTTCATGTAAAACCTTATGAAAAAAAAAGAAAATGAACCAGAAGAATAATAGTTAAAAAAGTCTCAGTATCATTATATGATTGGTTTTTATTGACTGTAACCTTGCATTCATTATGTGTCATCGAATATATTTACAATAAGAGACATTTTCAAATAAAATAAATGAGATGTATTTTATTGTTGAAAAATGGAGTTAAATTTAGCCCTTTCTATCCCTCTTGTTTTTTTAATCAAGCGCTATTTTGAGCATTGTTAGCGCTGAATGGGATTTCGATCTGGCAGCACTGCCGTCAATCGAGAACTGAAAGCCAGTTTTACGCCAGTGAGTGCGGAAATCAATTCTCCTATCTATCGTAAGTCTCTGATCGTCGATACATCGAATCAGTTATATCGTCGACCAAACTGACCGTGAATGCCCAGCTTATGGAATCCGTGCCGAGCGAGAGCCAACAACTTAGGGCGTGTGTCCCGCTCGCACAGTTCCCATACTAAACAAAGGTAATAAATGGGAGGGTAATATTTTGTGGGACGACTGTTCTAACTGTGCATAAATTGCTTTGTAACATTTAAACAGATTATATTTTTCTAAGCTAGTCAGTAAAATAAATTCTTACCAATAGTTTGTCATTCATCCTATAGACTCATTCCTATATATTTATAATATACAGTAATTATTTTTTACTTCTTGTTGGTATCCTTTTCGTCTATTATGCTGAACGTACTGAGCGAGATGTGTGTTATTTTTTAAAAAATCGCTTTACTATGGTGAACAAAAGGGAAGGACTTTAGAAAGCCGGCCGTTTCAGAGGCTTTTGCTGATTTTTTATATGCTTTATTTGTGGATCTATAGACGATTTCAAAATACGCGAACCGTCGGAAATGATGTTTTTTTAACGTTAGATGTCGTTCAAAGTTCATTGACCTCATCGCCATTGACCTTGACCTTGAACTTGACCTTGAACGTGTCCGTTCGTGTATATTTTGCAGAAAAGTTACAGGTTTGCCATTTGGGGCTGTTTATTTTATAGTTATATATTTTTTCAAAATTCAAAATTCAAAACGAGTTTATTTCCATAAGAAACACATTGGTTACATTTGGAGAATATCAAATCTTAAACTATAACACATATATATGAATTTGATTTCCGTCACCTCAATGTTTTAGATGCTGGAGGCAAAGAGGCGACTAGAAACCTCCAGCTTTATACGTTATTTTTTACAGAATTGGAGCAAACACCTTCCCAAGCTTTCTTGTCTTCTACATAATCTGATATTTTGTAGTAAGCCTTTTTACATAAGTGATTTTTAACAACATTTTTAAATTTATTTACAGACAATTCTTGTAACTCATTTGGGATTTCGTTATAAAAGCGAATACATTGCCCTTTAAAAGATACATTAACCTTGTGGAGCCTAGTAGTAGGTATAGTATTCCTACTTATTAATTTTTCAATGATATAATGATATTATAAAATTTGAATTGTGCTGACGGACGTGTTGTCAAACGGATAATACGGAAATATTAAATTACCTACGATAACAACAGTGGTCGTTAGCCAAGTGTGATGGGGACAAAGTGTAGTGGGTGTACGGGTGATATTTACGATGTTTCATTCATGGAGTGTTGTAAAGAATCGTGCAAGAAGCTGTATCACTACAAGTGTCTGTCCATGTCGAAGGAGCGGTTCGAGAATCTTACACAGGCAGAAAAAGACGGTTGGATATGTCCAGACTGCGTGCGCCTTGCTCCCAGGGCGGGCAATAATTCGAATACACCAATCCGAAACTTGAGGATGAACGAAACCTACACACCGAGCCGCTTAGACTACGTGAACAAGGAACGTGGAGGCGGCGGCGGTGGCTGCGGTGACGAAGAGCGTACCTACACGAATAAGTCAATAGTAGATACCGATAAAAAAGTGTTGGAGGAGATGAGGGAGTTCCGCCGGGAAATAGAATCACGATTTGATAATCAGAAGAAATATTATACACAGTTGGAGAAGAGATTCTGCGACACAGTTACAAAGTTGCGTGAATTAAAAAATACTTTGAGGGTATTTCAAGAAAAAGCAGACGAAGTTGAGATGTTACGGGCACAAAATGCAGATTTAATTAAGAGGAATGCACAGCTGGAAGCTTCATCAAAAATGCCACCAGAACCACCGAGAGCATCGTTTGCGAGTGTAGCCAATATAAACATTCCGATGAGGGCTAAGAAAAAGGTTGCGGCCACGAAACAAGCAAGCGTTCCACAGGTGACATCGGATTCGTTGGAGTTAAACGAAAAAGAGTTAAGTACAGAAGTCAATATAGAGAAGAAAAGGAGGATAATTGGACATTGGTTCATAAGAAACAAAGGAAATTTCCTAATTCAGAAGTAAAAAGAGGAGGAAACAGTAGTGCAGGAGAAATACAAGGAATGGAAAAACAGAAATTTTTGCATATCTGGCGGGTAAAAAAGAGGTTACCGTTGAAAAGTTACAAAAACACGTTCAATCCATACTAGGAGATAGTGTTCCTATCAAAATCGAGGCAATCAAACATAAAATAGCGCGGGACTATTTGTCATTTATCATCGGAGTACCCGAGAGTCAATACGACAAACTAAGCCATAAAAATGCTTGGGATGTAAACATTGAATATTGTGAGTGGATTTGGTTTCGCAACTCAAACAACAAACCACAAAAAGGATAATACCCCCCTAGAAATCTACTACCAAAATTTCAGAGGTTTACGAACCAAACTGGACTCCTTTTATACAAGTGTGGCAACATCATCTGCCGATCTGTTCACTATAACAGAGACAGGATGTAATGATTCCATTCACGACGCGGAATTAGTCCCACCTGGTTACAGCATCGTGCGCTGTGATCGAGCGGACGGCCGTAAACAGGGCGGAGCACTTTTAGTGGCCACACCGCGATTCGAGCTGCGTCGAGTGCCTGTCCCGAGTGTCGTCATAATAGACGATCGTGTGTTTGAAGTCGTATGCGCAGCGGCGTACCTACGTAATAGATTTTTGGTGTTGATTTGTGTAGTATACATACCGCCTAATAGTAAAGACTGTGAGTACATGATATTGTTTGAATTAATTGAACAACTTTGTAATAGGTACAGCGAAATTTTAATAATAGGTGATTTTAATTTATGTTCTTGTTCTTCTAATACAATTAATTACTATGAATATTTGCTAACATACTGTGGATTCAGTCAGAGTAACGGAGTTAAAAATTGCAATGATAAGACGTTAGATTTGGTGCTGAGTACACCGGGTAACTCAGAGGTGTGCGTGTGTGCGGCGGATCAGCCGCTACTGCCGGTTGACGCGTACCATCCGCCGCCCGAGATCACGCTGCGCCTGCGCTCGCGCAGCGACGTCGAGTGCGTGCCCGCGACAACGCTCCAACACGACGACGGCCCGGCGCCGGCGACCGCGGCAGGCGGAACTCGCTCGACGGATTGGAACTTTAATAAAGCGGATTTTCCCAGGCTATATTCATCGATTGAAACTATAGACTGGAATCAAATATACAGCCTAGACTTAGAATCGAGTTTGATTTTTTTTTATGAAAAGCTTTATACAATATTTGATGATTGCATTCCCCAAAAAAAGCGAGATAGAGCAAGCCCAAGGTACAGTTATCCCGAGTGGTATACTATCGAATTAATTCGGGATATAAGGCTAAAGGCACGGTTACATATAAAGTTTAAATCTAGTCAGTCAAGAGAGGATTATGATCGCTTTTCTCAATGTAGGGCAAGAGTAAAAAGTTTGATTAAGATTAACCTAAACCAGTATCAAAGAAAAGTAGAACTGAACGTACTAAAGGATCCAAAATCTTTCTGGAACTTTGTTAAATCTAAACAAGGGACACGTAATGCGCAAACTATTTTGCAACAGGGAGAAGTTCTAACCGGGGAACAGTGCGTAAAAGAGTATGCCAAATATTTTTACTCTGTATATAGCACAAATTCAGCGGTTTTGGATGTGGACGCAGCAGTGGCAGAAGCTGGCGACGAAAATGGGGCAGCGAGGGTACATCTGGATAGACTGACTTTGGGTGAAACTAAGCGCGCATTGCGAGAACTGAAACCTAAGAAATCAGCAGGACCAGACGGCATCCCGCCTTACGTCGTGAGAGATTGTCGATTAGTATTAGCTAAGCCTCTACTTCACATATACAATCTGAGTTTAAGCGAAGCCGTATTCCCAGCCAGATGGAAGACAACACGAGTGGTACCTGTCCCTAAGGGACGAGCGGGATCGAATGTGGAGGAGTACAGACCTGTAGCTGTACTATCAACTCCAGCAAAAGTATTAGAAGCAGCTATCCACCAACCACTATTTGCACAGGTCAGCCAGCAGTTGTCTGAGGCTCAACATGGGTTCCGCCCGGAGAGAAGTACCACCAACAACCTCCTTAGCTACATGACGGAAATAGTTCCAGCAGTAGATAGCGGATTGCAAGTTGATGCGGCGTACTTTGATTTCAAAAAGGCTTTCGATTTGGTCGACAACGACGTTTTATTGAGGAGGCTTGCTGGCTTTGGTTTCACTCCTCACCTACTTAGATTCTTTGTTAGTTTTATGAGTGAGAGGCAGCAGTATGTAGAATACAATGGATATAAGTCTGAACCATACTTTACGACATCAGGAGTAAGCCAAGGGAGTAATCTGGGACCGCTACAATTCATTTTAATGATTAATGATCTACCTAAAGTGGTACAGAACTCTAAATGTTTGTTGTTCGCAGACGACCTCAAACTGTCATTTACAATAAATAATTTAGAGGATGCTGGGAAACTGCAAGAAGACATTAATAGAGTAGTGGCCTGGAGTACAGAAAATCGGCTGCAATTCAACAATTCAAAGTGTGTCACAATAACTTTTACTAGGTCGCGCACTCCCATGGTGAACAACTACCAGGTCAACCAGACCCCAATGGAAAGAGTCAGCGAAGTTAAAGATTTAGGAGTCATACTTAGGACTGATTTGACATTTAAAGATCATATAATTAAAAGCTGTAAAAAAGCGTACAGGAACCTAGGTTTTATACTAAGACGGGTACAACATTTTGAAAACATCAAAGCGATTAAAGTTTTATATAACGCGTTGGTGAGAAGCCATTTCGAATGTAACGCGGTAATTTGGGCTCCATACGAAAATAAATATATTGGTAAGTTGGAGAGAATCCAGAATAAATTTATAAGATATTTATATTTAAAACAGTATGGGGTCTATCCGTTGTACCCATTAATGTACCCAACCTTGTTTACCTTAGGCATGATTGGATACAACGAACTAAGAGTGAGGAGGGATTTGGCGTTAGCCACTTACCTATTCAAACTACTACGTGGAAAAATCTACGCAGCGGACATCCTGCGTAGAATCTGTTTATGTGTGCCGGACGGCTACGTGCATCGGCGCCGACGCCCGGGGTTGCTGCACGTGCCGCGCGCGCGCACACACTTGCTAGGCAAAGCGCCGTTCACGCGCACACTCCGAACTCTTAATATGATAGCGGAGGAGATAGACATGTTCTCCTGCGATCTGACTGAATTTACAAGGGTGGCATTATGCATTATAAGTTATGGATTGTGATGTTCACATTAAGTATTTAATCAATATAATTGAATTAATTATGTTACCTACTTATAATTATAATGTTATGTACTTTGGATAACTACACTATCGAATTAGGCTTCTCACCTGTAATGATATGTGTGTGTGTAGATAAATAAATAAATAAATAAATAAATAAAAGTATTAGTTAAGCACAAGCAATTTTTAAAAGAGATCTAAAAATCAATCTGTTGGAGTTTCTAAGCCCCTCTCTCCCACAGTGGTCCAATGTAGAGAAGAGGCAAAAAATGACGATTGCTAAGTATATGTATAATAATAAGAATATATAAATATCTACAGTAATAAAGGCATTTGGAATTTGGAATTTGAATTTGGAGTAGGTAGCTAGTTTATTCCTATTTCTAGTGTTGACATTGTGCCTGTCGCTATTCTTAGGAAATTTATCAATATTTATGTGGGAGTACATTAGGTTTTCATAAATATACTGACACGGCACTGACATAATGTTTATTTTCTTAAATTAACAACGCAGGACTCTCTGGGACCCACATTGTAGATTGCACGAACAGCCCTCTTTTGCAGCACAAATATTATGTTAATGTCTGCAGCGTTCCTCCACAGCAGTATGCCGTAAGACATAATGCTATGGAAGTAGCTGAAGTAAACTAGTCTAGATGTTTTCACAGATTTTTTTGACTGCATAAACTGCGGAACTGAGTTATATCGATAGCTTATCTATGTGTGGGCCCCATGAAGCTTATTATCTAAGGTAATTCCTAGGAATACCGTGCTATCTACAGTTTCTAAATTTACACCTTTAACATTAACATTAGCCGAGACTTGTTTAACATTGGGGATTATAAAACGAATACATTCAGTTTTGTTATTGTTCAGTAAAAGCTTATTGGCACTGATTAATTGAATACCTTTGAGATTGCATTATTCACATCGTCAAAGTTCAAATGCGTCGTTTCATTTTAAACAAAAGTGAAGTGTCTCTGCAAACAGTACAATCTCGTGATTATCTCCGACAAGATGTGGCAGGTCATTAATATAAACCAAAAACAGGAATGGCCCGAGTATGAAACCCTGCGTACACCCATAGTAACAACAGACCCTGGAGATCGTTTTCCATTAATGTCAACTCCCTCATTTAAATAAGAAGAGAGAAGATCTAAAGAGTTATTCCTAACTCCATAGTGATGTTATTTCCTGATCAATGTCCCATGGCCAATGCAATCAAAAGCCTTAGACAAATCGCAAAATACTCCTAGAGCATCATGCAACTCCTCCCAGGCATCATATATATGTGATATTAACTCAATACCGGCATCAGTAGTTGATTTGCCTTGTGTAAAACCAAATTGTTAACAGTGGAGCATGTTGTTGGTGTTGAAATGTGTAAGAAGTGATTTAAAATTACTTTTTCAAAAACTTTACTAAATGTAGGCATTACCGATATGGGTCTGAAGTTAGAAGGGTCAGATGTACTACCCGATTTAAACAAAGGTGCTATTTTACTGTTTTTCATTAAATCAGGAAACACGCCAGTTTCAATAGATGCATTAAATATGAAAGTGCAATAACATTTATTAGGGGCTTCACAACATGAACAGAAATATCGCAGAGGTCTGCAGTTTTCTTAACATTTATTGATTTAAAGGCTTTAAAAATATCTTTATCATCTACATAATTAAACGAGAATTGATTTTCACATCTAGGTACATAGTCTTTGAGCAAAGATTCAGTGACTACTTTGGAAGAGTCTAAAGACTTCGTAGTAGAGATTGGGATGGCAGTAAAAAAAAAACGCTTTAGCTACATCAATATCATTTTTTAAAGTAATATCATAAATTTTTCATTCATATTCATGGTTTTTAATACTGACCTTTCCAGTATCTCTTTTAGTTATATCCCAAGTTGATTTAATTTTGTTATCACTTTTTCTTATTTTAGATCTGATATGATTTGATTTTGCAATTTTACAAACATTTCTAAAGATTTTTGAGTACTTTTTTACTTTATCCTTGAACTCTTCACTATGATTCCATTGTTTTTCAGTATATAATTAATATACATTTTGTCTACTTTTAAGTATGCCTACTGTGGCCCACTTACTGAAGTTAAGTTTGTCTGAGACCACAATCGATCTGGTAGTAAATACTGCATTGAACGCTTTGCTGAATTTGTAAAAAATAATAGAATATGACTCATTAGGGTTATTATTAGAGTAATTGATAGGTAGTTTGCTGTCCCAATTCAATTTAAACCTTTCAAACCGATGTGCAGTCACAGGTATGTATTTTATCTTTCTTGTAGATTTTTTTTTAAGTTGAATTTCTAGTCTAATGTATTGAACTAAATGGTCTGACTTTAAATTACTTATAATTTTTTAAGTACTTTATTTTCATTTGGATAAGCATTTGCTTATCCAAATGAAAAACACAGTGTTTTTTTTAAATAAATGGCAGAATTGAGTTTTATTTCGCGTATGTCTTTGAAATTTCATTTTAATCGTAATTCAATAAAACCGATTCTCCGGCAATTAAAAAATACGCTAAAATACCACAAGACCGCATAGAAAGTTCTTCCCCAACCCTCTAAGGGTATAATTGCATCATATCACTGTCATAGCAAAAATTATGTGAACATAACCTCAAATTTTAACAAAATTTATTTATTTCTCAAAAACTATGCATTTCCTCGCAAAACAAAACTATACTAGTGGGACAGAGGAGCTCCAAATAACCCCCTGCCATTTACATTATAGTAGAAATCGTGTGAACGATATCTATAGCCCACCCATATTAACTACCACTGTGTGCAAAGTTGGATTCCTGAAAGCATTTTAATATTTGCGAATTCTTTCAACAACAGGTGACCAAAATATATAGAGGATGAGCATTATTGTTCGATTGTATGTCCATAAAATCAGAAGAAGCATTCGATAAACACAGGGGACACTGCCAACCGAAGTACTGATGTTCCAAGTTGTATCTCTTGTAAAAACAATGAAGTTCCCGATAGCATATTCCTCACTTATAAAATTGACAACTTATGTGCAAGCAGAACTCTTAATTGTGGAATATCCAGGATTACAGGAATATCCGATAAGTAAAACGGGAGATGTTCTGTTCGATACCACGATTTATTTCCGACTACTTTATACCTCTACCCTTAATCAACACGCTATAATTAACTAGTGGCCCTGTGGGCAGTAGACCTCGCTAACAGGGGGGACTGTGAACCAATTTATAGCTAAGTATTTTAGATTCAATCTAAATCAAGTAGTAAAGTAGCCGCACCAATTCATTTGTAAACTACATTTTGCGATTTAAAATACAATCTATTGACTTTTCACGAAAATAGTTTTTGTCTATTTCACTCACTCTCATAGTCTGTATAGATCCTCTTTACTGATCCGTCTCCTACTTCGAGGAGTCCAAACTTGGCATTATTTTAAAATATTTCTTGAATTTTTAGAAAACAGGCGGCCGAAAGGTAATGTTTTATATATTTTTCACACCTTTCATTCGGATAAGTAAGTTTTGCTCCACGACGAGAGGGAGCAAAATGCAACTTTTCTGTTCAAGCTACTTTTTTAATTTATTCATTGGCATGCAGCATTTACGCAATGTGCCAATTGAACACAGATTAAAATAATAGAATGTAATTATGAAATTACATTACAATCGACAACGATGACGTAGTCGATTAAAAACGAACATGGTTCAAGTTTTAACTTTAACAACGTTATATCAAAATTTATGAATTTTCGTAATATTTAAAAAAAAATGTCATAATAAATTATATGTTTTACTGAAATCAAAACTATCGATGACTGTTATTGTGATATAATGAATATTGATATTCGAAACCATTGTAATATTCGATTCGATTATTTTTACACAATAGTAAGAGTACACAGGAATATTTTATCTGTAGTGACCTTTCCCTAATCCTTCACAATCCGTAATTATATAAAAAAATGATTACGTTGTTCGATTACTGTAAAAGTGGTAAAAGTATAATTCAAATTAAATTTTTTTAGAGCAATTTAAATTTTCCTCATAGTCGGGGTGAAAAGTTGTATGAGTCACTCAGGAGCAAAATTATTGTCGTCATGGGCGTTAACGCTTAAATCCTTCGTTACGCTCAGGATTCAATGTACCGCCCTCGCCGTAAATACATCATTTTGCTCCCTTGTGACACAAATAACTATTTAGAACCGGCTCATGAAGCCCTTTAATTTGATACCCCACACGATAGGTTTCAGAAAACAAAAGCCATACAAAAAAATAATGACGGTATAACCCCCCCCCCCCCCCCCAGGGAAAAATCGAGAAAATCTCCAGACAAAAAAATCTTTTGTGAGGGTTGCCTGAAAACTGTGGCCCCTAGACCGGAACAGACAGACACGAGACATAGAGACAGACGAAAGCATAATCGGCCTCCTATCTTGTTGAAATGGAGTCCTTCGCTCGCTCGGTTTACCGATACAAGTTCAAAAAAAATATTATAGTGGTTTACTTAATTACAGCGATAACTTACTGGCAAACCACTTTATATTATTTAAGTTTATCCCTACTTACTCTATTGTAAATGTTACGACTGGTTTGCGGATGCGCTTGGGACGGATCTCGGGTGGCGGCGATGGTTTAGCTTGAGGAGTTGCGCTCGCCGCCGGCGGGTTGGGCGCGGGCGCTGGTGTCGGGGTTGTGAACACTTACTCATTGCTTATGTCCTGTCTCGTGTCCGCCCTATTTGGAGTGCTGGCGAGCTCAACACTTGAATGATCCGCACCCCTCGCTGGAGACAGTAGCCTCGTGGCCTCGCTGCTGTCAGGCCAGGAAACATCAGACATGCGTGACCTAAGTCTCACCTGATCTATGTGTTTGGTAGTTTGTCGTCAGTCACAGTCAGCACACTGGTTCGACCGGTTGTAATTACCGTAGCTTACCCCCGCATACTCCATCTGTCGCGCGGTTCACACGTATAAGGTCCAGCCGGGATCGTAACGATCGTTTTTGTAACAAAATAGCTGGTGTCTCGCCAGTACTGCTGTGTGGGGTGATTCTATAAGCTAATAAAAATGTCTGCAAAGCTGTATCTATATCCTTTTTATCGAATATCGCTTTTTAATAGATCGTTTGCAGGTTTTGACTGCGTTCTCTTCCGCCTTCGCTTGAGCATAGCATCCGTTTGAACTGGTCAAATGCGGTGACAATCCGTGCTCCAAATGAAATTCACTCCAGCTTTGAGTAAGGTGTACAATGGCGCCAGAAGGAAACTGATATTCTTCACGAATTCAGCGTAGTACATTACCATGCCTAGGAAAGCTCGTAGTTCTGTGGTACTGGTGGGAGCTGGGGTCTCCGATATTGCCTGTATTTTATCTGGGCAAGTGTGAACACCGTTTTCACTTATCGTATATCGAATGTACATTTGTCCTTTTTAGGGTTCCGTACCCGGAGGGTTCCAAACGGGACCCTATTACTAAGACTTCGCTGTCCGTCCGTCCGTCCGTCCGTCCGTCTGTCCTAGCTAGCTAGAGAGTTGAAATTTTCACAGATTATGTAGTTCTGTTGCCGCTATAACAACAAATATTAAAAAACAGGATAAAAGAAATATTTAAGGGGGCTCCCATACAACAATTCTTTCAATACCACATACAAACTTATGGATGCACCTGGTTACGTACATGGAGTGTGAAAGTAACCGCACCAATAACTTTGTAAACAATATTTTGCTGTGTAAAATCCAAACTATTCACTCCACACCATCGCTTCCATTGAACGGTGGTACGGAACCCTTCGTGCGCGATTTAGACTCGCACTTGACCGGTTTTTTTGCTTTCAGGCCGTATCTTTGTAATCTCCAAGTTTCGCAGGTGTTCCTCAGTATTCCTACCCTCAATGATGACATCATCCAAGAATACCCCTACATAATTCAAATATGCGAATAACTGTTCTATTGTCTGCTGAAAGATACCTGAGCTCGATGCGAGACCATAAACGAGACTATTATACCTAAACATTCCCTTGTGCGTGTTGATAACGGTAAATTTCTTAGATTCGTCTAGTTCCAGCTGTGCGTACGCTTGGGAAAAATCGATCTTACTAAACGCTTTCCCTCCGCGTAAACGGGCTAAGAGATCCTCCACCCTCGGTAACGGATAACGGTCGACTTTTAATACCTTGTTCAATGTCAACTTAACCTGTAGACTCGCGTAAACCTTAAAACGGAACTTTTATGACAGAACTCACCTAGAGTAATGTAGATTCTATTGTGGGTATTTATGGGCAAAAAACATAAAAATTGCCTTAATTGTTGTGTCATTATTTTTTCTTTTCCGGCCAGCAGAGAAGCGAAAGGGTTAACATCGGCGCATATTCTGATATTATCGTCCCTCTTGATGATGGGTACGATCGGCGTCGCCCAGTCAGATCGGTCCACCGGGTCCACCGGCGTCCACACCCTCGCGCACGAGCTGCTCCAGCGCCCGCTCCACCGGCTCGCGTAGCGCATACGCGAGCGGTCGCGCGCGTATGAATAATTTGGTATATACGAGTATGTATTTTATTTACCGTATTTTATAGATATTTAATTTAGGCTTGTGTTTAAACGATTACCAAAAACGCACCTATTTTACTACCAATAAATTCGAAATGACTGCCAGAATGGATAAATGTCCACCAAATTTGGATAAATGATCACCAAACTTCTTTTTATGTTTTGTGTACTTAAGTTTATGTTTTAAGTAGTTTTTGTTGTTCTCACATTTTCAACTTAACACGAAGGATAAAGGGGGCTTCGCTTCGCTCACCCCCTTTACCCTTTACCTAAGCTACCGCAGTATTTTTCCCTGATATTTTTTGCAACTTTTTGTGTTCATTTATCCATTTTGGGTAGGAAATAAATATTTTGGTGATCATTATATTTGTTGCCTTTAATTTACTTATATGTATTTTATTATTGTTTGGATATTGTGCACTGCCTACCCTTTATTGATAAAATTTCCTGTCATGCCTTGGTTTGCTGGAAGAAATCTCTTTTTAGAGATAAGCTCGCATTTGCACCTATATTTTCTCTTATTGTATCTTTTTTAAATAACTGTGTTCAATAAAGAATTATGAATTATGGGCCGTGACTCCGCCGCCGGCCGTAAGAGTATGCTGGCCTGGCCGCCGTTGAGCCATCCCAGGCTACTCGCGAACACATCAGAGAACACTGGAACTGAAACACGCTAGATTAAATTCCTCGACAACGACATTGTAATTTCCGCTGACATTTGGTAGCTGCACCCCCAATGCGGTCATCCACTGTCGTCCTAATAAAATTGTTTTGCCGTTGTTAATTACATACAGATTTAACTGTTTATCATTACCGTTATACGTAACTCTTGGCCTGATTACCCCTAATGGTTTTATTAATTCACCTGTATTATATCTTAGAAGCAAATTACAATTTTAAAATGTATGATTAGTGAACCATTCTTCGTATGCTTCGTAACTAATACAAGATTCAGCGCTACCTGTGTCACATTCCATCTCAACTTCCCTTCTATCAATAACAATCGGAATCAGTATAGGGGGATACTGTTCTAACGCCATTTGATTCATAGGAATGATCATTATCTCGTCACTATCTTCACTGAACGAATTTGTCCTGGTACATACAGTCTGCCTCCTTAGTCACCTGATCCATGAAGTTGTGTCCCGTACTGTAACCCTGGGTTCGCGCTCGCGGGCACATCTAGCGCAAATGTCCTTTTTGGTTACATTTGCGGCACGTATAATGCCCATACTTGCACGTCGAAGTGTCATGGTCACGCTTACATATGCGACATGACCCTTCCGCACAGAAGTTGAGCGAGCACTAGCGCCACCTGCTGCCCCGCGTCCGAGTCGCGCGTCGCGAATAGCAGCCACAGGGTACCTACATTATTAGTCTTGATAGTAGCAACTACCGCTGTAGGTGGCACGCCGCCGCTTCGTGTCTGCCTGCGTGATGTCGACGCCCCAGCTGATCTCTGCATACCCACAATCGCCTGACAATCAGCTGTCTCTGCCGCCTCCAAGCTCGTTGCCAGGCTGTATGCCCGTGCAAAATCGAGGTCCTTTTCAGCAAATAATCGTTGTCGTATCGTCTCGCTTGCTAACCCACAAACCATCTGATCACGCAAGCTGTCCTGGAGCCACGTTTTGCAGTCACACCAATTGGACATATTCTTCAAATCTGCCACAAATGCTGCTATCGATTGCCTTCCTCCCTGCTTCCTTTGATGAAATTTATAATACTCCGCGAGTATGCTCGGGCGAGGTTGGAGATGTTGTTCCACTATGTCACTAATTTGTTTGAAGGTTTTTGTAGTTGGTTTTCTGGAGTACACAACTTAACGAGCAACTCATAGCTTTGTGCCCCCATCACTGTCACTAAGGTTGGCACTTGGAGACTGTTTTCTAATTGTTAGCTACAAAATACTGTTCCACGCGTTCCACGTATAACCTCCAATCATCCGACTCCACATTAAACTCGCGTATTTTTCCGATCGGCATTGTTTTTAATTGTTCGTTTACACTACCGTATACGTAGATTCGTAATATCTCGTCGCCACTGTGAAATATCCAGGATTACAGAAATATCCGATAAATAAAACGGGAGCTGTTCTGTTCGATACGATTTATTTCCGACTACCTTACATTAATGACTGTTATACGAATGCTCAGTGAGGTAAAATAAACCTGCGATGGTACTGTGACCAATAAGAGTACATACGAGACATAAAGTTGCAATTTTGCCATCCAGACATGTTAAATAATTTGAAGCATACGTTAGAAGATCAAAAAGTGAATTGCATTTTCGATCCCCCACATATGATTAAACTTACTAGAAATGTCTTCGCTGAGGCAAAGCTGTCTTCAATTAAAGTTGATTTATTTATTTATTTATTTATTCAATAGTTTACAATAAGGCTTACAGTAATTATTCACCAAATTGCTCTTATTGCTAGATTAATAGTAACAAAAAGCAACACTTATCATCTATCTGTAGATCTAAATAGTAGAGTCATATCATTTTCTAACTTTGGGATTGTATCAAAGAATATGTCAGCTAGTTGACACACCCTGACTAGTTCATTTATGAGAGCAATAGCTCTTGGGGTAGGCGCGTTTTCACCGCGCAGAGTGCGGAAATCGTGGGACGCAGCCAATAGTGGTGGCCGGCGCCGAAGCATGCCAAATCGCAATTTGGGTACTATTAAAGAGACGCTGCGCAAAACGCTTGGATTATTTACGGTGTTTCTCAATGTACTGATATAGTGGACTAATAGGGCCAGTTTTCTTCTAAGCTCTAGAGTATACAGGTCAACCATGCCCACCACAAAAAGGGAGGGGAAAAGGAAAGGATAATAACCATACATTCGCTTATAGATATATCTAGCAAACTTCCTTTGTATTCGCTCTATCATAATAGTGTATTTGTCCTCGCGAGGATCCCAAACTATAGCGTCAAACTCCAGCATACTACGAACAAATGCGTTGTAGAGCATAATGGCAACCTCGGGTCTCTAAAATGAGAAGCAGCCCGCATGATGAACCCTAAAGTCTTGCTGGAATTGCAAGTGGTTTCAATGTGGTCTTTAAAAGTAAATTTTTGGTCCAACATTATCCCCAGGTCACGGATTTTGTCAACCCTTTCCATGGAAAGGGTTGACAAAATGACTTGTCCGTCATGACTTGTCCGTCCAGCGTGTATAGATTTATTGCAGGTGCGCGTACCCTAGAAAACGTGATGACTTTACACTTCGCAATATTCAAATCAAGTTTATTTGATTTGCTCCACTGAGCTACATCGTTTACATCATCCTGCATTCTTTGACCATCGGCAGTATCTCTACAAGATGTGAACAATTTTAAGTCATCAGCAAACATGAGACATCTACACCCCTTCACAACGTCAAGGAGGTCATTGATCATGAGCGCGAACAACGTCGGTCCGAGTGTGCTACCTTGGATTACCCCAGATCTAGTGTAGCAGTCGACAGAACGGTATTTTTGAAGCTGGACATACTGGACACGATCCCTTAAGTAACTGGCAATAAATTTTAGAAGTTTGGGTGTGAAACCAAAACCAGATAGCTTACGTAGGAGTATATCATTATCAACGATATGAAAGGCCCTCCGAAAGTCAAAAGATGCGGCGTCAACTTGACAACCTGTGTCCATTTGACAAAGAGTGTAGTCAACGAAGTTAATATGGTTCGTTGTGGTAGAGCGTCCTGTACTAAAACCATGCTGTGCGTCTGTAAGACGAATCTCTATCTTTCGAGCTATTTGCGCATTAAGTATATGCTCAAAAACTTTACAAAAACCTGACAAGACAGCAATAGGCCTAAACTCAGTCACATTAATAGAGCTAGATTTAGGCACCGGCGTGATATCTTCCATTTACTGGGAAATTTACACTGTTTTATGGAGAGGTCAAAGGCTTAATTAGCACATAATTACAATCTTTTATCAAGAAAGCTGGTATTGAGTCAGGGCTTGTAGCAGCTGTAACTTTCATGCTCTGGATGGCGCGCTTGACTTCTTGAAATGTAATGTCAGTTATGGATATGTTGAGAGCGTCTAAGCAACCTCCAGAATACTGTTCAGCATCCTCTGCGTTAAGACTCAGGATAGTGTTTGAGAATACAGAGTGAAAGTGAGTTGCAAACGCGTCAACAGCTTATACATGGCCCGAGCTCCGGTCTCTCCGCAAGCTTTTAACATACTGCCAGAATTTATTGGGTTCTTCATATATATTGCGTTCGACTGATTTTATGTAGCACCGGTATGCTATGTCTATTAGTGATTTTATAAGACTTCGATAGTACTTATAAACCTGATGATTGAAATCCAGACCCAACTGCTTATCCTTTTTTAGGTGAAAGTACTTGATTTTCAATTTTGATTTAATGTCATCCGTAAACCAAGGTGGATAACGTCTATGGTTGATTTGCGTAATACTTTTTAATGGCACATTGTCATCAAGATTCCGGTGTAGTTCATCATATAAAGCATGTAGAGCATCATCGCTGTCATCCAAGCTCAATACACCAGTCCAATCAATGCGAGATACAGTTCGCTTAGATCAGCTTTGTGAAAATTCCATTTAGGGGGTTGCTTATCACCGTTCGGGGGAGATTTTGCGGTTATATAAGAAGGTAAAGAATGTTTTGAGCTGGGCATGGCTAGCATTATCTCCAGGGGTGGGTGATACAGGTCTGGGGGAACCAACGGTTCAACATCAGCTGAAATTAATACTTGCTCAGATTTAATATTTGTGATTACATAATCAAGAATCCCTCCATAAGAATTAGGTGTGACATTTAGTTGCTCACCGTTACAGAATTGGATAAAGTTGATTACCTGTGATTTCACTTTTGAGCTGCATGAATTGATGTTGAAATCTCCTAATTACAAGAAATTCAGGGTAGAATACAGTAGAATACCGACAGTACATATCTTCTAAGTATTCTAATACATCAAGGTAACGATTATCATCATAGCTAGGTGGTAAATATACTACACAGATAACCAATTTCACACCTTATGAGTTATAATCAAACCTAAAATTTCTTTTTCAGCAGTCAGACTGTCAATATTATCAATTACTTTAATAGAGAAGCTATCCCTCACTCATAACATAACTCCGCCCCAGCCAACGTTTTCCGGGCGATCTCTTCGATACACTTTATATCCAGGGGGAAATAATTCACTGTTCATTACAGAGGTAATCAGAAAGGTTTCAGTCACAGCTATCACGTCACAAGCTATTGCAGATACGCTATTTAAAAAGATATGAGTTTTACTTCTGAGTCCTCTTACATTCTGATAAATAATATAAGTTTAAGTTTAGTATCTCTACTTCTACGTGTCTTTGCTTTGTCGGCGAAAATTCTGAGGCCACGGCTTCACACATATGTCTTCAGTCCAGTTAGCGGGCGACAAGACAATATCAGCAGAAGAGAGCGGAACACTTAACTTAAATGAAGCATAGTCCCCTCGGGCGTTCAGGGACGACACAGAACAGGCGTCATGGCTGCATAAAGTGGCAAGATGGGTTTTCACCTGTTCAGTAGTGGTGCCAGTCTTGACATAATACAGGTGCAGATAGCGGCGTCATTGAGCAGCTTCCAAGAGTGTTTGACCCGGAATGTTGTTAGCAGTCCCGCGCACAACGTTGGACAGACTTGCAGCGCTGCGCTGTCGCCTCTTTTTAACTTCAATCCAGTCCGACTCATTTGTATTTACCAATGCCGCAGTGGGGAGATCCTGTACATCCGAGGCAGGAATTTGACGCAAGGCACCGAACGGATCAGGGTGTGATGCAGAAAGAGAAACGTCAGAAGAAGAAGACTGCACTCGAACACTTGCTGACGGCAGATTTTCTGAGCACGCGTCTCTTAGTGGGAGTGGGTTTCTCCCTGTCTACCTCAACCGGAACTAGATTATTATGTTCAGTTGCGCCGTCCATACATGATACCCGACCACGCACCCCACGCGCAAGCTCCTCAACCTTGAGTTCCAGAGTTGACAGTTTCTTGCTCAACGCGGAGAGCTCATCGCGGACTGGAATTGCAAAGTTCTCAGTAATAACGGTCTTAACAATCTCCATAAGGCGCTCTGCCGTGAATCGCGAGAACTCGTCGCGTATGATGGTACGAATATTATCCATATACTAAGTGTCACCAAATACTTCGATCATGTTAGAGCCTCCGTGCTTCATGTTCACTTTGGAGTAGCCAGTATCTGGAGTCTGGAGAGCAAGATCATCATCGGCATTGACATTCAGTCTTCTCGCAGGAATCTGAGCATAGGCAGAGCCCACGGATATATTGAGGTTTCCAGTTTTGGGTATTTTACTAATACACTCCAGACATTTCCAACTTTTATTACTCTCATCCGACATAGTATTATAGAAACGGCATTCAGGAACATTTGCGCATTCCAAATCATAAGCTTTTTCACATACTCTGCATACCAGGTAACGCCTCGAATTTATAATTCCGGAACAGCCCCAACATTTCACCCGCTTCGACTCATCAACTATCGAGGCACCACCCACCGAGGACGGCGAGGTCGAAGACAACTCCATCTGCCGGCTTAACAGAGCAAATCTAAGGTACCCAAATCCAACACCAGAAGTCGCCTCTATTTAGGAGATTCCTTAGGCAAAACTTGCGACGTAGCAGCAGTGACGTAACGGCGTCGGCACGGCGTAGCGGCTAGACGGCGTAGCAGATGACGCACAGGTGGTGAAGCGGCGCGTAGCTGGAGATAGCAGATTTCGCCCGGCTCAGACTATGCTTCGATAGGCGAATCGGTATTACTTCCGACCACAGCCCGAGAGTCCAGTGGTTCAAATCCCAGCCGCGCCGTTGGTATTTGTGAAGTTTGTATTTGTTGGCGGGCTCTGCAGAACTTCAAACTCCGAGGCTGCAGGTATGGCACAGTTAAGCGATACGCTGTCTCACCTGTGACACGCCCAGGAGGAGGAGCCAGTCCGTAACAGCTTCACTTGCGAGACAAGGAATTGTGATTGCAGAATTTTACCAATAGGAATTTAGTTGACTGATTTAATTAAATGATGCAAAAAGAATAACAGCGAGGGTGTAACACGTCCGCTCACAACGATGAATCCAGAACAATTCCCAATATCGACTTTTCATATGTTTAAAAATTGCATTCGTTGTAAGAAGAAGAAGGGTTGCGATAGGCAAATAAATTATGTAATGCACACATAAATTTCTTTCAGAAGAAAATGAACGTTAAATTAGTTACTCAGCTGACGTCGGTGGCCGACGCTATCGAATTCCTTTCCAAATCTGGACACCCGAGAATTGTCGGTAGTGAGGGTACATAGGGTAGGGAGGGTAGTATAGTATATAAGATGGTTGGATCTATCCAATACAATCAAACACTCTAGTATTTGATATAATAAATTGTAAAGACCCCAGAGGGACTGGATTCAAGTCTCCTTAAAACTTCACTTCCGTTTGCTAAAGCAAATAAGGATTTGTGGGAAAAACTTTTAAATGATACGACACAATATTTATGTTCTCTAACTTACATAGATGCAAAATCCCCGCACTTGGTTTAGTTCTGAATTCGTTTAGTTTCCATGATTTGGCCCACGATTTATTGAATCAGAGTGGTAATAAGTATTTTCTTACATACACATGTTCCCAAGACCATCAGGAAATGCTGTTTTCGTGTATCAGGGCGCGAGGAGGTAGTAATGATAACCCCAACGCTCTGCAATTTCGGTATACACTAAGTACGTGGCTATTTAAAATAGTATAAAGCCCAGTATTCACGCCAATTGTTGAGATGAAACTATTTATTGTCGCCTATTGTCGAGTCTCGTAGTAAAAAAGGTGTCTATTGGGAGAAGACGGTAATGATATAGCGATTGAAGAAAAACAAATTGATGCTCTCTTTGATTACTTAGAGAATGTGGTCGTTTCTGAATTCAAATTGAATATTTTATACTACATAGCAGGAGCGAGTTATTTAAATTAAAATTAACTGTGAGTTATGTCATATGTCATCGTTAACTAACAAGAAGGGAGGCAGTTGCTCACGTCCGAAGGAGATACTTGGAACTCACAGCCCTGCACGTCCCCCCGGGTAGTGCTAAGGAGCAACAAATCAACACTAAAGTTTACGAAAAGTTTTCTCGAAACAGAACCTGTCCAAATACAGTGAAATCTAGAAAAAAAACGTAGCATTCGCAAAATTAACCTAGCTGTTAGACCGCCATTAATTAAGAAATGATAATAATAAAATGATCTTTTGGCCTAAGATTTTTTTCCGCTTTTACCACCTTTGTGGATAGATGCGGTTTAAAATGTGTGTCAAATTTTCCTTTTGAAATTGTAATCGACCCCGAACAGCTATTTCACTTATACAAAACATTAACATTATTTCATTTATAAAATTATAATTTTTTTTTCAGCTACATTTTACCCATAATTTGCATATTCAAAACCTTATTTTTATAGGCTGTTTAGCGGTGTTGCCCGTGCCTTCATCAACAACGGCGCGCGCCAGCGCGTGAAAGAAGAAAAAAAACGCGCCAATTTGCACAAATCTTTTTGTTGACTAGCACTGAATTTCAAATAAAAGTTAGAATATTATTTGGCTGCGTCCATTTATTTTCTCGCAAGTGATTTGATAAACGTCGCATGATACTTGTGTGCATTGATTATTACACCCTTGGCTATCTTAACGTAACTTAAATAATACCGACTCGTGTACAATAATCAACTTTCCACACTTGTATCATAATGTACCATCACACTTCTATTCGCGTTAGGCATAGGTCCGCGATAGGTGTCTGTACATAAACGAAGTGTATAAGTAATAGTTTAAGCCTTTTATAAGCCTTACTTTGTAAAGATAGTTTTAAGTCAATAAAGTATTATTCTCTCGTGTTTTACTGAAATAAAGATAGATTGACAGATTATAAATCGATAGATAAAACAGCTAGATGGGCAGACAGATATAATTAACTGTGACTGTGTGTCGATTGTTGCGAGGCGACAGTGACTGTGTCGCGCTTGTTGGTACCGTATGTGCGCTATTCGTGCCCGACAAATATCTCCACGCGCGCAGGCACCAGCTGTTAGCGGGCGGCACGCACCGCACGGTGGCGCGCCAGCAGTCTTCGCTGGTGAGGGCGCGGGATAGTCTCAACGCTGTTGGCTGCAGCACGGAGGCATGGAGGCCTATTGTGCGAGAATGTGGAAAGTTTTGCGAGATGAACACGTTGCAGCGACTTCTTAGCTTGGAAAAGAAGCTGGACAGAGACAGCGATCTGAAGAGACGCTATCACGGCGAGAAGGAATCCCTCATTAGGAAAGGATACGCCGAGCCAACACCGCCGACGAAACTAAGCCGCGGACTTGGTACCTGCCCCACTTCGCGATCCTCAACTTGATGAAACCAGATAAGGTGCGAGTGGTGCACGACGCAGCTGCAAGACGCGAGGTGTCTCCCTTAATGATTATCTCATGACGAGCCTCTCGGCGCAGCAGAACAGACACCGACAGTTGGACTCGACGGAGCAGCGCCCACAGAACGAGTCCTCGGCCTCATAGGCCCTCAGAAGACGTCCTCGCGTTAAAACTCAACCTACAGCGACTACCGAAGGCTACATCGAAACGACAGGAGCCTACCAAGTGGGACATTCTGAAAAGCCTGATGTCCGTGTTCGACCTGCTAGGCCTAGCGGCCCCGGTAACTAATGGCGCTAAGCAAATATTACGGAAGTGTGGCGCCGAATGGGACGCAAAGATAGACAGCGACCTGGCAACGCAGTGGCACGCGTGGATTAAGCACCTGACAGCGCTACGTGACGTCAGCATCGACCGCTGCTATCTACAATACAGCGACGCACAGAACTTACAGTTACATGTTTTTGTAGATGCCAGCGAGTCAGCGTAAGCAACTGCGTTGTACTGGCGCGTCAATGACAGCAGCGGGGCGGTACACAAGTCGCTCATCACAGCCATTTAAGGCAAAGGTGGCGCCGCCTCGAGCTGCAAGCGGCCGCTATGGGAAGTCCGATCCACCATGGCATCCACCGTCATTGAGGAACACGACCGCACACCGGAGAAAAAGATATTTTGCTCAGAGAGTAAGACAGTACTCACATTCGTAACGCGCATCGCATCGCCGCCGTGGAAGAACACAGCACAGTCAAGGAGTGGCGGTGGGTGCCGACCAAACTCAAGGCAAACTCAAGGTGACTAGGGGCATTCTATGCTAGGGGGTTATTGTTGGTTAGTCATGGTTGTTTATCTATTTAAGTATAATATTTATCTATGTATGTGTATCGTTGTCTAGTACCCAAGATACAGGGAATCCTAGTTTGGGGCTAGATCAATGTGTGTAAATAGTGTCCAAGGTTATTATTATTTATTATTATTATTTATTTATTTATATATAGGTTTCAACCTTGACGTTAACAAATGTTGTCAATAGAGAGTACCTATAGTTTATTTGACACAAAGTCCATTATTTACATCGGCTAATATCCCAATCAACAAAATATCAAACAGAGAAAAAATAGAAGTGAAGAAAGTCCTGAACACTCATTCCTTCACACTAACCCTAAAAACGCACTTCGGAATTATGCCGCGACTGTACACATGCGCAGTAATCCCCGCCAGTTTCTCCGAGAGCTCTTTATTCGTGGCGCCGAGTGTACACAGGTCCAGATTTCCTACGGTCGCCGGCCATGCGACGAGCCCCCATCATTGATAACACAGGCGAGGGGAAAGCTCATGTTCATGTTATTACAGAAAAACGACGACCGCCGCTCACCGAGGCCACGCCCCTGCCGGAGCGCTTTGTCAATTGGGAAAGACTGATTCGCGCTGGTACTACAGTTCGTGAAGATGTGCCACCGCCGCACCAAGCAAGTACACTACAAGCGCACTCGAACGTCGTGATGAAACCCAGCCAGGATTCTAACCTGATTCCTCTCACTTGGACTGTGGCTTTGATGGTTTCTTGACCACAACACCTCAGAGGTCGTCGACTACTATCACGATTGCAATCGCGATTCCGTTAAAAGGTATCAGGATCGATGTTGGAAAAAGGCAATAAGGCTACAAGGAAGTTATTATTAATATTTTTTACAATTCATATCATTTATTTTGTTAGCACTAGTTATATAATTATTATATATTATAAACTAAAACTAAACTATAACTACACTAAACTAAATTGAAATTTTCCCCGAGTTTGCTTCCGGGCGGGAGGGTGCCCAAGACGCTGGCACTGTTACCTCGCTGTATCGCAATACTGATACGTTGAGCGAGGTAGGCGCCAGCTCTGCGGTCCCCTGACGCTTCGACGAGCCTTTTCGAGATGTCTTTGAGGACTCTTCGAGCGTCAGGGCCTCACGGCCCGAGCGTCTCAAAGTCGAACGACATAAACAAATAGTCGTGCTTTAGTGTCAATAAGGCTACTGTTAGTTAGTGTTAATTTTACTCCTTTAGAATCGGACAATGTCTATCGACGTGAATTTATTTAACACATCTATGTCCTTGTTCATCTCAGTGCACATTGGAGCTGTTGCGCGCTGCAGCTGCCGGAATTAACCTAATAATTTATAGGCGGTAAAACACTGCTTCAGACTGGCATCCCACCCCTAGTGTGGGATAAGTGAGAGTCAACGGAGGAGGCTAAGAGGAAATCAGTTTTAGTTTGAGTCAGTTCTAGTCGAAATATATTTCTAAAACTACTCGTCCTCAAACCTATTTATGTAGGCAAGAATCCATGACGAATAGACCATTAGAAAGGTAAATTTAATATAAATCGAATGAATGATGTTCCTAAACTCAAATTGTACGACTACTGACAAAAGCTTACTATACAACTATCACAAAAGTATGAGAGACACTCAAACTCATGCTGTCACAGGAATTGACAGTGCGCCGGTACTCGTATGTTTAAGCGGCACTTAATTTGAGTAGCAGTCATTTCATTCGGACAGACAACTTCGTGTATATGTAGGTACCTAGGTTCCGTAGTTCCAGGTTCAGTTCTCTCTTTCCGATCCGCCACCTAACTAGGTAATATTGTCCAGAAAATATCAATTAAACTATGCCACCCCGGTAATTCCCAACTCATTAGTGCATCTAATAAAACGCTAAACTGAGCTAGTAGGTACAGTGTATTCCAAAAGTATTTTATATTTAAAAAATAAAAATAAATATACAGTAAGCCATCTATAGGATATCCGTTTATTCTTTATGAACGAACACCTTTTGGTTATTTATTTATTAAAAATTACATCGTTCAAATGGAAACCTAAAATTTCGCAAAACTCTGCGGGCAGATTTTACGATGGACAGGTCTCTACAGCAACAATTATAAATGGTACATTCATAATATCAACACCGTTTTATCAACGTCTTACAAAAGCAAATGCTTAATATATCGACAGTTCAAAATATCAACAGGATACTAGTGCTTTTCAACGATACCCCACGTGACTTATTACAGGGTTTTTTACCCTTGAAAAAATTGCTATCTCTCGCGAGTCCATTCTTCTGTATGTCTGTCAGCAGATTAGCTCAGAGACTCTTCATATTGCTTTAGAAAGCTGTTATTTGGCATGGGTACACAAATTAATCACACCGACAAAGTGGTAATAAAATGTTTTATCTACACACGTATCATAAACCCTCTTTCTGCGTCTAAAAACCGCACGTTAAGACCAGCATAATGTAAAACTATTTGGTAAAAACTCATTTCTTATCTGAAAATTTGTACATTACCAAATTTGTCAAATTATGACTTCTAATTTCGAACGCCGAAGCCCGCCTGCGTGCCGCCTCTAGTTTGTCTGTGAAGTTGGTATGTGCCGGTCGACTATGTTAGTCATATTTCCACGTAATGTTAAGATAAGTTGAATAATAGATTATACACATATATTATACTAAAAACCTTGGGATTTGGCAACATTGGGCACATCTTGTACACCAATCGTTTATATATATATATATATATATATAAACGATATTACACATTATGACCATAATGTGTAATTTTTCATTTAAGAAATGAGTTTTTACCAATTAGTTTAACATTATGCTGATCGAACCGTGCGGTTTTTGTATACATTAAAGAGGGTTTATGATACGTGTGTAGATAAACAACTATAATGATGTCGGTTTAAAAGTGGTGTGGCAAGGTATTTAGCCCGGGGAAAGTAAGAGCTCGACACAGTATCACCATTCCGTCAGGACAGAGTCTACTTACTTGAGCGTAACGCCACTACAGGAGCTCACTCATCACACAAATAGCCTAATCTAGTGCTACATCGTCAATCAGACTACTGTACTGTGAAATGCGTTCCGAACGTCGTGGTAACAAGGAACAATTAGCACTTGGAGCCGCCATTCATCCGATTACCCCTCTGCCTAAGAGAGTTAATATCCTTTATAAGGCTTTGTCCACAATATGCCCACCTATGGGGTTCTAACATTTTTTATGGGGACTGGCATACCGTTTTTTAATAACTGCGGCCAGAGATGAAACCGATGTCCCTCGAAAGAGTAAACTATTGAAACGAATGTGTGTAATTAGGAATTTCATTTTTTCAAAGTGCAAAAAGTTTTTTTTGTCGCTCTTTGAAGACATATTTCTCGAAAAGTATATCGTTTTAGAAATATATAGTTAAACACATTTGTTTGTAAAAAATACTCTATAGTTCGACAGCTTTTCATCGCTGGCTGCGGAAATCATGATTTTTCGACAGTTAGTATGCCTAAAATGTTAGATGTCCTTTACAATCTAATGGTATAACCCTTTATCAGATGGTATGGCTGATAAAGGGTTAAAAGTTTTGAGGATCTTGAGGAATCCTACAAAGCTCCACTGCTGCGGCGAAGTATTAGACCCCTGTCAAGCCAACGGAGTATTGAAACACTGGCTAAAGTTGGACACTCTTGTGCCTCTGCCACCCCGTATTGGAAAAGACTAAATTGTTGTTGTTGCATACTACTGCGTGTATGCGTAAAAGCATAATGGTTTTCCCCATTTCCATGTGTGCGTTTTCTGCTGTGGCGTCACTTGTCAGGCGATCCACATACCAACATACAAGATGGACAGGCAAACAAACGTAGTAGAAACAATTAACAACCGATCCTGCATCGCTCTAGAGAGTTTCTTCGGTTACAAACTATATACAAAACGTCCAAGCATAAGCTCCCGGACCAGTGGCACCCCACCGCTCGCTCAGAACCACAGAAACTTGGCTCAGCCTATATGAAAAAGGACATGCCTAGATATTTTCCGACGTATTGTATATACCTATTTGTACTTACCTACATTCAGCGCGCGAGTTACCCGTTAGTTGAATGCACTCCAAATGAGGGTAGGTACCTTACCTACGGGATGCGTTTGTGTGAAAGTAGGTAGTAGTCGCTGTATAGCTGCTAGCATTGTTCTGTGAGACACTCGTACCCCGAACCGCCCAAGCTTGATTACATTTGTAAATACATACTCTCGCCATTTCACAATATTGCATATTGGTGTATTGAGATGCGTTTGCGTGGTATTGCGTGGTATGGCTTATGGCTGAACGCAGATAGATAAGCACTGACGACTAATCAAAACAAACAACAAACAAAGAGATCCCCGCACCCCTCACATTAACCTCTACTGCCCCTCCCCGCCGATGTTTCCGCCGACGCGATGCGACTCGACTCCTCTCTTTTTTCCATACGGATGAAGAAAGTAAGCGTACCTACGAATACGAATTATACTTTCGTATTATTTTGAAAATAAAACGAAACTGGTTTCAATTTGGCAAAGATAAGTCGGAGGGCGCCCGGCGGCGGCGGCGAGGCGGCCACCCGAGTGAGCTTCATTTCAGCGTGAGTAGACTACAGGCAGGGATCAGTTAAACTGGACGGTCGCGCCTAAATTAGCTTCGCAATAAATAGACAGGGCAACAACAATAATTATTTGTCTTCAAAAATATTACCTATATTTAAATTCAGTGTAATCGATTAAACTTTCTCGTTGTGCGTTTACTCCATGACACGTTATATAGTAACCTTTCTCGCTTCACTGCGACAACAGAGCGGAAGATTACGCAAAACTTTTTGGCAGAGAGCATTAAATGTTTGGAACACAAAGAGTTTTATTCATCTAGGGTTTGTAACTTGACAAACATTGTCCACAGAAACAAAGAGTTTCATTCATCTGAAGTTCTACGGATATCTAGATATTGACAATTCATTTCTCTGAATATCGGTGCTCTTTCCATCCATTTGCTTTACTTAGATAACATTACATTACATTTGTAAGTAACCTCAGATGGACGAAACTCTTTGCTTACTTACTCTGTATTTATTATCTACAAACTTTTTAGCGTGTGGAATCAATTTTACAGTTTGCTTCCCATTAGTTTGCAAATAGTAGTCTTTTATCAACTATATTAGTCAATATATATGTAGTATTCTGTCAACTGCTGCGTTTGTTTGCCTTGTATCTTGTATGTTGGTATGTGGATCGTTAGGCGGCTCCATTGTTAATAATCCATGGCCAGGCCCCCAATGACGTGATAATCAATAACGAGCGACCAAATCTGGATTCCGGCTGTGATTTCGGAACCTATAAATGCAGGGAGAATTTAATTGGGTTATTGCATTTTGTTCAGGTGACTTTTAAGCTGAGGTAAAAATGTCGCTCGACTTTCCGAGTATTGTGAATTCTACTTGTCCAGATCAACCCGTACTTTTTGACATAATTTATATATGCATTTGCTTTTATGGAGTTGTCAGAGTTTACTTGATTCGTCGGGCTTAATTGACATGATTTCAAAATTATCGAGTAAAAGTTTATTATGGAACGCAAGCTAACCATAAAATCGAGTCAATTATGACACTTCATTCAAAACATTTACCCGATATTAACGCTAACTCGCGTCCTGACTGTCGGGCCTTAGGCTCGCTACTTCGAACCCGAGTCAACACTATTAATTGTCAAAGTTATTCATAGAACAGAATTGACTTAACTTTGTCCAACCGTCTTGTTTCCGTAGTTCTAATACCCCCTCCTAATTGCTGGTCCTACCCTGGCCTGGGTCATCATGCTCAGCCCACATGAACCCACTACGGGGCATAGGCCTCTTCTATATAGGGCCAACCCCTACGGTCCCGTACCAACCGCATTCATTGAGATCCTGTCGACTTTAGTATATATCGTCGGACCATCGGGCAGGTGGTCTGCCCACTGGCCTTGTTACTCCTCTTAGCCACCACTCTGTGACTGCTTCGGTCCACCGTCCTTCATCCCGTCTTGCCCAGTGTCGCTTGGGAACCCAAAGATATTGGTTTGTTTCCTCCTGTGGGAGTTACGTGATCGACTGTGTACAATATCACTGAGTTTCAATATCAATTGGTTTGAATTACGGAGATGAGGGCATCAATTAATTAAGAGATAACGTAGGTACACTCTCAGCTACAAACTAAACAATGACAAGCTGCTAACATACCGCTCCACAGATCACTAAACCCTTGCCTTTAAATCCGTTGCCAATATTCGATATCTTTTTTTTTTTCATATTAATATGATACTTATTATAGAACCACGTGTTACAATCGGCAATGCGGGTCTTTTGATGATTTTTTCTATGCTTTATTAGTGGATTTATAGATGATTTCAAAATTATTTCGAACCGTCGGAAATAATTAGTTTTCGGGTTACAATTTTTTTTATTCGCCACTTCAAGCATTCGGGACCATGGGGTATGAGGGAGTATTAGGGTGGGGAAACGACAAAGTTGCTATTTCAACGTGAGAGGTCGTTCGAAATTCATTGACGTTGACCTTTCGTGCATATTTCGCAGAACATTCTCAGTTTTGCCGTTTTTTGACGCTTGATGTCGTTTACAGTTCAATGAACTGACCTTGACCTTTAAATTGACCTTTGTACATTTTACAGTAACCCCCTGACACCACTGCCAAACAGGAGCTTATTACTATGCCTCCGCTGCCCGTCCGTCTGTCTGTCCGTCTGTCACCAGGCTGTATCTCATGAACCGTGATAGTTAGACAGTTGAAATTTTCACAGAATGTATTTTTGTTGTTGCTATAACAATAAATACTAAAAAAACAGAATAGAATAAATATTCAAGGGGGCTCCCATACACCAAACGTGATATTTTTTGCTCGTTTTTTTCTTGACATTGATAACGGCAACATGTAGACGCTTGAAATATTCACAAAATATTGAGTTATATTATTCACTTTAAAAATAAAAAATCAATTTAAATAAAATTAATATTTAAGGGGGGCTCCCAAACAACAAACGTGATTTTTTTGCCATTTGTATAGATAATGGTACGGAACCGGGTCGGACTTGCGCACCTCTACCGAGTACAACACCACGCCAGGAACCTAAGTCGTCTACAAACGATTCCGAGCCCCGACATCGAACTGAGGTAAATTCGGGTCTTCAGAGCCATGACGCACTTGGCCGGTTTTTAAGGTTATGTTAACGTAATTTACGCTTCGAAAGTAACCGCATTATTATTTCGAAATCGCCTTAGCTCCGGCTGCTACGGAGCTACAGCAATGCCCCCGCACTGCAGTGCACCCAAGCTCGCCTCCGGCTCATAAAAAATACTCTAGAGTCTGGCCACAAGAATGCCTAGGTAGTGGGGTGCCCTGGTTTGGATGTTATATTCCGAAACAACAAAATTGAGAATTTTCTGCGAAATATGCACGAAAGTTCAAGATCAAAGACCTCGAGGTCAATGAACTTTGAACGACATCGAGCGTAAAAAATTGCATAACTATGAAATTTTCTGCGAAATACACACGTGAACGGTTTCAACGACTTCAAACGTTAATAAAACGGAAAATTCGTCGTTTCCCTACCTTAATACTCTCACATCCCCTCGGTCCCGAATGCTTGAAATGGCGATATTTAAAAAAAATAACTCGAAAACTAATTATTTCCGACGGTTAGCTTATTTTGGAAGCATCTATAAATCCACTAATAATAATAGAGCATAAAAAAAGCAAAAGCATCTGAAACGGCCGGCATTCTAAAGGCCTTAGCCTTCATTTAGAATAAAGTTGAGGTCAAATCAAACGGCTTTGCTTTTCAGAGATGTTCGAAATTTGAATGTAGACATAACTTAACTTAACATAGCGTCACGCCTTTTCCCATAAGGGGTGGCAGAGGCACAATTGTGCCCACTCTGAGCCAGTTATTCAATACTCCATTTTGCGTGACAGGCGGCTAGCCCATCGCCGCAGCTATGGAGTAATGAAGGTTTCCTCACGATGTTTTCCATCACCGTTAGATTGTCCGTCTAATGTACTTAAGATGAATTAATTATCTCATTGGTACATGGTCAGGAATCGAACCTGCATCTCCTGTGTGAGAAGCAAGCGAGAAACCCATTAGACCACCGAGCTCTTGAATGTAGACCAGACTAACACCGAATTCGATGTTATCATGAAGCATAATAACATTTTCACAGATAAGAATTAATTTAATTAAGAGCTTATGATATACGTCGCGCCACACGTTGTGGCCTTGAATGCGCAGTAGTCACTTTTCAATACCTACTTGTACATATGCGCAGTAGTTCCTGCCAACGTCGCCCAGCGCTCTTAATTCGTTGCGCAACTTAAATGTGTGTAGATAAAAGTTCAAAAAGTATTGCCGCCGACGTTGTGTAATGTGATAGATAATTGTTTAGGGCAGAGACTCCATCCGATATCCTGATAATCCGATATTCCTGACGAGATTAACTTTAATTGTCTATTTCACTACTCTGGGAGTAATTGCACGATAAGCTGCCTGCCTTTGTTGGCTTAGGCTGTGGTTTTTTTTGGGATAAATTAGCTAGGTACAGGATAATGTAACATAAGATCATATCTTTCTGTGCCTATAATAGAAGGAACTTATTCAATTAGAGATGAGCCCGCCCAGGCAAGATGACTGAAATAGAGAGATAGGAGAGGCAGTTGCTCACGTCTGAAGGGAATACTGAAGGGACTGGGAGGAGATGAAGGGTTGTAGCCTTCACACCCTCCCAGGTAGTGCTAAGGAGCAACAACAAATTACTCATAAGACTTTAAAGCGTCCCGGAGAAGATCAATTTTGCTTGACAAGCATGCTTGATTCAAGCAAAATTTACCGTTTACCGCGTAGGGTTGACGCTACCATCAAGCATTCTGCGGCTTGACGGAAGCTCTGTGAAGTTAGCAGTGCAAAGTCATAGAAAACGGGGCTCAAATTCTTGGGATTTTGAGCTTATTTTGAGATCCCAGAATACGAAGTTTCAGAATTTGAGCTTCAGCGGTTTTCGAAAAAAACGCAATAAAACGCCAGCAATGCAAAGTCCGAGTAGAGAAGTGAAACTCGCAGCGTATTTGGACACGATTTTGAGCTCCCAGAATATGCAATCAGAACTTCTCTTACTTAAGTAGTTTAGGAGAAAAAAAAATAAAAACCATTTACACAGTGTACATTACACATATCAATATCATCTAAATAGATGAAATTGATATGTTTTTACACTTTTTACCTAAACCACTAAAGCTAGAAATCTGAAATTTTGTATTTTGGATGCGACATTTTCAACTAGAGGGTACTCGAAGGTATCCGTGAACCTAGAAAACGGGGCTCAAATTCAGGGCATTGCAAGCTTATGCTAAGCTTCCAGAATACGAAGTTTGGCAAAATTAATCTCCAAAGAGGTTGACATGCAATTATTAAAAGAAGAATAAAAGAAGTAAAATAAAAGAAGAAGGATAGAACTTAGAATGAAGACTAAGATGAGATTTAAACCCTGAAAATGAAAATCCCACGTCCATGGTCCTTTTAGCTGACCTACGCAACCTGGGGGCTGCCCTAGGGAGTACAGCCAATAACTGTTTGTAGCTCTCGCTCGACCACAGAGTAACTTGTTATGCTCTCAACACATTTCTTGTAGGCAACAAATATAATGATCACCAAAATATTTTTTTCCTACCCTAAATGAACACCAAAAGTTGCAAAAAATATCAGGGCAAAATACTGCGGTAGCTTAGGTGAAGGGTAAAGGGTGAGCGAAGCGAATCCCCCTTTATCCTTCGTGCTAGGTTGAACATGTAAGAACAACAAAAAATACTTAAAACATAAACTTAAGTACACAAAACATAAAAAGAAGTTTGGTGATCCAAACACAATTTGGTGGACATTTATCCATTCTGGCAGTCATTTCGAATTTATTGGTAGTAAATAGGTGCGTTTTGGTAATCGTTTAAACATAAGCCTTTTGTTGTTTAAATACGCGGTGTAATTTCATATTATCGTTTGTCTGTTTTCCAACCTCTATCTCTTACTCATACAACAACAGCATGTTATTGGAAAGACTTGATAAAATCCCCATTTTTTGTCGTGCCCTAATTAAGTACAATCAGCTAATCGACATACCCATCAACTTATACCTGTTTACATCTCATGCGCATCTTAGCCAGACCGACGAACCATGAAACGTATAGATATCTCATTTTCTCTTATCGTGTTGTGATATTGTTGTTTCATTGTTAAGGTCCGGTTCATCGCGTAAACTTGACCTTTGTAAGAAGATTATTTTGCCATTTTTCCTTCGATTTGTTGTCCGTTCAGTGGTGGAAGCCTCGAATGTGGGATCGGACGTGTTAAGTGAAGTGATATGTTAAATGTGATACGAAATACTATTGTTTTTGTTACATAGACTTTAGTTTAGTAAAATGGTAAGAAAAGCGATGAACTTATTTGAAAATCTACTTCTATGAAGTCAGTGTCCATTCAGATACGGCCAATTTACATACAAGTTATCAAATGAGGAAATCTAGATGGTGGACGGTGTTTAACTATGTGGTGCATTAATAAGTGATAAATTCATTATACAATTCTGAGAATTATCAGTAGGTAGATCTTTGCTTGTGGTATGAATAAGTCAAGAAGCTAAGTAATTGTAAACCGGTTGGCAAGGTGCCGATCTCGGTTTGTACGTTGGTTTGACAACTTTTGTTGCACTTAGAGGTGGTATTTTTATATACTCTTTATTTTTAAAGGCTTAGGCGCCGTGCCTACTTGTGTGATGTGACGTTATATCGATCTGAGAAAGGCCAACTTTTGCACGCCACGTCGTTTTGGATACCCAATCGTTCAAGTCCCGTTGGGATGCTGTGCAAACGTGGCCTTTGTCAGATCGATGTCACGTCACTTAAGGTGATATATCGACAAAATATTCTCTGCTGTTCAAAAGAAGTCTCAAGTTAAATAAATTAGTATAACAATTTTGGGACCTTTTTCTAGATTTCGTGTTATCAGAAACGCGATTGGAGGAATTTCGCTTGATAGAAATAATTATTGAAATGACGTCTAAATATACACAATTTTTTTTTGATTTTCTGACAAATTAGAATAGCAAACAGACTTCATAAAATATTTATTTAGATGGATTTTGATACTAAATTACCTGTTATGGAAATTTTCATAGCTATTTTAGTTAATTTTGTATTAAGTAATTTTAAATCGACTTTTTGTTATTTTTCCCCGATTTCGTCACTCTCACACTGCGGGTTTTTCCGCCTGGAGTAACGGGACCTTTGCACGGAGGGTATGTGTATCTAGGTCCACGGCCCTTTGATGTTGGCAAAAAAGCCGCCCATACCATACTGCAATTTTATCTAGCTCCACGGATTTTTGTAAAGATGAGACAATAGTCAGATGGTTTGGGATAAAAATCTATTATAAATCCTTTTACATCAATTATCCATTAGATAAAAACCCTCTTAAAATATTTTTAATAAAAATCCTGTATAACCCCCATGGATATGTGTTTCTAAGTCCACGGTCCTTTCATCTTGTACAAAATGCCACCCATAGTGGAATTGTATTTGAGTCCTCGGAATTTTAGGGTTGTTATTGTTTAAAAAAAAAGTACCGTTAGCTAAAACAATGAAATAGTAAATCCATATCCGCTGAAAACCAACTACAAACAACCATCTTGTATAATACTTTTATTGACTTGGTATCAATCCTTTTCTTAGGTACATACGAGTATTATCTACATTACATTAGAAGCTTCTTAGCTTGGCATATTTTTAAAGTTAAAGGTTTTTACTCTCCGAAAAGGAATACCGTAAGTAAGGAAGGGACAGAATTGTGCGCTATTAATAGCTCTGTCCCTCGCTTTTCTACGATATATCGTTCCTTTTCAGAGAGTAAAAAGACCCTAAAGTTTTGAAAGTTGGCCAAGTTAAGATGCTTCTTCCAATACCTATGCATAAAAATATTTGATATCACAATAATTACTATTATCTAGGTACATATTCACTATATTAGAAGCATTTTAACTTGGTCAATTTTCAATACTTTAGGGGCTGTTTGCTCTCCGAAAAGTCTTTCTGGCACAAATGAAATATAGAAAGTGTGGAAGTATGCGGGCGCGGGCAGCATATGAATTCCTTACAACCATAAAGACAAGTTTTTCTAGAAAAATAAAAAATATCAGGGTTATTATCCAATGGACGGTTATTGATTGATGCAAAAGGATTAATATACAATAGATTTTTATCCAAACCATCTCGATATTAAAACATCTATAAGTCATTAAAAATCCATGGAACTACATACAATTGCAGTATGGGCGGGTTTTTTCCAACATCAAAAGGCCGTGGACCTCGATACACAAACCCGATAAGAGGGGATAAAAGGTATAAAAAGGGCGATAAAAAGCGGGATAGCACTATTCTCGGATTATCTTAGACAACTCCACATAAATTTGTGATTGGAAAATTTGGTGTCATTGACAAGGCCCACCTCAAGGGCGTACCCAGGATTTCAGCTAGGGGGGGGGCAGCTCATACCTGTTTCGAGAAGATGGTCGGTCAGGTATTGTATTGAAAGAAAAAAATCATGAATTTATTTTATCTTCTAGGGAGGGGGCAGCAGCCCACCCCCTGCCCCTAACTGGGTACGCCCATGGCACACCAGCTAATGCGAGTCAACGCTATTCTCTGAATAACTTTTCAGTTTGTTAGAATTCCCCGAAATTCGACAAAATTAAGTAATATTCTGGAAATGGAGTAAGCCTGTCCCAGTTAATTCCATGTCTTGATGTGCCACGTAAGAGAGAGATATATTAAGAGAAAGCTTTGATGTGCCACGTAAGAGAGAGATATATTAAGAGAAAGCTTTGATGTGCCACGTAAGAGAGAGATATATTAAGAGAAAGCTTTGATGTGCCACGTAAGAGAGAGATATATTAAGAGAAAGCTTTGATGTGCCACGTAAGAGAGAGATATATTAAGAGACAGCTCCAGCTTGACCCTAAGAGCACGTGCACACGGGTCAAAAATCGCTGATAGTGTCAAAAGCCGATGCCGACGGCCTTGCGTCTTCTTACGAATCGCGACAGCCGCGCGTCGTCCGCGCGGTTTTAACCGCCGCGTGCAAGCGCTCTTATTTGTACTAATTCAATGATTTCAATCACCGATAATATAGTGATTACTTCACATGAACGATGCATCACTTCGTGAAGTCAATTAAATACGTAAACTAGCGGCCTCGACAGACGTTAGTACTATTAGTATTCTGTGGTCCTGCCGGGTGTTGTGAATCTAAACCATCCAGGGCGCCAACCAAACGCATACAAAAAAAAACATTCAAATCGGTCCAGCCGTTTAGGAGGAGTTCAGTGACATACACACGTACAGTAGAATTATATATATAAAGATAACCAACCGATGACAAAGTCTCAATGAGTCGTTTTGTTTCCAAACCAACACTACGCTTTGGCAATAAAGTAAACCAGTAAAAATTTGGGGGATGCTTTAGCGGATTTTTAATCTAGACGACTCATTCAAAGATAGCGTCACGCTTTATACCATACGGGGTGGCAGAGGTACAGTTGTGCCCGCGTTTAGCCTATTATTCAATGAGAAGGGACTAGCCCTATACAAAGTTCTACTACTGGGCATACCTACACCAATGAGAATCTAAGTCAAAGTGTAAATTTCTTTATCACTGTAGATTTTTACAAATACTTTGCAAACGAATTGTTTTGCCTCTTCTCTGCATTGGACTACTGTGGGAGAAGCAGGGCAAAGAAACTCCCACGGATTGATAATAAGATCTATTTTAAAAATTGTTTCAAATTCCTTTAAAAATGGGTTTAAATTCCAAATGTCTTTATTACTGTAGATATTTACATATACTTAGCAATCGTCATTTTTTGCCACTTCTCTTCATTGGACCACTTTGGGAGCGGAAGGGCGTAGAAACTCCCACATGATTTTTAGATCTCTTAAAAATTGCTTGTGCCTAATACAAATATTATAATATCAATTATCATAATATATAAGCAGGAATAAATAATTAAAAAATTATTAACAGCAAGATCTGTGCTCAGCCAGTGTCCCCATACAGTCCCGTCATTTAAGTAATCTTGAACATTGTAATATCCCTTTTTCGACAAAGTCGCTTTAACATGGTTTTTAAATTGCTCAAAAAGCAATGTCAAGATCTCCAGAGGTATCTTGTTGTAGTAGAGAATGCATAGACCCTTGAAAGAATTGCTAACCTTCGCGAGTCTAAGCCGGGGCGCAAGTAGTCTGTGATTATTTCTTAGGTTAACATTACAGCTATCGCTAAGTTTGGAAAATGTTGTTGCGTACATACATTATATTTTCGAAATAAGTAATTACAAAATTATTAACAGCAAGGTCTGAGTTGAGACAGATTAACCCTATTGTGTTTTACTAATACAAATATTTCAATATTAATTAATACTGGATGTAACAGAAAGGTGTTCAGTCTTCACAAAATAAAAGGCCATGTGACAGCGGCGTCCGTGTCACTGACGTAATAAGGATGAATTTAGTTTGGGTCATCGGGCCTTTTGTTTTGTGAAGACTGTAGGTAGTCATATTTTATATGGTAGTTAGAGACATAATTCCAACTTTACTATGAAACGAATTTGATCAGAGCAACTTAATTTTTCACTTCTCCATAGATTTTGAACCGGGCGATCCACTAGTATTCACGTTAATATGCTATTTTGAAAATAGTTCGTCCATTCAGCGAAATATTAATTTTTGTACTGGTTAGGGAGTAAAAAATCGCTTGTTACTATCCTACAAAAAAAAAAACAATGCACGCCCCGAATGGAGGGAAAAACACATATCCCGATAGATAAAATAACTGCATTAATTTTGCTAATGTTTCCATATACATATTGCAATCTACGGTGATTTGTGTAATAACGTAATAAACAATCATGTTTTTCCCACTGTTTTGTATTTTTAACTTTGTGAAGCTAAAAAATCACTTACTGCTAATCGCAACAGGATCTCACTTTCTGCACTGTGCGTTATGCGGCATGACGAACCGTCTTGTGCTATATTTAAAACGTAATTAATAAATGCTAACAACAAACAAACGACTCGTAAGTGCACGTTCATCGTTCACGTTTGTTGTATCATCGTAAGTGCACGTTCATCGTTCACGTTTGTTGTATCATCGTAAGTGCACGTTCATCGTTCACGTTTGTTGTATCATCGTAAGTGCACGTTCATCGTTCACGTTTGTTGTATCATCGTAAGTGCACGTTCATCGTTCACGTTTGTTGTATCATCGTAAGTGCACGTTCATCGTTCACGTTTGTTGTATCAGTCTTAATCACACTTCTACCCAGACACCGTCCCCGATCCTTTCCTTGGGATAATTTTCATTAATATTTGAGGCATTAGAAGTTCAGTTCCCCTAACTCGTTTTTTATTCCACGTAGCAAAATTCCCAGTCGCATTTTTCCCATGCCTTTCCAACGTTGCTTTCTTTATTAGATTTAACTCCAATAGTTTTTTATCCTTTTTGAAGTCCAGTATCATTGACTAAAAGTGTTGTAATGTAAGATTAAACAGGTACTCGTAAGTGCAGATATTTATTTAATTGTAATGAGAAATTACATATTGGTTAATTCGTTGTGAATAAACATATTGTTTTGTACAAACTCGTCCCGTTTATTAAAGTTTTGATTCAAATGGTAAGGGAAGCTTAAAAACCGGTAAGCTATATAGCTTACCGTCACGTCTCCGTTATATAACGTAGACGTGAAATAGCACATGCTTAAAAACGTAAATGTTCCCAATATACTTTAGAGAAAAAGTTTCTACAATAAATTCTGGAAAAATTCAAACAAAACTATTCATAAAAAATGACTGGAATAAAATATTTTAAAGAAAGCAACGTTTGGAAAGAGTGGGGAAAATTGCGACTGCGATTTTTCTACGCGGTATAAACGAGTTAGGGGAACTGATCTAGACGACCCGAAGGGCCGAGTCGGCAGTGACCCTGCCTACGAAGCCAAGGGTCCCGGGTTCGAGTCCCGGTGGGGGCAAATATATGTTTGATGAGAACGGATGTTTTTACCCTAGGCATGGTTGTTTATCTATCTAAGTATAATATGTATCTATATAAGTATGTGTATCGTTGTCTAGTAGCCAAGATACAGGGAATCCTAGTTTGGGGCTAGATCAATGTGTGTAATTAGTGTCCAAGGTATTATTATTATTAATATTACTCTCTATTATATTCTGCATTTAATCTCTACATCCATCACCTTTAAACGTACGAACGTCAGTCTAAATGTATCACACCTTGACAGAGACCCCCCCCACCCCTCTTTCCCCCCTGGGGGTAATCCATCAACAGGGCTATGTACCGTTCCTGATGAGATAGGTAAAGTGCGTTCCACAATCATTCCCTTCGCCGTTTTCAGTTGGTTATACTCTCAGAGAGTTCCGTTCATCTGAGGCTATACTGAAACTGTCACCAAAATGGCATTGACCATATCCTGTTGCCAGATTCATATTACAATTATCCGCTTTCAACAAGTTATATAGCAGGTATGCGCCCAGAAGCTCGTCACCTACGAAATTTATAAATGTTAACTATGAGTATCGGCAAGCATGAGTTAGTTGTGATATTCCCCAAAAATTTTGGGTTAAGCTATTTTTTGGCTTGTCTTTAAACGATTATCATAAAATTCGAAAATTTACTACCAATAAATTCGAAATTACTTCCAAATTTAGTAAATAATCACCAAACTTCATTTTATGTTTTGTGTACTTAAGTTTATGTTTTAAGTATTTTTTGTTGTTCTTACATGTTCAACCTAACACGAAGGATATTGGCGGATTCGCTTCTCTCACCCACTTTACCCTTCAACCGCAGTATTTTGCACTGATATTTTTTGCAACTCTGGTGATGATTTGCCCATTTTGGGTAAGAAAAACATATTTTGGTGATTATTATATTTGTTGCCCTTTTTTTAAAACTAGCTACACTGATTTTATTGATACCAACGCCGAAGGGAATCGTTATGTGAAACACCGCGACGTTGGTGTGCAGGGTATGTACAATTTGTGTACAATATTGATGATACCTTTAGATTACATTTTGTAACTCCCGGCTCCGCCCTCAGATATTAGCTGAGAGGCAAGAATCGTCCTATTTGTGCCAAGTCTTTGAAATTTGGCATGGTCTTATGGTTTTAGGAAACCACCTCAAGCAACTTGTTAATCCAATATGGCCGCCATCTGTAAGTGTATCTATATCTATTATCTATCTATAATAGTAGTTTATGTGACTGCTGCATAATGCCTAATTATGTACAGTTACATACACTAGTTTATCTACACACATATCATAAGCTCTCTTTGATGTGTTCAGGAACCGCATGTTTGACCGGCATTGTGGTTCTGCAATTGTTTAGCTTGTTCTGTAGTACCAACTTCACGCAGGCGGGCGTCGGCGTTCGAAATTTGAATGTCAGTACCAACTTCACAGACAAACTAGGGACGGCACGCGGGTTGGCGTCGGCGTTCGAAATTTGAATGTCATTATATGTAGAAAAACTAGACATAATGACCATTATGTGTAGTTTTCCAGGAACGAAACGAGTTTTTACCAAGTAGTTTAACATAATGTTGATCGTAACGTGCGGTTTTTGAACGCAGTAAAGAGGGTTTATGATACGTGTGTAGATAAATATAAAAAAAAAAGTGGGTTAGATATGTCACCGTATTATAGTCAAAACCTTCAGTTGATAAACTAACGCGTTAGTTGATCAGCTAACGACAGATAGTAAACCAGAACGACAGGGATAAGAATTTACGTTTCTTTTGTTCTTATATGTCAACCTAACACGAAGACTATTCGGGGCCTTCGCTGTGCTAGCCCCCTCTGTCTTCACCCAAGCTACCGCAGTGTTTGCCCTGGTATTTCGTTTGGAATTCAAGTTTAAACCAGTTTACTATTTAACGGTTTTAACCATTAGCTTATCAACTAACGCGTCATATAGTACGCAGTTCGCTACAGTTTACTATCTGTCGATAGTTGAACAACTAACGAGGAAAAAAACGTTAGTTAATAAACCAACGGTTTTGACAATCTTACGGTGACAGATACACCACGCAGAACTCAATAACGGATGGACTGATTTTCAAGATCGATCTTATTCGTTGAATTCGTCTCCGCCCTGAATAAGCTAATAAAACGTCGAAAAAGTTTACGGAAAAAAGATATCTACAACAAAAAATTTTTTTTTCATAAATTAGTCTCGAATCTCTGCCATCTTCCGCAATTGGCAGCTCACCCATCATTGTCTGTTAGGCGGTAAGAAATTCGCGGCGGTAGCTAGTTTTTAATAGATGGGCTTCTATTACACAAAATCTTCAGTAATAGCGATTTTTAAAGGTTACTAGCTGATGCACGCTACTTCATCTAGTGTTCCTAGGAATTACCATTCACCGAGATAACGTTACCCTCCTTCTGGTGCAGTCGGATTTTTATCTAGCTTATAAACTATGTCTGTGTTAAATTTTATTCAAATCTGTTCAGCCGTTTTAGCGTGATTGAGGCACAAACACACAAACATCTAAACATCGCTACTTTCACATTATAATATAAGTTGGATGGATAGTATGTGGGGAAACCATTTGTGAGGATGTTTATCATTCAAAGCTTTGATATATCGGAAATTGAAATGTGTGGAGTAGAAAGAAAGATCTCTGGTTTAGTTTAGTTCTTTGGAGCCGGATTCGGCCAACTTTCAACTGAGATGCCAGATATCGTACATGATGCTGTGTGTGATAAAATCATTAATCAACCACGATATTCGCTTAGTTCGCTAGCTTTTGGAGCCGGATTCGGCCAATTTCTAACCGAGATGACAGAACAAACATGGTGCCCCGTGTCAGAAAAATCATTAACCAAACACGGTATGTCAAAGAATAGCTGTTCATCGACATGTCAGATATCAAAATCTGACGAGTATCAAGAAAAAATTAGGTCGCTAGCTTTTGAAGCCGGATTTGGCAAGCTTTCAACCAAAATGACAGATAATGACACATCAGACATGATGACGAAGCATGATCATGAAGATCATTAATCAACCACGATATGTGAAAGAATAGCCGTCCTTCGACATGTCAGAAGTTAAAATCTGTCGAGTATTAAGACAAATTGAGGTCGCTAGCTTTTGGGGCCGGATTCGGCCAACTTTCATCCGAGTGCCAGATAATGACATTTGACATTAAAAATTTTGCTAAGTGGCTAATATAAAAATATTTTAACTTTGAAATTTAATTTGAAACTCAAATAAGACCTTAGAAATGAATTCATCGCATCATATAGCCCATACAAATCAGTCAAGTGCTTCGCAGACGAAGCACGTGGATTCTTACCCAGAAAGTAAAGATTGTAAGACCATTTCTGATATCGCCGGAGGATACACTTTTCTTGTATGGGGACCCCCTTTAATACATACAATATCTTTTCTGCAGCGACATTCTGTAAAAAAAGCCTAACATGACTTCGATCAAAGTCGCATGTAATTTAAGAAATTCTCAGTTTAAAGTTTGTAATGAAAATCCCATTTTTTACATTGTTAATGCATTTCTTGGATATCCCTTTCTTTAACGTTTTTTTTTATTTCTACGCTTTCGTGAATAGTTACGAAGATACACGTATTATTTTGTCGCTAGCTAAGTAGAATACGATAAATTGATGACTTCATCTTACCTTTAAATTCAGCAAAAACATTGACCTCGCCTTTGATCAGAAAAAAATATACTAGACACGGAATAAGACAATACCTTTAAAACTTGCTTATGTTAAGCCGATTCAGGATTAGTACAACACTTGTATCATAAAAGGGCATACAATTTTGACCTTTGCCACACTTACTCACCAGATCCGGGCACCGCCTTGTCAGCTTGGTTTTTAATTGTTTATTAAATGTATGTAAAAGGAGAAGGATATACATTAATGAAGTTAACTAGAGAGACTGATTCCAGAGGCATCAGTACTAATAACATAACCTAACATAGCGTCCTGCGTTTTCCCATACGGGGTGGCAGAGACATTTGAAACCACTTTAGCGAGTAATTGATTACTCCATTTTGCGTGACAGGGGGCTAGCCCATTGCCGCAGCTTTGGAGTAATGAAGAAAAGATAAATTACAAGGTTGGCACCGGGAATCGAACCTGAACATCCTGCGTGAGAATCAAGCGTGAAACCCACTAGACCACGGACTCTCGTACTAATTATTAATTAATATGATAACTCATTGGCAACTAGTTATCAGTAATCGGATTTAAAACTATCAGTTTATTTTGTTAGTTCCACTATTTCATAAGTGGCTCACTTAGGTGTGGTTAGGTTAGGGTAGGTTGGTTCAGTTTAGATTGACTTAGGTAAGGTCACGTTACTTTGATTTACTTTACGTTGAGTTAGGTTGAATTAAGATTGATAAGTTTGGTATGGATCACAAATATGTATTCAAAGTTTACGTTCACTCTTAGACTTATTTTCTTCCTCAAACTGGCTGCCGATGTTTGATTTTTACGGGTTTAGATTTGGGTCATTTGATTGTGGAGTGGACGCCTCTGGAATCGGTGGCATTAGTTAACTTAGATCAATTCATCCATCTCGTTTGATCTCAAATCTTCCAAATTTAGTAATGAAAAAGCAAATGAGTTATTCTTATATTCTTGTTACAGAATCTTGTTACTAATTACTAGGTGGAGCCCCGGTTTGATGAGTAAATGTGGCTTAGCTCCAATTATATGCCCTATTATGATAAAAGTGATTTTCCATTCCTGAATCGTTGCAACATAAGCAAGGTTTAAAGGAATTTTCTCATTCCGTGTCTAGTAATTATTTTTCACGAAAGCAGCTGCAGAAATTTGACGACCCGAATGGCCGTGTCGGCAGTGTCCCTGCCTACGAAGCCAAGCGTCCCGGGGTCGAGTCCCGGTGGGGGCAAATATTTGTTTGATGAGAACGGATGTTTGTACCCTAGTCATGGTTGTTTATCTATCTAAGTATAATATTTATCTATAAAAGTGTGTATCGTTGTCTAGTACCCAAGATACAGGGAATCCTAGTTTGGGGCTAGATCAATGAGTGCAAATAGTGTCCAATTTATAAAAAAAAAAGTAAAAGAAAGGGATATCCAAGAAATGGCTTGCACTAAAATTTTAAAACATGGGGATTTTCATTAAAAGCTTTTATCTGACGATTTCTCGAATTACATGCGACTTTCGCTGCGGTCAAGTTAGGCTTGATCGATGAATCTGAGGCGGGGCTACCTTCGGTGTCACTGTGACGTATGACTTTTGGGCCACCCTATTATTTAGCAACATAAGTTTGGACTTCCAAATATGTAAAATGTTCACCAAATTTAGTGCCCCCGTACGAAAAATGTTCACCTAATTTAGTGCCCCCGTAAGTAAAATGTTCACCAAATTTAATGGCCCCATACGTAAAATGTTCACCAAATTTAGTGCCCCCGTACGTAAAATGTTCACCAAATTTAGTGCCCCCGTAAGTAAAATAGTCACCTAATTTAGTGCCCCCGTACGTAAAATGTTCACCTAATTTAGTGCCCCCGTACGTAAAATGTTCACCTAATTTAGTGCCCCCGTACGTAAAATGTTCACCAAATTTAGTGGCCCCATACGTAAAATGTTCACCAAATTTAGTGCCCCCGTGCGTAAAATGTTCACCAAATTTAGTGCCCCCGTAAGTAAAATAGTCACCTAATTTAGTGCCCCCGTACGTAAAATGTTCACCTAATTTAGTGCCCCCGTACGTAATATTTTCACCAAATTTAGTGCCCCCGTACTTAAAATGTTCACCAAATTTAGTGGCCCCTTACGTAAAATGTTCACCAAATTTAGTGGCCCCGTACGTAAAATGTTCACCAAATTTAGTGGCCCTATGTAGTTTCACTTTCTGTCCGGATACTAAAGTCAGGTTTGTTTTGTCAGTACTCTATAATACAGCCCATCTAGTTAAGTACAAAATTGGGCGTAAGATGTTGATGAACCTTTAGTTAATTTCGGACAAAAATGTATATTTTGGATCTAACTTTTTACTTAATTTAGTAAACAGTTGCACATTAGCCAAATAACAATTTAGTCGGTCAAGTGCGAGTCGGACTCATACACGAAAGTTGCGTGCGTAAATGAAAAAAGGTGAGGTGCGGGCCGGTCTCGCACACGAATGGTTCCGTATCATCGTACAAGAAAACTAATAGACTAAAAACCGGTCAAGTGCGAATCGGACTTGCGCACGAAGGGTTTCGTACCACCGTAAAATGGTAGGGATGGTGTGGAGTGAATAGTTTGGATTTTACATATCAAAATGTTGTTTACAAAGTTATTGGTGCGGCTACGTGCACGTAACCAGGTGGATTTATAAGTTTGTATGTGGCTTACAGATAAATAAAAAACGTTAGACTATAAACTAATGGATTTAACAATATGATGGTGAGATATACAATAACTATCACGAAAGAGAGATGTGTTCTTTTACCCGGTTTTTGAATCTTCTCTCCCAGCTCCGCGTAGCAGCCCTCGTGCTCATCAGCTACACCCTCGCCCTCGCCCAGCAGCAGCAGACCACGCCTCAGTCACCATGTCCCAACGTGTTCATGTACGAGCCGCCTGGCACGGAGCCGGGGCGGTGGTACGGAGTTGTTAACCTGTCGACAGATAGTACCCTACATTCGCTGTGGCTGAACATTGTGCTGGATTCTAAGGCTGATATTTTGGGGGTAAGTGTATCGATGCTTTAGATTTAGATTTCTTTATTAATCCATATCACACACATTACAAAATAATACAAGTCAATTTATCTAATAAATAACAAATAAAATTAAAAATTCAATTAGGTATCATTATTAAAACATTAATTACTTAGATTACAATTTACAATGACGAACTATAATTCAATTTCTCATTTGTATTCAGAATTATGTTGAAATACTTATTAACTATTTGGATAAACCAAAGGCTCATACCAAAAATGTCAGTTTCTGGGTACTGAGTGATACACGCATTCAGCAGTGTCAGTGCCTGGAAGGTGGGCGCATGTAGAGCGTGCTCTGTACGGGCCACACCCGTCGCGAACTGCGGCCGAGAGCGCAGCATTGTGTAACGGCTTGGGGCTGATGAGGTACAGCTTCGCAGGGCTGTGGGATTATCCACTCTATTGTTTATAAGGGAAAGTAGTGCACTAATAACGCTGACTTCCTTCTCAACTCTAGTGTGTCAATTCCCACCATTCCTGCCACGAATAAAGACGGAAATAAGTGTGGATAGTACCCATACATCATGTTATATGGGGATCGTGCAAATTTACGCTTGACTTCTTCCAACATGAGCTTATATTTGACTTCGTGTAGCTCCCAGATGAATCTCTCGCTTGAATCCTTACACTCGGGATTCTACGTTCCCTCTCGTCTCTCGTGGACGAAGGTACGGCCGTTGGTACGGAGTGGTCAACCTGTCTGAGATATAGTATTAACTGTGGTTGAACACAGTGCTGGATTCTAAGGCCTACTACTACAACACTATTCTTAAAATAACTTTGACAACACTATTCTTTATGTGGAGTAGTCAAAAGTAATTCAGAGAATAGTGTTGACGCGTTTGTTGTTGTGGGCTGATATTTTGGGCGTAAGATTTATTTATATTATTATTTTCCATCGCTACCTGCTTGAATACCTCTCTTACCACTCGCCGTTCCGAGTTTCTATACAATATGTCGTTTTTGGAGCTGAAGAGAGCTCTTTTTTTTAAGTATAAAGTAAAGTCTCAGACATGGCGGCAGAGGCACACTCGTTCTTAACACATTCGCTGCCATATGCAATTGTATTAAAGTTCACATCCTATGAATGGCAAAAGTTCCTTTTTTAGGTTCTAACTACCTATCGAGATTCGAGACTAAATAGCTATAAATTTGAAAATTTAAAACACTCCCGACATTTTACTGATATCTTACGGCTAAAATTTGGTTCACTTCGGTTTGGTTGCGTAGTTAGACTGATAACTTTTGAACCGCTGAACCGATTTCAATAAAATATATCTACGAACCATCTCGCAGTGAAGGCTACTATCAATTAGGAACCAGCTTTCAGAACCACACAGTGCCACGGACAGAAACCCCACTTTTTCTTCGGGGTTTAAATATAGAGTTTTGAATAACAGCTGTGCCTCTGCCACCCCGTATGGGAAAGGGCGTGACGCTATGTCTTGTTTGTTTTTATATCCGACGATAAAATAGGGATGTTTTAAGTGTGTGTCTATCCGTGGCCCCCTAGCGGCTCAACGGACGGATTTTGATGCGTTTTTTTATAATTGGTAGTAAACTTCAGTGCGATGGTTCTTAGATATATTTTAGTTAAATCAGTAACCAGTTAACCAAATTTTAGACCTAAGGGTTCGTGAATGTGTCGAGGGTGGTTTAAATTTTTAATTCATAGTTATTTGTTTTTGTCCACAGGTTACGGAGGCAAACGGCTTCCAAGTGAGAATGGAACTTATTCTTTTTACACCAATTTCGATAATATATGTACCGTGTATTGATAGATATGTCGCAGTTAGTTAGTTAAATCAGACACTTAACTAACTCTCTAGACCGTTAATGAAATACCCCCGTTTAATCAAGGCACTAAAATTCCGTCAGACAAGTGAGTGAAAGAAACGTTAAGCGAGTTGTCTAAACGTTCCTAGGCAACAAGACACATATAACATAAATATTTTTTTATTTGTACTTAAGTTTATGTTTTAAGTATTTTTGTTGTACTTACATATTCAACCTAACACGAAGAATACCCTTTATCCTTCGAGTTAGGTTGATAAAGGGGGCTTCGCTTCGCTCATCCCCTTTACCCTTCACCTAAGTTACCTCAATGTTTTGCCCATATAATCTGTGCAAATCAGCTGTTGTCGTGACGCCATCTTGTTTTCCAACACGCTGGCTTTCGGTAAGAGAGATTTTTAAACGTTTTCGACGATGCTTTATTTAAATCAAAATGTCTTGGTTAAACGTCGGCATTTAATTAACGGTCTAGAGAGTTAGTTAAGTGTCTGATTTAACCAACCAACTGCGACAGATATATCATTAGGTCCAACTTACGAATTTATAAGGAAAATGCGAATATATATTTATCCTTATTTGTTATTGATTAATTGAAGAATGTTGCAGAACGAGTTTGCGTCTTTATTTTTACGCAAAAGAAGAGGTAAGTCAGGTAAGTTTCTGAACTTAAGGTAATAATCGTATGAGGGGCTGTGCTACTTTGGTAATGGTATCTACTAACTATCTATGTCTCTACACTAACCATAGTTTTCCAAGGGAGGGCACGTGAACTCCATTGAGAGGCTATTCTAAGGGTACCGAAACGAGAGGGAAATCTAGCACATTTGCTCAAGTGTCATATCATTCTCAGTCCACATCGATTTACTACATTTTTTGATGAGCATGATGTTCTCGGTCTGGGTTTGGTCACGGCGACTGTTATGGCTCGTGAAGGCATCGTTCGTGTGTCCTCGTATGGCTCACGTAGCCTATTTTTCACCGACTTCAAAAATGGAGGGGGTTTCCCAATTCCGTTGTATTTTTTTATGTTCTTACCTAAAAACTGGTACTGTTTATGAACCGATTTCAAAAATCCCTTTTTTATTTGAAAGGGTGACCTTCCAGTTTGTCAAAATTTTTTGACAACTAGAAATCGGTCCTATATTTTGTTTTCTAAATCAAAAAGACTGGTATTATGATTTCTTATCAGTGGTGTTCAAGGTCATTGTTGTCATAAGATGAATTCTGTCTATAAATACTGTATATTTGTTTATGTCGTGTTATATGTGAGGTCTGGACTATCAGACAGACAGATTTCGTAGCCTTTTTTTGTTTTTGTTTTGTGTCTTGTATTTTGACGACATTCGCATCCCGACCGAGGGGAAGAAATAGGGCTTCGATTTTTTTAAAGTTTTAAACTTGGTGAATTATTAGTGGTGTTTACGTTCTTTATCATGAAATGAGATGCAATCTGGCATTTTTTCACTTACATGAGTATTAAGTAGACAGGTTTCGTGGTATCGTTTTCGTGTGTATGTAACGACATTCCCATCCCGAATGAGAGGAAGAAAAAGGATTTGAAGTCGTTTTTTCTTAAGTTTTTAACTTGGTTAATTATTAAAATAAATATATTGGTAATAGTGCGGTTGCACTTGCTATGGCTACACGTCAGCACGCCATTTTGCTAGTGGTACCTGTTCTACCTAGTTCATTACTTGGCATCAAGAGTAGCTCGAAATCGATCTTTGTGAGTCGCCATTTGGGCCTGGTTTCCGTGAGTTCCTCCCATGCGGAATGGCCGATGCCACAACTCTCCAAATGTCCCTTCTGCACGACTTTGAACCTCAAGAACTGACCGCCTTGTTTGCGTTTTCCGTCCTGTAGTTCGCGGTATAAGAGACGTTCTGCATGATGACACCGACGCAACGCCTCATCAGCTGCGATTCCACCAACATTAGGACGTCGTAATATCGCTGAATTCCTGATTTGGTCAGGCCGCTTGACGTTCAAAATGTTTCGAGACACCTTTGATGGAATCTGACTAATGCGTGGATAAGTTATGGACACCAGGTCTTGGCAACGTAGAGAAGGTTGGAATGAACTATGGCCTTAAAGACGGAGATTTTGGTGAATAGCTTGATGACATACGATCGTAAAACTTTGCGCTCCAATCTCCCAAAAGCTGCAGCAGCGGCGCTAATTCATCCGTTCAATTCTGGATAAAATCGTATTTCTCTGATGGAGTACTCCCAGCATATTTGAACTTATCAACCTGCTTCAGTCAGTCAGCGTCGAGTTCTGATTGGGCATAGGCTCTTCTCTATATTAGAGCCAATACTCGCAGTCCTGTGCTAACCACATCTAGGGAGATATGTGCCTATTTGTAATGTTTATGTATTGTATATTGCATCCAAATGCTTTCTCATCCATCCCATAATTCTAAAAAAACATGTACAAAGGCGAGCTTATCTCTACTTCTCAGAACTGGATCGGTGACGTCACGACGACTGACAATATCGACTTCAAGATTGAAAATACTCAGATGAAGATACAGCCGGGACCCGCTACTGCAGTGAGGTATGTACAGAGTTTTTAAAATTTCCTTAGTATGACTGCACTTAGTATCGTCTATACGGGTTAATGTTGCGATAGCGGTCATTGACCCGACTGCTTCTGCGAACCGAATCATACATTAACGATCGGCGACCGCTACCTAAATGATACGCTACGATACGCTGAACGACAGTAATTTCAAACGTTGCACGCAGTAAGTACGTCAGTATCGCCAACCCAATCATATACGCTCATTGTTACGTGGTACACAGGAGTCGATGATGATTGCAACGCTAACCCGAAAATACCTATACTACAGGATCTTTCAATTATACTTAAACCTTGTATTTTACGTCTCTTATAAAATATGTTCAGTTTATAAATACCCTGTTACATCTTTACTTACCACTTTCGCGCTCAGTAAACGAAAGACGTTTTTACTTTTTGGACTATACTTAAACAACATCAACAAATTTAATGGCGAGCCAGGAAGGACAGAGCGTTTTCTTTTTGATACAAAATGGTCTCCAATGAAGTGTCAGGCTAGTGAGCCGACCTGTGGAAATACCCACAATGACACAAAAGATAGGGCTATAGTGTGCTGTAGAAGTTTTGTCCAAAACAGACGATCCAGAAAAAAACGCGTCAATCTAAGTTATTCATAGAATGCTTAGAATTCGCGTTATATAAGTTTGCGTCAATCTAAGTTCTTCATTCAGGTCTCCTAAAGCATTCGCTGTCCGCGAGAGAGTTACATAGGTAGGTTTGCCCCTGCTCAGCAATCTTCTTTCTACTTGCAAACTTGGTTTGCTGAAAGAGATCTCCTGTTATGATGGCTTCAATAGAAGAGAAGATAATTTAGTCGATATTTAGAGATGCAGTTGAAAATATAAAACTGAAAACATTATGACAGTTTTATCCTAATACACTAATAACAATCAATCAACTATTCATTATATAATATATATATATATAAACCTATTATATTGACTATCTAAACAAATAATAACGAGGTATAATAACAAAAACATACAAATTCATTCACTACTCACCACACTCAAACATAAAAACATTACACTTGTCATCTTCTCTATTACACACAAAAACACATACATAACATACACAACTTAGTTTATTTTTTTATATTTCTCTACTGATTTTTTATAAACTGCACTCTCTTTTAAATCAATGACTCAAGTTTCTGCTTGAGTATAGACAATGTAGACCTATTTTCGAAAACTCTGTATAATGTGTCATTTACTGGTGGGAAGTACAACTACTCATCCTATACCACACACAGGGTCCGCCCTTTATTAGGGAGTAGTGATCATCCCTTGTTCTTTTACAAATGTAGAAAATAATAAATTTTAATGTACACTTTTTTCTGAATAAATGATTATTATTATTATATTATTAATAAAAAACATATTTTTGCAGGTTCTTCGCCCAGTACAACCTGTTGAACAAGGTGCCTCGACTTCAGGCCATCAGGCTGAATGGCCGGGAGATCTGCAACGCCAACAACCCACTTCCTGCTGAGGACCGACCTGATACTGATAGTAGGCCGGCGCGTCCTCCGAAGACCACTTCTAGGTAAGAAGAGAATATATAAATTGTTTCCACCGAGGGGCACATGTCCCAAGTCCACCCTATATATTTGACGATCTCTGTGGCGCAGTGGTGGTGGCACTGCCTACCCTGCGAGAGGCCCCGGATTCAATCCCCGGATGGGGGTAAAAGAGAAAAAATTCCAGGTCTTGGATGTGTATTGTGTTTGATGTCACTATTTCCGGTTTCCACGACACATGGCTATCCTAGTGTGTGGTCAGAAGTAATGTATGTGCATATATAAAAAAAAATATCCTGAGTTAAGTCACTATGAGGCAAACTCGGGTAAGCAAACCAACGGGTGAAATTTATGCATGGCTCTTTGTACCCGCATTATTTGACGACCCGAATGGCCGAGTCGGCAGTGACGCTGCCTACGAAACCAAGGTGGGGGCAAATGTTTGTTTGACGAGAACGGATGCTTGTACCCTAGTCATGGTTGTTTATCTATCTAAGTATAATATTTCTCTATATAAGTATGTGTATCGTTGTCTAGTACCCAAGATACAGGGAATCCTAGTTTGGGGCTAGATCAATGTGTGTAAAAGGTGTCCAAGGTATTATTACTATTAGGTATTATTTGTGCGTCTCCCACAGTCGACTAAGATGACACCCCACTATGCTGGCTCAGTGCGGGTTTGGTGGAGGAATTTCTGGGTAGTGGCTAACCTGACTGCCAGATCTTTTCAAGCTTCCCCAGAGGGCAGACAGCTTTATGAAAGGAAGCCACTTTGATAACGAATAACGAGATAAAATTATGTATTATCTTAGGCATATTACTCAAATGGTGATGCATAACACCGTGAGTTAACCTTAAAATATTCATGGCTTGCTCCATGGCATGGCATACCCCCTGCCACGCAGAATGGACTATTTTATATGAAGACCTCTATGGCGCTGCGGTAGTGGCTCTGCCTACCATGCGAGAGGTCCGGGGTCGAATCCTGGCTAAGGAGGAAGAAAAATAAATCCATGTCTTATATGATTATATGTGTGGCATGTCGCTATTTCTGGTTCCCACGACGCACGGTACCCTAGTGTGGGGCCAGAAGCAATGTATGTGCCTGCATATAAATATAAACATGCAATAAACAAAAAAAAACTAGCAATAAGCTTTAATTAGTTGTATATAACTAATAAATAACGATCCCCAACAGAAGACCCCTAAAGTATGAAACTAATCTATTACCGAAGTACTTTTCAAGACAAATCCGACGAGCCGAAACTCGATGGGGTTGTGTCGTTTTATTACAGAGTTTCCATGGCCACCTTCCGCCTCCATCATCAGACCCTGAATGTCAGCTAGGACCAGCGTAATTGTCCAAGCCATCCCAAACACATCGATATATTACAGAGTTCCCATTGCCACCTGCCGGCTCCACCATCAGATCAGCTTCATGTCACACAAATATTACATTCATCCAATTTACATGTGCATGCATAATTTGAGCTTAATCGGAAACCGGGAAGATTTCATTACAGACGGACAAAGCCCGGGACATGTGAAACTAAATAAAAGCAATAAATAACCTTCAGCCATCCCTCAAAAGGCGAGAAATGATTTAGACTAAGATGTCCCCTTCCAGACCCACCAGACCCCCATCCAGACAGCCAGACTCCTCGTCAAGCGTCTCCGACTACAACACGCAGACGAGACCAGTCCAGGGGCGACCTTCAGACTCGAGGCCATCGTACACCTCGACTCCGAGCCCGCCGATTGACCAGGGGAATGCCAATCCTTACAGCATGTAAGTTAAGATCTATTAAGTTAAGTTAAGAAAAGAGCTATTCGAGCAATTTATAATTTAAAACGAACAGACTCCTTAAGAGAGCTTTTTAAAGAAATTGACATACTAACAGTAGCTAGTCAATTTATTTTCGAAAATATAATGTATGTACGCAAGAACCTTACAACATTTTCCAAACTTAGCGATAGCTGTAATGTTTACCTAAGAAATAATCACAGACTATGTGCGCCCCGTTTTAGACTCGCGAAGGTTAGCAATTCTTTCAAGGGTCAGTGCATTCTCTACTACAATAAGATACCTCTGGAGATTTTGAAATTGCCATTTGAGCAATTTAAAAAGCATGTTAAAGCGACTTTGTCGAAAAAGGGATATTACAATGTTCAAGATTACTTAAATGACAGGACTGTATGGGTTAATCTGGCTCAACACAGACCTTGCTGTTAATAATTTTGTAATTATTAATTCCAGCTTATTAAATAAAAATAAATCATAATTGTATTAGTTAAGCACAACCTATTTTTAAAAGAGATCTAAAAATCAATCTGTGGGAGTTTCTACGCCCTTCTTCTCCCACAGTGGTCCAATGTAGAGAAGAGGCAAAAAATGACGTTTGCTAAGTATATGTAAACATCTACAGTAATAAAGTACTTTTGAGTTTGAGTTTGAGTTTGAGTTTATTAGAGGGCTACAAGACATCTTTTGGCACTTGCGAATAATATCACAAGATTCATTTCCTGTAGCAGGCGCGTGCCAAAACATCCTTGTAGCACTGTAGCCGAATGCAAAGACTCTTTCTCAAATAATAGTGCCGCTTCAAGTACCATGTAAGCTCTGTCTGTTCTCGAGACATAGTGTCAGTCGAATAGCCATTCACAGAAAAGATCTTTAAATTTAAAAAAACCGGTCAAGTGCGAGTCTAAATCGCGCACGAAGGGTTCCGTACCACCGTTCAATGGAAGCGATGGTGTGGAGTGAATAGTTTGGATATTACACAGCAAAATATTGTTTACAAAGTTATTGGTGCGGTTACTTTCACACTCCATGTACGTAACCAGGTGCATCCATAAGTTTGTATGTGGTATTGAAAGAATTGTTGTATGGGAGCCCCCTTAAATATTTCTTTTATCCTGTTTTTTAGTATTTGTTGTTATAGCGGCAACAGAAATACATAATCTGTGAAAATTTCAACTCTCTAGCTAGCTAGGTTCTTGAGATACAGCCTGGTGACAGACGGACGGACGGACGGACGGACGGACAGCGACAGCGAAGTCTTAGTAATAGGGTCCCGTTTAGAACCCTTCGGGTACGGAACCCTAAAAAACACTAATGGTGTGTCAATTTCATATAATTTTGTAAAATTGTTTCTTATCTTCTAATCTTCTGAGCACATAATGTTCATAACAGTTCACACGCCTTGACTTTACACCTATTAGCGGTTAATTGGGATTTAAAAGAGACCGTTTCTGAAACTGGTTGAAAGAGTACAGAAACTAGATACTATACTCGTTACGCGTTAGCCTTGCAATAGCGGTCATCGACTCCTGTCTATCACGCGATACAATCGTTAAGGGTATCAAGGGTATCAGCATGAGTTTGAGTGTCCTCCCAAATTTAAGTTGTTAATTGTGAATCCGGGCCAATTTGATAATAAAATAATAAGCCGGGAAAACGGCGTGAGCTCACCGCTAAAGTTAACTTGACACGTAGCGCTGATGACGTCATAGTGTCCGTCACTGACCTATTGACGTGACGAGGGCGAGAGCGAGCGAGAGAGGGTGGGGAAATTCCTCGCGGCAGTCAAGTTAACTTTGGCGGGCTTTGTGTATATGTCACCGTAAGATTGTCAAAACCTTTAGTTTTAATCTAACGGTTTTTTTCTCGTTACTTTACAAACTATCGATAAATTGTAAACTGTACCGTAATGGTGACGCGTTCGTTTATAATAAAACCGTTAAATTGTGAACTGGTTTAAAATTTTATTGCAAAGGCAATACCAGGGCAAATACTGTGGTAGCTTAGGTGAAGACTAGAGGGAATCGTCTTCGTGTTAGGTTGACATGTAAGAACAAAAGAAACGTAAATTCTCAACCATGTCGGTCTGGTTTACAATTTGTCGATAGTTTACAAACTAACGCGTTAGTTTATAAATTAATGGTTTTGACAATGTATTATAATTGCATTGTACAACACAGTCACATACCTGTGAATCTTGGGTTCGTGACGTCATCACCCCGCACTAGGTTTCGGTTAAAAATGGGTTCCAACAACCGTGTAGCATTTTTACTTGGAACATACACACATTAGAACAATATCGCACCAAAAAATAAATTTATTTTCAACCTACTTCAAAAAGGAGGGGGTTCTGTTTGTTCTGGGTTCTGTTGTCAATTCGTCTGTTTTTTTTTGTGTTTGTTCCCCGATTACTCCATCAATTACGAACCGATTTTGATGATTCTTGTTTTTATTGGTAGGTATATATATATATATATAATATATATATATATATATAGTAGGTATATAATACTTCAGAGGTGGTCCCATAATTTTTTTATCAAAATTGATTGCGCGCTTTCTGAAAAAATCAACAAATACAAATAAAATATACACAGATGAAGTTTTGGTTTGTGAGTCCGTGCAGCAAAAGTTTTGATGAGGACTTTTCATGTACACAGACTTCATTCGAATCCCGACCAGGGAGGAAGAAATAGGGCTTGAACTTGAAGTTGGTTTTTTAAGTTTTTAACTTGGTTAAAATATATCATATTTTTGTCCCAATTAATTTGGTTTGGTCGGTCCTTTCGGAATCAGCTGTCAGTGAGTCTGGTTCTCCGAATGATAACCGAGTAATTAATCCTCACCGTGTGACTAATGAACGACCGTTTTAGTAGGTATGTTCACCCGCTTTACGATTAGCATCCAATGACACCTAATTTCAGAAGCTCATTGCAGATGGCGCTGGTGTGTTCAAAAGCTGTCTATCTGTCAAAGTTGTCAAATTACATTTACTTCTTCATAAAATATAACATAACAGCGTCACCCCTTTTCCCATACGGGGTGGCAAGGAACAATTGTGCCCACTTTAAGCCAGTTATTCAATACTCTAACTAACCGTTGACAGTTTCCCGCGAACAGATTAAGTGATGTACATAATTTGCGTTGTCAGTAAGGGACAGAGATATGCGCCATTCTCCTTCTCCTTTTTCAAATAGAATAGGAAAAGAAGACTGATGCATACAGAGTATGTAGTAGTCCCCCACTGAGATACAGAGTACGTCACTTCCTCTGATGGGTGCTTTGACAAAACGTTCCGTTTCACGTAACTTTAAGTTCGTATTTTTGTTTAAAATCAATTACTAAATAAAATATAAACTTGCAAAAGAGAGAAGGGCCTTTTATGTTTTAGATCTCAAAATATTATTATAAAAAGCTTCACTGAAGCTTCTCTGTTAGTAAAAACTGGAGCTTTACGGCCTTACTTATAAAAGAAGTTATTCACGGTTTAACTTATACAGTGTTTTGTCTTGCTTTGACATTTGACATTTATTCGACGTATGAAAAGGACAAAACACTGAATAAGTTAAACCGTGAATAACTTTTTTTATTAGTAAGGCCGCTAGTGCTTCTTGAGATCAGCCGTTACAAAGAGACAGGCTTATTAAATACATGTGTATACATATTTATTAAATGACGTTCTAGATCTCGCCGCTATCTATGACGTCACTATGTTAAGTCACAGTATTGATAAAATTATTACGTAGTCTACTAATGCAGACTATGTAACAATTTTATCTATCTATCATTAGTTTTCGAGTTACTAATTGGATAATCGATAGTTATTAATGGCAGCCGACAACCCGGAACTAATGCGAGTAGACAACAACGTTCAGCCAGTTATTCAATAAGCCGTTTTGCATGACAGGGTGCTAGCCCATCGCCGCAGCTCTGGAGATTGAAGGTTTCCTCACGGTGTTTTCCATCACCGTTAGACGCCCGTATAATTTACTTATCATCTCATTGGTACATGGTCCGCACCGAATTCGACCCGCATCTTCCGCGTGAGAAGCGAGCGTGGGACCACGAGACCACGGAGCTCTACGCGTGGATGTATTGGGTTATTAATAAGGGATATCTTCTTCAGGGATATTTCCTGAAATCTTTTCACAATGGCATCGTTCCTTCACGGCACGCTTACTTTTACACATCACGCAATAGTCGCCATTGCACCTCGTACAAACTAGCCAAGCACATTAAGCGACAAATTAACTTAGATACCTCTCGCCTAAGTGTGGTAACGTGTGCGCGAAACTCGAGTACCTACCCGCCCGAGTCACGCGCACAAGTGACTAGGAACAAGCAACAAAACACTCCAAGATAATTGTTATTGATCTAAGGTAACAAAGTTAAGATGTCGCTTTATACTTCTGACTGCACTGCAAACCGATTTCAGCAAGCACATGCTATGGAAGCTCTGAACCTATAGTTAATTATTCCTGCTTTATTTTCAGGCAATGCCATAAGCATGCCATGCACGATCTCAACGAGGAATGCTTCTGTTATGCTTGATTTAAAAGCTTGCCAAGGGTTGCCAACTGTTTGTGGGAGTTTGGCAAACCCTGGCAACCACATGAATGAAGCATAATAGCCTAACATTCTTACCGCACGGCTGCTTTGCTTACTCTTATCTCTGCTCGCACAGTGACAGCCAGGCCCCGTCCCAGAACGCCGGGCAGTCCAGGCCTCGACCAGACACGGGGTACCGGGTCACGACCACACCCAGGCCGCATCGAACCACCACCACTAGCCGGTACGCCGAGCCTGATTTCCAAGATGGTGACAGGTAGGGGTGGATCTGAGGATGACTACCAGGGTGAATGTCCCGGTGATGTTTACGCATGCGGCTTTGTACTAGTAGAAACCATGCTTGTTCTGGGGCATGCAGCGACTTTGAGGTTCAATATTTACGAGAGGCCGGCTTACTTGGCCTGCAACAAAGAGTCTTAAAAACGACAACAACGATGTCGTAATTATTCAATAAATATTATCAATGTGTTCTTAGACTTCTTAGTGTATAAGTATAGGTTATAAGTAACTTGTAAGGAGGTACGTACTTACCAAGCGGAGCTTGAATACGCTTGAATCAAGTGTTGCTTTTTAATCGGCTTGATAATCATCAGATCAGCCTACCTTCAACCTGTGAATCGTTGTTATATGTTTGTATGTCAGAAAACTCTATAACCTTGATCTCTGTATGATTTCAGTAAGCCGGATGAGAACGAGTACTTCACTGGAGGGCTGGTGACCATCGTTTCTGGCGGCAACCAGAACAGCAATAGTGATTCTGGCTCAGGCTACTACGACAAACCACAGGTAACTCATAGATGCTCAAGTCAAAGAAGATTTAGAAAGAAGAATAGTACAATGTCCTCGGGTAAATTTGTTGTTCCTAAAGTATCGAATTATTTTTGTGATAGAACTCAAAAAAAACGTTTACCTTACTTATTAAATAGTTTTCCCGGGGACATTCGTAGTGAGAAAAATAAGAGGAAGTTTAAGAATTCCCTTAAAAAATATCTGTTAGATAGTCTTTAACTGTTAGTTTGTCTTTTGGTGAGACTCATGATCTCACAGTCAAACCATTTCGTGTGTCATGCTGCACGCTGCCGCGAGGGCCGCGCCGCTCGCCGTTACACGCGTTGCACCGCTCGCTACCGCGACTGCCGCGCCGCCCGCTGGCACGTGCATCGCACCGCACTCCAACACGAGTGTCCCGCCACTCACCTCAAATCGTGCTCCGAGAAGAACAATAGCAAACAAAAGAACTGTAGTTTATTCAGATAAGATAGGTGTAGATTTTGGTATGTTTTTGCATTATGGCCTTAAGCAACAAGTGACAAATAATTGTTGTCCTAATAGTTCCTTTGAGGATATTATAAAAAAGGTAGCTGTAGGGAATTTTGATGAAAATACTACCATTGTTATTATGGTAGGAAACCACTCAAATATTAGTCGGAGTGCATTAGATACCGGTATAGAGGTACTGCTCAATTTATATAATAAGACGAAGTGCAAGTTTATTCTATGTAACTTTCCTTATTGTTCTAATTTATCGGGGAAACAAAATTAAAGTGTACATAGAATGAACATGCATCTATACAATATAACGTGTCATCATAGTGATGCTATTTTATATTTCGACATGAATAATTTTATTCATAACTTTACTTTGACTCAGGATACTATGTACATGTCTCATAAAACAAAAAAACGAGTAGCTACATTGTTAGCGTATAATATATGCGACACAGTTGTAAATACTATAACGCAGTCGCCTTCAGTTTTAGTTAGTATTAGTACTAATAGTAGTGTTTTAAACTAGATAGTTCGACAAAAGAGGACCCCTCAAAACATAAGAAAATTTTACAAAATAAGCAGGGGTTTTCTGGCAATCAAATGAAAAATACTAGGACAAAGGGTAAGCCCCACTTAAATATTTCCCATCAAAACATGCAGGGGCTACCTGGCAAAGAACTTGTATTAGAATTATTTCTTAATCATTCAGACACCGATGTTATTTGTATTACAGAACACTGGTTAAAGGAAAATATGATGTCTTTTAACATAAATAATTACAAAATTGTCAGTTGTTACAATAGAAAGACTGCCGATAGAGGTGGTTCTTTAATCTTAGTAAAAAATAATATTAAGGTGAAACAACGGAAAGATATTCTTGCACTTACTGTAGAAAGACAAATAGAGGTATCCTGTGTTGAGTTGGATAGCCATATTATTGTTTGTGTCTACAGACCTCCGAGAGATGAAAACGGCCATGGCAATTTTGAAATGTTCGAGAAAATTATTGAGGATGCCCTCATTATACTTTGTAATAACAGAAAAAAGTTAATTATTTGTGGCGATTTTAATGTAGATTTGCTTGTAGATACAACATTGAAACAACGAATAATAACTCTGTTCAAATCATTTAATTTATGTCATATATTTCTAGAGCCGACTAGAATTACACTTACCAGCCAAACTTGCTTAGATAACGTATTTTGTGACTGTGCATTCACAAGTAAAAATGTAATTAACTGCTTACCCTCCGATCACAGTGGTCAAACAGTTTCATTCCCAATTGCCAGTAAAAATAGGACTGATCCATCATTTTATAGGCCTATTACATCCCATAGACTAGAGACGTATATGAAAAAGTTAGATATAAATTTGCCAGTACCGGATTTTGATGAACAGAACCCAAACAAAATCTACTCAGACTTCTTCAGCATTATTCAGACAGAATTCAATAAAGTTTTTAAATTAAAGAAAGTCAGTGACCACAACGGTAAATCTAAATTTAATGACTGGGCAACGTTTGGAATTCGTAAAAGTAGAGTTATCTTATATGACCTTTATGAACAAAAAACCTATAACTTTGATCGAAAATTTCATGACTACGTTAAAAAATATTCCAAAACTTTCAAGTTGGTTTTTAGAACTGCAAAAACTTTACACATTAATAGAAAAATTCAAAATTCAAATAATAGAATGAAAACAGTTTGGCAAATAATAAACCGCGAAACTGGCAAAGTTATACCAAGGGACAATGATTTCTGCCTAAAGATACGTGATGATGTTGTTAAATCCAGCGCTGATGTTGCTCGAGCTTTTGAAACATTCTTCACCAATGTACCCTTACTCACAACAGACCGTCTAAATTCATCTCCATATGAAGCAGAGACTTTATTAAAAAATAACACTAGCGCCAGTAATGTATATTTAAAATTTCATCATGTATATCTCCAGGACATTGTCAAAACGTTTAAATTAATTAACTTAAAAAATACGGAAGACCTGTGGGGTATATCAGTCAAAGTCATTGGTTCAGTAATTCTAGTTATAGCCCCACACTTAGCTTATATATTCAATAAATGTGTTGACGATGGGGCTTTCCCAGACCTCATGAAACACAGTAAACTGATACCTCTGTTCAAGTCGGGAGATAAGGGTGATCCTTCAAATTTCAGACCAATATCTGTTCTTCCAACACTAAGTAAAATATTTGAAAAGATTATACACAATCAAATGCTCTCACACTTCAACCGTATAAAACAACTCCATGCCAAACAATACGGTTTCACTAGGGGTAAATCGACTACGGATGCAGGTATTACCCTTATATCTCATATTTATTCTGCATGGGAGGCCGCACAGGATGCTATCGGAGTTTTTGCGACCTGTCGAAGGCGTTTGATTGTGTTGATCATAATACGCTATTAATTAAATTAAATCATTACGGAGATAGAAATAAAGCGTTGGATCTACTAAGATCATACCTAAGCAATATAATTCAAAAGGCAGAAGTTAACGGCGTAAAATCTGATGGATCGGGTGTTAAAATGGGCGTTCCACAAGGTTCCATATTGGGCCCTTTCTTATTCCTGGTATATATTAATGATCTGCCTTTCATGGTGGAGAAATTAACTGACATAGTGTTGTTTGCTGATGATACTTCACTGGTCTTCAAAATTGAAAGACAAAAAGGAGAATTTGATGATGTTAATGGTGTATTGTCTTTAACCTTGAATTGGTTCACAGTTAATAATTTATTGTTAAACGCTGGTAAAACCAAGTGTATCAAATTCTCACTTCCAAATGTCAGGCAAGTTGAGACCAGTTTAGTGTTAGACAACAGCACGTTAGAATTAGTAAATGATACGAAGTTTCTTGGAATAACCATTGATAGCAAATTGCAGTGGGGACCCCACATAGATAAATTGGCTGGTAAATTAAGTTCTGCGGCTTACGCTGTTAGGAACATCAGACAAAGCACGGATGTGGCTACATCTAGGCTAGTATATTTTAGTTACTTTCATAGTGTGATGTCCTATGGTATCTTGTTGTGGGGGAAAGCAGCGGATATTCAAACTATTTTTATTTTACAGAAAAGAGCTATTCGAGCAATTTATAATTTAAAACGAACAGACTCCTTAAGAGAGCTTTTTAAAGAAATTGACATACTAACAGTAGCTAGTCAATTTATTTTCGAAAATATAATGTATGTACGCAAGAACCTTACAACATTTTCCAAACTTAGCGATAGCTGTAATGTTTACCTAAAAAATAATCACAGACTATGTGCGCCCCGTTTTAGACTCGCGAAGGTTAGCAATTCTTTCAAGGGTCAGTGCATTCTCTACTACAATAAGATACCTCTGGAGATTTTGAAATTGCCATTTGAGCAATTTAAAAAGCATGTTAAAGCGACTTTGTCGAAAAAGGGATATTACAATGTTCAAGATTACTTAAATGACAGGACTGTATGGGGTTAATTTGGCTCAACACAGACCTTGCTGTTAATAATTTTGTAATTATTTATTCCAGCTTATTAAATAAAAATAAATCATAATTTTATTAGTTAAGCACAACCTATTTTTAAAAGAGATCTAAAAATAAATCTGTGGGAGTTTCTACGCCCTTCTTCTCCCACAGTGGTCCAATGTAGAGAAGAGGCAAAAAATGACGTTTGCTAAGCATATGTAAATATCTACAGTAATAAAGTACTTTTGAGTTTGAGTTTGAGTTTGATTCAAATGGTTTTGTGAGACAATTGTTAGTTGATATGTTTTTTATCGTATGTAATATAATAAATAAAATTAATGCTGCAGAGTATCATTACACTGTCCGCTTCAGCACGCTAATGTGTACGGTCTTCTGTTATGTAAATCTCATTTACTTCCTTGGCGATGAAGGTAAACATAAAATAATATTGAAATTTCAATTGCACAAAACATATTTCAAAACGGTTTGAATGAGGATCTCCGGGATATAGTCTATCGCCACGATACTTAAATCTTGTAACGCGATATTCGTGGGTAGGTTTATGTCAATACACGTATTCGTTTTGGAGAGATTAATTAGTTCACCGATTAAACTTTCAGAATATTTATGGATGTAATAAAATATAACAATACCTGGGTACTGGGTAGGAGATTTTACACCGCGCTTTCTAGAGATCTCAAGTTTCCGCTGACTTTGTTTGAGGACATTTTAGCCCTGCCCCAAGTCCTTGGGGACTAAAAACTGTCGAACAATTTTGCCATAGAAATTGTTTCGCAACTTTCCGTCCTAACCCTTGTTCGTTGTGGATTTGGCCATAGTTTTACACACGATCCGATAGATGATCTTTTCATTGAGACATTTAACGGACATAATCGCCTGATGAGAGAGAAAGAGTAGCCATAAGTGGGATCTAAGGAGTAAGCCAACAATCAATAAAAACTCATAAAAAACATCTCTATAAACTTGGATGTACCTAAAAGTCCACACTGACACATATTTTAAGAAAAGGCGTTATGGACTTAAGTTTTTCACTAAATACCCAATTAATAAACAAAAGAAGTATGTTATATCCTATCATCATCAAACCATCCCTTATTTAAGGCTCAGATTATGCAAAATCCCTATTTTCTGCCGCTGAATCTATGTAAGGCTCTTAGCGCCGGTTTCTGAATTGAGGAATTCACTAAGTACTTAAAATTCGTTCTGTCACGCACTTTTGTGTGACATCTGCAAAGACTGAATTCTCAATTCCCAAGGATAATGTCGCCAGCACTGTCGTTGCAGAAAACTCCGATATGTCTTGGGCCTTTATATCTGTCACTGTAAGATTGTCAAAACCGTTAGTTGATAAACTAAGCAAGCAGTACGCTACTGCTTACTAAATGACGCGTTAGTTGATAAACTAACAGTTAAAACCGTTATATAGTAAACTGGTTTAAACTTGAATTGCAAACGAAAGACCCAGGGCAAACACTGCGGTAGCTTAGGTGGAGACTAGAGAGGGCGAGCGAAGGGAACCTTTATCAGCTAACGGTTTTGACTATCTTACGGTGACATATCCATCCCCTACACCAACGTTAATTGTGGAGAGGTTGCACAGTTAGGTCCCACTACTTCGAACGTAAGTCAACGTTACTTTAGTTAGTTATCCATAGGTTAGTGTTGACTCGCCTTCGTACTGGCGGAATATGATGTCAGAAGTGGACGAGTTTAGGACTATACCAGATAGACATCCGCCCTTTGGCCTGATGAAAACGGTGTTTTTTATTCCAGAAGGGTGTATGCGGCAAGGTCGTCCGCAACTCTAATCCCAATCCTCTGGTAGTGAACGGCAAACCGACCTTGGAGGGGCAGTGGCCCTGGCAGATAGCCCTGTACCAGACTCAGGTAAGGGGGAGGCGAAGTGTTAATAATGGCTGAAGAGTTGCAGATATACTTATATAAACGGTACGAAACTTTCGCCATTTCATAATGTCTTTCTTCTTTAAACATCAGACATACATAAAACGTAGGATAGATTAACAAAGCACAAAGGCGTGCTTATCTTCAACAATGTTTTTTCTATCAAACCATGTCATATTCCTCTGCCTTATTTCGTTTCGATCGTATAAAAGGGACGCGCCATCATCGCATCGCCTTGCACGAATCAACGTTTATATGACGTCTCTACATAGCCGTATTATTGACGTACAAAAACTGCCCTCAATGTCACGTGTATGTGACATCCCTAAACAACCGTAATATTGACGTACAAAAACTGACCTTAACGTCACGTTAATATGACGTCCCTACATAGCCGTAATATTGATGTACAAAAAAACGTCTCGTTAATATGAAGTCTATTACTGACCGATCAGGGACCGACCTTACTTAGAGGTCAGTATGACGTACAAAGCTAACCAATATGGGACCGACCCTAAATTTACCTTCATTTATTACGTCACTGACGTCATCTTGCTACCTGGGAGGACCAGTAATTCCATAAGAGTACCTTCTAAATTTCAGACGGTGGACAACAAATACATCTGCGGCGGTACCCTCGTCTCGAACCGGCACATCATCACAGCAGCCCACTGCGTCACCCTCAAGGGCTCCGGTCGGCCGGTGAACAAGAACACCCTGACCGTCTACCTCGGGAAGCACAACCTGAGGACTTCCGTGGAAGGCGTGCAGATCCACTTGGTAAGACTTCTCTTGGTGACCTGACATGATAACCTCTGTGGCTGAAAGTTTCGAGGTTGTACCTAACAAGCCAGTCTTTGCTTCGCAGTTGTAGCAATCTCCTTTTGGAAGAAGGTCTCTGGGCAAGTCAAAGTTATTTAATGTAGACAAAGCAATTAACCCACAGATCATAGACAGACCGTAAGCAGCCAACCAACCGTGTATTTTTTTAGGGTTCCGTGCCCAAACGCGCGGGACCCTATTACTAAGCCTCCGCCTGTCCGCCCGTCCGTCTGTCCGTCAGCGGGCTATATCTTTGGAACCGTAATAGCTAGATAATTGAAATGTTCACTGAATGTTGCCGCTACTAAAGGGTGTACAATGAACGTGTTTTATTGTGTTTATTCTTATATGACGTGCAAGTCCGACTCACACTTGGACGTTTCCGTAAGTGATCCCCTTTGGATCACTTGGGGGGGCGCGCCCCTCTGCTGGGAGCCCGAGACCTGGAGAGTCATGGTCTGTGAATCAAACATAGCGTACTTACTTAGGGGTAGTGCAGTAAAGGGTTTTAGTCAATAGAACATTTAAACTACTTTTCAGAAATTGGCAAATAAGGTATTGTACGTCCGCTGGCTTTGTGACGTGATATATTATAAGAAATTTTAAATTAAAAAAAATAACACGGCTATGTTGGGTATCAAATCAAAGGGCTTAATTAGCACATTCTAAATATATACCGGGTTTAACAGAAAGTAGTCATATTTTAAGGGATTTTTAGGGACGTCATTCTGAACAACTCACTATGAAGCCGATTTGCTCAGAGCAACTTTATTTTTCACTTCTCCATACAAATTAGTTGACCGCTCGTTCCAAAACCTATAATCGGTCTTAAATATTACAACTCCTTTCTGTTTACAACCTGTATTCAAGGTGACATTTAATTAGCTGACCATATTTTGGGGAATGATAGTACCCATTATTATGAACAACTTTCCCCAACAAACATATGGTCATAAACGAAATAAATTTTTGGGACTCCCATAGTAGCTTGTAATCAGCTGATCGGGTCAATGTACTGAGGGAGGAAAAATTATTTTCATTTGCGACCATATGTTTCTTTGGGAAAGTTGTTCATAATGCTATCAATCCCCAAAATATGGTCAGCTCATTAAATATCACCTTGTATATTACTAGCTCTTGCTCGACGGCTTTGCTTGCATTTAGGCGTTGGGAGCGTATTGATTGACCGCCCGGTGGCTATAGTTTTAATAATATTTATCTACACACGTATCATAAACCCTCTTTACTGCGTCTAAAAACCGCACGTTACGATCAGCATAATGTTAAACTATTTGGTAAAAACTCATTTCTTATCTGAAAATTTGTACGTATAATTTTCAAAAATTTGTCAAATTATGACATTCAAATTTCGAACGCCGACGCCCGCCTGCGTGCCGCCCTAGTTTAGATAAGATAAGATAAGATAATGCTTTATTCCATAAAAATTGGTACAATACTTGTTATAGTTATTACAATAATTATAACAATGGGTGAGTCACTACTCCCTAAAGAAGGGTGAACCCTGTGTTTTAGGATGAGTAGAGCGCTCTTCCCGCAGAGTAACATAGCGGTACATAACAAGTTTTTTATCTTGTCGACATCAAAAGTAGATAACCTAGCAAAAGGTAAAAATATAAATTAAAACTAATAATAAGAAATTACAGAAAAACATGATGAGAAAGTTTGTGTGTGTGGATAGAGAAGATGTATGTGTGTGTAGTGTATGTATGTATTTCAGCGTAGTGGGTAGTGCATGTTAGTGTACATATATAACTTTATACTAAATTTCATTCTATTTTTCATATTTTAAGTTACGACGTGATTGAGAAAATACTTTCAGTTTCATCATACGTTTTAGTTAGGAGCCATTTGAAAACTATTTGTTTGCATTGAAAATGATTTGTATGATAAATATTGAGTAGTCTGTTCAATTTATTATAGATGAAGGGGCCAAGAAATTTATAAAATCTTGTCATAAAGCTTGTATGCGCTGCAAAGGTGTCACAAACGATGTCCTTCCGACGTTTACAAATAGTTAGAAAGGGCACTTTTTTATGTTGTAACAAAACTATACTCATAACAAAAAGTTGCCTAACAGATAAAACCTCACAAAAACTGTATAGATCAGCAGTAGGGAAAAGGATTGGTTTGAAGGTGCATACTTTTAAAATGGATCTTTGGGCACGTTCGTGTTTGAGAATAGTTGTTTTATGTATACCCCCCCAACATGAGATGCAGTATCTCAGAAGAGATTCACACAGGGCATAGTAGATGTTTTTGAGAAGGGTAGGTTCGGCAACATGTCTTAACCCTTTAAAAATATATATTAGTTTACGAATTTTGGAACTGAGAATTTGAACGTGTTTTTTGAAGTTGAGATTTTGATCAACTATTACTCCAAGGTATTTAATATACTGTGTTCTCTCTAGATTTCTACAGGAGCAGCTGGTTATGTTACTACACATATGGGCCTTAAGGGTCAAGTTTTGCGATGGCTGGGTAGAATTTATTATTGAGAAAGTTAGGTACTTAGTTTTTTCGGCATGAAGTGTTAAAATGTTTTGCTGTAGCCACTTTGAGACTTTGTCAAAACCTTGCTGTGCACTCTCAAACGTTTCACCCCAGTCATTACGAGTAAATAGTAACACAGTATCGTCAGCATAAGACACAATCTTACCGTAGGGGAGAGGAAGGCTGCAGAGGTCATTAATATATATAAGGAAGAGTGTTGGGCCAAGTATGCTTCCCTGTGGTACCCCCCATTCGACAGGTTGTGTAGAACTCACATTTCTACCTATCCTGACACTCTGCCTCCTGATAGTCAGGTAGCTTTTAAAAAGATCTAGCTGAGTCCCCCTGATACCCATGCTCTGGAGTTTGTTTAAGAGTAGTTTAATCGAGACCGTGTCGAATGCCTTAGCAAGGTCAATGAAAACTCCCAAACATCTCTTGCGCTTGTCCAAGGCTTCCGCGATGAAGTTTGTTACCACATGTACGGCGTCAGAGGTAGACTTCGCTGAGCGAAAACCAAATTGATTTTCGGACAGTAAATTACTGTTTTCCAAATAACGCACAAGTCTGGAGTTTATTATGCGTTCCAGAATCTTTGAAAGGGAGGGGAGGATTGAAATGGGCCTGTAGCACTCGACACGGTCGGATTCACCCCCCTTAAAAATGGGTAGAACCACAGATCTTTTAAGTGCATCAGGGAAGATGCCTTCTTCAAGGCATTGATTGAAAATATGGCATAGGATAGGAACAAATATATGTCTGTGTTCTTTTAATATCTTATTTGAGACACTATCCCAGCCAACTGCACAATCACTTTTTAGGTTATTTATAAGCATGTTCACTTCCTCTAGGTCTGTTTTTAGAAATGCGAATGAATCCAGCTTATTATTCGATATAAGTGGTGAAATTGGATCAGTATTCTCGTGGCTATAATTAATTTTTTCAGCCAGCCTCCTTCCAACATTTGTATAATATTTGTTTATTGATTCAATTGATTCCTCTGGTGTATTTGAAATTGTCAGGAGCTCCTGTGGTTGTTGTCTAGTCTTTTTTGTATGAGTGATAGTTTTAATTGCCTGCCAGAGTGCTTTATTATTTTTGCCTGCCTTATTTAGTAAAGACTTTTCATAGTTTATTTTAAGTTTTTTAAGTAAATTATTACAAAAACCCCTATATCTCAAATAAGTTACCTTTAATACGTCATTATTTGGATTTTAAATTGTTTTTTTATGAAGTTTGTCTCTATTTCTTAAACATTTAAGTAGACCGGGCGTTAACCAAGGCTTTAATATTCTTTTACTGGATGGGACTTTGTGCGACGTGGTGTTTTTGTCTATGGCTGTCTGAATACATTCTATTAGTATAGTTAGGGCACTATTTGGGTCATTTATGGCGTAGATAGAGCTAAAATTGGTTTGTAATAAGTCGTCTTTGAAACCCTGATTATTAAGCTTGTTATATGTAGATGCGAATATTATCTTTTTTGAACGCAGTAAAGAGGGTTTATGATACGTGTGTAGATAAACTACTATTACAGCGCGATTTTTTTTTTGGAACTTATTGTCTTCTGAACTATCTTTGTTGTTTTCGCAGGTGGCCAGAATCACAGTGCACCCTCATTACAACGCGTCCTCCTTCGGGAACGACGTCAGCATCCTGAGGCTCCGGGAGCCGGTCACCTACACCGACTGGGTGCGCCCAGCCTGTCTGTGGCCGGAATCGCAGACCGACCTGAGCAATGTTATTGGGAAGAAGGGCTCCGTAAGTATCAAGGTGGCTCTGTGAGGTGAGGACCTCAAATCAAATCAGATCAAATAATTTATTTGTGGAAATAGGTTTTACATCAGTTGCTGTTAATCTGGGTTGAGATTGATGTTCCACAGTACGCTATTTTTAGCCATTTGGCATACAAATAAACAGAATATAATGAAAACAACCCAAAAAGTTGATGAAACGTTACGGATATTTTAATTCAAGCAACCGCATCATAAATTACTAAAACGTTTCTGAGAAGCCCTCAAGCGTCGACCATCTTGGATGCTTCAGCGCCCTCTGTTGGTCTTCTACCGTAAAACCTGCTCTGATATTATAGCCGTTGCAAAAAACCGCATCGAAATAGGTCCGGTACTTTTCCAGGAAAGTGGTAACGGACATTCGTAAATCATAATTCTTTAGTGCACACAGATATATAAAAAGTTACATTAATGTAAAACATATGTACAAAGGCTTATCTCTAAAAGGATATTTCTTCCAGTAAACCAAGGTATGACCAAAAATTTAACATGAAAGGTTAGGCAGAGCATCATATATAATAAATAATGAAATACATATAAGTTAAGTCAATATCTTTAAAATATGGAAAATAAAATACTTACATACCAAACTACTTAATAAGTACCAATACGATGTATATATACGTTTCTCCAGTCCGTTCCGTTCGTCGCAGGTAAAAAGACAGCGTCATGCCTTGTCCAATACGGGGTGGCTGAGGTGCAAAAGACCGCATCGAAATCGGTCCGGTAGTTTTCCGGGAAAGTGGTAACGGTCATAACATACAGACACACTAAATCAACTTCTAACCCCAAACGCATCTACCTCCTCCGTTCCGTTCAGTCAGCACCGGGATCGGAACCCGCTTCTCCTGCGTCACCGTGTAACCACGAGCCACGGAGGGTCAACGATGATATTGAAGAGGTATTTGTGACAGGTGGTCGGCTGGGGCTTCGACGACCGCGGCGTGGCGACGGAAGAGCTGACTCTCGTCGAGATGCCGATAGTGGATCAGCTGACGTGTGTCAAGTCCTACAGCGAGTTCTTCGCACGATTCACCAGCGACTACACGTATTGCGCTGGGTATAGGGACGGTAAGTGCCCTTCTTATTATTTAAAGACGCTTCTTATGGTAACGAATGCGTTAAAATGTTATAGGTGTGTTTCCAACATCTGTCGATTGAAGCGCCAGCGGCGATACGAGTTGCGTGCGGATCGCTTGATTCCGACGTAAGAGCAATTTATATGGGCAATCGATTCGATATCAGGCGGGGGAAATTACCTCAAATAAGTATGACCCAGACTGAGAACCTTTAGAAAACGAGCTAGCCCATTAGTGGATCAACTTTGAAATTCCATGGTGAGATACTAATGGCACATATGCCCGCCTTTGAACCCGCTAGGTGTCGCTGGCGTAGTTGGAGGCAAAGAGTTTCATTCATTTGAGGTTAGCTTCAAAAACACGTCATGTGATCTTTTAAATACACTTGACACTGGCAAAGTTATCCTCAAATGAGGTTTGCACGCCATATATTATATAAAGAAGTAAATAGAACTTGACGACTTTGACTTAAAGACACCTCCAATAACACCGTCGCCATCTGCAATGAGCTTTTGAGTTAGGCGCCATTAGCCCTAGCTTATACGAAAGAGTTTCTTGAGCTATATCTATGGGGCTAACTCCTTTCCTCTTCCGGGGCTAAGTTGACGGGAAGACAAGGTGCGGAAGACCTTAGTAATAAGATAAGAGTAGTTAGAGACTAGATGCACGGGATAAGCAGGCATATCCATATGTACGCTCAGAGGCAGCATGGTGGCGTCTGGCTCTTTTTCTATTAAAGCCCTGAGTGGGGACGTAGTCATTTCATTTGTTTATTGGCTGACTTACAGCGAAAAAAAACATCAATCACCATCTACTTAATTATATAATTTGTTCATCCAGCGGTGCCTTCACTGGACAGTAGTATTTAGCAGAGTAGCAGTACGTAGATTCTAATATAAATCCGCTTTGAACTTTGCAGGACAACTCAATAAACGTACGGGAACTAGAGAAAGTACGTTTGGAATGAAGACTATCTTTCTAATGTTTACTAACTCGCCTAATAATTCTTCTTGCTCGGGAAACTGCATGAAAAGACATCTACATGGAATAAGGCCCGGAATGTGCAACAGACAACTCAGAGTCTAACGATCACTCAGTCATGCTGTACTTGCTGACAGCGCCTTATGCCATTTGAGCAACACTTAATTTGAGTCGGCCATTAAGTCAACTCAAACGCAACATCTTACGCCCTATCCACGCTACCGCTAAGCTCTATCATAATAATTTTCAAGTTAAATCATTCTAACTTAAACCGATAACTTTCTCGCTTTAAAACTTACCACCGCTTAAAACCCCTTCCGCGTCCCAGGCGATTGCGCTCAGTCAGAATATTTTGTTCTCAATTCGTGAACATTTGAGAGGTTAACGTGACGTTTTTAATGTTCGATTACGAGTACCTAAAGCAGTATAATCCAGTTTCCATCCATATCCAATCCAATCCATACATTTTTGAAAGCTAAAAGAAAACTTGCCTTCCTAGTTTCATTACGCGCTGTTGAGCCGTTGGCTGGGTAGTGTATCGTAGGAAAGTGAGGGACAGAGCTATACAGTATATCTCTTTTCCTCAATCTCCTGCGATGTTACCGTTAGAATTGTTAGATTAAATTGGGGAGGTGATATCACACCTCGTTCGACTATGAGCAACCAACTAAATAACCAACATGCTCTGAGAGCTTTCTTATATATTATTATGTCACCGTAAGATAGTCAAAACCGTTAGTTGATAAACTAACGTTTTGTTCTCGTTAGTTGTTCAACTATCGATAGGTAGTAAACTGTAGCGTACTACTTACTATATAACGCGTTAGTTGATAAACTAACGGTTAAAACCGTTAAATAGTAAACTGGTTTAAACTTGAATTGCAAACGAAATACCAGGGCAAACACTGCGGTAGCTTAGGTAAAGACTAGAGGGGGCGAGCGCATCGAAGCCCCCGAATAGTCTCCGTGTTAGGTTGACATGTAAGAAGAAAAGAAGCGTTATTTCTAAACCCTGTCGGTCTGGTTTACTATCTGTCGATAGTTGATCAACTGACGCGTTAGTTGACAAATAACGGGTTTGAATATCTTACGGTGACATATACACGAACTTGAGATGCTGTTGTAAGTGTCTGCATCTCAAGTCCGAGTATATTTTACGGGCAATTTATTTCATACGGCCCTGTCCCTGACTCCTGAAGGTGAATAAACCAGCTGGCAAACATCGTTGGCTATCGCAACTTAAACTTACGCCCATTTCCACCATCCACAGGCACCTCGGTCTGCAACGGTGACAGCGGCGGTGGAATGGTGTTCAACCTGCAAGGCTCGTGGTACCTGCGCGGCCTGGTCTCGCTGTCTGTGGCCCGACAGAACGAGTACCGCTGCGACCCGACCCATTACGTCGTGTTCACCGACCTGGCGCAGTTCCTCACGTGGATCCGACAGAATATTGATGAATAAGTTGGGAAGAATCGTGAGCTCTTGATTGTTGAGACATTGCAGCAGTTTGGTAGATTTTTACGGATATTTTATAGTTAGTGTTACATATTTTGACTCGAGTCAGTAAATAAGTTAGTAAATGACTAGACCAACTAAACCAAATTGATGGTTGGACACCTTTTTTAGGGGCAAAAATGCTTATTTATGAATGCATTAATTTCCGACTGAAACTTAATCATAAATATTAAGGTTTTTGTACTTTTATGACCAATAAAACTCGTGTTTTACAAAATAAACGTGTTATAATAAATTCTGGTACCTACCCATAACTCGTATGAATGATGTTCAAATACGGTTATACGACTACCTCTTTCTGATAGAGCCTGTGCCCGTTCAGCACAATATTACTTTGTAGGTGCGTTGCATTATAATCAATGTGCCAGTGTGCCAATGTGCCAATGTGCCAATGTGCCAATGTGCAATGTGCCAGTTGAAAATAAAAACCACAACTAGGATATGTACCATTTATTGACACACCCAAGAAACTTAAGCTATAACAAAAGAAAACAAGATATATACGATACATGACAATAGAGAATTCTCAATTGCATTAACTAAATTGACTATGGGACCAAAACGGCATTCAAATTACGGCCTAGAATAGAAATCCTTGTATAAGTTTTAAATTTATATCCAGCTGCCTCGATAAGGAGAACAACGTCGAAAGAAACTATTACAAAATCTATAGGAAAGATGACAGTTATGTTATTACTGGACTTAACTGTATATGTAGATTGCTTTATCTAATTCTAGGAGCGTCTCAATCGTTGACATTTTCATACAATTGTAAAGCGTTTTTCGACTTTTTCGCTTCCATATAAATTATATTATTATAGTTAGCGACATAGCTAACTAGCGTGCGTTTATATAGAACCACGACAGTTGGCGCTCACTTTCAGCTGTAGTGTGAACAAAGCCTAACCGCCTTAGTCACAAAACTTATCAAACCTATGATAGCTAAAATGTGCTTTGTCCTTTTCTCACAAACACAAGTTTCAAAGTGACAGACAAAGACAACCGAATTATAACGGCAGTATAGTTAAAATAGGTTTATGAATAAGGCGGTAAAAGTAAAGGAACAGGCCTGTAATTAGTCCCATTGATAGTCCTGTCATTTTAAGATAGCGAGGGGTTAGGTACAATCGAACCAACTGAATCATGACCCACTTGCCTGATAATTCGTTTGAAACTTTCAAACTTGTAAGATCTATCTAAATGTCAGTGTCTAATCAAATGATAACAAGTTCGTTACCAAGGAAATAAACCTTCAAGCGAATTTCAACCTACTTGCATTAAGGGGTTTAGCAAAATAAGCTTATGGTGGGTCATGATTCAGATGGTTCGATAGTACATTACCCAAAAAATGAAGCACACCTTGGCAAGGAATTATAGAAAATAACTAATGGCAACATTTGCAGACTCCTGCGTTTTTTTTAATGACATAATTGGTTGGTCAAAGTTAAGTTAAGTTTTTTGGTTATGGCTTCTATGGTGTATTGCCACAATAATTTCGCCAATGTCACGTGATCGACCTGCACAATAGGAAAACACGTGGAACAGTTAATAAAAAGAGAACTTTTAGCTGAGACTATAATTTAATATTGTTGGTAGATTGTCTATTAGAACACGCAGTAACGCGGACGCTAATATCACTTATGGTGGCATCATTTTTTTTCTATCACTTCTTACAAGGTGTATGTACTATCGAACCATTTGAATCATGACCCACCATAAGCTTATTTTGCTAAACCCCTTAAATGCAAGTAGGTCGAAATTAGCTTGAAGGTTTATTTCCTTGGTAACGAACTTGTTATCATTTGATTAGACACTGACATTTAGATAGATCTTACAAGTTTGAAAGTTTCAAACGAATTATCAGGCAAGTGGGTCATGATTCAGTTGGTTCGATTGTACCTAGCAAAAGCTTTTATAAAAGCTATTCCCTATGATATTTACATTATGGTAAAAGCGCTTACGAAAACTCGTAAGCAAAAAATTACATTTTACAAGTAAAACTAAAAACGTGTACTTCTGCTTAAAAAAACAAGCGAAAGACAATAAAAGCAATCAAACAAACTTATTCATCGTGGAGTAGAGTCACAACTAAAATAAATCAGTCCATTTCGTATGAACAAAATAAAACATTTTCCACATATTTTACCTAACGAATGTGTCCTACCCAACAATATTGCGGACACGTCATGTCGGCAACCACTGTTTATGTCAATTATATTCTGTCCCTTTCCTCCAAACGGTAAAATATACTTAGTGAAAGGGTTAAAAAATAATATTGATAATCTGTTTACTTCGGCGTAATCCGTCTAACGGCCAATATATTTTAGGTAAGACTACATACATATAACATGTTGTTCAAACATTTTAAAAAAATACAATACATTTGTTATGTGGGAAACGCCCCATGCCCTACTTTGGTACACCTAACTCACTAGTAAATTGAAGTCAAGACTACATTTTGACAAAAATCAATAACATTTTATGGCCTAATACACAAAGTGCTTCTCAAACAAAGTGCACCTTTTGAACATGCTTGAGTGTCACTCTAACTTTAGTGTTACACTTTTCATGTCATATTGCTTCCAAGCAGAAATACATCTCATGCAAATATTGAGTTTGGTAGTTCTCAATTCGCGTTACATGCGCCACCACGAAACACCAAAGTATCAGTTGGAAATACAAATATCTAAAACTCAATTCCAGGTTTCCACCATTCCAGTTTATGTAAATTCACTTCAACTGTAAAGTCTATTTTACACACTTTAACATACACATCACTGGTTACCAATAGGGCGTGGGTCCGTTTCTGCAGCGTTGTCCCTTGAACCGTTCGTCGCCGAAGCCCGGCGCCCAGGGGGGGTGTCGCCCCCCCCTGCCGGGCCGTGGCCCCTTCCCAGGCAGGTAGTTGGGGTTCGGAGCCCCCCGGTGGCACACGCCGTTGCGGGGGGTGCCGGGGTGACTGCCCCCCATGGGAGGGGAGTAATCCCATGGGTCGGGCACCATACAGTGGGGGTTACAGTCCCAGGCCGGATTGTAGTCTCCTGGGGAACAAATGTGGGATGTAGCAACAACTTGCCTAAACTCCTACACAGGGAAGCTCTATCAATGATTTTCAAAAACTCTAATTCAGAGAATCCAGGATGGCCAATGCAATAAAAAAAGGCTTGTGTTTAAACGATTACCAAAAAAATCGAAAATTTACTACCAATAAATTCGAAATGACTGCCAGAATTAGTAAATGATCACCAAATTGTGTTTGGATAAATGATCACCAAACATCTTTTTATGTTTTGTGTACTTAAGTTTATGTTTTAAGTATTTTTTGTTCATGTTCAACCTAACACGAAGGATAAACGGGGCTTCGCTGCGCTCACCCCTTTACCCTTCACCTAAGCTACCGCAGTATTTTGCCCTGATATTTTCTGCAACTTTTAGTGATCCTTTACCCATTTTGGGTAAGAAAAAAATATATTGATATTTGTTGCCATAAAAAATATGTTGTAATTCGCTGCTAGGACCAATGTCTGCACACGATACGACCTCGTATTGTATATAGTTTATTTATTATATTTACAATATAAGTTCATTATCCAATAGTTTAGTCTAGTACTGGGGGGTTACCACAACGTCTTATGCCGATTCAAATTAGGAACCTAATCTGATCCGCAAAATTACCGTGACCGTCTTAAAACAAGTCTTGATGTTAGGTAAATAAAGCCCATTATCACGAATTGGAATGGAAATGGTTGCCATGGTGATGTTCTTGTTTTGAACCTAATTTGAATCGGAAAAAGATTGTGGTAACCCCCCAGGGTGGTTACCACAACGTCTTATGCCGATTCAGATTAGGAACCTAATTTGATCCGCAAAATTACCATGACCGTCTTAAAACAAGTCTTGGTATTAGGTAAATAAAGCCCATTATGGCGAATTGGAATGGAAATGGTTGCCATGGTGATGTTCTTGTTTTGAACCTAATTTGAATCGGAAAAAGATTGTGGTAACCCCCCACGGGGGGGTTACCACAACGTCTTATGCCGATTCAGATTAGGAACCTAATTTGATCCGCAAATTACCGTGACCGTCTTAAAACAAGTCTTGGTATTAGGTAAATAAAGCCCATTATGGCGAATTGGAATGGAAATGGTTGCCATGGTGATGTTCTTGTTTTGAACCTAATTTGAATCGGAAAAAGATTGTGGTAACCCCCCACGGGGGGGTTACCACAACGTCTTATGCCGATTCAGATTAGGAACCTAATTTGATCCGCAAATTACCGTGACCGTCTTAAAACAAGTCTTGGTATTAGGTAAATAAAGCCCATTATGGCGAATTGGAATGGAAATGGTTGCCATGGTGATGTTCTTGTTTTGAACCTAATTTGAGTCGGAAAAAGATTGTGGTGACCCCCCTGTACTATAATAATAATCCTAACAAAATAAGAAGGGTGTCGAAATTAAAGCAATCGTCAGAAAAGAAAATAACCATTTCAATCCTGAATAATCTTTATTTTACTTCGCTATCGTTTTGGCCATAATTTGGAAGAATACTTTTGTGAGTTTTGTTGTTTATACTGATTACATTCCCCAATAGTTCACCTTTATCACAAAATATGTTCTAACTCATTGTTACTTGTTCATACGTACATAATGTTCCGTTTCTCCTATTGCAACTACAATTCACTGATCAAAAATCTAAATACAAACTATGTATGTATTTTATTACAATGCAAAAGGCCAAAAATACTCCATACATGTAGGTAGATATCTACAACTTCACTACCGATATCACCAAAAATATGTTTACCCGTAAAATGATCAATTATAGAGGTATTACTAACATATTAGGATGTCATATAAATCCTTCTTTTTTATTTATCATACACCATTAATATTCAGCTCTAAGATATATATTTTTTTATTTAATCTTTTGTTAAAACGATTATAAACCGCCATCGATTGTATTCTTAAAATGTCGTTAAGAAATTATAGTTCGTATGTACCTTCATTTATTTAAAATACTTAAATAAAACATACAAGTTTCGTTAATTGATCAAAGTTTCGTAAGTTTCATTAAATATACAATTATATAGCCCAATGTCTATATTAAACAAATAGTTACTAAGCACAAAATTTTGTTTTAGACAATTAATAATTAGCTAATAAAACACTATGATATTTGTTATATTATCAACAAAGCCTATGTATAATATGAACATTATCTTTTAATATTGACAAATGCACTCGTGAAGTAAGGCCAACCATAATGCTCTAAGAATTCATAAGTATTGCACAAAAAACCACATCTGGAAATTATTTCAAGTTACTTATATATAATGCGTGATTCCATCAAACCTACAGAACTTCCAACATAAAAACAGTCACGGAATCACAGGGCATCGCTTTATATAAAATTAAAATTAATCTAATAATTCTGTTACGTCTCCGGCAGCATAAATGGGCATAAAAAGCGTACCTCTAGGTAGAATTGATTTAATAAAGCCTAGTTTCCATATCTGCAGCAGAACATCGCAATAAGCCTGCTAAGGACTAAACGCGAAAAGTAAAAATAACGCTTAGCAGTGTGATTCCACTTCGATAATCATAACATTCAACGAAGAACTCTTACTAGCAACACAGATTTAGACACAGTAATACAATTCAACAAGTTAAGTTTAACTTCAAAACAAATCCGATTCTCGGTTCTAGTTAAATACGTTTATTTATTAGATTAATTTTTAATATCATTAATAGTTATAAATTAATTTATTAGGCACGATTCACATTTTGGATTCTAGTTCTAGCCTTTCTAGATCTACAGGATATCTTTTTGCTCGTGAGAAATCCTTCTGTACGGCGGCGTCACAGATAAATTAACATGAGCATCATACACAATATATATTTATTTTTGATAATTTATATACTTTTTATTAAAAATCTTACAATTTTCATAAGGCAACAAATGAGTTTACTTTATGAGCATGGATTTTTTTAGTAAGTGAGGACATTTTAGCAACATTCTCCATATAATCAGATGATCCATATTTTTCACTTCGACTCTTTATTACATGATCCCTAAGAAAATGTGCTCTAAGCCAACAAAGGTCTTGTAAAAGATCGTGCCCACCGAGCAGCAGCTTGCGAACGTATCTCAGATAATAGATTTGTACTATGTATATGAGGTATTCAAGCAAATGTGTTTTGCGTGCAAACCTGCACCTATTGAACGTCAAATCGTTTTGAAATATAACGTCTTCCCTTACGGTGCTTTTTTCTAAACCCTAACGAATTTAAAATTGAAAATGGTTATTAGTATTTTTATCTACACACGTATCATAAACCCTCTTTACTGCGTCCAAAAACCACACGTTACAACCAGCATAATGATAAACTTCTTGGTAAAAACTCATTTCTTATCTGAATATTTATACATTATGACCATATTAATGTACCAAAATTTGTCAAATTATGACATTCAAATTTCGAACGCCGACGCCCGCCTGCGTGCCGCCCCTAGTTTGTCTGTGAAGATGGTACTACTGAAGAAGCTAAACAACTGCAGAGCAATGATCAATGCCACAATGCCGGTCGAACATGCGGTTCCTGAACACATCAAAGAGAGATTATCATATGTGTGTAGATAAACTAGTGTATTTAATGTACATAATTAGGCATTAAAACTCTCGAGTGATATTATTATGAAACGAGCCGAAGGCGAGAGAAACCCACTCTTGACTATTAATGCCCTCCATTATGTAGCAGTCACATATACTACTATTATGGGACGTCATAATAATATTGAAACTAATGCCGCGTCTGTATGGGACGTCATAATAATATTGAAACTAATGCCGCGTCTGTGGTCGGTGGGGACAGAGCCTACACAATAATTTGCGTTGTCCTTTGGTAAATGGTAAAAACACAAGATAGATTTTTTTAGATCACATGCGAGCGGAAAAGGTAACAATTTTAAAAGAATTCGATCTCGCCTCCAAAAAATGGCAGCAAAAAGCCAGTTATGCAATATGCTGAGCCTCTGTCACCCCGGAAGGGGCAGAAACAGTATATTTTATTTGTTCCTTACGAGTGTAGAATCGTCTCTTTCAAACCTCTTACATTTGTGTACGAACAAGTCAAGTTTGTTACAGAAGAATCCCTCATACAATTTAATACTTATTAGGGCTAAGATCACTATAATAAATCGTAAGTATAACGTACATTTATGTGTTCGAACCTAACCTAATCACGAAGGGACTGGCTGTGGTAAGTATGTGGATAGTGTTATGTTATATAAATGTGATTCATTATGAATGACAGATTATCGCAATTTTAAGCATTTTTGATGTACGACAGGAACGTTCGTATATAGGCTATTTAATAGTGCATTACTGCGGACGCCGGGAAAGGGCTTGCCGCCTGTGTAGGATAGTGATACGAAGCCGGCAAGCCGTTTTCACGGCCAGAGGCATGAATAGTGCTTTTCTCAAACATATGCAATTAAACAAAAAATACTCCACTCAAAAAACAAATTCAAGATTAAAAATACTACTAATCGTAAGTTCCGTGCACCCGTTGATGTCTTTTGCTTTGAGCATAAAATAAAAATAATTACTTCCCGGCCTAGGCCTGCATTCTTGTATGGAATTCCTTTACAGTTCTCTCGAGTTGTGCGTGCGGCCCGCAACGTGATACTTCCAAGCCTGTTATATACAACGCACGTAACGACGACATTTCATTGCATGTTTGAGAAAATAAATAAACGACCAACGGAAGCCACTGTGTCCGAAGGCGCGCGCTGCCCTTGCGCGTTGTGCGTCTCCTGTCGTACGCAACACAGAATGAACCCTTCTGGTGACGTCATCCGAATTCGTCTAGGATTTCTGAGGTACTGGTCGCGGGCTGGTGTTCGATATTTCGTAGGATTTCATATAAAGAACTCTAACATTAGTTTCGATCACTTGGATCAGTGTGCGTTCACCTTTATAGTTATTTTTAAATCCTCAACAACTCGTCTTCTTTTGTAGCCGCAAACCATGCGACTAATCAAGAGCTTATGTAATATTAATTTGCCTAGTATTTCGCGTTTTGTCTTTATTTAGTGAGCGTTGTAGGGGTGAAACTACTGCATCTACTGAACCCACCTCTGCATGACAGTTCCAAGTGAAGCTCGCGCCACACTAGTCGTCCCATTCGATCTGTTGCTCCTCCACAACTCCCTTCTCCGAACAATCATCACCTTTAGGGAACAGAGGAAGGTGAACGCGCGAGAAAAAATAAGTAAGGCAAAAAAATATAACAAACAGCTAATAAATTAAAATAATAATGTGGAGATAGATCTGGAGCCCCTAAGAGGTTTGTTTTTTCTATGTTTGCTATGTTTTCTGTGATGAGAATAAAAAGCATAATGATTTTTGTCAAAATAACATCACGAAGCAGAGTCCCTAGCTCGTTTTAATCGTGAAGGGGACATTATAATATCCACATACCTGCCGCAGCTGCAGAAATGTATCAAGAAAAGGTACATGTAATAAGAGGCCAACACGCGTAAACTCCAGAATAAACCAACAGTCTAATCACCGATGCATATTGTCAATGTGACGGCTCGATACAAATTCAACATCCATTCGGACTTTGCGCCCATCAGTCCCCGTTCAAGTCGACCGAAAACTGTAGTCAAGTCGCTGTTTCCTCCAGATTATAATTAGTAGCCCTTCGTAGTCCAGAGATGGCGCTGGGAGTGTCGATTGTAATTTAAACGCCATGGCTTCACTCGAAATACTTCTAGATGGCGCTAGGATTCATCACCACTTAATTTATTTTTTTGTTTCAAACAACTCAGCGTATGTAAGAAATACTGAATTGAAAATATATTCATATTTTTAACATTTATAATCTATCAAATGTAAATGAAAGTATCAAAGGAAAATCGGTTGCTTTTCTCTTGAAATTTTATCTCCTAGCGCCATCTCGTGGCATTTGCAATATTGCAATTGTGCTGCACGAAGCGATATTTTATTATAGACATATTTTATTCTACGAGGTCTATCTGCATTAGTATAATATTAACATCTGAGGTACAGGTATTTTTTCATAACTTGAACCGAAATGGCGGTGTTCTGCGCAGGTTACACATATAGTTCAACTTAAACGGCACGAGGTGCAACCACCTAAGATTCTTGAACAATAAAACAACTTGCTTGAGTTAGTTGCTTGTTGCTTGTTGCTACAAGTTGCTTGAGCAACTGAATTTAGATGCGAATTTGAATCGAGCTTACAATCTTTTTACGTATACAAGAAACTAACACCGATAGAAACACATCGCAGCTATGTATTACGTTCTATAGAACACGACAGGTCTATTCTATATCTGAATGATGAATATCATTAACGTCAATGAGGAGGAATTAATATATTTATCTACATACGTATCATAAACCCTCTTTACTGCGTCCAAAAACCGCACGTTACGATCAGCATAATACTACTACTTGGTAAAAACTCATTTCTTATCTGAATATTGATACATTATGACCATGATGTATCAATTTTCGACAAATTATGACATTCAAATTTCGAACGCCGACGCCCGCCTGCATGTCACCTCTAGTTTGTCTGTGAAGTTGGTACTACTGAACAAACTAAACAAGTGCAGAGCAATTATCAATGCAACAATGCCGGTCGAACATGCGGTTCCTGAACACATCAAAGAGAGCTTATGATATGTGTGTAGATAAACTAGTGTATGTAACTGTACATAATTAGGCATTATGCATCAGTCACATAAACTACTATTATGTATCGCAGCATTTTTATGTCGACGGGCCGATATGAATCAGATTGATTACTATCGAGATTGGTATAGGATATGACAATCTATAAATTGTCGCAACATATGTTATTATTTTTGGAGCACTCGTTCCTGTTATCCTTCATTTGTTAATATTGAAAAATTATCTTTTACAGATTTCCATACACAATTATTACATTCATTTTACCACTGACAGTGATGATATTATCACTACAAACATTCACTATTTCAATAATCTGATGAAGCTTAATGAACAAGTTTTATTTAAAAGCTAGTTATTCTATGACTTGATAACAGATTATGATACAATATTATATTGAGCACATTGTGTGATTTCATAAGCCGATGCATGAACGCTTTAGTTCTCGTATAAAATTAATTAAAATTGACATTTGCACAACTTATGTTTGGAAATTATTATTTGAAGAGCGGCTTTGAGACTAGAGTTCGCCTAACATGGCTTAAGTCATTGAGCTAACGCTTAACTATCCTTTTTTGACCAACGAGCTCCTGAACTTTACGCCTCGGACATAATTCGCAAACGCTGATTGTCTAACTCAAATTTAACATTTTTTGTGAGCAATAAACTTACATGGGAAAGTCTGTTTATCCATCACCTACAGGAGAGGCATATACAATTGTTACACTCCAATGCTTCAATGTATAACGTTTGACCCAACAATATTTACAAGGTTTAACTTAAAACCCATAAGAATAGAAAATATAATAAAACTCTCAAACAGACCGGTCTTACCACGCCAACTATTTTAATACCCAACCAATTTATATTGAACAACATTTTATACACATTCGGTTTGCTTATAAACGACTCTATGAGGAAGTAATCGAGGTTGTAATTCCTATGAGATATTGAATACAAGACGGCCGGTCTAAGCAACTATGGACTAGAATTCTCTATGGTTTAGAAACTTCTAGATCATCCTAGATCTCGTTCGTGTCTACTAGAACTTTGTGCTGAGACGGGGTCCCTTAGTTTTACTATACAATAGTTTAGAATGATACTAGAATTCAATGTGCTGCCCACCAAATAAACTTGGCACCCGCAATGAATGCGATTTCCTCTCCCTCTCTCGCTCGCTCTCGCCCTCGACGAGTCAGTTCAAATGTAAGGCCGGTATTTAACCGATGGGTTAAATACCCACAGTGCACATTCAACCGCACATGTGCGGGTAAACCCATTTTGTTCCGGGGTTTAGGTTAAATGCATCTTTTATCGTTACTATTTGAATTTAATTCATATTTGCATTATTAGTTCCTCGTGGATTGTTAAAGAGTTCTATATATAGACGGATTTCCCGATGGAATCGGAAAAATATCGATTTAAAAAATCATAAGGGTTCTGAAACTATGTCGTTCCGTGGATTGGAAAGATTTTTAATTATCGGGTCAAATGTATGAAATTATATTTATATATGGTAAAACTAAAAAAAAATTGGAAATTATAGAGCAAAATATCTTTTATTTGTTTTGGAAAAACTAACTACCTACCTAATTGAAATGCGGAGGCGCATGCAAAATACAGCGAAAAAGGTGTAGCCAGAACAGTTTTGTGTTTAGTCTCCCATCCCGCGCCTCTTTCCCTTCCCCGCCACCCCTGCACGCGTAAACAAGTCAACTCACACAACTATATTTTGTGGAGCCGTGGAAATCAAATGTAGAACTGTATATAACTTTCTTTCAAAGAAATGGAGAAAAGGGCTAGATAACTTAATAATAATATAAAAAAAATATCCACTGTTCAAAATTATACACAAAACGCCTTTTCTTACATGCGCCATTCATTGATTTTGAGCGTGGTGTCACGTATTTTTATATCTGCAGTAATGTCGGCATGTGATACATATAAAAATATCTAACCGATTTAACTGCACAATAGGCCCACTAGCGAGCATTTAACTGTGAACTTTTGGGTTTAACGGTTAATTTACAACTCAAGTCAGTAGGACAATGAAGAAGGCTATGTCGTGGTCAGAGCGTGGTGCCAAGTTTACTTTAGCGGATAGAACTGTATATTACTCTATGAAACTGTGATATTTTTTTTAAATCGTCGTATCTTGATATCTATAGGGACGACCTTTTAAAATATTATGTCGTATTTATCAGGTCCTACAACCTTATTAGCTATTACGGGATGAATGTAACTTAATCCCTACCACTTCAAGTCTTTTCTATGACTAAGATTAGTTAAGTACAAACTTACAATTTAGTTCAAGAAAGAAGCAATCAGGATAGTAACAGTGGAGAGGGAAAACTAAGCGCAAAGTAACTACATACGTTATATTGGCAATGGAAGTTGCCAGATGGGACAAGTGATAAAATACAAGCAAGTTAGTAATGCATTCTTCTGGATTACGGTTAGTTCGAATGATTCTCTCAGAATAGCTGCCCTATAAATACGTACTAGTTTGAAATAAACTAGGGCTTGCGGTAAGTTAGTACCTGCTATGTCTGATAGCATGATATGGACCGCATGCAAGTAGCACAACATTCTATAGCTATAAATCATAGCTGTAATAAATACTGAGTTATCGTATATTTTATTGTTTCAGTAGGTATTGTAATTTACTTCTCGCCGTGTCGGCTCTCTAGCAACTTCCACCGCCACCGTTCTTACCACACTACCTATACAATCACTATAACACTACCAAAACTAAAAGGTCCTCCACTCATATCCGGCTATCAGCCAAGCGGAACTTTTTACAGTAAACCCCTTTTCAGAACGGGCGATGGTGGCTCGTGTAACCCGACTGGTTGTAGAAGTCGCGCCGGAGGTAGCGCGTTGTGGGGTTGGAGTACATTCCGTAGTTGGTCGCGTAGTCGTTTCTGTGCAGCGTGTCGAGTTGGTCGAGGCTGTGGTGTCGGAGGGGCAGGGCGTGGTGGGAGGTGTGGTGCGGGGGGAGGGCTATCGAGGAGTGTTGGTGTGGGACGGCGGGAACTGTTGGGAGTCCGAAATGCAGCGTGCACAGAAAGATACAGGGACACGTTTAAACAAGTGTTAATCAAACCGTGTCGGTAACACTTCAGGCGAAGATGCCACATGAGAGAGAGAGAGAGACGTAGCTATAAGGCGTGTATCGCTCAGTGAAGTTATCAAGCCGCGAAGCGCGAAACTTCGGCCCGAGTGGAAATACGAAGATGCAAACACAGAGGTTAACAGAAAGGTGAAGTGGAATTTTAAGGGGTTTCTTAAGACATCCTGAACAACTTCCACTTGGTACCTTTCGGTTAATGGTTTAGCCGAATAAAACATTAAGGAAATCATAAAATACACTGATGAAATCGGCTTCATGTTAAAGTTGCCTACATAACTCCATAACTTATAAAGGCGTCATGGAGCCTTGTTGTTCTGAACTGTAATAAGAAATAAATAATATCTAACCACACCTTTTTGCATAACCTCATACATTAGTAATTAGCCGATAAACTGACCTCTGTTATGATGGAAGCCGGCCGCCCAGCCCGCGTAGTACGCCGCCTTCTGCTTACCGTGCTCTTCCGCCACCTGAAGAGGAACAGAGTGAGTATAGCCGTCCCTCTCGCACGCGGGTAAGCGATCGCGGTTAGAGCGAGACCGTTGCTGGCTTGTTCGTCGTTCGATTACCAAAAGATTACCTTCTGTTTCGGTAATTCTCTGTACATACAGAGATCTCATGAATTGGCTACACAACAAGAATGTGGGAGGTTTGCAGGCAATAATAACATTGTCGTGCTTGATTGTGTTGAACTGAAAATGTGTTTAAACAGAATTTAGCGGCTTTCAAGCCTGATGCAAGTCGCCAAGTAGGTATAACTACAACGGAAAATAAAGTCTGCACGCCCGAATCCCAACACTACAGTATCGCTCAAACCGCGAACGCGGTAGCTCACACAAGTCATGCTAACTCGCTCGCTCGCACCGGTTTGTGTTCGTGAAACTGCGGCGTGTGACACCTCGAGCGGGAAAGAGACGACGCGCGTTTCAGATTGCCCTCCCGACTCACCGGCTGAGAAATAAACAACAATGTCCAATTATTTTGTACTTTTGTCTTTTCCACTCTTTGGGGAAAGCGTGTCTGGTCGAAAAGGGACTGATGATTGATCGGCCACTTAGTCCGATGTTAGGATAGTTAGATGATGTAATTCTTAGGTTAGCGGAAAGTAAAAAAGGTTTCAAGTCATGGTTTCCCAAGTGCGGTGGAATGAAATGAAAATTAACTATGGTATTTAATTCGGCGGACTTGTTTGACAACTCAAAATGCACGAATCTTGCTAGAACTTGCGCGGTGCGGTACATGTCGATAGACAATAAATACTCAGATTACATGCGAACCTCAAACTCTTTGCATAAGTACCTGAATGTTTATGCCTGGATTATTGCCCTACCAAATGAAATAGTGTTCGCCGTAGTCTTAGTTATTCCCACAAGAAAGACATCCTAAGCTAAATCGCACAACTGCACTGTCATGATGTCACAAACAAGATGTGAACAAGGCTATTAATCCTATCCTATTTTTTTTCATAAAACATTGTTATGTAATTTAATATTAATTGCCACATAATAGTAGTTTATGTGACTGTTACATAATGGAGGGCATTAAACTCGAGAGTGGGTTTATGAAACGAGCCGAACGCAAGTTTCATAATAATATCACTCAAAAGTTTTAATGCCTAATTATGTACAGTTACATACACTTGTTTATCTACACACATATCATAAGCTCTCTTTGATGTGTTTAGGAACCGCATTTTTGACCGGCATTGTGGCATTGAGTTGTTTAGCTTGTTCTGTAGTACCAACTTCACAGACAAAGTAGGGGCGGCACGCAGGCGGGCGTCGGCGTTCGAAATTTGAATGTCATAATATGTAGAAAATTTACACATTATGGTCATAATGTTCAATATTCAGATAAGAAATGAGTTTTTACAAAGTAGTTCAACATTATGCTGATCGTAACGTGCGGTTTTTGGACGCAGTAAAGAGGGTTTATGATACGTGTGTAGATAAAATCAAATACAATTCATAATACAAGATCAAAAGTGAAGCTACGTTGTGACTTATCAAAATATTGCGATTTTTTTAAGGGTCGCGATTCTGAACCTTATGCCGAGGTAATAAAATTCAAAACCTATAACGGGATTTTGGTTAGCCAGAGAGTAAATCGAAGGGTTATTGGGAGACGCGAGTGTCGCATGGGATGTGAAGAAACCGTGCTTAGAAGCCAGCATTCCGCACGTAAGTGCTTTTTATGTTTATTTAAGAATATTAATGTATTTATCTACACACGTATCATAAACCCTCTTTACTGCGTCCAAAAACCGCACGTTACGACCAGCATAATAATATACTACTTGGTAAAAACTCATTTCCGTATGACTATGACCATAATGTATCAATGTATGTCGACATATTATGACATTAAAATTTCGAACGCCGACGCCAGCCTGCGTGTCGCCCCTAGTTTGTCTGTGAAGTTGGTACTACTGAACAAGCTAAACAAGTGCAGAGCAATTATCAATTCCACAATGCCGGTCGAACATGCGGTTCCTGAACACATCAAAGAGAGCTTATGATATGTGTGTAGAAAAACTATTGTATGTAACTGTACATAATTAGGCATTAAAACTCTCGAGTAATATTAATATGAAACTCGCCCTCGATTTTTAATGCATTATGTATCAGAAATATACATTAAACTGCTATTATACCATTCCCCCTCTAAAAAATCTTATTTTCCTGCTGTTTTTTACGTTCCGCTACTTCTTGTTCTAGGATCACATGGCTCTTATAATGGAACATGAAAATTAATTAACTGGATGAAAAAAACAATGAATGCAGGAAACTTTGACTTGTACCACGCAGACACGATATCTCCCAAATATATATCACGGAGTTAGCCATATAAATGACTACGGCAAAATCTAGAAATTTCGAAACAAAAAAAAGTTTTTGGCCACCCATGCACACATGCATTATTCGGCCAACCGTTTCATTAGCACTAAGGCACGACACAAACAATCACACCGCTAGGACCTACTTATCGTCGCGAGGATGGTTGTCCGATTTTTCTTGATTGGGCGATGTTTTTGTCCTGCTGTAGCAAATAGACTAATGACCGATTTTACCAAGGGTTACGGGACACTTAGCTCTTTTTATTATATGTCTAGCGATTGTTTCGGTGGCCGGACTCGTCCCCAAGGAGCCTAGACTTAGGGCAAATCGAAACAACCGCTAGGTGGCCCCTGAAAGAAACAAAGTGTCCCCTAATAGTTAGGGATCGTTGGTGAAATCGGCCATAAAACAACTATTTATCCTAAGAAATATGGTCGCAAACGGAACATAATTACAATTTACGAAGATGAAGTTTATTTGCGACCATATCAAAGTTGGTTTCACATGGCTATCTTCACTGCCACAGGAACCTACTTAGTTATGCTCCGTCGACGCAAATTGAGAAAAAGGGCATTTAAAAAAGATTGGCTTGTATATGGGCCGATGCGGTGTGATCGTGTGTGGGTGTCCTTATAACATTGAACACAAACACGACAACGAGCAAATAAATACTAGAATAGCGTAATAAGCTGAACACACACTACATTGTGGAGTGGCTAGGATTTATCAGATAGTGTGTGGGCTATCACTTTGAGTGTAGAGATGGATTACATATTTCTTTGGCTGGATTTTGGCTCGTCTCTTACATGGGATAGTTGGACCAGAACGAATGCAATAACATTAATCTAAATATGGTTCCGGCCACTTAACGCCGCAACGAAACGCTGGCATACGCCACCCGTGCGATTAAGCTCTCTCCCTTCGCTTCGGTCCGACCGGGCAGAGTCGTTTATGAGACGGCAAGCAATGTAGCAGACAGTGACCATTTGTGGCGACCAGTGACCACAAGTGGCTGAAGCGCGCTTCAACCACTTTCTAGCTGCTTTGTGTGGGCGCGGCGTGGTCAGTCTGTGGCGAGGCTAAATAATCATGGCAAAAAACGTAACGCTTACCAATTATAAATTTTGTCTAAGAAATTTACTAAATGTTCATTAAATTTAGTTCTCCCATGTAGATTTATAGAACCGTATTGGTTGCTATAGGTCACTTTCTGTCCGAATACTAAAGTTAGGTTTGTTATATAACAACTTTATACTACAACCTGGAGCCGAAGCGAAGCGGAGCAGAGCGAGGCGACCACGTGTACGATAAAATAGAGTGTACAATTTTGAATAAAAATGTATTTTATGTGTAACTTTTTAGTCAATTTGATAAACAGTTAAATATAAGCCAATAATAATAGTGATAAAAAATCTTGAGTTTTTTTTCAAACAAGCCAAGATCCAGCAATACCTCATCATCATCACAATCATCAGTTACCTTTACACTGAGCGGCTCAGTGCCGCCCTCTGGTATCACATTGTTGAGCGCTGCTATCGCCTCCTGCGCCTCCTCGCGCTTGTCGTATCTGGAACGGAGAAATCTCTTATTACATGTAAGCTCGCCCTGACGTTGTTCTCAAATCATTTGTAAAAAAACTCAATGGCGTGATACATCTGTTTATACTATGCGTATCAAACCAAGAGGTGACTGATGAAAACCAACAGATGTCGCTACTTTATAAGTACTTCATTTTCATATAAACTACATCGCAGAAATTGACTTTTTACTTGAAAGCGTCTGTATTAATCTGCTGACAAGTCCGGTGCAAGTCGCCCTTAGGTGCATACCTGACAAACGCGACGCCCCTCGGCGTGCCGTTGTTCTTGTCCCTCAGTATGTGTTTCTGCACGATCCGGCCATACTTGCCGAATATTGTCTCCAGCTGTTCTTCGGAGACGGCGCGGGGTAGATTGGTGACGTAGAGGTTCGTGTCCTTGATGTCGTCGCCGGACGGCCGAGCGTAAGACACCTGCCGTGTTACCACAAAAAATATTAAACAGCGTTAACCTCTAAACAAACGTCAAATCCCATATACTTCTGTGTTTAAACAAGCGTTGAACAGTAGTTTATTTTTTGTGGTAAGGCCCCTGGGGTCCAAATGGGGTGTGTGTTAGGTAACAGTTCGATATTAATGTCGCAGTTGGTTGGTTAAATCAGACACTTAACTAACACCCTAGACCGTTAATTAAAGACCGACGTTTAACCAAGTCACTAGCATTTTGATTTAAATAAAGCATCGTCGAAAACGTTTCATAATCTGTCTTACCGAAAGCCGGCGTGATGGTTAAATAATGTAAAACAAGATGGCTTCACGACAACAGCTGATTACTTTCAGAGTCTATCTTTTCACTACTGATTTGCACAGCTTATATCAGGGCAATACATTGCGGCAGCTTAGGTAAAGGGTAAAGGCGGTGAGCGAAGCCTTTATCCTTCGTGTTAGGTTGAACATGTAAGAACAACAAAAAATACTTAAAACAAACTTAAGTACACATAAATTATTTTTTATGTGTACTTAAGTGTATTGACGACCCGAATAGCTGAGACGGCAGTGACCCTGCCTGCGAAGCCAAGGGTCCCGGGTTCGATTCCTGGTGGGGGCAAATATTTGTTTCATGAGAACGGATGTTTGTACCCTAGTCATGGTTGTTTATCTATCTAAGTATAATGTTTATCTATATAAGTATGTGTATCGTTGTCTAGTACCCAAGATACAGGGAATCCTAGTTTGGGGCTAGATCAATGTGTGTAAATAGTGTCCAAGGTATTATAAATTACTTAAATTTATATTGTATATGTCTTGTTGCCTAGGAACGTTTCGTTCACTCACTTATCTTACGGAACTTTAGCGACTTGGTTAAAAGTCGGTCTTTAATTAACGATCTAGGGTGTTAGTTAAGTGTCTGATTTAACCAACTAACTGCCACATTAATATAATTTAGCAGCTTCATTCTTCTTCCTTGCCTATTGTATGGATTGACTAATCCCACTATATAATATTATAAATGTGAAAAATATTTGTTACTTAATAACTTAAAAACGGCTGAACGGATGTGAACCAAATTTGGCACACAGATATATTATGAGCTAGATTAACATACAGGACACTTTTTACCCGCCTGTGCCAGAAATGTAACATTTTCCCGGTGAATGATTATTACTAAGTGGACGGAGACGAAGTTGCGAGCACCATCTATTTAAATTATAATCTCCACAAGTATTAAGTTCGGTTATAAGTTATGTAACATATCTTAACCTGAAGAGACGCACAGCACCTTTTAAGGAACTTTTTAGTTTTTTCCTTTTCCGGCCAGCAGAGACGTGAACTTACATTATACGGACGTTCTAACGGTGATGGAAAACATCGTGAGGAAACCTTAATACCTTCACAGCTGCTTCATAGCAATGTCTGTCCACCGTATAAGAAAAACCGTGACACTTATGTTTCGTATATATTTATTGTACATGACATAACAAATTACAATTACAATTATTTTCATGAAGTAAACAACTTCCAACAAACATGTCCATAACCTGGATGTAAATTTCACAACGCGTATGCACTTATTATAGCATTAAATAATCAAATATTGTCGGAAACATGGTGAGGAAACCTTCGATCACTTTAGCTGCGGCAACGGGCTAGCCCCTTGTCACGCAAAATGGAGTATTAAATAACTTACTGAACGAAGCCACAACTGCTCTGCCCGATTGAGAAAGAAAACTCTATACGTATGTTTATATTTTTGTATGTTTGTCTCCAGCCAGCTTGATGGAATATGGCTTAATCTTACCATTATCCGGATTAAGGCTTATGCTCCTCGTCGGGGACAATAATTTTAATAATAATAATAATACCTTGGACACTACTGACACACATTGATCTAGCCCCAAACTAGGATTCCCTGTATCTTGGGTACTAGACAACGATACACATACTTATATAGATAAATATTATACTTAGATAGATAAGCAACCAAGACTAGGGTACAAACATCCGTTCTCATCAAACAAATATTTGCCCCCACCGGGACTCGAACCCGGGACCCTTGGCTTCGTAGGCAGGGTCACTGCCGTCTCGGCCATTCGGGTCGTCATGGGCATATTGGGCTACATTCATTCATTCATTTATTAATTAAATGTCTGTGTCGTCACCTTTAACCGCTTATTCCTCAGCTGGTATCCGTTGAAGGTGTCGATCGCGCGCGCCGCGTCGTCTTCCCGCGTGAAGTTGACAAACCCGAATCCGTAGCTGTAGCCAGTCTGGGAACGAGAAACGGTAAATAAGGATTTGGGGCGATGGACTAGCAACCTATCAATAAGGTGCTGGGATTGGATTTGGCGCGGACGACATCCTTTTGTTAACAATGTTCGGCAGTGAATCACTTTCCTTTCTTTTATTTCTTTCTGTCTTGGCCTGCCGCAGGCTGGGGACTTCGTCACTGCTACCATCAACTAGCTATATGCGACCTTTTACTATAAATATTTAAGTACCTTGAGTTGTGAATATTGTAAATATTACCCACCTTGAAGTCCTTCATGACCCGGCAGCTCTCGATGGGGCCGACAGTCATGAACATCGCGTACAGGTCCTTCTCCGTCATGGTCTGCGGCAGGTAGTTCACGATGAGGTTGGTCTTGGCCGGGTCGGCAGCGCCGGCCAGCGACAGCCCGCCGGAGTCCGACATGCTGCCCCAACGGCGCGAGGCTAGGGCGTGGCGGCTGCCGTGCGTGCCGTGCGTGCGGGGGTGGTACGTCTGGTTTAGGTAAGGCTGCAAAATACGAGAACAAAGCTCGTTATATCACATTCTAATATTTGGTGTTCTCTCAAGGCCCCAAGGCATCATATGATGCCAATTCCCCGTTATGTGTTGTCAATTTTATTACCATGAATGAATGAATTTTATTATAGTTCAAAATGGCGATGCCTCAAAATAAACTGGGGCTTTCTGAAGTTAAGCTCTCGCCGAGCTCTTTCGATCAGATCGGTATCGGTAAAGATGTTATAACTTAGAATACAACTTAAATAAGAAATAGACTTGTAATTTATTTATGGTAAATTAACATTTATTCATTCATTCATTCACTACTTCATCGGACCACCTGCCAGATGGTCCGATGAAGTAGTGAGGATAGCAGGAAAGCAGAGGAGCCGGGTTGCACAGGACCGAGTTGAGTGGCGTCTACATGAGTAGGCCTATACTCAGCAATGGGTTTTCTGACAGGCTTCAGCTCTCATCTATGGACGATGCCGGCTCCGGGATGGAATAAGATATGGTCAATAACATATAAACATAGAGTACGCCATTTTCAATACGGAGTGGCAGAGTTACGTCTCTCGGTGCCCAGGCGCAACAGTTGCGTAATTTTTTTTTCATCGGTTTTGAACTTTATTAACATGGCATAAGGTTCAAAGTCGCGATAGATATTTTAGAGGCTGCTGTATGGGTTAAGGCTTGGAGGAAAGTAGCCAGCACTTCTTGTGAGAATGCGCAATGAATTCAAACATAAGATGGCGAACACTAGGGATGGATAATATTAACGCAGATGATTAAAGTTTAGCGACATCCTAGAATTCATTAAGCGAACAAGAAGATTTGGGGAGGGACATCTGTTGAACCAACAGTAACCAGTGCCCAAACACTGGGAATGAGGGTATTCTGACTTTGTATTATCTGACAGCTGTTTAGACCTGACGCCTACGAGGCGCCGCCTGGTGGCAGAAAAAGTATCGAAAACCCTCGAGGGTTTTCTGACTATGTACTATCTGACAGCTGTTTAGACCTGACGCCTACGAGGCGCCGCCTGGTGGCAGAAAAAGTATCGAAAACCCTCGAGGGTTTTCTGACTTTGTACTATCTGACAGCTGTTTAGACCTGACGCCTACGAGGCGCCGCCTGGTGGCAGAAAAAGTATCGAAAACCCTCGAGGGTTTTCTGACTTTGTACTATCTGACAGCTGTTTAGACCTGACGCCTACGAGGCGCCGCCTGGTGGCAGAAAAAGTATCGAAAACCCTCGAGGGTTTTCTGACTTTGTACTATCTGACAGCTGTTTAGACCTGACGCCTACGAGGCGCCGCCTGGTGGCAGAAAAAGTATCGAAAACCCTCGAGGGTTTTCTGACTTTGTACTATCTGACAGCTGTTTAGACCTGACGCCTACGAGGCGCCGCCTGGTGGCAGAAAAAGTATCGAAAACCCTCGAGGGTTTTCTGACTTTGTACTATCTGACAGCTGTTTAGACCTGACGCCTACGAGGCGCCGCCTGGTGGCAGAAAAAGTATCGAAAACCCTCGAGGGTTTTCTGACTTTGTACTATCTGACAGCTGTTTAGACCTGACGCCTACGAGGCGCCGCCTGGTGGCAGAAAAAGTATCGAAAACCCTCGAGGGTTTTCTGACTTTGTACTATCTGACAGCTGTTTAGACCTGACGCCTACGAGGCGCCGCCTGGTGGCAGAAAAAGTATCGAAAACCCTCGAGGGTTTTCTGACTTTGTACTATCTGACAGCTGTTTAGACCTGACGCCTACGAGGCGCCGCCTGGTGGCAGAAAAAGTATCGAAAACCCTCATTGTGTGAAATAGTCACGATAGAGGACCGATCACCCGCCTGTGGTCCAGCGGGCGTCCCACCTCATCATCATCATCATCATGGGTTAAGCCTGTTATTGAATAGACCATTGCATGACAGCGGGCAAGCCCATCACCGCAGCTATGATAAGAAGGTTTCCTCGCGATGTTTTCGATCACAGATATTGGTCAGCCAATCAGCCACTGAAGGGTCTCTTCTTTACTTCGCGATATAATCCAGTCCGAGCTTCTCTTAGTGGCAATGAGTGGTGGTCTGCACTAAGAAGATGTCACGCACGGGACCGCTCTTCGCTGTTTCTTGAAAGGGATTCCTTTGTCTCCAAGGCCGAAACTTTTCCTTGAGCTTATTAGCAAAGGATAGAGTATTTGTATAAAATAAAATAAATAAATTGAAAAAAAATTGCTCAGCAAACACCTCTATATTCGAGCAACCGGAAGAGACTATCACAACTCCAGCCCACTTGACAAATGCTGCAACTGTTTTGCAGATATTTTAAATTAACAACTTGTTACAACGCGGTCACAATATCTGCGCACCTCGATCCGTGATAATGCAATGCAATGAGGTGCACAGATAAATGTGTCTGCGCTGTAAACTGTACGACTTCGTCGCAAATGCAGTAACAGCAAATTAGCCTATTTATTGAAACAAGCAAAACGCTAGCCAAGTTTTTACCACTTTTATGGAAATGAAAATATTAGCACGTGCTCCTAATATACATAAACGTACAAACGTTATGACAAACCAAATTTAAGTAGTTGACATAACTGGCGCAGTTTAGCAATGGGAGAATCATGCTGGAATAAAACAAGGTAGTGCTTCCTGAGATGAGGAAACATGGATATACCCACGTGTCGTCATCGCATGGACTATGCATGCAAACAAATCTCAAATGGGGAGGTAGAAAACGAAGGAAAAAAAATACAGAAGATGTAACAAATCTCATCTCAAATCAATCTGTATGCAAGTGAACGGGCCATCTAGAAATGTGACGACTTGTGGGCAAAACGCGCCGACTCAAATATTTAATAAAAAAATCACAATTCATTGTTATAAATATCAATATCATAGTCACACGCGATACTTTAACTAGACTTTCAAAGGCATTGCATGTAAATTATGTTTGCATAAATGCAATATTTTTTGTCTGTCCCCCGGCTTTACGAACTTAGAAAGCAGCTAATTATTCCTAATAGTCGCTATAAACACTCACTAGGCTTTTGCCTTTACACTTTTATTGCCGGTAACACGTAGAACGCAGTCGGATTAAAACCTTAAATGCAATAATAATAGAAGCAAGTGGTTAATGTAACGAAATATCGCAAGTCCTATTACATGTAATTTTCACAGCACATTTTTGGCGTAGAAAGTAGTTATTTAGCCACATGTGCCCCCGCGGCATTCCCTCAGTCCGGATGACGAACGCGTCTGCCGCATAAAGTAATAACTGCATACCAAACAACAGGCGAGCTACGCTAAAAACTTTACCAGTCTCAGAACTAGGTCGCAATCGTTGTACCCTTGACCTATAAGTCTATAAAAATGCGCAATCAGTGACATATTTCTCCATAGCGAGCGTATTTCGTGGCCAATGAAATGTGGCGTAGATGAAATTGAAATTGGATAAGAACTGCCTGAACAGACATTCCATCACCATAATAGCCTGCCAGGAAACCCATTAGAGGTAATACCTATAATACCTTGGACACTATTTCACATTGATTTGACCCAAACTAGGATTCCCTGTATCCTGGGTACTATACAACGATACACATACTTATAAAGATACATATTATACTTAGGTAGATAAACCATAACTAGGGTACAAACATCCGCTCTCATCAAACAAATATTTGCCCCCACTTGGACTCGAACCCTTGGTTTCGTAGGCAGTGTCACTGCCGACTCGGCCATTCGGATCGTCAATTCGGGTCTTTTTGTCGGTAAGGAGATGTTACCAATCTACATTCCTTATTAAAAATGTACATGTTAGCAGTGTTCGCAAAATGAAATATTGAATTAGAAACTAAACGTTGACGAATTTATGACTCCGCCTCTCGCATGGAAATTGTCGGGACGCTTTCTTTATTTGTTCGTTATCGATCGTCTGCAAGATTACCAGTTTTTTTTACGATCCCTTTTTCGAGAGCAATAGTGGGTGGGTCAGGACAGGAGCAAAAGATCTTTATTTAATAGAAATAGGCTCAACGTCTGCCTCCTTCACGTGAAAATGCCCCAAGCATTGTTTTAAAGTCTCCAGAGGATGTTAGCGATATAGTTACAATTAGGGATACCAGATCCAACGAAATTGCGGACCATTTAGCATAAATGTTCTTTCGTGCCGTGACATCGGAATTGAAGGATTGGGTACCCAAAAGGGCATTGACAGATCGATGTTTTATGTCACGTCACCAATAGGCTTATGATCTACTGTTAAAAACACTAAAACCGTGAAAAATTTACATCCAAAAAAATACATTTTCATCCTAAATTAATTAAATGTTCGCCTCGCACTGCTTCGCTTCGCTTCAATTCCAGATACTAATAAAGTTATGACGAAGCAAACCTAACTTTAGTATTCGGAAAAACAGTGGCCAATACGGTTCTGTGATACTACATGGGGGCTCTTGGTGAACATTAAACATATTTGGGAGTCAAAACTTATATTGGTAAACAAAATATTCCATTTAACATGTCATGGAGCTAGCTTATCGGCGTAGATTTGGAGATCTGAAGGAAAATTACCAAGTATTATGTAAAAAATAGGAACAGTCCGGAAATATACGCTCATACAATTCCTATACCGCAGCGGCACCGCACCGCATCCTATGGCGTCACCCTTATCGAGCAACCTCGCGGGAGGCACTGCCAACTATCAGATTAGAACCGCGCGTACCGTAGATAATAAACAGATAACTGCTATTTGGGTCAGTTAACTCGATACCTCCCATAAGAGGTTGCAGAGGCACAGTTGTGCCCACATTTTGCCAGTTATTCAATAGATGAGTTCGCGGCCATCAACGCAACTATGCAGACGGACCGACTAGGGTCAAAAATACGAATAAGTCCGGAAATGCATTATCGTGTGGTACCCTCGCTTCAGTGGCGCAGCTGAGGGCCCAGGCCGGCCGAGGGGGACGAGACAGGGTGGGGTGGGGAGAAGGCGTACCCCCTTACAACTCCCACACCGCAGCGGCACCGCACCGCATCGTGTGGCCTCACCCTTACCGAGATAGGATGAAGCAGTCTCACGGGAGATACTGCCAACCGAGTACCCTTACCGAGAGGTAGATAATAAACAGATTACTATGCTATTTGGGATAGCCTTTGTTTATGTTCACTTGAGACCTACAGCAATGGAGGCAGGGAGTTTAGGCTAAGATTCAGACTCCAGAAGTATCGCATCGACGACCGATGCCGTAACGATTAAGGTTATACCGCAAGAAGAAGAGGTTTCGGGTGTGAAGGAAGAAAAAACCCCAGATCTTGTATGTTTGTATATGTCACCGTAAGATAGTCAAAACCGTTAGTTGATAAACTAACGTTTTTTTTTTCTCGTAAGTTGATCAACTATCGACAGATAGTAAACTGTAGCGTACTGCTTATTATATGACGCGTTAGTTGATCAACTAACGGTTAAAACTGTTAAATAGTAAACTGGTTTAAACTTGAATTGCAAACGAAATACCAAGGCAAACACTGCGGTAGCTTAGGTGAAGGGGGCGAGCGTATCAAAGCCCCCGAATAGTCTTCGTGTTAGGTTGACATGTAAGAACAAAAGAAACGTAAATTCTAAACCTTGTCGGTCTGGTTTACTATATGTCGATAGTTGATCAACTACCGCGTTAGTTTATCAACTAACGGTTTTGACTATCTTCCGGTGAAATATACAGTGTGTTACCAGCAGCTGGGCTTTTAATTAAGGACGTTAAAATAACGTGTGTCTGTAACGTAACCATAACATAAATTTAATTAATAAATTAAATTTCAGAGTTTGTTAACTTTCTAACAAAATTTTAATTGCCCGCAATGTAAAGCACGGTAATTTGACAAGTTACTATCAACACGACAGTTGACAAATATACTTTGATTTTTGCACTAGTTGTCCCCCGTACCACGACATGCCTTGTACCAAGTAATTCAACGACATGAGTTACGACTATTAGGCAATACGTCTACTACATTTAAGCTGCAAATTTAATAAGTTTAATTGTGGATATAATTGACATAATTATGATTTACTAATACGTGCAAACGATTGTTAACGGAGCATGTTATTATCAGTTTTAATAAATGCCCACATGCCGGTAACAGACTGTATATAAGAACATTGGTGTTACATTCCAACAGGAGGCCAGCGGAAATAAGCAATAATAGTAGTTTATGTGACTGCTGCATAATGGAGGGCATTAAAACTCGAGAGTGGGTTTATGAAACGAGCCGAAGGCGTGTTTCATAATAATATCACTCGAGAGTTTTAATGCCTAATTATGTACAGTTACATACACTAGTTTATCTACACACATATCATAAGCTCTCTTTGATGTGTTCAGGAACCGCATGTTTGACCGGCATTGTGGTTCTGCAATTGTTTAGCTTGTTCTTTAATACCAACTTCACGCAGACGGGCGTCGGCGGCGTTCGAAATTTGAATGTCAGTCAGTACCAACTTCACAGACAAACTAGGGACGGCACGCGGGTGGGCGTCGGCGTTCGAAATTTGAATGTCATTATATGTAGAAAAACTACACATAATGACCATTATGTGTAGTTTTCCAGATACTAAACGAGTTTTTACCAAGTAGTTTTTTAACATAATGCTGATCGTAACGTGCGGTTTTTGAACGCAGTAAAGAGGGTTTATGATACGTGTGTAGATAAAGGTATATTTAAGGTACCTAGGGCTCATATTCCTAACCATAAGGTTAGAAATAATAGCCCTAGATACCTATGCAGCCCACTAAGGGCAATTACAAGCTAAGATACCTCCATTTCATTTTCCCTTAGGAGACAGCGCCGGCCTGACTGTCAGTCGAACTTTCACTTAGCATTATGTTCATCCGGCCAGAGGACTAAACGAATACCCATATAAATACGGGAAATACTTAAAACATAAAAAGTGTTTTTTGCTAATCCTTTTTTGCTGTGAAATCAGTATTTTTGATGTGCGATTAAATACTAGCCTATAAATACTAGATATAACATGCATATAGTCACGCGTTTATCCCAGAAGAAGGGATAGGCAAAGGACTAAGACTAAGGACCTGTATTTGCTACGATCTGCGTGAATAACTTAATGGACTGGAGAACATTTCGGACGGAACCACGGTTAATGTCGGTTAACGAGTCCGGCTAGCAGGGCTTTGAGACCTTCCAGAAGGACGCAAACTTTTTCGATCGCAATACTTTAATCTTATATAGTGCACGGTTCAAATTTGCATTTTATTTCCCTACAAAACCTAATCTAAGCGACACCGGCCATCAGACAACAAGCGATGACGCTCGACTATAAAGACGAGGAGCGCCTGGGCATGCCTGGGCGACATGTTTCGCACCGAAAATTTATGGACTCGTCAACATTATGGCGACCACTATGTTCAGGAGATCAGTGCGAGATACTTGATAATATAGTTAAGGGCTGAACAAAGGCCAATGGCATTGAGAATTAGACAAAGAAAAAAAATACCCGTCGCATCGCGTCGAAGCAGACTGTAGACACGCAGAGCCCCGCGGGGCAGCCCGAGCTCCGAGACCAAGAAAATTATAGAAAATATTACTAAACTCCTGTAATAATAACATTAAAAATATAATAAAAAAACCAAAAAATTCATTTTTTTTTTGCCTATTTTTGTGTGTAAGATTCATAAAGGAAACTGATTTCGTCTCCGAGCGCTTGTTCATTTAGTTGAATAATAATGCATTGCGAAAAATATTTTTAAGTATTAAATATAACAGATATCCGGTAATTTTAAAAGTCCATTCTTATCTCTAATAGACCTTTTATAACATATATTTATCCTAAATTTTTATTTTGTCTAGATTAGCCTAGAATTGAAGCTAAAGATGCATTTCTGGCCATATTTTATCCCTTAACATGAAAAACACAAAAATTTATGTCAGTCCATATTTTGGACAGACATAAATTCTTCAAACTGCGTTAAATAGTTTCAAAGTTTCGTAATTATTATAATTAAAACGTTGATTATACAGAAGACTTAGAGATTTATTGTTAAAAGCACTGACCAAATGTTTATGTCCTCTGGTGAGCGCTCCTGACTTGGCATTCGGGCCATTTTTATACAAAACACGTACTGCAGCCATTAAGGTTTTTTTTTAGTCCCCAGCAGGAGATCGAACCCGGGACCTCCCGCATGGCAGGCAGACCCACAGCCGCAGCGCCGCAGACGTCGTCGAATAATCCTCACTTGCCATCGAACAGGTGGGGGGTAAAAGCTCACGTGTCACCTCGTTCTGTAATGTAGGCGGAAGCTTCGAAATGCCACACGATTGGATCTCGCGTGCTCGGAGCGTGATAATTTATACAATTCACCGATGATAAGGGCAGGCTGTTAAGTAACGCGATACGAAGGGCGACCAGCGCCCTGACTCGATAATTACGAGTTTGGACTAATTTTGATGGAATTTGCGATGAGATACTCCCATATCACGCTGTGTTTAATTATATATTACTGTCACGACTTTTGGAGTGACAGTCTCTCCTTTTGGAGTGGCATAGTTGCCGACACGTTTAGCCAGTTGTTCGATACTCTAATTGCGTGACAGGGGGCTAGCCCATCGCCTCTAAGATGGCGCAATTGCCGGCTAAACGTGGGAAAAGTTGGCGGGAAACGCACAAACGCCAACTCAAAATGTTGCTAAACCACATTTTGAGCCCTTAAATACAACCTAACATAACACCCTTTAACCTACAACCTTAAATACAACCTAAGTTAGGAATAGAGAAATTCAAAATTTACTGAATATTTATTTGTAGAAAAAACCTGTCAAGTGCGAGTCGAACTTGCGCACGAACTTGAACTTGCGAACTTGTGCGGTGGCACGGTTCCGTACCACCGCACAATGGTAGGGATGGTGTGGAGTGAATAGTTTGGATTTTACATAGCAAAATGTTGTTTACAAAGTTATTGGTGCGGCTACTTTCACACTCCATGTACGTAACCAGATGCATTCATAAGTTTGTATGTGGTATTGAAAGAATTGTTGTATGGGAGCCTCCTTAATTTTTTATTTTATTTTGTGTTTTAGTATTTTTTGTTATTTTTTGTTGCGGCAACAGAAATACATCATCTGTGAAAATTTCAACTGTCTTACTATCACGGCTCATGAGATACAGCCAGCTGACAGACGGACGGACGGACAGCGGAGGCTTAGTAATAGGATCCCGTTTGGCACCCTTTGGGTACGAACCCTAAAAATGGCTAAAAACGACGCTTTCTAAACATTGACATACGTTTAGAAAGCGTCGTTATTAGCCATTTTTAGGGTTCGTACCCAAATATTTACAAAAAAATAAAGAATATTGAATTAGTTTTAATTATGAAAATGCCCTAAATCATCCACAAACATACGATTCACTTGGAGCCTTATTTTGGCTACTGTCTTCAGACAGTGCGCGCTCTCTGGCGGGTGGCCAAGCCGACTGGTAGACAGACACCATGGTGGCGTTACTTGCAGATATCATTAATAATGGATTGGCTTTTTATCCTGCCTGGTGACTAGGCCGCGCGGCGTCTACTTATAGGGTGCCCGTTACTGGTACACTATGCTACGCTCGGTTTCTGAAAGGAAAATTAGCTGTGACAGCTTGTTAAACTCTTATTAAACGCATTTCAGCCAATCACATGCCGCTATTTTGAATAAATGATCGATTAACCGCTTGTTACATTTGACCACCCTTTCGGAAACATAAGTTATAAGGCCATTGTAACTGTCCCATTTGACACTTCATCAAAACTAGACAACGTGACCTTGTAACGGAGTGCACACAATATTATTTATTTTTCAAAGTTAGAACTGCACTTGCTTAACGTTTTCAGTAAGAAAATGTTTGATTAACGACAAAAGTAGTATTGTTTATTTCGAATATGTATTTTGTAAACGGTATTCATGTACTTCTATGTGTAGTATATTTAATAGTTTATTATCCAAAAACAATTATTTATATTATTTGCTTTTATTTCTGCACAGAGACCTAAATGTCAAGGCTATTAAATGTATCCTTTCCGTCTTGAGTTTGCTGGAAGTAATCTCTTGTTAGAGCTTGTAATGTAAATTTTCATGTGCAATAAATCTCTTATATACGAAAAGACGGAAATTTTACGATTTACTTTGACTTATAAACCATTGCACCAAAATAAACCATTTTTTGTTATTAAAAAGTGAACACCGTTACAGAATAAATATTATATCAAAATATATAAACTCATTTAGTATAGGTTAAAAATTCATAAAATTGGAATAAATAATATAAAAATAATTAAATAATTCAAAATATATAATTGTCAATTTGTCAATAGTAGTTTAGGTGACTACTACATAATGGAGGACATTAAAAATCGAGAGTGGGTTTACGAAACGAGCCAAAGGCGAGTTTCATAATAATATTACTCGAGCGTTTTAATGCGTAATTATGTACAGTTACATACACTAGTTTATCTACACACATATCATAAGCTCTCTTTGATGTGTTCAGGAACCGCATGTTGCTCTGCAGTTGTTGAGCTTGTTCAGTAGTACCAACTTCACAGACAAACTAGGGGCGGCACGCAGGCGTCGGCGTTCGAAATTTGAATGTCATAATTTAACAAATTCTGGTCGTAACGAGTGGATGCAGTAAAGAGGGTTTATGAAACGTGTGTAGATAAAATTTATAATAGTTGAAAAATACAAAAATATAAATTTATTTACGGGAATAATTAATCTATGCAATTACATCCGAAAGATGTAATATAAGGGTGAAGTGGTGGGCCAGGGTAGATGAAGGCTAAAAGGGGTGAGCGACCAGCCTTCGTGTTAGGTTGACATGTAAGAATAAAAATCGGTTGCTGAATATTATGAAATGGGAAAGTAGGTATTTTTCTTCTTGATAAAATAGGTAATTTTCGAAGTGGGTGTAAGTTTTATGCAATGCGTAATCGAATTGCATCATCTTATATATGAAAAACATGGATATTTGTCAAAAAATATTCAAGTAATAATAGACTTCCTACAAGTTTTCGTAAATTAAATACGTTACAAACAAATGCATGTAATTAAGTTGTAGCGGTTCTGTACTAAACTGTAAAACTCCGCGGTTTTTTTCAGAATTTAAAATATTTTTTTTAACTTTCAGATAACTCAGAATCCTAAAGATTTTCCCGTTCACGAATTGTCTTAATTGAATACCCAGTTCCCTCTTCTCTCGTCGTCGCATCTAACTTTTAAGTTCAGTTTACTGAGAAATCTATTTTTTTTTAAGTCTTCTCCCGGTCAATACCATCAGCTAGTTTTATTTAAAATTAATACTATTAATCCAATAGAGTGTATTCATTTCATACTTTCTGGATTTTGATTGCTATGCTTTGTAAGTATATTGTGTTTGATTTTATAAATTTCGAACTAATACAATGTAAACTTATGCATTTCGTCAGTTTTTCCAACATTATGCATGACGTGCATTATGAATTTTGATAGTTATATGTATATGTATGTAAAGGTTCAAAAACTATGTTAAAAATGAGCTGATAAGAAAGTTCTATTATAGTAATAAGGAATATTTAGATGAAAAAACTGCATGGTCCATACCATCTCAGCGCACAGAAATATGGAGTTTCTTGCCGTGTATTCTTAACCCCGAGGCCCACGTTCCGAAACGGTGCTTTTTTTATATAAAAAAATGACTTGTAATTATAACTTAGTATAATTTTGACGTTAAATAAGATTATTTATTTATTTATATTCAATAGAAAATTTAATCTATATTCAATATAATCTGATACTTTGAACATATCGTGATTTGGTCCCAAACTGTACAATGGTCCTACAATAATAGCCGATCGCTGTGCACCTCAAATAGAACGCCGGCTAAATGTTAAAGGGCCATACAACAAAGAAATAAACTACTATTCAACACCTGTTTAAAAACAAAAAAGTATGTGATTTCACATTTGTTTTAAGGTTAAACGCTGTTTAATATTTTTTGTCGTAGCACGGATAGTGACGGTGTCATCTCCCGAGCGAGAGACAGTAAGTAGGCCGCACTTATACTTCTAATAGTTGAAGGAAATTGATCATTATTGATAATGAGAGTAAAAGAAAAACCGGCCAAATGCGAGTCGGACTCGCGCAAGAAGGGTTCCGTACCATTATCTATTAAAACGGCAAAAAAAAAACACTTTTGTTGTAAGGGAGCCCCCCTTAAATATGTGTTTTATTTTAATTAATTTACTTTTTTTTAAAGTGAATTTATAAATATCAAGCAAATACGAGAAGAAAATAAAAAAAACGTTTGTTGCATGGGAGCCCCTTAAATATACAGGGTGTCCCAAAACTCACGCGCCACAGCGACACCGAAGGTATATATGCCTTCGGCGCGTCGAATAAGCCCAACTTGACCTCAGTAAAAGTTTCGTGTAATTTGAGATATTGACGGTTTAAAGATTTTCATGAAAATCCCCATTTTTTACATTGTTAGGCATGCCATTACTTGCCTATTTCTTTTTTTACATGTTCTTGATTTCTAAGCTATTGCTATAAGATACTTAAGACGACCTGAGTATAATTTTTTCGATAACTAATGTCAAATACGAGATAATGATGAATAAGTCACAGCTTAAATCTTTTGCACAAACTTTGACTACTTCTTTGACCGCTTGTTCTGAAAAATAAATACTTGGCACGGAATGAGATAATACCTTCAAAAACTTGCGTATGTCATGCCGATTCAGAAATGGTAGTATACTTGTGACAAAAAAATGCATTAAATGGGAGTTCACGCCACATTTAGTCATCAATCCGGAGCTCCGCCTAGTAGGAAAAAGGTGCACAAGAACACCGATTATCAAATTAGAGTATGCAAAATAGAGAAGATGATACGATTGTAAAAGCTAAACAAACAAACAAACATAGCGTCACGTGTTTTCCCAAACGGGTTGGCAGAGGCATAACTAAGACAGATTTTAAAGAGGGTGGGAGGGATTTGTCGAATAGGCGAAGTCGGGGCCACCGCCAACCGCAGTTACTCAAGAAAATGTGCAAGCCGTGGAAGAAAAATATCCGTGAGAACCGAAGAATTACATAGTTAGAGCTTGAGCGAAATCTAGGCATTGGATCAGCAGCACTGCAAACCATAATTCATGGACAACTGTCCCTCCATAAGCGTTGTTCGAGATGGGTGCCGCATAAACTCGAATGATTTGCAGAAAGAACGCCGCGTGAATTGGAGTTCATTTATAATAAGTAAATTCGACGCTGGCGAGAAGAAAACTGTGTATGATTTAATTACAGGTGACGAAACATGGTTGTATAACTACGATCCTGAAACAAAGCGGCAATTAACGGTATGGTGCTTTCAAGATGAACCGACGCCAACATAATGTCGCCGAGCACAAAGCACACAGAAAAAATGGTTGCGTCATTTTTCTGCAAGACAGGGCATACTGCGATTGTGGGGCTAGAGGATTAAAGAACTGTCAACTCAGAATTGTATGTGACAGTTTGTGCTTCACAAGTGTTGTCAGCTTGGTGTGACAAGCGGCCAAAGTCAGGAACACAGCACCTGCTCTGGCACCACGACAACGCCGCTCCGCACACTTCTGCCAGAACACTCGATTATTTTAGTTCGAGAAATGTCAGTATACACCCTCACCCGCCATATTCTCCTGACCTGGCACCCTGTGATTTTTACCTGTTTCCGAAAATTAAAGAAAAATTAAAAGAAAATCGATTTCAAACCAAAGAAGATGCCCTGGCTGCCTATAATTATGAAATTTCTGAGGTACCCAAAGAAGAAAGATCATTGAATTTTCCAAGTGGTTTAGCCGGATGAAAAAGTGTATAGTGCTCACGGTGAATACTTCGAAAAAATATAAAGCAATAATAAAGAATAAAGTTGTAGTTTTTGAATATCTTATTTCTTTTGGCATGACCCTCGTACATCTATGTTTAGGCCGAATGATTGAATACCTGTGCCATGTGACCAAAAAATTGCGTGCTTGCTTTAGGGATGTATTTAGAATCGACCTCATTTGGAGGAAACTTTTTTTTGGTTAGGCTTCTGCCGACGCACTAAAAACTGTCACGTGATGGCGGGAATCTTACGGGAAAGATGATGTAATTTTTACTGTCATTGGAGTTTCTGTCTTATTTTTACTGACATAAAGTGAAAAAACTTGGACCGAAGATGTTTTTTTTTAGTCATTGGAATGTATGCCATATTTTCATTGTCATCAAGGGAAATTACCGATCACATTGTGCTGAAAAGATAAAGCATGGAAACTCAAAAAAAGGCTTTTCCTAGTTAAGAGACCCCTAGCAAATTTCAATGAAAAGTTAAGCGCTTTTTTCGAGAACTGAAAACATTTATAGTTGTTACACAAATTCCTCGTTTAATAGTATAGGTGGCTCGGCCACGGCCTACGGCCTCGCAGCTATAGTGGATACGGCCTTTTCTCAAACGAAGTGGCAGCCGCATATATGCTCAGAATCATTCAAAAGCAATTTAGCACGAATTTACGTGACCAACCTGACGTGATTTATTGCTAAAAGCTAAGTCAAGTAAATATACGTATGTCTGAACTGTGACTTACCTAAAATAATTCCAGAAACTCCTTAGAAATAATCACTTTACACAATAATATTATGTACAGTAGACTAAGATAAAATTAAATACAATTGAAATGAGATAATGACTAGATAATAATAACGAAATGGAAAATAATGCACAAACGAAATAAACACATGTGAACTGCAGAAAGAAATAACAAAAACTGAGCAAAATTGTTATTTGACCAACTAGACCGAAGGATTCATCGCGATGGTCGTGATTTGATATTCTAAATTCAATGCAAGTTTATAAAAAAATAGAGAACGAAAAAACGCCGCAGAAGGCAAAGAGAAGCTTTTCGACATTAAATACATACTTATAGGCACAGAAAAGCTTTTTGCCATTAGGTACATAGTATACTCACAGAAGTATTTCCGAGAAGGGGTCGCCAAAGCTGCAGAATCATAAACATGAAACATTTTTCAGCATGCAGTGACTTGAGTTATTGTCATTGTTATCCATAACACTTTACGTTAAATTGGAATAAAGCCTTATTTGATTTAACCCTAAATCAGAGCAATGTAATACCTAGTAGATTATTGTTATTCATATGTATAGGTATAGGTATCTTAAAAGGAAAAAAATTAACCCTCATGGGATCACTTCATTGTCCACGAAGAAATATCTTATAGCATAAGTAAATAAAATCACCCTGAATTTCTGTCTATCTGCATGACTGTCTGTCTGTTTGTCTGTCAAGTGAAAGTATCAATTTGAAGATTTATATGGATTACTCAAATCTATGGTTTCTTGAAGATGTAAAAAATCAAAGTTATAGTTAAACGCAATCGAAATAAACCGCCGATTATGTTCCAATTTTTCCGACTGCTTAATTCTCGCAAGGGAAATCAAAACCTATAGTATACTGTCCGTTGACCCAGAATCATAAAATTTGGCACAAAGCAAGGTCTTAAAGGACAAGTAAATAAAATAATCAAAAAACCGTAAATTTGTAGTTCCTTCACAAAAAAATAATGTGATTCGTGCGGAACTGGGAAACCTTTAAGCCAAAAGATATTAATGTTAATTTTGGTGTTTGGAGCATTCATGGGTGTTGTTATGGGACAGCTAGCAGAACTTGAATATAGAAGATTTCTCTAACAGGCATGCCTCTTGGTCATTTGTCACTGAATGGCCAAAACATGCAAAGTTGGTGTTAGGTGTGTAAACAAATTAGCATAAGAAAAGCATTGATGCAAACGCGCCATAGATCATATTAATTTTAAGATTTTTAGAAGATATCTACAGAAGAATTTCAGACTCTATAAGCAACAAATATGCTGGAAATATCTGGGAAGTATTTGAACAAAACTGGCCCCCCATGTCGCTATTTAATAGCTATGTCATTAGAATTTAAATAGCATCTCATCAGGGCCATTAGTTCAAGTACATAGGTACTTTTTAGGGCTCCGTACCGGAAGGGTGCCAATCGGGACCCTATTACTAAGCCACCGCTGTCCGTCCATCTGTATGTCTGTCAGCGGGCTCTATCTGATGGACCATAAAAGGTACATAGCTAAAATCTTCAAAGAGTGTGTATTTGAAGCAGGTCCCCAGATAAGAGACGAGTTTTTTTGTACGATGGTAAGGAACCCTTTGTATGCGAGACCAACTTGTTCTTGACCGGTTATTTATCACAAGAATACCTATCAAAAACTATAGTCGTACATAGTCATACGTCACATATTTTACCATACGGGGTTGCATAATTATAAAAATAATTATCTTATAAAATACAGTTGCAGTTATTTTTAGTAAAATAGGAGCCCAAGAATAATATTGGTGGAGTTAAGGGTACATGCCAACGTTAACCTGGGACCTCGCTCTGATGACGTTATACCGTCTGTCACTGTCCTAATGACGCGTCGAGGACGAGAGCGAGCGAGGTAGGGGAAACGTATTCCTGGCGGGTGCCAAGATAACTTTGTAATATAGTAAGTGAGACAAAAAAAGTAAAATAAACTCACATTCTCCAAAGAATGAAAACTCCTGTCCCAACTGCTGACAGGGGTCCCACTGTACAGGTACCCCGGGTAACGGTCACTCATTCCAGCGGAGGTCTACTCGCTCGCTTTAACCTGCCGTCCACTCTGCTACGTCTATAACCTGATATCGCTTACTGTGTATCCTCTTTCATTGTCCGGATCTCAAAGTGGATGTAGATGTTTCTGTGAAATGGAATAAATAATTGTTGATGTAACAGACTTACTGAATTTTAAAGGAGGACTTCAGATTTCAGATTTCTATGCTGGAAATGAGAATAAATGATGCTAAAACTCTAGCATGGTCATGGCCAACTGGTATGAGACATTGACCTGAAAACATGTAGGTCAATGACACTAGAATAGGGACAAAGACCCTAAAATAGGTTAGGTTTTTTTTAAATGTCTTGGATAGTTGGGTATTAATGATTGGGCTAAAAAAAAACATGTTAACTTACAAATTGTTTAGCTCAAAACAACAAAAAAAAAACATACATTTATTGTAAGTAGACAAAAATAATGCCCTTTTACAAGTCAGACACATATACATAAATGGAGAAAAATAAATCAGATATGATCAACTAAACTAATGAGTTACTGATTAAGGTTTGAGTTAGAAAAGGGAAAATTCTGAGTTTCCCAAAATCTAGAGATCACTATATTTTCATTTGTTTATGTGCCATACGGCTATATCACAGCCTGTGAAAATTTAAATATTATTATGAAACAGGGCAATCAATAAAAATCAGGACACCATAAAATATAAACCAAAAATAATACAAAGATGGAACCTAACCTAACCTGGAAAATGTAATTGATGTTTGCATACATGTATCAACATATTACATTTTCCAGGTTAGGTGGCAGAGGCATTCAATTACATTATCAATTGGCTGAATTAATAAAAAAACTATAAGCAAAAGCTTTTTTGCGATAAGTTTTTGTGAATGTCCTCTATTGTGTGAATGACCTCTATTGCCTTGGTATTTGGCAGATAGTATAGATGGGTGTCGGTACCTCTGGCCATAGCTCTGTTGGTACGGTGGTTATTTAAATACCACAGATGTAGTGACAATATAGTGACCCTAGTGCTACATCGTCCTCCTCCTCCAACTTGCTAACAACTTCCCAGTCATTATATATGTGTATAAAACTTGCAGCTCCCTCAGTACTTTTGTATTTCAGGCAAACTGCTGTAGAGGTAATTTAAATTATAGGAAATGATTCTTAGTCAATTTAACATTTCAAGCATATTTTACATACAGCTTGCAAGGCACACCATCTTTTTGAGGTATAATGCCGTCATTGGCATTCCATATTTATGGTAACAAGACCAAAAGGGCCATTCCTAGGTAGGATTTGTTTCGGGTGCTTCCATATTTCTGGTGACACGGTAAGCTGTAGGTCCCAGCTACTATCACTATTAGGCGTTAGTAGTCGTAAAGTTGTGTCAGTGGCCCTAATTGGGCAGTTTGATAACTTCTGACAGTCAGGTTGGCCACTGGCTAGTAGATGCCCCTCCATCAACCAGCACTGAGCAAGCATTGTGGAGTATGGCTTGAACTTACTTGTATCCGGGTAATGGCCTGTTTCCCTCGGTGGGTGGGTGGATTTCTGGTTCCCAAGACACAACACAGGGTAACCTAGTATGAAGCCAGAAGCAATGTATGTGGCGCCTACCTCTCTATAAATGTTTAAGTTTATTATTAAACATCAAATATGCATTTCCTTCTAATGACAGCTGATACTTTTCTATATTCATTCAGCCGTGTCTTTTAGCAAGACTCCTATGTATGATGGCTTTATTATCTGTGCGTGTGTGTGTCTTTATTGTGTGTGTTTATGCACTCCTCAGACTCATTCAACAAAAAAAACTCAGGTGGAGTTTCAAGAAATTCAATTTTGCAAATAAAATTAAGTAAAACTATATTAATATCCTGCTTTATCGTGTTTCTGCCTAATTATTTTATAATATCATGCAAGTATATGTGTGATAGAGTCAAAGAAAAATATGAGTTTCAAGTAAATGTAATAAAAATAAAATATATTTACCTTGATTTTGGGGTTCAACGCAGGATAGCTTAATTTTGAGAGCAAATTTGCATCAAACAATTTTTTACGTATCCACTTACTAATTTATTATTAGTGAAGCACAAATTAGGTATAGGTAAGCAGCTGCAAAATAAAATCAGTTTATGAAATTTTCACGACTCTTACAATGCAAAACGTCAAAATATTTTTACACGAATAGTGATGGATGTGTACACCAAACTGATTTTTTCAGCTGTCTTGTCTTGTCTTGCGTTTGCTTGTAATGTTCCTTTCCTTAACGGACCGGCTTCAAGCTCTCGCAAGCCTACGCAAGCCAGCCAAGCCAAACGACCTCTCCACACGTTTGAAATTGTGGCGGCTTGTGAAGCTTGTCGAGGCCGCAACGCGCCATCAGGAAAGTCTATGCAGTTCCGTTTGTAATTTTGTATTGCCCACTTCAGACAAAGTAGTACCTTTTTAGGGTTCCGTACCCGAAGGGTTCCAAACGGGACCCTATTACTAAGACTCCGCTGTCCGTCCGTCTGTCCGTCCGTCCGTCCGTCTGTCACCAGGCTGTATCTCAAGAACCTAGCTAGCTAGAGAGTTGAAATTTTCACAGATTATGTATTTATGTTGCCGCTATAACAACAAATACTAACAGGATAAAAGAAATATTTAAGGGGGCTCCCATACAACAATTCTTTCAATACCACATACAAACTTATGGATGCACCTGGTTACGTACATGGAGTGTGAAAGTAACCACACCAATAACTTTGTAAACAATATTTTGCTGTGTAAAATCCAAACTATTCACTCCACACCATCGCTTCCATTGAACGGTGGTACGGAACCCTTCGTGCGCAATTTAGACTCGCACTTGACCGTTTTTTTTTATAATCCTGACTTAATCAATTTCACTGACACAAACCCTATGGCAAAGCCCTCCATAAAATGTTAAATAAAATAAATAAATATAAATGAACACACTGTTGCCAGTGGCAGATAGTCAAATGTAACATGAGACAGCTCAAAAAGCAAGCAATTTTTGCGAGAAAAGTAATATTATCCCATTTCATGTGCAAAATGACACTAATACTATAATATCAACTTCACTGTCGAATGATTCATATATGACTCATGTCACTCATGTGATTCAGTTTTTCATCACAAACTCAAATAGATTTTTAAATATGAACGTGCTCTGATATTTTTTTAAATTAGACATAGACGTATAGCAAAAGGCCTAAATTTTCAGTAAAGAAAAGAAAATCAGGCATTTTTTTTATTTTTGAAATAATGTAGTAAGTTATTCTTTGGTCGTGTATCTTTTATCAGGCATTTTGGAACAGTTAATTCGAGCTAAGGAATGATGACTGAAGTAAAATAAACACACTGATTTAAAACTGACTAAAAGAGGGTAACTAAAAATACATTAAATTAAAAGTTTTTTTTTGTACTTTATGGGTCTATATTAAAAGAAGAAAATGATGGACATGGGGCATTTTAAAAATAGATTGTACAGGGAAGTTGATGGAAGATGGAAGGTTAACACATGACAAATAATAAAAACATTCTTGGATGCGTTCCGTTGCACGATTACTTTTTGTGTGTTGGAAAATATTTAAATATTTTATATTGACCTAAAAGTAACATTTTGAGTCATGTAACATGGAGGAAACATGAGAGGGTCAAAAGTAACGTAAATTTTACAAAAGTATAATTCTGGCAACAATGCTAAGAAAAACCAAGCTGAACCGGTATCGTCTCAGCTGGAAGTAAAACTGTAACCAACTCTAATCTAATCAGTCTAGCCAACACCAACAAAATAAAAAAAAAACAAAATGCTACATTTCATTCTACGTAGTAATAAATGTTGATAATAGTCCCAATTTGAAATTCAAATTAATAATTAATTATTTTAGAAACTCACACGTGCCTACGTATCTTTGAAGTTTAAAATCATAATCAGTTTCCAACTCATTTATTTATTACGTTTAATTTGTTGTATTATTTAAAAGAATATCAATAAAATGGAAACGCAACTTGCAGAAAGAGGCGGGCTGGACTCATTCCGTTTCCTATCTTAAAAGTAGTCCGTGATGATCAGTTTGTGCTAACAGTGAAAATGAATTCAATAGTATTTCAGTGGCGGTGGCGCGACGGCGACAGACAAGCGAATGACCCCGCGTGCGCTGAATCGAAGCAAGAGAGGTATATGTTAACGGCAGTCGGCATTATTGGCTTATGGGATACTATAAGTGCAGCATCCAAAGTTTTCTTTAGCATCTGTATAATTATGGCAATATGGAACAACTTCTATAATAATAATAATTCATCATCTTACTACCGCAACAGAATGTAAACATACAGCGCCAGCCGCCAATCTACAACCAACAATTAGTATAACTCAGCGGTACCGAAAAAAAATTAAGCATCGAAGTTGATAACTCAGCGGTAAAGATAGTGACCATCCTTTAGAGATTCAACATATGCCTGGTAATAAAATCAAACTCTAGCCGCAAATTTAGTCATTGAAAAACTTTGCCAAAACTAATTTGGGAGAATATTCATCAAAAATTAAGGTCACACACTGACAAAGTCATTGAATCCTTTGTGTAAGGATAATTACCTCGAGTTCAATGAACTTTATAACGCATATTGAAGATCGGTAAAAAAAAACTCTTTATTTGGTTCACTAACAATTTGAACATTGATTACTTACATAAATAGGACTTAGGACTAAACAGAGCTTAATGCACAAATTAATTACAAGTAATTAATCCACATTCGTTATGTTATGTGTATCTGTGTTACTACAAGAGTTGCAAATACTAACTAACAATTAAGAGTATCTATATTAAACTAGCAAACTATAGTAATATTTAGATTTTGTGAAGACAAAATATGAAAGTAAAATAAAAACATGTTATTGAGTGACAGAGCTTGACGAGAGTATTTTCTTAAGTTTACCTAATGAGTCATTAAATTTTTCAAATATGTCTGAGTATTCATTTAGGCTCCGACAGAGCCGCGGGATTGCGGAGTTTGAACCCAGTACTGTACGACGTAGAGGGGGGCAGAGTGGAGTAGTGGAGTTACGAGGGCGTCTGCATGGCACCCTTAAATTGAATTTAGATAGTAAGGGAGGGCAGTTTATGGTGTCATTTCAAATTTTATGTATAAATAAGAGGTCAATAATTCGTTGCGCGGTCAATATATAGGTCAATATATTATAAGCGCGTTTATAATGATTGCATTTTAAAGTGCTCTAGTCTCTTTTTATAAGATTTTACTTTTTTGGCCACTCCTTTTGTAAAAGCAAGGTGCCACATAAACCGTTTTTGGATACGCTCAAGCCTCAGCATATGTATCGCATAGTGTGGGCGCCACACAACACTGGCGTATTCCAGTATACTACGCACGAGACTGTTGTAAAATAGGATTTTGGTCTTCGGATGTTTAAAAACTTTCCCATTCCGGATGACAAACCCTAACATCTTTGATGCCCTTTTTATGATGTGGTCTATGTAAGGGATAAAAGTGAGTTTACTGTCAAAAATTATGCCAAGATCCTTGATTGTATCCCGTTGTTTTAGTTCTGTGCCATGGATGTGGTACTTTGTAGGTATGTTGGTTAATTTACGCGAGAAGCTAACGTACGAACATTTTGAAGCATTAAGTTGCATACCATTATTATGACACCAACCTACTAGTCGCTTTAGGTCTTCCTGAAGGAGTGATGAATCATCTGGTGAGTCTATAACCCTGGCGGCTTTCAGGTCGTTGGCGTACATGAATGGTGTTGAGTTATGGAAGCATTTTGGCAGGTCGTTAATAAATATGTTAAATAGTATAGGACCTAGGTGTGATCCTTGCGGGACACTTGAAGTTATGTTGAAACAGCCTGACGAAAATCCGTTAACTACCACATGATAATTGCGATCGCTCAGGTATAATTTTAGCCACGTAAGCATTAAGCCAGTAAAGCCGAAGGGTCTTAATTTTTGTAACAACACCTGGTGGGAGACTTTGTCAAAGGCCTTGCTGAAATCCGTGTAAATTACATCTGCCTGTTTGCTCTTATCAATAGTCGCCACCAGGGTGTCCTCAAAACAAACCAAGTTAGTGCAAGTCGACCGAGCCACTAAGAAGCTGTGCTTGTAGTCAGTTATGACTTCTTTACAATGTCTCTGAATATGTGGACAAATCAAGTAATCATTGTATGACAATATTAATTGAAAATTACACACACGGTCAATGTTAAACTTCGATGTTTAACGAAGGTCAATGACCTCGAGGTCAACAAACTTCAAAACCCATATCGAACAGCGAAAGTCGGCCAAATCCGGCGTTCCCCACATCCCCACGGTCCCAAATGTTATTTAAAATCGAAAATAAAACTTCGTTTTTTTTATATCATCTCTAAATGATATTATATGAATGAATGAATGAAATGAGATGATACTTATAACGCATAGATAAAATGTTATGTCCTTCCACAATTCCTAAAATTGATGTCATGTCTTTGAAAACCAAGATTAATCCAGTTTTTCTTCAAGAAAGACCCGAAATGTGACCGATCTGACATTTTTACGTCATATCGCGAGCTCCAACACATTTAGCAGATTTTATTGGTTATTGGAATGGAAATGCGTCGCCTCAGCCTCAGTGGGCAGAGCACAGCACACACACAGCGCCCGTCTCACCATTTTTCACTATAGCAAAATGGACCGCAACCCAGCATTACGAAGCCGCCATTTTGTTTTCAAGTTGTAAAGAAAATATCCATCCATCCAATTCATTCATGGTGGTTTGTTCGACGGGCGTACGGATGGTGGCCGGTGTTTGTTTTACGAATCTTGTTGAGAATCTTCACTCTTCGTGATCTTAATAGTGTTTCGAAGGATGCTTCTTTCATGAGCTTGTGTCTGTAATATAAAGAAAGTCAGTTCTTTAGGTAAGTTACAGGAATTTTCATTTGCAAGAAACCGATCATGGCGTCCGTGTTGATGATACGCACGCAATCTGAGTGGGTTTCATCAGCTTTTGTCACTGCGGTCATACCAAACAGTATGTGATGAATATTTCTGAAGATAATAAATTAGATTTATTTGTCGCTGTATATATCGTTAATCTTGTGAAATAATTGTCATGTCTTATGAGTAAAGGACTCCTCCATCTACCCAATGAAATGAAACGTGGTGTTTACGTTGTGTAGATTGTTATTCCAAGGGTCAGAGTGTCGATAAGGGGGCGGAAGCTTTCGCTTTGACGCCGTCTTTCCGCCACCTGTTCGACACTGACCCTCAATACGCGCATTGTATGGTAACAGCATCAACTACCATCACCTGCGCAGACATAAGTTTTGGGTTGGAGTGTAGATAAGGGGGCGCCAAGGAAAAAAAAACTTAGAATTTTTTCCGCGTTTAGATAGCCTATATCGCCTTATCAGTAGGTAGGTACCTACTTATCAGTCAGTCAGTCAGTCAGAGTGTCGATAATGGGGGCGGAAGCCCCTACTAAAAAAATCTAAGTATTTTTTCCTTGGCACCCCCTTATCTGCACTCCAACCTGTACCTACTAAATTTACAAGCAAGCCCCCTTATCGACACTCTGACCTAGGGCTCTGCTCTGAATAGGCTTGCTGGCTGTACATATAGATTTGTCGTAACCATATTGTAGAATTGACCATATGATGTGATAGACAATTTCATGATATAGCCACATCAAACTGATAATATCTATGCCCTGACCAGATCAATGAATGTACAGCGTTTGATATGAACGGCAAACTGCATGACCATTTCATGATATGGTTCAACTTTAATCGTTTTTATTTTATTTAAAAAAATAAAATGGTAAAATAATTACAATAACCACCATTAGAGGTGGTGAGGTAGATTTGTTGTTGATTTTCACGATGGAGGCAGCAGCTAGTAATTGTATTTCATAAAATGGCCAATCATGGTTTAATTAAAACTTTTATTGAAGGATCTTTTAGGGCAAAACCCTGGGGTATCTTAGGTGAAGACTAAAAGGGGCAAGGGCAGTGAAGCTGCCAGCCATTATTAAAATTGTGATTGAAGCATATTTTAGCATCTGTCCTGGCCATAAATACACTGAAACCCAACAATACTCTCCTTCTCTGTCTAGGTTTAACTGCAGATCGAGACACCAGCCATCATGAGTGTCATCATACGGCTTCAGAACCTCCCATGGTCTGCCAATGCCCTGGATATTAGGAATTACTTTCAAGGCCTCTCAATTCCTGAAGGAGGTGTGCACATCGTAGGAGGCGAGCTTGGAGATGCGTTCATTGCGTTCAGGTAGCTATATGTCAACTTCACAATAATACAACTTTTACTGATACAACTGCAATAGTTTCCTCGAAAAAATTTGGTTGAAAGTATTGCAAATCACTGTGATACAATATCTTAAGTAGCTCTAAGCACATATTTATATTAATTTACAATACAAAATAAAGGAACAACCACACTGATGTGTTTATACCCGACTGAAAAGCACACTAAATAGGAGTATAGATTCTAGGTAATGAAATCTTCTAAATGATATGTAGCGCCATTATTGAAAATCTACTGTTGTGCCTAGTTGTTTTTAACAATTATATACAAAATCCTAAGAAAATCACTGCAGCAGTAGAAAACTTCAATCTTTCGCAGGTTTCTTGTAGGAAATATGAGGTAATTTTAAATATTACGGCTGTTTGGTAAAATAGTATGTCTGGTCTCAACAATGTATGTGATAGTGGCATGCTTCTCTTTGTATGGTCTTCTATATGGCACATCATCAAAGCTCTGCACAACGTCATGCGGGTATGTGGTTAGTAGTATAAAAATTAAAAATTACAATTTGCAAAACCTGAAGGAAAACACAGAGATGGAATTTTCTGCTGCCTGATTACACCAAAGTGGTAAGTATCCTTATCAACCAAATAATCTTAGCTATTCAATAGGTGTCCTTTTAGGAATCATCCGGGATGCACAACCAACAAAACCAAAGTTTGACGAACAAACTCATACTGTCACTGTCACTTGAGAACTAACAGTGATAGTATGACCACTAATGGCGGTGTGTGCATTCGGTCGTTGACAATGTTAACCTGATAACCAATAGTAGGGCAATGAAATATAATTTGTCATACTTCAGGAACTAGCTAATGAAGAATTGATTCTACATTGTCTTTGGAAGGGAGATATCACAAGCCACTTTGCGACACAATACTATAGATCCATTTGCTGCTGATTTGAGAGTGATGTGATTGGCAATGGTGTTTCAGGCTTGATTGGATATCACAACACTCTTAAAATTAAGCGTAATAAGTACATACCTACCTACCACATCTACATTATAAAGGTATGCATTTATCATCAATCAGTTGGGTGTTAAACAAATAATAGTAAAATATGTGGATTTTTTTAGTAGACTGTACCTAACGCCAAGTTTATCGGCGCCTTAGTGTCGCTATGCAGTGGGTAGCGAAGCATGCCAATAAGAATGATCCATACCTCTGATCTTTGATACATGGGCGAGAGAAAGATGGTGGCGATGACGTCGCTCAGGCGCCAAGACACCTTGCGATAACTTTACGTATTGACTATTGACGGGGTTACGTACGACTTTAACAATCCATAAACGATAAGACAATACCAACTTATACAGTGTAGGTAAGATATTAGGAAGTCACTCCGTTGTAATATCAATATAATGTATGAGTAAGAAAAATATCTCCAATAAATCCCTATTGAACAAATAAATAAATTTATTTTGTGCGTAAAATGACAGATGAATCTGTCAGATAGAGCTTTTTTGATTATAAATGGAACCCATTAATGTCCCCACCAAGGGGCACAGGCCTCTACCCGGATACGAGTAAAGTTTTGTTGGAACAGACCATTAAGGTGTAATTTTATCGACAGTCGATAATTTCGATAAATCGGGAATGGGGATCGTTAATTTTCTCCATTAAATATTGCTATCTAAAAATATATTAGGTCTGAATACAACTTATAGTCACTCTTCACTGATTTATAGATATTCGCGTTTTTCTTGTTGAGAGTGTTTCAACGATGACCTTTAGTCTCAGTACTTGTGATGTGAAGTGCGCTTAGAACAACCTCAAAAGCAATTGGTTAAACCCAACTAACATCTAAAACACATAACTCGAAATCGGTCAAAAGCGACGATAATTTATATTTAGACCAAATTATTTTTCTAGATTCTCGCAATATTCCATGCAAAAAAATAACCATTTATTTAATCTGTAGTGACATTTGATTTTTGTTATGGAAATTCCGCCCTTTATTCAACGTGTCATTGAATAAACCCATAACCTTATAAACCCCAACTTATTTTTTAATAATGAAAAATATTAAGAAAGAAAAAAAAATATTTGCCTAATATTTTTGAAAATATTTTGGACTTGGTTGTTGTGTAATTTCTGACAAATTCACAACTCTGTGGTGCGTGCGTGCCGCGGCCCGCGATTTCAATGAAATTATCCGTCAAACTTTAAGGTAGGTTAGTTAAGTTACCATAGCAATATCATAGTAAGTACCTATTTAGAAATAAACCAATGGAAAGATGAAGTGAAACTAAAATTAATTTAGGTACCTACAACTACAAAACATACCTCTCTCTCACTCACCCCACCCTTACCCTATAAGTGAAAGAGAGCCCCGCTCGCTCGAGAGCCACAGGAACTTGGCTCGGCTTGTAAGAAACGGGGTAGATGATTTCCGACATATTGTACTTACTTGTACCTACCATTCGCTCGCGAGTTGAATGCACTCCTAATGTAGGTCCTTTTCCTACGGGCTGAGATTGTGTGAAAGTACCGTAGAGTCGCTGTGACACTCATACCACGAACCGCTCAAAGTACACCGACACACCTTGATTGACACTGTCATTACATTGTGCAAGTACAAGACTCTCACCATTTCACAATATTCCACCATGCGCTGCGCACCAGTGCGGTGACGGCCTAAACAAAAAGAAAGGAGGTCGCGGTACCCGTCACCCCTACCCCGTCCCCTTCTGTGATTTGCACTCGCTCATTCGGTCGATGTTTCCGTGGACGCGAGCGCCACGCAGAGGCTCTCTCTTTTTTTCCAAACGGATGAAGAAAGTAAGCGTACCTACAAATTTATCCTTTCGTTTTGCTTAGTAAAGAAAACGAATTCAGGTTTCATTTTGTTGGGCGGCCACCTGTGTGAGCTTCGTTTCAGCGTGAGTAGAGTATAGGCAGGGTTCAGTTAAACTGGACGGTGGCGCCTAAGTTAGCTTAGCTGTAAAGATAAAGAGCAACAACTTTTTTTTTTTTTTTATATGACCTATATTTAAAGTCAGTGAAATCGACTGCTCATGATTCTGAACGAACTAGTTTCTCATGCGTTTATTCGATGACACGTTGTACATAACTCTTGTGTAGTATTATTAGCTTGTAGTATTTGATCACTGCCATTATGTAAAAATTTCTTTGAATATGGTTTATTTTACTCTCGTATCGCCGATGCCTCTTTAATTAGTATCAACTCCACCTTCTACTTTGATTTATGAATGGCAATTTACACCGCTACCTAATAATACCTAAACTGAGTAGGACTTACCCGGGTCACCCACTTATTACTATTATCTCTTCTCAAAAACACCTGCAAGCGACTGGTTTTTAACATAGGTGCATCAAAATTTTGCATCAACTGTAGAAAGGCTTGTGTTTAAACGATTACCAAAAAATTCGAAAATTTACTACCAATAAATTCGAAATGACTGCCAAAATGGATGGATGTCCACCAAATTGTGTTTGGATAAATGATCACCAAACTTCTTTTTATGTTTTGTGTACTTAAGTTTAAGTTTTAAGTATTTATTGTTGTTCTTACATGTTCAACCTAACACGAAGGATAAAGGGGGCTTCGCTTCGCTCACCCCCTGTACCCTTCACCTAAGCTACCGCAGTATTTTGCCCTGATATTTTCTGCAACTTTTGGTGGTCATTTAGCCATTTTGGGTAGGTAAAAAATATTTTGGTGGTCATTATATTTGTTGCCCTGTAGAAATAGGACTTTTTTATTTAATTTACTTGTTACTCGAGGTTACTATAATATTGTTACGTATTACAATAAGACGCAAGCTTCTCAAATACATCTTCACACCCAAACAACCAGAAATATCTATACAACCAAAATGTCCATATTGTGTCAACAGCTTCTGTGGATGGATGCTGAGATTATTTTGACATTTTGACTGTGTAGATAGATGTTTATGATTGTTTGTTAATCTACTTGAGTAGCTTGCGTGCTCACATATATCTGATGCTGACTATACCTCTATAAATTATATTTATTGTAGTGGTGTATGAGTATGAATCGCCCTTTGAGTAATTATAGTAGTAACTCAGTGGAATCGCTAAACAATTTTGCATCAACTGTAGAAATAGGACACATTATTCAAGCAACTGCCTATTATCTTTTTGTTGGTGGCTTTTGTAACACTGCAAAGAGCTGATCATTTGATATTTACCAGACGTAATTATGTAAATCCTAAATCCAGCCTTAGATTCTGGATGAATTGATAAATATCCTACTTCGACCCACTACTGATCCAGCAATAATGATGAGCTGGGAATGATGATGATCCCCGTCGATCACTGGATCTGCAATTTATCCAGGAAAACACTACTGGATAAGTACAAACCAGATTTAACTCTACGCCCGAATCTAACCAGGGATTATTTTTTCCTGTTTGCTAAATTTCTAAGCAAACGATGTTTCGACCCAGATAACCCTAGCTATAATCTGTGTAAAGGGTTAAGGCTCGCATTCTCAAAAGGTGGTAGTTACTTATATATGGCTTATGTTTAAACGATTACCAAAAACGCACCTATTTTACTACCAATAAAATCGAAATGACTGCCAGAACGGATAAATGTCCACCAAATTGTGTTTGGATAAATTATCACCAAACTTCTTTTTATGTTTTGTGTACTTAAGTTTATGTTTTAAGTATTTTTTGTTGTTCTTACATGTTCAACCTAACGCGCACCTAAGCTACCGCAGTATTTCGCTTTGATTTTTGCAAATTTTGGTGTTCATTTATCCATTTTGGGTAGGAAAAATATATTTTGGTGATCATTATATTTCTTGCCCTTATATATTGTTCCCAATTAATGACAGGCAATAAATACTACCAGCTATCGTAACATTTTTAAGATATCGTTCCATTTTGAGACAATAGAATGAACTAAATCATTCTTTACCCCATCACTATTATTTTTTTACCAAAATGTGGCAACATCGGACCTGTCAGTTTCCTTCGTAATATAAAACAATCAGGGAACAATAGCTAATAACGATCTATCGAATAAAACTGTGGAAATTCTTAATTTATACAGCCATATGACTTATGATTATGAATGAGTTATTAAAACGTAATAGATAATGAATCCAACTGCCAACCCCACACCACCCAGGCCTACCACCGTCACATAGGGAGCACCCTAAGCATACAGTCTTTGGAAGAACTTCATGGAGTATCTGAAGCAAGATCATAGACGAAGCTGTTTAATTGATTCAGAGATTAAGCAATTACTTTAATAAGAAAGAAAAGAACAACTCGATTACACAAGAAGTCTCATTTTCTATTCGAAAATATCTGTACCTGATTATTTTCACGGCAAGAAAAAACATGATTGCAGATCATGCTTAACGTTATCGTCGCTGGTTTACATGCAGTGTTGTATTACGATCCCATAATATGTCATATCGCGAATGTGGTAAATCCTAAGGTTCATTATGGCGGTAAAACGATAGGGATGAAGCACTCACGCTGCTTAGCCATGCTTAGCTGACCATTCGGACGGGTGGTGGTACCGGACCGGAACGTCAGAATATATCGTCGCTCCAAATGGATTGGCAACCCCGAAACTATTTGTTGTGTACTACTTCAAATTTGCAAGAAAAATAGTTTGTTAACAAATAAGCTTTTTTTACACATACCATGACTTTCAGGCATTTGAGTTTCCGGAGATATAGAAAGACGGTAATTTGACCGTCCTAATGAATGGACCTGTTAATTTTAATGGCTGCATTAGTTTCGAAACACATGTACCACATATGTATTACTATCTTTATTTTATTCTATATAGTTGAAAGTTAAACGATAAATCACCTCACTTAGACTCGTTTTTAGTAGGTATACATAGGCCTGCCAATGTACCCTTTTCGTAGTCATCACTGCTTCATGTTTTCCAAATTTGTACATATTGCCTCATCCCTTTACTGTCAGAATATAACCAACCTAACTATGGCATAGTTAACTACATATATCATCTAAGTAGAACTTTGACTTGCATTTCTTGTAGGACTTTTAAATTATGTTTAGAATCGTGAATTTTAGATGAGATATACCCGTACTACATATTTACAGTATAGACTCTCCATCTGCGATTCAGCAGAGAAATATTCTTCGTAGACTAAATTAAGCTTTATTTAGCGTAAAATAATCCTGGAGATCATATGGATGGTTCGTGGGAGCAGCATCTGATCTTCTCAACGAGCATCGTGGCTTCGCGACGATCTAGATCTCCTAAAATCTAGATCTTTGAACTTTTTTAGAAGGTGGATGCATAATATCCATCAGGACTAAACACACATACCTCCTAAGCGTTATATGCATTTAATGGGATCGAATACAACACTCGAAGCTGTAAATCGAACGCTGTAAGCTGTAAAATCTGGTGTTCCTTAACGTGTTTTTCAGGATCTGGATCAAACTTCGGATAGCTCTTAGATGGTATTTACTTCTAGGTTCTAAGGGCTCAATTTCAACATCCATTTTCCATAGGAATACAAAATAAACTGTAACTCGCTTGTTGACCGTATTGTTCAGTTATCTACAGCATAATGTAAAACTATTTGGTAAAACTCATTTCTTATCTGAAAATTTGTACATTTTGACCATAGAGAGATCATTGAGATCAAGATAGAGTCAAAGAGAGCTTATGATATGTGTGTAGATAAACTAGTGTATGTAACTATATATAATTAGGCATTAAAACTCGAGTGATATAATTATGAAACTCGCCTTCGGCTCGTTTCATTAACCCACTCTCGAGTATTAATGCCCTCCATTATGTACAGTCACATAAACTACTATTATTCGTTTGCCGCCTTCCCTGAGACTGTTGTATTAATTCATGGTACTTTGAATTCTTTCCCTTGTCCATTCCAACATTTCCAACTTGTTCGGTTACTATGCCCACAACTATTAGTACACTTTGGTAAACCAGGTAGGGTCAATAACTGGAATTTTTGCTCTTTGTAGCAATAGGTTCGACGACAACGCGACATTGTCGATATATGGATATAGCTGCACAAGTAAATAATATAAAGCAGATAAGATACAGGAACAATGATTATGATATGATACACGAAAAGTAGGTATTTAGATACTAAGTTTTAAGGTTACTATTCGACTTCAGTTCGGAGGCTAAAAGTTATTTAAAACTAAAACATACTTATTTTTACAAGCTTTTATTTAGTTTTTACAAATAAATTTCACTCTAATAAAGTTAGATACTTATTTTCGCCACGAAAACAACTCTTCCGCGGACAGTAACCGAATTACGTTTTGGTCTCTATAATTTTGTATCGGAAAAATTGAAATGCTGGAGAAGTCGTGTCCATTTGCAGGAACTATTAATTATGTAATTGTGACATGAATGCTACCAGAAGTGGAACGCTACAGCCGTAAACTGAAGGATTAAACAAGACAACTATATTCTGTCTCGATGACACTAGCCGACCAGTGGAAGTACTCACAGTGACACAAATTCTGTAAATGTTCCGTCCAAAACAGCCTATCTAAAGACGAATGCATTCGCTTCACTGAGTTTTTCATCGAGGACTTCTATTGCATTCGCTGACCGCGATAGAGACCACAAAATCCTCTTGTATGTTTACGTCCGGCGAAAACATGTGACTGCAGAAGATGGCGGCCCGCCCGGTGCAAATGACGTACAACGAATCTGCATTCCGCTTTATAGTTATCCGCACGGATAGTTAAAAATTATCGTAAACTATTACATTAAATTGTAATCAGTCTGTTCACTGTGTCGTGAACAATGAACTGATGATAGATAATAACGGGAAATAATAAAAACGACCGAATAAAAACGAATTGGGCGAATGACCATGAATAGCGAAATTTCCTGCAATGAGCAGCAAAATACTGAATTGCGCGACTAACTACTGAATGATGTACCCACCTCTTACTGGATTAATGAAGACTGTCTGTGCGAAGTGGTGGGGCAGGGTAGGTAAAGGATAAAGGGAGTGAGCGAAGCGAATTAGTAGCAATTCAAAACGCACGTTTTGAATTGCTACTAATATCACAAAATACTTAATCTAATATTAAGGATTTTAAGTTGCTGTTTTTAGATTTCTAGTCGCGCAATTCACAACACGCTATACGTTTAACACCTAGAATACTGCGCTGTTGCTCGGTCAACGACCAAGTTTGTGCGCCGTAAGTTAGGTTGGGCAGGATGCACATGTCGACGAGTTTGCGCTTCATGGACAGTGGTGGGCTGCCCTTCATCAGCTGCTTCATGGACCAGAAGCTCTTAAAGGCGTTCGAAACACGTCTTTCGATTTCTGTGTAACGGTTTTCACAATTTTACGGTGACATCTACATCATCAGAATTCTGAACCATCTTCTGCCGTTATTATTAATTAGGTAGTTGGATCATTGGGAAAGGGATTCGTTCCTTCTTTCCACTCATACCTATCCTTCGTAGAAATTATAGGCCTTACGACAGAAAAATAAACGAGTCTTCAACACTTGTAAACGAAAACGTATGTGATTTGACGTTTGTTTTGAGGTTAAAAGCTATTTAATATTTTTTGTGGCAACACGGTACATGTTTATGTTTGCCGTGCCTGTTTCTGGAAAACAAGTGAGAGAGAGAGAACACATTTGAGGACTTTTTGGGCAAAACTAATTCTAAAACAACTCTTTAGACATAGCTCCTGGTCTTCGCTATGATGTTAGACGAACCTCTCCCCCTAATTAGGTGTTACGTAATTACTGTTTTCTCTCATTCTGGCTTCGAAAGAAGGATATTTGCGTAAAAGTGCGGAAGTACTAAGATAACATCTTCTGCAGGCTGAGATCTACATCGATGCCGTTTACTTTCATCATAGGGAAAGGCCACCAAAAATGGCGTTTGCCAGACTCCGTGCATGCCGTTTAATACTTTTGAGTGTTCCAGGGTATGAACTTAAAAGATCTAGGTAGGTGCGCCAGGATATGCTTACGTGTCTTTATGTGAAAACAGTGTGGTATTGCTTCCACTTTCTATTACGAGGGATTGGGCATTGATAACTGTAGGCGTTTGCAGAAGTTGCTGGTCGCGCAGGCTTCACAACACTTAAAATCGGCAAGGGGGTATCAGGTGAATCTGGATTCATAACTACGCTGTCCACATTTTCTGATTGGGGCATATTATCCTTCCTAGTCTGATACTGAGACTGTAGGTAGGGTTTTCGAAATATAAGTTTTGATATTGTGTCTACCTCACGATAGCGTAGACATAAAAAAACATAAAATTAAAGGATATCCACTAACAAATCTAACAAAGTAAAAAATGGGGATTTTCGTTAAAAAAAATAAACTGACGATTTCTCGAATTACATGCGACTTTCACTGAGGTCATGTTCGGCTTGGTCGATGCATCTGAGGCGGGGCTTTCAATGTCGCTGTGACGTATGACTTTTGGGACACCTTGTATAATAATTAATAAGTGACTTATATTCGTTTAAGGCGTATATTTTGTAGGTAAGATTTGAACATGGCTCGATTTGAATCGGTGTCATAGCAATGACACCTATGCCTGCCTTTGCTCCCGCCTGGCGGCGCTGGCGTCGTTGGAGGCAAAGAGTTTAATTCATCTGAGGTTAGGTTCACAAACACGGCACGTCATCTTTCAAATGACACTGGCGAAATATATTATTTTATTTATTTATTTAGGCAATCAAATCAGAAAAGTTCACAAGATTTTAGGTGCTTAGCGAAGATGTGGCGCATAAATAACTGAAACATCTGAGCTAGACCTATTACAGACTTCAGTGCTCTTCCCTTAAACATATTTATCTACACACGTATCATAACCCTCTTTACTGCGTCCAAAAACAGCACGTTACGATCAGCATAATGTTAAAATACTTTGTAAAAACTCATTTCTTATCTGAATATTAAACATTATGACCATCATAACGTGTAAATTTTCAACATATTATGACATTCAAATTTCGAACGCCGACGCCCGCCTCCGAGCCGCCCCTACTTTTTCTGTGAAGTTGGTACTACAGAACAAGCTAAACAACTGCCACAATGCCGGTCAAACATGCGGTTCCTGAACACATCAAAGAGACCTTATGATATGTGTGTAGATAAGCTAGTGTATGTAACTGAACATAATTAGGCATTAAAACTCTCGAGTGATATTATTATGAAACTCGCCTAGTTTTAATGCCCTCCATTATGTATCAGTCACATAAATTACTATTATATGTTAAAATTACACAGGTCTAAAGCAGGAGCTGAAGCAAAAAATATTGATTAATAGGTAGATCATTTGTTAATCTTTCATTCGAAAATCTTAACTACAAGAAGCTATTGTAGTTTATAACTCTAAACGGCCTTAAATAGTACAATCATGTTACAAACTTCCAATCTAAGGTTTTGGACCTAGTGCTGGGAAATGCACCCATTGATGGCTTAGCTGCAAGTACAAACCTAATTAGTATTCTCAACCCCTTTCACCCACCTCTAGACTGTCAGGTGTCTCTAACAGGACACAGTCCCTTACGGGAGTTTCCTGCGCTCTGACCCATTTTTTATAAGGCTGATTACAATAGTATTGTGGGACTCTTAAATGCTATCGATTGGGATGTCGAACTCAGTTCGTGTGATACTGTCAACGATATGGTTCACGTGTTTTACACAACAGTTCGAGTCTTGATTACAAAGCATGTCCACCCGTGTAACAAGAACACCCGACAGGTACCCTGTGTGGTACCTACTCAAACAATCTGATTCGATTGTTAAAGGAAAAGAATAAACTTCACATCAGGTACAAGAAATATGGTAACCATTAGATCTCTTTGAATACGAGCAGTTACGCAGCTTTTTGAAAGCAAAAAGTGGACGTTCATGCAGCTATCCCTCTAAGATGCAACGGGGGAATACAAACGCAAATAATGTTGAAAGCATGTGTAATCTTTTCGCTTAGAACTTCTCAAGTGTGTTCAGGGTGGATAGTCAAGCCTCGTCGGTATGCCTTAAAGACATGCAGAATTCGGCTCATTTCCTAAACAGCATCCGTTTTTCTGATAAGGAAATACTAAGAGCCCTTAGATTCACATTCAGATTCATTTATCTTATTCAACGTCAAAATTATGCTTACTTATAACTACAAGTCAATTTTTCGTATAAAAAAAGAGATTACACCGTTTCGGAAGGTGGGCCTCAGGGTTAAGAAGAAACGGCAAGAAACTCCCCCATACCTATTTATAATTGTTCCCTATTAGACTGGAAGGATGTTTTAATAGTACCGATATTCAAATCTGGCCAAAAAAATCGTCTCGTATACCGACCTATTTCTATCCTCGCAGTTATGGGCAAGGTCTTCGAAAAACTTGTTTGTGCACACCTGACCTAGTTCTCAAAAAGCCATACATAATTCCCAATCAGCATAGCTTTATGGCCTCACGTTCGACAACAGCAAAGTTGGTCTCTTACCAGACAGACATTTGCCGCTCAGTGGATCACCGTATCTCTACGGATGTAAGTTACGCCGACTTAAGCAAGGCTTTCGATAGAGTTAAACAGACTTTTGATGGGTAAACTGTCTTCGTACGGCATCGGCGGCACCCTTGTCAAATCTGGAATCATCCACGGTAGAAAGTGCAGAGTGGCGTTTTGTGGGAAAACCAGCAGTACATTTAAGGCTCATTCGGGAGTCCCTCAGGGCTCTCATCTGGGTCCTATTCTGTTCAATATGTTTGTCGACGACATAGGTAGATTTAGTAACTCACAAGTTAACATGTTTGCCGATGACTTTTTTATTACAGCAATCGCTAAATTTGGAAAATGTTGTAAGGTTTTTACGTACATACATTATATTTTCTAAAATAAATTTACTAGCTACAGCAGCAAGTTCCACTTTTTAGATCAAATCAGTTATGGGCAAGTTGCAAACCACAGAAAGCAACGTATTTGGTCTTTTCAGAGTTTAAAGTATGTTGCTCTGAAGCCATCAGCTGGTTTTATTGAAGCCTTGCTAAGCAACTTCATGTCTTTCCCCAAGTTTTTGCCGAGGATAAAAGGACAATGACATCAGCGTACGTAATTACTTTGCCTTGAGCTGGATTTAGGTCACATAGTTCATCCAGCTCTTATAGGCGGAGGCGTCGGTCCAGCTCTTATAGGCGGATGGGGACAGAGACCGTGTCAAACACCTTGGCAATGCCAAGAAAAATGCCTAATACCATCTGCCTGATTCTGTTTTGCTTGGTGGATGTGTTTGAGGTGTGGAGGAGTAACGGCAATTTGTGTAGGACCCAACGCTCGCATTACTTTTTCAGCAAGATCCTTACCAACGATTAAGAAGAATGTATTTACAACGTCAGTAGTATTTCGAATGTCTACTGATCCTAATAACTCAGTCGCAATACTCTTTGGTTTGGTTGTGTATGTGATCCCTTTTATAATGTTCCATAGTTCCTTTAAGTTGTTTCCGGCTTTTGTAAGTTCGAGTTTGTCTTGGGTTCTTTTGTTAAGGAGATTATGCAGAAATTTATCTCCTACATGTAGTGGAGGATGAGGTTAGCTGGAGCACGGATCGCCTTTTATGAAATCCGTCTTTGTGTCGCATGCATCTAATAAGGCCATGCGTGATCCACGGTTCAATCACCGTCGGGAGAGTTTTTTTAGATGCCATGGTAGGTAGCATCAACAGCTCATTTGACGGAAGATGTTAGGTAAGTATGCCAAAGCAGTGTTACGGTCAGAAGAAGAATATACTGGCTGCAGATCAATACTTTGTATGGAAGAACTTAGCCCTCCATGTTTGACCTTTGTAGCAGTTGTCTAGGTAACTAAGCGCTTTCCTATGCTTGTGGCTAATTGCCATTTTGTTTTAAAATGACGTGATCAAGACTTGATCTTGATCTTGAGTCTAGTAGGTAAAGTGTGAGCCGGAAGCCGATAGGAGATAATGATGAGCGCACTGATATAGGTCTTCATAACCCCTCACGTGCTTGCCGGGTTATAAGCACACTTTTCAAAAGCCCTTAGTTGCTTGGCGGGCAATAGAGCCCGACTGGCTTCGTTCGTTGGCTGGATTTCGTTATGTAAAGGAGTGAGAAAGGTATTAAAACAACAGGACATACTTTATAATAATTAATAACATACTCCTGAGTATAAATTAATGAACCCGACGCGTCAGACGGCTCTCTTGCTCAGCCGCGTGTAGTTCGCCTTGTGGAGTGTTTTCTTTCTAAAAGTGTTTTAATTTCGTGGTGAGAAGAAAGAATTGTAAGTAATTAGCATTTATAATTACCACTGTATACTGTACAAACAACGGTTTGCATTGGGTTTTGTACTAATGTCACTGAAGGTAGCCCCGCCTCAGATGCATCGATCAATCCGAACACCACGACCTCAGTGAAAGTTGTGTGTAATCCGAGAAATTGTCAGTTTAAAGATTTTAATGAAAATCCCTATATTTTACATTGGTAATGCAAGCCTTTTCTTGGATATCCCTTTCTTTTAAGTTTTTTTATTTCTACGCTATCCTGAATTGTTATGTTGTCGAAACCTTAAGTAGGATACGATAAATTGATGACTTCGTCACAGCAAAAACATTGACTTTGACTTTGATCAGCTGTCGTGAAAAAAAATGCTAGACTGAGAAAAAATACGGAATGAGAAAATACCTAACTTACTTATGTTAGCCGAATGGTTTAACACTTGTATCATAAAAAGGCGTAAAATTGAAACTATTGCTACTTTAGTAAGAAAGGTATAACAAGAATTGAACATCTCATTTGCTTCATCATTGTTTATTAAATTTATGCAAAAGAGGGAGAAGGATACATCAATAAAGTTAACTAGTGAGACTTATTCCAGAGGCGTCAGTACTAATAACATAGCGTTTTCCCATACGGGGTGGCAGAGACACATTTGAGCCCACTTTTAGCTAGTAATTCGGAGTATTGAATTTTGCGTGAAAGAGAGCTAGCCCATCGCCGCAGCTTTGGAGTAATTAATAAATCGGCACCGGGATTCCTACCTGTGTCTCCTGCGTAAGAATCAAGCGTAAATCCCACTAGACCACGGAGGTCTCGTACTTATAATTAATTAAAATTATAACTCATTGGCAACTAGAGATAAGACCTCTTATTTCAAAGTATCAGTTTATTTTGTTAGTTAATCGCACCACTATTCCTTTAATTAGTGGCTCACTTAGTTGAGGCTAAGTTAGGATAGATCGGCTTAGGTTAGGTCTCGTTAGTTTGCTTTACTTTACGTTGGGTTATACGTTTAGAAAGTTTACTCTCAGACTTCATTTTTTCCTTCAAACTGCTGCCGATATTTGATTTTTGACCAGACATTTCTCTGCACTCTGGTTACTCTCTTGACTTGAACCGTTTTTAAAACGGAAACTTATCTGATATTCAAATTGCTTTTTTGGTATTGAAGAACTTCGTAGAACTCCCAAGCATCTATGGAAAATCGGAATACTGCCCAACACTCTCACAGAGAGTACGCCGATATGCACATAATTTATGGTTACACTTGGCAAGTTTCCACAAGAGGCATTTTAAGTAACTTCCGTAAGATGTCAAAACCGTTAGTTTATAATCTAACATTTTTTTCTCTCGTTAGTTTACAAACTATCGAACTGTACCGTACTTACTGCTTACAATATGACGCGTTAGTTTATAATAAATCGTTAAATTGTGAACTGGTTAATACTTGAATTGCGAACGAAATACCAGGGCAAACAAATCAGTAACCTTAGGTGAAGACTAGAGGGGGCGAGCGCAGCGAAGCCCCCGAATAGTCTTCGTGTTAGGTTGACATGTAAGAACAAAAGAAACGTAAATTCTAAATCCCGTGGGTCTGGTTTACAATTTGTCGAGAGTTTACAAACTAACGCGTTAGTTTAGAACTAACATATATAGTGCTATATGCCATAATAGCTAGTAAACCAGTTTATTTGCAAATGGTAAAATATACTTAGCTGTAGACACAATTTTTCATTTTATTAATTTATGAGGCTCAGGGCTCAGAGGGTAAACCGATACATGAATAGTATGAAGCTACTGACGATATCTCAAAAACGATGCTGCTTAGTCGTTCGTATCACTCATGATTGACAGAGGCTCGTGGTGGGCTTCGTTTGGGTGACTCGCCTCACAACTCGTCTCTCTTTTCTGAGGGTTGCTTTTCTGGTGCATTTGTGAAGGGGGTCGTCCTTCCTCCGACGTGATTTGATCCGTCACATCTCATTCGGGTGCCTTCCATCAGAGAAGAGATCATGTGAGGCTAATCTAATGAGAGCAACCGTGTTTATGCTCGCCACGCCATACGAGACCTCACGCCACACCAGCGTCGCCGATAAGGGCGCTGGTGCGGGGCCCTTTTTTTTTTTGGAGGGTAATAAAATGGAATTACCCGTGCCCAGGAGTCAGACCTCCCTGTCATTTCCGGGTCCCTACACATTGAGCGGGCATCAGCTCGTGTAGTATACGGACCAAAAGCGACCCCTTTGTTGTGTTGTGTGACAGTTATCGATAATCGATTTAACTATGAGCCATGGCCTCGGTATATGCTGAAGGCTTTCTACCTGCAATTTGCCCTTTTGGGCGATATAAGTATATGTGTAGGTATATGATATATATGGCTGGTGTAGCGCGATAGCGTGAGGTCTCGTAGACGCGAGCATAAAAAAGTAGCCCACAATTGTTTAATTTGAGGAATCTACATTAGAGATGAAAATGGTATCCGATATCCGGCCTAAATTTACTATTCGGATTCCGGCCGCATACCGCTCAATAAACTATGTATATGCCCTGTGAGGGACCACACTGGATTTTTTTAGTTCCTTATTACGCAAATTAAGTAAAATATTGAACTACTAGAAGAAATTTTTACGGCATATCTGCAGTAGTTCTCATTCAAACTGAACAACCTGTACCTACTTGGTAGGTGACTTTATTACGCTTTAGCTGAAGCAGTTAAAGCGTAATAAAGTCTGGCTAATCGTTTGGTCATCCCAACATGATTTCAACGTACGACTTTTGTAATGGTATTTTCTAACGTAATATGCGTAATAAGGGTAAAATTAAAATCACGTTTTTTGTAAAAACTTTTTATTAAAAGATAGTTTTTGTTTGACTTGAATATGTGCATTATATTATATCACATAGAAATGACCCGAAATGGAGGGCAAACGAAGGTACTTTTCGTTTTCACGATCCGTCTACTTGCCGATCCATCTACTTCCCGGTCCATCTACTTCCCAATCAGTCTACTTTCCTTTCAACTTTACGTGTTTTCCCAGACTCATCATACGCAAATTCAACATTGACGTAGGTAAAGCCGTAGTTTTCGCCACAAAGTGACCCTCACCAACCTTACAGTTCGCGCTAAGTTTATTTCGAGAGTCACCGCTCGCTCAGGGCCACAGAAACATGGAAGGGCCTGTATGAAACGGGACGAGAGGGCGGGACATGCAATCGTCGTTTCCTAAGCCTAAATAATTTCCGACGTATTGTAGGTAACTTCCGTACGCAAGTTGAACGCACGCTGCTGCTTTTGTGTGAAATGTTGTGGTCGCTGTGTAGTTTGCTGCATTGTTCTGTGATACACTCGTACTTACCCCGAACCGCTCAAAGTACACCGACACAGCTTGATTGACACTGTCATTACATTGTGCAAGTACTTTTACCATTTCACAATATTCCACATTTGTGTATCGAAGTTCCATTGCGTGGCACGCGCCGCGTACGCGCACGTGCGCCTGAACGCAGGTAGATAAGCAGTGACGGACTAAACAAAACAAACAAACAAACAGATCCCCGCACCCCTCACATCAACCCCTAGCCCTTCCCCTTCTATGATTTGCACTCACTCACTCGATGTATCCGACCCGAGGCGCCGCGCCGCCAGCGCCGCCACGCAGAGGCTGTCACTTATTTCTATACGGATGAAGAATGTGAGCAAACCTACGATATGATCCTTTCGTTTTGCTTAGTAAACAAAACGAAATCAGGTTTCATACGGCGAGCTTCGTTTCAGCGTGAGAAGAGGGAATCTGACAAATTGTCTCTTTAATCAATATACAGCCAAATATGCTTTAATCAGAAATGACACAGGTCGTTACAATAAATAGTAACGTAAAACTGGCGAAGAATAAATGCAATTAAAAATAAAGTAAATATGAATATAATACTAATAAAAGTATAAACGTATGAAATATATTTTAATACATTATTGAAATAAAATTACTACAGAAAATTTGAGGCTGAAATAGACATAGAGAGCGAAAAAGTTTGTTTTTAGTTCAATAGTTTAATTATCATTAACTTATTTTGTGAGTCACATAAAACATGAATACGGCTGCGCTGATATGCTGGCCCACAATGTATACCTAATTATGTTCGAGAAATAAATGAAGAGATTTCTGTAAATGTCACACAAAACGAACAAAATAAAAAGCCACGTGAAAAAAGTGGCAAAAACTTACTACTTTGACATAAATATTTCACCTGTCTAAATCATGACATCTGTCAAAAGTTTCATTATAGTTATGCCTAGCTCTGCCATACCATCAAGGAAAGAAGAGTATGATTTTTGTGTAAGTTTATTCTCCACACATCTTTCTGAAAAATGTACAAGTCAATTTCTCATACAAAACACTTCACAAATTACTCTTCAAGTAGACCGATGGGTAAAGTAGACGGATCGGGAAGTTGGCCGATGGGGAAAGCGGACCGTTTGGAGAAGTGGACCGATTGTACCGTAGGGCGACGACGGTACGAAGTCCAGAAAGGTAACAACAGATACCGACTTAACCCTTAAACAGGCCCAGAAGAAGCGCTCGAAGAAATAGGGCCTTTTACAGTGTGTAACAGAATGGTGTAGTCATATTCTATGGGTTTGTCATCGACAACGTTTTATGTAGGGATGCAACCGATACGATACCGATATATCGGCGATATTTCGGGTTTGCCGATATATCGGCATCGGCGATATTTTTATGGCCGAAACAACGATACTTTTCAAATTTCGCGCTTTAAAAATGTAATTTAAACGCGCGTGTTGTCTCTTCTATTTCCTTGCAAACGAGGCACGTTAAAAATACAATGTAAACGCGCGTGTTGTTTCGTCTATTTCGTTGCAAACGAACTTTGCTCGGAGAAACCCCGCTCTCTATTTATAAATAAAAATCTGATTAATGTTAATTTTAGTTACTAAAACTGTATCAACCTGTCTATATTTTTGGTATAACGTAATAATAAAAAAAATACTTGTATTTTATCTATTTTACCTCCATTTTCTAAATCAATAAGTGAATCGGTATGTATCGGTATCGCCGATATTTTTATAAGCGTATCGGTATCGTATCGGCAAAAAGGCGTATCGTTGCACCCCTAGTTCTAAGCAAATTACTTTAAAACCGATTTAATCAGAGCAAGTTTATTTTTCATTTCTCCATTTAAAGAAATGGAGAAATGGAAAATAAAGTTTAAATAAAAAATAAATATTAACATATGTTTAGAAAACGTAATTTTTCTGACTCATCTTCTTAACTTCGTAACATTGGACCACTGTGGGAGAAAGAAATCAATCTATCGATAAAAATTTCTTTATTTTCTGTAAATATTAACATATGTTTCTCTACATTGGGCCACCGTGCGAGAAGTAGGGCGAAGAAACTCTCATTAAAAAATGCATCTCTTTTAAAAAGTTACACATATTAGTTATTAATTATAAATAATATGCAGCAATAAATAATTACAAAAGTATTAAGCGAGTTCTGTGTTGAATTAGATCAACACCACGCACTCTTGTCATTCATATAATTTTGAATATTGTTATATCCCTTTTTAGATAAGTCGTTTTATATGGATTTTAAATTAATCAAATGGCAATTTCTAAATCTCCAGAGGTATCCTAATGTAATAGAGAATGCTTTGAACCTTGAAGCAATTCGACATGTAAGTAAAAGTGCATCAAACTTCAACATTTTCACAACATTTCGACAAGCACTTTCAAGGGCATCAAGCTGGGGAAACTATTTCGAGGTAACTGTGTTCTAAATAAATGACGATATTCCCATAAAAATAATACGGAATTACTGAAATTTCCGTAAAAACAATGCCATTTATCATTCAAATATCAGATGAACGCAATTCTTTACCAGCTGATTCATCTATGTGGGGTTCCCATTGCAATTTTCTATCAATGGTTATTCCAAGAAACTTCATCTCATTTAGTAACTAACGTGTTGCTGTCAACACTAAACTTGGAAGAGAGAATTTGATACACTTGGTTTACCAGCTTTTAACAATAGGTACATTATTAACTCACACACTACATTACCTGCCTAAATTCCAAATTCAACATTTGGTAGGTACCTAGATGAGGCCCCATTTACCTGCCTAAATTCCAAATCCAACATTTGGTAGGTACCTAGATGAGGCCCCATAGGAGGCAAAGTCGAAAACGTATTACAAGATTTAAAACACCTAATATCAGAATTAAGAAAAATATTATACTTAAATTTCTCAAAATGCTAATTATTCTTATTTAAAGTACTAACACCATTTTTCAAGCAGCTGGGGAAGGCTGCTTGAAATTTTAAAATTCTTAAATTTAAAACATTAAAATTCTAGCCAAAGACTCGTTTCGCTGCCTAGGGGCCACATTCTTGAGGAGGGGATCCCCAGCTTCGTGGATGAACAAATCTCTAAATTCAATCAAACTTCCATAAGACTCGCCGATTAAAACTTTGTACCCAAATTTACCTACCTCCTCTGATGCTCTCCTCTTTGGAAATACTCTCCCGTTCTCAACCTTATAGACGATTTGACCAAGAATACATTAACCAGAACTTTACACATTAATTTCGACGAACGAAGCTGGACACAAGCCGCCCTCAATTTCACACGGTGGCCTCGGTGGATCCGGAAAATCTCCGATTTAGTGCTCCCGGCTTTCTTGTCTTCGGCCCATTGCACGCGTGACCTCGATGGTAAGTCATAAACCCATCACTCGGTGATGTAGAGGTCACGTGTCTGGCCGAGGCCATGAATGCCTGAATGCAAGCCTGTCCGTGTAAAAAATTCCCAATAAACCTAAACTCTAAACGGCTGTCGGACAATCCCTCTGTATTAAAACCAGAGATGATCTCTTGAACACAGCTAGCGGTTCAGCAGAGCGCGCTCGTCTCCTAGAAACCGGAGAGAGGGAGTCAGGACACTGGCTGCACGCTGTCCCGTCAAAACACATTGGCACCCTTCTTGACCTTACCATCCTGAGTCTCGCCGTCTGCCTGCGACTCGGCGTAAGGACAAAATAAAATCAGCGCTGCCGCTGCAGTGCCAGGGTGAACTAGGACACTACGGCCTCTCGCAGCGCCGGCCGGTGGTCCCGTCATGCCAGTCTTAACGACGTCAACGGTCGGGACCTTGCCAGCTGTCAAATGGGCTGGCAAGCGACGATGGCAAGAGGACAGACGGAATGACGCTCATTCCCTGGCAGAGCGGGATGTTGCTGTGGGACGCGACCTTAGATATGCTAGCGCCGTGTCACCTACCAACGGCCACAGCTGGTACTGCGGCGGCAGCGACAGAGGGTCTCAAACGGCGCAAATCCGCGACTCGGCGACGTGTATTTGATTATGCCGTCCGGCTTCGAGATCTTGGGGCCGTGGGGCCCTGACGCTCGCATAGTCATCAAAGACATTTCTAAGCAACTCTTCGAAGCGTCAGGGGACCTCAGAACTGGCACCTACCTCGCTCAACGCATTATCATTGCAATACAGCGAGGTAATGATGCCAGCGTCTTGGCGGGAGCCCGGCAGCGATTTGGGCGTTTTTTTTAATTTAGTTTAGTTTTTATTTAGTTTTAGCTTATACACATACCATGTAAAAAAAAGGTTTGTATAGAATCAAGAGGGACGCATCCTTGCTCGACGCGAGCAAAACTCACCAATTCTACAACTGCGCGTTGAGTCGAACCATGAGCGTGTTTTTCGGTAGAAATATATTTGTAGGATCTTTGTATATCGTTAACTCCAACAACACAGACAATATTTATATACCTACCTATCCATATCAACCAGCAATAAACATTTCTTAACTATATAATAATTTCTAACACAGTGCCCAAAAGGCAAGAATTAACGCATATTATTAAAGTTCGGTCTTATAAAATTGTGATCGCTTAACACTGGAGAGGTAGGATGAGCTGAAGATGCTTATAGAAAACCATAGACCCGACTTGTTTGTCACCTTTGAACGAAACTTGGATAAAGAACGGCCAGGAAATCTATGCACCTAAAATACAGGGTTATGTTTTGCATCTCGCACCCCGCCCAAATGGTGTAACTGGAGGCGGAGTAGGATTTTACAGCCGTCGAGGACTGCATATTCGTAAAAAGCCTTACCCACCATCCAAATTAGAGCAGATGTGGCTCGAAGTAGTTCTCCCAGGCGTGGGGCATATGGCGGCACTGCCTACAGACCTGAGGGTGTCTCTAGCGGTGACGCAATGGACGCTCTTCGCGAATCTCTGTCAATGTCTGTGTATGATGACTGATTTCAATATTAACTTGAAAGAGCCAAATAAAAACCCAGCTCCAGAATTTATCTCGTTTCTTAACCAGCATGATTTGTCACAACTGGTCTCGGAGGCAACGAGAGTCACTGAAGATACATCCACACTCTTGGACTTAATCATAACAGACTCCCCTACTCCTTATTTAAGACTAACGGTTCACCAAGTGGTACCAAGTGACCATTCACCAAAATCACAACTACATTTTCACGCGATCTTTGCCTAAAATAGACGAAGAGAGTTTTTACATGGATTTGCATGCACTACCTTGGCCTGAGGTCATGGTTATAGAGGGCATCAATGATATGGTTGACTATTTCAATGGGCTCCTCTTCAATTTCAGCGCACCGCTGAGTAGGTTTCGGGTAAAGCATAAACCTCGTCCATGGTTGACAGACGTCGTCAAGATAATGATGAAAATTAAGGGACGAGCCTTGGAGTAAGGCACTAGGTACCTACTAACTAAACTAGAATCTCACAATCAAAAGTTCCGAGATCTGCGTAATTTAGTTAATAGCTCAATCAAAAGGGAAAAGATGCATAATTTTCATTCTTAGTAAATAGTAATATTAATAACCCATCAAAAATGTGGAAAAACTTTAAGCAAGTCTCTAATCTTGGTAAATCTTCATTAAAATCTATACCTGAACACCTTAATAATGCCAGCAAAATTATTCCTTCTTCCTCAATACTCCGGGAAATCCCACTGTGGAGTGGACAACAACAGGACTTTCTTCAAAACTAGATACACTGAAAATAATGAAGGGCTGCACAGCGAGCTACGTTTACAGATCATGACAGTTTAACCGTAAAAATGATCAGGATGACTATCTGTGACTCTACCAGTAATTGCTCGTATCATGAATAGGTCCATTAGTTCAAGTGTTTTCTCGAATTCTTGGAAAGTAGCAAGATTCAAACCTACCATACCTAAAATAGTGTCATTGAACAGATTGCGGCCGATAAGTATTTTGCCGATGTTATCCAACATTTTGGAAAGGGTGGTAAGTATGTCGACGGCTAACTGATTAACACGAAACAGAAAATATCCTCCCAGCTGCAATCTGGTTTCCGTGGTGGCCATGGCACAGAAACAACTCGCAAACGTGACAAATGATATCATATCAACTTCTGACTAGGGAGGGCAGTATATTTGTTTTGCTAGACTTTTCTAGAGCCTTCGACTGTTCGAACTTCTTCTGGCAAAAAAAGATGTACCTATTACGGAGTTTCAGCAGCATCATGCGATTGGTTTGTGTCTTATCTGAATAGGCAGTATGTAGAGATCGACATTGAGGATGGGAGTCTGGCGCAGTCAGAATAACTTCAGTCATGCGCTGTTGCCCTCAAGGCTCAATACCTTTCTCCTTTGTCCTTTAGTCCTTTGCTTTTTATTCTGTACACAACTGACCTTGTCAAAAGAATATCGGATGATACTAAACTTTATCACTCTTTCAACCCATGAAATATACAGTACAGGCGGTTAACAAGATGGAAAAAGATTTTTTGCGTAGCCGGAGGAAAACACGTTCTTAACCCACAAAAATCAAAGTTCTAAGTTTTGGGTTCAAAACAAATCAACGATGAAGATATTGAAAGAGTGATGTCAGCTAGGGAGCTTGGTTTGATGGTGGATGGTGATTTGCAGTTGTAACACATACACAACACATACAGCCGACAATTAGAAACGCATTTTCTAGGTATTTTTTTTTGTAAATAATTAGACTTTCTAAAACGACTGAAAAAGTGCGTGTACTACTGACAGGAAGCCTAGTCCTTTTATTACTTAATTTTGTGTATGGCCCATGATCTCATTGTTATAAAGTTAACCATTTTATGATATTTTATTATTGTGCAAGTTAGATGTAAGATATTGCAGTGCCCTCACTGGGTTCATTGTCGGTTCTTCAAATTCTATATATATATATCACCATATACCACCACAATGTCGCAATAAACGTTTTGAGTTTGACTTTTCGCTAAAACAGAACGCGTTATACATAACGTGTCCAAAATGCTTGCATCCGTTTCTGTTTTGGAATACCAAAACGTAATTTTATAACTCCAATACTCGACCAAATATGCATGTTAAAGGTCTGCACGCAGAAACTTACATATATGGCTGGTCTGTTGCATAAAATATTAAACAACAAAACCCCAATATATCTATGGGTTAAAATATTCCCTCAAACATTTTACTAGAGGTGCAGTACAATAGTTATTTGTGTCTCAAGGCGTCAAAATGATGTATTTACGGCGAGGACGGTACATTGAATCCAGAGCGTAACGAAGGATTCAAGCGTTAACTCCCATGACGAAATAAATTTTACTCCTGAGTGACACATACAATTGAGGATTTCAGAAATTCACACCGACTGAGGAAAATTGAAATAAAATGCTCTACTTATATATACTTTCATTAGTTATACTTTCACCACTTTTACGGTAATCGAACAACGAAAAACAAACTTTTTTTTTTATAATGGCGGTTTCTGAAGAATTAGGAAAGGGTGGGTCACCACAGATAAAATATTCCTGTGATACTTTTACCTATGTGTAAAAATAATCTAATCGAATAGTACAATGGTATCCGATATCAATAGTCATTACATCACAATTACAGTCGTCGATAGTTTTGATTTCAGTAAAACATATAATTTATTGTGACATTTTTTTATATATCACGAAAAAATTATTAATTTTCATATAACGTTGTTAAAGTTAAAACTTGAAACATGTTCGTTTTAAATCGATTACCATGAAATTGCAATCGATTACTTTATTAAGATCCGTGTTCAATTGGCACATTGCGCAAATGCTACAAGCCAATTAATAAATTAAAAAATAGCTTCAACAATTAAGTAGCATTTTGCTCCCTCTCGTCGTGGAGCAAAACTTACTTTTCCGAATGAAAGGTGTGAAAACAAATTAATAACTCCGAAACACAAGACTGTTGGTTTCAAAGGCAGTTCAAAGTATGCAGCCTCAAACATTTGGAAAGAGTTGCCCTCCTCTTCGTAGCCAGATGTCGGTGCTCACTTTTAAACGGAAACTGCGTATGCTGCTTATTGAGAAACAAAGAACCACTCAGCACCATATTATATAGATAAGATTAAGATGAAGAAGATTAAGAATTTACCAGTGTTAGGTGATCTCATACACTTTATTTTGTCTAAACGGCTGTTTGTTTGCTGTTTTGTAATTATCTATTTATTTTTGTTACTTTTATTATTTGGTCCATATGTTGGTTTGCTCTAATAACTTATTTACGAACCACTTTTGTTAATCGACTTTTCTAATGGTGTTTATTTGTTACGATCCTTCTCTCTTCTCTCTTCTCTCTTCTCCCTTCTCTCTTCTCTCTTCTCTCTTCTCTCTTCTCTCTTATCTCTCAAATCATTGTGTTTAGGTCATTGTTGTGTCATGCATGTATATTTTTTTATAATTTTATTGTTTTGTTACTTTTATTCCTTTTTCCTTTTTTAACCTTTTTTTATTGTACTAGGTACAATTAAATTATCATCATACCAAAAATGTATATGTATTATAATATATAATAATACTGTGAACCAATTCTAAGTTAGAGACAATAAATTATTACCATCATAAAAATTTTCTTTTAGTCTATCAATTTTGAAGACCAGTGAAGTATCATCAGCAAACAACACTGTCAGTCAATTTCTCCACCAAAAAAGGCACATCGTTTCTATATATCAGAATTGTCGCCGCCGCGCCGCGCCGTTGACTTCTGCCTTTTGTATAAATTACTTAATTAAGAATGATCTCAGTAGATCCGATTCATTTGCAACTCCATAATGATTTCATTTCATTACTAGATTTTATATCAAGATGAACACAATGACAGGTTCGCAGAACCAGAACCAGAGTCTTACTAAATCAATGACTGACTAATGTACCACAGGTCTTCAGTATTTTTAGGGTTCCGTACCCGAAGCGTGCCAAACGGGACCCTCCTAGTAAGCCACTGCTGTCAGTCTGTCCGTCCGTCCGTCAGCGGGCTGTATCTCATGAACCGTTATATTTTCACAGAATGTATATTTCTGTTACGGCTACAGCATACATGAGATGTATTAACTTAAAGGTGTCATACGAGAGACGTGATTTAACACCTCCAGTGATATAACAAACCATATCATGATTCAAATATGATCGTAGATTTCGCGGCCTTTCACAAGGTTGTGGTGGTGCAATTGGTTTGATATTTGTTGCGCAATCTTAGGTTTCTGGGTTTGTTTCCACTTTCGTTTATAATATTATATTTTTGTTTTATTATTTTTAGTGGTTAAGTTTAATTCTTCTAAGTCGGGGTACGGAACCCTTCGTGTGCGAGTCCGACACGCACTTGACCGATTATTTAAGTCAAGTAATATGAACATTTTGACAATGTCCTGGGGATATACATGTTTTACGAAAGAACCTAATTTTCACTACAAAAAAAAAAAAATAGCAATTTTCTAAAAAAAAAAACGTTTCTATAACGAGGGTTCGTGCTGAAAGAGAGGTGAAGTGGGGGGCGCGATGGTTTATACAGGATCGCCCGGTGCTGCAGGCGTCGGAAGGGTTGCTGTGGCACTCCTCAGCGCCATTTTCTGCCAACACGGCCTCTCCTGACAGGGCCGCGTCCTCGCGAGCTGAAGCCTAAGACCCAGGATCTTCGCCTTAGACGTCATAGTCTATGAGCACAAAGAAAAAGCACAGCACAGAGTTTCAGTAGCGATGAGAACTGATACCAACTAAATTATGTCTGGTTGAGGATAGTGCTTTTCAGCTCGTTACTCGTAACGAATGACACAGAAAATAATGACTATTTTTCTAACTGTATCAGGGCTTACAGAGGTGGGTGGGTGGATATCTACATGCAGTCTGGGTTAGGTAATTCAGTCGTCAGCATGAAGATGACTTTCGGTCTCGTAACACGATACATGTATATCTAAGTAGGTATGTACTCATGTGATATGGTGTGCATTGCAATTTTTTCATATCTGCTTCTATGATAATCGCGACCAGGATTTACATGATGCTCGGCCAACAAGATACTACTTAGAGTAGACCTTTTTTTAAGACATTAGGACCGAAGGCATCTCCTACTCCCTCCAGACCAGAATAATGAGGAAAACCGGGATTCACATGATGCTCGGCCACAGATATCGAGAGATAGGCCCTTGGCGCTAAGCTTGTATCGGAACCAGTGTCGCCGAAAATTAAGAACACGCACACATCCACAACACTCAACATCAATCCTTCCACATTTATTGTCAGTGCAATGTCATGCACCTATCGTCCGAACACACCCACACTACCGCAGGTACACTAGCTAGCCGAGCTAGTGCTGGGACATTGCAAGGACAGCGTGTTTCATCAATCCATTATAATTTATAGTCAGTGGTATTTATGCCGGGTTATATAAATAAAATAATACTTTGTTTGTTAATATGATATATTTATTTTACAAGAAATACCTATTACTATGTTTACAGGCTGTAACACGTACGGGGTGCCAAGCCGAAAAGGATTGTTTGGGACATGATTTTGAACAACTTTCTCAATGCATCTGATTTGATCAGAGAAACGTTATTTTTTACTTTCCCATACAAATCTGCTGACCGCTCGGCCCAAAATGTACTGCAAAGTGAAAAATAATGTTGTTCTGATCAAATCGTTATAATAGAGAAGGATGTTCAGATTGATGTCTTAACAACCGCCTTTCGGTATATATGTTGCAGGCAATTTGTATGATTCAGCATTTTACAAACGGCGTAGTCCGTTTACAAACGCGCGCTGCTATGTAATATGCCAAGGCAAATTGACACTCCTTTATGTTTTTAGTATGTTTTGTTGTTCTTACATGTTCAACCTAAAACGAAGGATAAACGAGGCTTCGCTTCGCTCACCCTCTTTACCCTTCACCTAAGCTACCGCAGCGTTTTGCCCTGAGAATTTGCTATTTTAATTTCAATTTTCAATTTGCCTTCGGCATATTACATAGCAGCGCGCGTTTGTAAACGGACGACGCCGTTTGTAAAATGTGGAATCTTACAATTTGCCTGCCACATATATACCCTTTCTGTATAATCCTGTACAGTACCTACAATACTACCTATTGACAAGAAAAATGTAAATATTTATTAAGAACTTGCCGTTTTGACAATTAAGGCGTAGCACTTTTTGTTAAGTAATGCAGTCTTATATTAGTATATCTTCTCATTAGAGCTTTGATTAGTAATATTAGATGATTACCCAATGGGTTTTGTTCGATTTGGTAAAAAATCTATTTCTTTCCATCGATTCAAAAACATAATTCTCACTATCACTATTCCCAACTATACGTCGTCTCTGCGTGCGTGTAACAGTTCGCCTCCGTACCTCGATGCATATTTACTTTCGTATTTAGATAAGTGTGAAATATTCATTGCGTGTTAGCTTGGCAATATGTAGTGAAATTAAGATACAAAACAAGCAATGGATAATAAACCTAGCGAGAACAACATGACATTGTCACTTTAATGATCAACTCGTGACGAATTTTTTGTGAATGATTTATTTCCGTAATACTGTTTATTTCCTGTGTTTTAAGACGAAATAATAGTTGGAATGAGATTTACAAGTGATATGTTACTCCGCCGTTCTTGGAGTTCACAATCCCGCTTCTATTTTTGCACATGAGTATTGCACAGGTCAGCATTTTCGAAAAACAGCGTAAATGAATTCGTCACTGCGGTCGCCCGGTGACAACCGAGAATTTTAATATGAAAACTGTCGGGGCTAGATTTGTTCGCACGTGCAACGCGCCTCAACCTATCTCTCGATATCTGTGTGCTCGGCCAATATTAGAGGCAGAGTATGCATTTTTACAAAATATCAAGACCGAAGCGATTACATGAGGTACTCCATTAAGAAAAGTATCAAAACAAGAATAGGTAACATGGAGTTCTCGGCCAACAGAATATAATAGAGTAAGTGTTTTTACAAGGCACCCCAAGACTGATTTCTATTATAGCTAATAAGTTGTGTGCACACCAATATCAAATAAACTAAATTACATACATAGATGGAAGGGAAAACGATACCTCGCCATGGCACCATCAACTAAGCTGCGGCGTGGCGTTTTACCATATGATCCAGTGATTAACCGCAGTTCGTAGCGCCCGCTCTCTTAGGATCTTGGTGACGGTGTAAGGACCCCGCATGCTGCTGTCAAGTTTACCTGCACTTTGCGAACGTTTAATAACGTAGACAAGGGGGGTTACCACAATCTTTTTCCGATTCAAATTAGGTTCAAAACAAGAACGTCACCAAGGCAACCATTTCCATTCCGAATCGCCATAATGGGCTTTATTTACATAATTCCAAGACTTGTTTTAAGACGTTCACGGTAATTTTGCGGAGCAAATTAGATTCCTAATCTGAATCGGCAGAAGACGTTGTGGTAACGCTCCAGATCATTGACATTGAACTGTTCTGGGATTAGAGCGATTTTTATTCACATAGGCGTCCTGTTGATACTTATTTGACAACAACCCATCTGCTCGCTGACGGCGTAACTCACACCATGCTTATCTGTGTACATTGGAGCCTCCAGTCGAGATATCTCTAATCAGGGAACTTGATTGCAGGAGTAGTGGCCTCAGTGCCAATCAGGAGATTGAGAGTAGCGCACTGGATAGTCCTTTGCTTGGTAATATTTAGTACCAATTGTAATTTCCACTGTACATCAGCCCAGTTTTGAGATTCGTGATTTACTTCTATCCCTATCATGCTCAAAACAGCTTAGTTAATTGATTCCTCATTTAGGTAAATGTTTTATTTGATGAAATCTGGTCACCATGTCAAGTACACTAAACCACCTACAGTCCCCTAGCCTATCAACCAAGTCGTTTATTAGAGGTAACAGGTATCGGTCTTTCACAGTAATGTGATCTAATGCCCGTAAATCTAACTTCCTTCCTTCACTATCGTCGTAGCCGTGCCGCCTGGAAATTGTTCTGAATACTTCATCAGATTGTCCACCAAACATTTTCTATCAATGCATGTTAGTGGAGTATTTACTTCTTCGTTATGTATGGTTGACTCACTAGCTTCTATTTGCATCACACTTTTCTCCTCGACATAACTTCGAATAATTCGCTGTCAGTGCGAATGTTTGTAATGCCCTTACGTTAAAAACATCCGGGCATCCGTACCTACTATAATGTAAAAGTGGGAATAACGGCTGTTTTTGGGACTGGAAGATCTCACCAGGTTCAGCAAGCAGCAGAGAAATGGCATCAATCAGACGATCCGCTAAGTCGACTGACGTAGCCGTAGGATGTGGCGGAGGACCGACCACGTGGCTGAGGTTGCCGGGAAAACCTGGGTGGTGGTGTCCGCGGTGACGATGCGGCGGCGCGTGTAACGATGGGTCGATCCTCCTGCGAGCACGAAGACATCCCCTGAGTGGAGCGCTCTTCCAGAGCTGCAGACTGCTGATAAATTCTGTCATATGCTGATCGAATTGCGCTGTTAGAAATGGGGTATCCACCTCCAGTACGTGTCTCTCGTTAATTCGCAGACATACCTACGTGAAAGCGATTTTTTAAAATCTAAACAAAGCGTAAGCAATCAGAAATAGCACAGCGGGAAAAACCTCGAATCTGACTTCTGTTTTTATGAAATAACCTAATGTTCACTATAAAAAGAGATCAAACAAAAAGAAAAATATTTTTCTACAAATTTTAGCAATTTCCCAATAAAAAAATAAGACCGTTTGATTCACGAGCGCTTGTGCCGAAAAAGAGGAGTTTTTTTTTTGTTGGAGGGGAAAAAATGGAATTACCCATGCCCAGGAGTCAGACCTCCCTGCTATGTCCGGGTCCCCACATATTGAGCGGGCATCAGCTCGTGTGGTATACGGATTAAAAACAACCCCTTTGTTTTTACAGTTGTCTTACTAAGAATTAACTGTGAGCCATGGCCTCGGTATATGCTGAAGGCTTTCTACCTGCAATTTGCCCTTTTGGGCGATATATATGTGTATGATGTTCTCCGACCGGGTTCGGTCACGGCGACTGTAACTGCTGGGGAAGGCGTCGTTCGTGTGCCCTCATATGGCTTGCGTAGCCTATTTTATTAGAAAAAGTGCGATTGCACTGGCCACACGTCAGCACGCCATTTTGGTGCGTGTACTGTATTGCGGCAGGTGTTCTGCCTCGTAGTTTGTCTCGCTTGGCATCAAGAGTAGCTCTTCGTTGGGCCTCGAAATCGAAGATCTTTGTGTGCACCGTATGTCGCCACTTTGCCTTGTCTTCCGTGAGTTCCTCCCACGTGGAGTGGTCGATACCGCAACTCTTCATATGTCGCTTCTGCACGTCTTTGAACCTCAAGAACTGACCACCTTGCTTGCGTTTTCCGTTCTGTAGTTCACAGTATAAGAGACGTTTTGCAAGTCGTTCCTCTGGCATCCGTCGCACGTGGCCACACCATCGCAGTTGACGCCTCATCAAGTAAGCTTCGACCCCACCAACATTAGAACGTCGTAATATCTCTGTATTCCTGATACGGTCAGACCACTTGACGTTCAAAATGTTTCGAATACATCTTAGATGGAATCTGTCTAAAGCGCTGATATGTTTACGGTATGGACACCAGGTCTCGGCGGAATAGAGAAGGTTCGGAAGAACTATGGCCATATAGACGGAGACTTTGGTGGATAGCTTGATGTCATGCGATCGGAAGACTTTGCGCTCCAACCTCCCAAAAGCTGCAGCAGCAGCGCTAATTCTTCCATTCAATTCTGGATCAAGATCGTATTTCGACGATACAGTGCTCCCAAGGTATTTGAACTTATCGACCTGCTTCAGTGAGTCTGCGCCAAGCTTTATATCGAGGGTCGAGTTGTCGACTCTTTGAGTGTCCATCGCCATGACCTCCGTCTTGCTGACACTGATTTTGAGCCCATATTTGCGGCATACCTCGTCGAAAGCCGTGATCCACTGTTGTAGTCCCTCCACAGAATCTGACACAAAGCAAAGATCGTCGGCGTACATAATCTCTCTAATTGTATCGCAGGATGTCTTAGTGCATGCTTTTAGTCGAGCGAGGTTAAATAGCTTTCCGTCTGTTCTAAAGCGGATATGAATACCAGATGTCGATTCGTCAATTGATTCTCTTACGACTGCAGCAAAGTAGAGAGCAAACAAAGTCGGCGCCAGTACGCAACCTTGCTTTACTCCACAGGTAACGGAGAAAAACTCGGATTGCTCACCATTAAAGCTGACACAACACTTCATATCATCGTGCAGTAGTCGTATAATCCGTACGAATTTTTCAGGGCAGCCCAGCTTTGCCAGTATAATCCAGAGAGCTTCACGTGGTACACAGTCAAAAGCCTTCTCTAGATCAATGAAGCAGAGAAACAGAGGTTGTCCTTGTTCTCGACTTTTCTCCTGAAGTTGGCGTACAGAAAAGATAGCTTCACACGTGCCTCTCTCCGGGCGGAAGCCAAACTGGGTTTCTGGCAAGTAAGATTCAGAAACAGGGATGAGGCGGTTAAGCAGGACACGAGCAAATGTTTTCCCTGCAGAAGATAGCAAAGATATTCCTCGGTAAGCATTACAGTCGGAACGGTCACCCTTGTTCTTGTATAGGGCGCAGATACGCGAGGCGATGAAGTCATCTGGGATCCTTTCCTCGTTCCACATCTGTACAAACAGCTTCCAGAGTATTTTATGAAGTTCTGCAGTGCCATATTTTAGTAGTTCAGCCGGGATGTTGTCAAGGCCCACCGCCTTATTATTCTTTTGCTGATTTACAGCGTCGATCACTTCAGTAAGGGTTGGCGGTTCTTCTAACTTAGGCATTGCATCAAGGCTTGTAGTACCCCGGATATGTTCCAGATCTGCTAAACGATCTACGTTGAGTAGGTTGTTGAAGTGTTCAGCCCAGCGTTGGAGAACCTCGTCCTTAGACGTTAATCTCTGCGAGCCATCGAGAGATCGTAATGGCACATTTACATGTTGAGTAGTGCCAATTAGATTCCGGACTTCACTGTAAAAGGCGCCAAGTTGTTTACAGTCAGCAAGCAGTTGTATATGGCGCGCTTTATCTTTCCACCATTTGTCCTTAGTCTCTCGTGTAAGTTTCCTCAGTTCTCTGGTGCTAACTTTTATTTGGTCTTGTAGGTTCAAGTTGCCACTCTGCTCTTGAGTACGCAAAAGTTTCCGGTGTTTTTCTATAGCTTCTACCAAAGCCTGGTTATTGTCATCGAACCAGTCCTCGCGAACAAGTTTCCTGAGTCCCAGCGTTTCGGTAGCAGCTTCATTAAGATCGGAGCTCAAAGACTTCCAGGCCTCTTCTAAATCTTGATCGCTAGTGTTACGTGTAGCCAGCCTGTTGTTCAGAGCAATCCCAAAGGCGGCTCTTGTCTCTTGGCTTTGAAGTTTCTGCACGTTCAGACTGACATTAGTTGTCTTTCCACGGCGATAAGGTGGGTGGAGACGCAGTTTCATCTTGATAACAACCAACCTGTGGTCAGTCCAGCAGTTAGCGCCTCTCATGACTCGAGTGATTTGCACTTGAGATAGGTCTTTTTGGCGTACCAGAGCATAGTCAATCAGGTGCCAGTGTTTAGACCTTGGATGCATCCATGTCGTTTTGTATTTAGCTGGCAATCTGAAGCAGGTGTTGGTAATGGCCAACTCATACTGAGCACACAAACTTAGCAGAAGATTTCCGTTGCTATTCATGGTGCCTACGCCATGTCTTCCGAGCACCTTGGGCCACGCTTCATGATCTCGTCCAACGCGTGCGTTAAAATCGCCAAGGACAAGCACCTGCTCTCTTTGGGGGATCTTCACTACAGCATCGGAAAGTTCCTTGTAGAATTTATCCTTCGTTTCGTCGTCTTTATCCAAAGTTGGGGAATAAACGCTGAGGATGTTCAGATGATTATCGTTGTCCAGGTGTATTCGCAATGAAATGACACGATCTGAGATGTTAACAGGACACTCATTCAACCTTTGCACTATCTCGTTCTTAATTGCGAAACCAACACCAGATCGACGGGGTTCTGATGCTGCGTTTCCTTTCCAGAAGAATGTATAGCCGCCTCCATGCTCTACTATTTTGCCCTCTTCCGCTAGATGGGTCTCACTAAGTGCGGCTATATCGATATTGTACCGTCGTAATTCTCGGGCAACGATAGCAGTTTTCCGCTCCGGGCATAGGTTGGTGTCACGATCGAGTAGAGTTCGTACATTCCAAGCGGCAAAAGTCAATGGTTGGATTTTCGTAATTTTATTCTTGTTTCGACCGCGAGTCTGGGATGCACAGGCAGCCGCGGTTGCTACCTCCCATTTGGGTTGGGATAAACATTTGTTTGGGGCACCTTTTCTAGCCCCCTCCACAGCTGGGCGTGGGAAGCAGTGTTTCCCTGAATAAGGCTGCTTCGTCGCACAGAGTGCTGCCGAATCTACGAAGTTATCCCTTGTTCTACGCAGAAGCGACCACTCTCTCTGAGCCGCCTGTGTGCAAGATAAGCCAAAGCCCGGCTTACATCGATACCGAACCTCTCTGCCTCTCATTGTCGCCACAGGGCTTGATGTAAGTCAGTGTCCGTTATATTTGCTGAAACAGTCAAGTGCGCAGGATATATTTAGGTGCATAAACGGGCGCGCATATGCAGATGCACCCTCTCGTCCTCGTCCTCCTTGGACCAATGGAACGAAGAATCGATACGATTGGAGGAGAATTTGGATGCAGTGTATGGCCGCCAGTTGCCTTGTCCTCTACTGACGCCCTCGGCATTACACGCTGCCTTGCTGACTCGCCGACTCCGCCAAGCCACTGTTGCTTATCAGTAGTCGGGTTGCCTTCGGCGCCGAGCCAGTCTTCAGGCGCTATGCGGGAGGATTCCGCCCCCTTTCGGTCTGTGACCTGTCCGCCTAAAAGTATCCAGATCCATCGCCTCTTCCGCCAGCATTGCCGTACCAAAGTCCACCTTTTTCGCCGCTACTGCCGTTGAGGTCTTCACCTGTAACCCTAGGCAAGGGGCCTGTTGGTCCGCGGGAGGTATTTTATTTCCCTCCAGCCCTGCAGGTGTCGTAAGGACAACCTGTCGAGCACCCCCTATCCGCCACCTGGGGACGCGTTCCCTAGGGGTGAGGCTCCCCCGAGAAATATGTGTATATGATATATATGGGAGGAGTTTGCCTGCTTACCCGATTTTATGAGCGGACATCAGTTCATAGTCAACGGGCATGATAGCGGCATGTTAGAGGGGCAGATAGCCCCTGCTACTAAGAGGTAAATTATATATAATTTTTTAGACCTATCCTAATCCTAAACTACTTTATATTTGGGTCATTTAGGGGGGCTCTGGCCTCAGTCCGGGAGGTTTAAAGGGGCAGGGGGAGATTGCGTGTTCGTCGAATCAAGACGGCGATCTCTTTCAATCCAAATTTGGTATCTAAGACGCTGTAGTGCTTCGGGAACACAGCCTTCGTCAAGTTGACGTGCCTGAGGGGCGGGGGGTGGTTGGGCTTTAAGAGCTTTCGTGATATCGTCCTCCGGTTCTAGGAGGACGTCTTTGGGGCGCCTTTTGAAAAGGCGTTTCTTATTTATATCTGGGGTCGGATCATAAAGGGATGCTTGTACTATAAGCGGGTTTGGATGGCTAGATGCATTAATGAAGAAGCGTTCGGACGCTTCTTTCATATATTGCTTTACTGTGGGGAGTCTAAAGTCACTATGGAGGTCTACGTTTCGCATGTACCACGGGGCACCTACGGCTTTTCGCATGAAGCGATTTTGTAAAACCTGACGGGGCTTAAGGGAGTGGGAGCAGTGTGCAAAGACTGGACTTGCATTCGTGAAGACCGGACGGATGCAAGTTTTAAATAGAGTTATTTTGCAGCGTAATGGGAGAGTGCTTTTACTTCTCATGAGCGGGTGAAGCCTACTCATGTAGAAGGCTGCTTTGTCGCGGACCGTTTTAATGTGGGATTTGAAGTTTAGTCGGGCGTCTAATGTCACGCCTAAATACTTCACTTTATTTTCCCAGGGGATAGGGCGGTCAAAGAGGGTGATTTCGGGTAGTGAAGAGGACGCGCGGTCAGCTCGAGTCTTACCCCTTGAGAAAAGCACGGCAGCGCTTTTCTCGGGGTTCATCTCTATTCTCCATTTGAGAGCCCATTCACCGAGGTCGGTTACTGCTTTCTGGAGTACTTGACAAACGCGCGCCCTCTTCCTACTGGTGTAATAGAGAGCCGTATCGTCAGCGTAAAGGGCTAGACGTATGGCGTGCGGGGGACGTCTTGGACGTAAAGTGAAAAGAGGGTGGGGGAGAGAACTGAGCCTTGCGGGACTCCGGCGGCTATGGGGTGGGGCCTAGAGCACGATTTTTCTACTCGATAGCAAAAACTGCGCTCAGTGAGGTAGTCTTTGATAATGAGTACAAGCCTATCGGGGAGGTTGAGTTGGTAAAGTTTATAAATAAGACCATTGTGCTAAACTTTGTCAAAAGCTTTCGCTACGTCAAAGAATATGGCACCGGTATCTTTGGACTTTGCCGTTTTGTGGAACTCTTTGTAAATGTGCTCCGTTATGCGGTGCACCTGTTGGACGGACGAGTGTTTGGGTCTAAAGCCAAACTGCTCGTTGGGTATCTTTCCGGGGTTTGTGAAAGCCAATAACGTCAGCTTCTTTCCATGCGGTTGGAAAGGCACAGAGATGGAGGGAGGCATTGAAAATTACCGTAAGACAAAACAAAAAAAAACAAATTGTCAAAAAAACACATTTTTTTTTTATTCATTAGGGTTACAATATTAGATGCCAAGGCATCATTTTTAAGGAGTCTGAGAGGGAAAGATTTAATTGTCATATTAGTGATTCTATCAAGCCCCGGGGCTTTCTTAGGTTTGAGTTCCTTTATTACTTCTAAAAAGAGGAGTGGGCCGCGCGCTGTCTTAAATAGGCTCGCCCGGTGACGAAGATGTCGAAGGGTTGGTGTGGTACTCCTCAACGCCATTTTCTCCCAATTTTTTATTTAGCCTGCATAGTGTCCCACTGCTGGGCAAAGGCCTCCCCTATCGCAGACCATACCTCTCTGTGCTGCCCCGTCCCAGTTTGGCAAAAACCTGTCCAAGTCCTTTAGGTTTCTCCCAATACATGATTAAGTTTAAAATACATCACGGGCGCTAGTACTATTTTAAAGTCTCTGCTTCATGTGGAGATGAGTTTAGAAGCTCTCTTGTGAGTAATTGGTGAAGAATGTTTCGAAAGCCCGAGCCACCTCAACGTAAAATTTTAATAACATCATCACCTATAAGCAGACATTATTGTCCCTAGGTATATCTTTGCCAGTTTCACTCTACTTTCACGGATTCCAAAAGTTAAGCAGTCATTACATTTTAATTTACCGTTATTGTTACTGACTTATATTTATTGAATTCTGTTTGAATATTGTTGAAGAAGTCTGAATAATTTTGTTTGAATAATGTTGAAGAAGTCTGAATAATTTTGTTCGGGTTCTGTTCACAAAAGTCCGGGACTGGCAAATTCATAAAAGTCAAAATTATTTATTACTGTAGATATTTACATATATACTTAGCAAACGTAATGTTTGCCTCTTCTCTACATTTGGACCAGTGTGGGAGAAGAAGGGCGTAGAAACTCCCTCATATCTTATTACTCAAAGCACATATTAAGTTTTTCGTATACCTTTCTAGTCTATGGATGTAATTGGCCTATGAAATGATGGACCAGGTTAAGCCTTACCAGCCTAGTTGCTGTGATTATATGTCTACAACAAGTTGTGATCAGATTGTAAACAGTTAATCACATTTTTACTTGTTAAAGTTTTTTGGGATTGTGCACAACAGGTTTGGCTGGTAAGTGTAATTCTAGTCGGCTCTAAAATACATGATATAAATTAAATTATTTAAATAAAGTTATTATTTATTTCGAAATATAAATAATATGACTGTCACAATCAACACAGGATAGCTCTATTTGACTTTCTAAGTGAGTGCATTACTATCCTTCCGTTGTTTTACGTTAATACATGTTTTACCAAGATTAAAGAACCACACCTATCAGCAGTCTTTTCTATTGTACCAACTGTCAATTTTGTGATTATTTATGTAAATTTAATGGTAATACAATTAAAATCGGTGTCAGAATTATCAAAAAATAATTATAAAACAATTTCTATGCCAGGTAGCTCCTGCATGGTAAATATATAGCAAATTGTCTAGTCATCAAAATAAAGACTATCTTTTGTCTGTCTGAAGCTGTAATAAATTTTACGTTTTTTACGTAGCCTATACGATGCGGTGTCTGGGCCAAGGCCTCCCCGTTTCTAACCCACAAATCTCTAGACAAAGCTTGATTGAGTCACTCTGATTAGAACTTGTCCAGGGGGGTTACCACAATGTCTTATGCCGATTCAGATTAGGAACCTAATTTGATCCGCAAAATTACCGTGACCGTCTTAAAACAAGTCTTGGTATTAGGTAAATAAAGTCCTTTATGGCGAATTGGAATGAAAATGGTTGCCATGGTGTTGTTCTTGTTTTGAACCTAATTTGAATCGGAAAAAGATTATGGTAACTCCCAGGTCGTCCCGCCATCTCCTGGGCCTTCCTCTGCGCCGGTGTTCCTCTGCAGGCATCCATTCAGTCGCTATCTTCGCCCAGCTGTCTGGGTGCATTCGACACACATGGAGTGTTTATGTCAAAAAAAAACATTATTATCATATGGACCTGATACACTGTAGATAAGTTGGTTCAGCCTATTTATTTAGTTTTGCCTCCTTTTGAAGATGTTATAGGTACATTAAGGAAACTTTTATACACCAAGTTTGTACAACGAATCTAAACAGCTAATTAGGTCTTCTTGTTTAACTCCTTGGCTATTATTAACCATCAAAATAAAGTAATCCAAAAAAAATATTAATCTGCATTTGCCTTAACTATTATTCAAAATGCATGTACTAGCTGTGTGTGTGAAGCACCGACCATACATAATTATGTTTATCACCTGGTGATTCGAACACTCATCCAGCATCATCGAACCCAGGCCTAGCCCTATCTTACCTGAGAGTTTCTTTGTGAGAAGACCTGGGGGTTACCATAATCTTTTTCCGATTCAAATTAGGTCAAAACAAGAACATCACCATGACAACAATTTCCATTCCGATTCGCCATAATGGGCTTTATTTACCTTATACCAAGACTTGTTTTAAGACGGTCACGGTAATTTTGCGGATCAAATTAATTTCCTAATCTGAATCGGCATAACACGTTGTGGCAACCCCCCTGTTCATTTTACCTTATATGATGAAAATTGTGTGAGCTGTCAACTTAAGCCATACTCATATTATAAAATTACGCGCTATCGCTATCTTGGAATGCAAAATAGAATTCTTAAATGGCGTCGTTTACAAAAAAAAAAAATCGCAGGGTGACTTCTTTCACCTGCGAGTTTCATAATCAGGAGTTGATGATGATGATAACATACCCTTGTAAAATGAATACTTAGTACTTGTCACGTTGAATCGAATGACCCCATACTCGATGGGTTGACTACTAAGCACCCCAGAGTTCCCCCCCTCATAGCTCCATCTTCAGACCATTGTTTTGTCATCTAAACTATAGGTACCTACATACTAAATTTAGGGACTAAATGAAATGTTTGACAACTTTGTAACACCGCATCCACTGCCGCCCAGACCGATCGCAATTATGAATTCAATAGAAAGAAATAATTAAAGCTGTTAGGTGGGTCCAGACATGTTCTTTTGTCCGTAACTTACCTCCGTATCGTATCAGTGTCGCGATCCAAAAACCATGGACGTAACGTCAAGCCCGTACGCCTCTGAACGTCGGTCGCGTCCGTGCGATCATCCATCGCGTGTTCATTTCTGTGTCAAGTGTCGTCTGATCCTGTCGTCGACTGCGCAAGTCTATGAGAATTTAGCGATTTCTTGCGATAACAAAAAAATTTAAAGAAAAAAATGGCAACGTTGGTGGACGTTGCAATTGTTTAAAAACAGAGCAACATGTGGCGGAACAGCTTTGATTAGAGATTTAAAATTTCAAGGCACCAGTGGAAGATACAAAAACTTCACTCGCATGCTCGCATCTCACCAGCGACTTCGAGAACTTGATTAATTTAATTGGATCAAAAGTTACAAAGGGGGATACCACATACAGAAAATCGATTTCGTTACGAGAAATAATAAGCATAACTTTGCGATATTTGCATTCTTATACCAGCTTGCAATTCATATTCAGAGTATCCAAACAATCAATAAGCATCATAGTTAGAGAATAGACTTTGTCATGGTTAAGGAGGTACCTAATATATTTTTTACCCTAAAAAAAACCCTAAAGAATTTTATCCCCCAAATCAATCCCTTAATAAGAAAAAATCCCCTATATCTGGGGAAAATACCCTAAGGTGAGGACACTGACCTGTGCATGCTGCGATTACGTCCAGACTGGCGCGCGCGCACCTTATCGTATCGCCTTTGAACGGGGCGAAAAACCGTCGATCGGCTGCGATCGATCGCGCCGTACCACACCGTTCCGTACCCAACGGGCGTCCAAACTGGCGTTATGGATATGGCGATATGGAGGTACGTGACGGACAAAATAACATGTCTGGACCCACCTTAAGGCGCCTTCCGTGCGTGCGCCGATTGGCAACGCAACGCTTAGCAGTTAATTATAAAAGTAGATGACGATAAATCGATACCAAGTAGCGTTAACTGTAAGTCTTCGGTTTGACAACGTCGCATAGTAGGTAACGATAAAAGTAACTATATCGTTATCGATACGTACTTATATGTTGTAGCCAAATCGTAGAATTGACTCATTATCATCATGAAATAGCCAACCGTGGTTGAATTAGAATTTTCATCGAACGAAGAAATATTTAAGGGCAAAACAGCTTAGCTTAGGTGAAGACCAAAGGGGGCGAGCGGAGCGAAATCCCCGAATAGACTTCGTGTTAATTCCACATGGATAACACTTAAAACACCACGTAGTAGGTACTGAATGCTTTTAAAAAGACATGTGTTCGTGAAATTCAACCCTTTCTGATCATTTCATGAAATAACTGATTATATCATGAAATGGTTGGCTATTTCATGAAATTATCAATCCATGTTTGCTATTTCATGAAATGATAAAATTCTACGATATAGCTGCGACATATTTATGTCGTAACGATACTTATACCTAGTAGGTAACAAAGCATTATCAATCTTAATTGTTATTTTACCGTGAAATTTTTGGTAACACTAGAAAACCGATTTGATCAAAGCAACTTTTTGGGCCGAGCGGCCAACAAATTGTAGGTACAGATGTAGTGAATAATCCTCTCCTATCGGCAAAACTCGGAACAACGATACACCCGAATGGTGCCGATGTGTCTATGAATTACTGTATTATTAAATTACGTGTAGGTATCAAATAAATCGCATACTTTATTTATCAATGTCAAATGTCAAATTGCCCGTTTGACGTATATTACACTGAGATGTTAAAAACCACCACGATTCTATAATATAAAGAATTCGTTAGGTAAACAAAAATATAACTAGTTACTGAGGACTTTTTATTTCAATAAAACGCACTGATAAAAACCAAATTCCGGTTGGGATGATCTAATGATTCTATAAGGATTGGAACCCCAAAAGTCTAACTATAAGTCAAAACTACAGTAGGATTTTGCAGACCTTTTTTATAACAATAAATTTTTGTAATTAATTAAAAATACTATGACATAACAAAAAAGACACCTCAACATAAAACAAAACAAACCAGCAGAGAAATTAATATAAATAAATATGATTTTCTGATTGGATGAACGACTTCGATTATGACAGCGGGATAAGAGGAGGAGGAGCGGGGTGGACAGTGTGATGCGAAACAATACTTCCAACTTCCATATCACAGTCAGAATCAGAACTATTTTCTGGTGTATCATCGTCAGAGTTTTCATGAACGGTGATTACAAAACTAGCCATATAATTTTCCAACTCAGGTTCGTGTTTTCGGTACTCGTTTTCGCATTTGATGGCGTGGTCACATACTTTGGCCCAAACATCGGAACCAATCATATTAACCTTTTCCTGTACCAATTGTTTCACAGTAGTCATATTCATACTGATGTTTCTTTTGGATACGTATCCCTTTATTTGAGACCATATGTTTTCAATCGGATTGAAATCAGGATGATATGGTGGCAATCTTAGTACGCTGTGTCCATATTCGTTCATAAGTTTATCTATAGAGTATTCTACAAAGTCTTGTTTGTACTTGCAAATAATTTCATATATTTCAAGTTTTGTTAATGACGGATCAATCGGAACGTTATGTTTGGATAGCCAATCAATCATGTCTTGCTTCCTGGTATTTGAATTAGGAGGTTTTTCTACGTACTTATTATGATATGCAGCATTATCTACTACTAGTACCGAATGTGGAGCTAAGTTTGGAATGAGTTGATTACGAAGCCATTTTTCATAGTTTTCATTGTTCATCGCGTTGTGATAGTCACCTGTTTTATCAGTAGACTGATACATTAACAATGCCCCAGGTATAAACCCCTTTCTACTACCAGCGTGCACTATTATAAGACGTTGTCCTTTAGAAATTAACGGTTTCACTCCGTTTTCTGACGAGTCAGCCCAGCTTTTACCTGCCAAATGTGAGGTATGGATGTATGTTTCATCCATATAAACAATCTCTCTCCCTTGCAATCTGTACTTTTTTATCGCGGCTAAAAACTTTACTCTTTTTAAACGAACATCATCTTTCTCGATAAGTAATTTTATGTTGTTTTCAACTTTTTTATACCGAAATCCCATTTTTCTAAGAATTTTTCTTAGCGTAAAGTCACATCCCTTAAAATTTATGGCTTCGGATAACTTGGACTTCAGGGCTTTAATTGTAGGTACTTGTTTGTATATCAAATGGAAAATATACACTAATCGGCGTATAACGTTGTAGTCAAAATCGTCAAGACCTAGACAAAATAATTTATTTGGTCTACCCAACTTTGCCGACTTCGGACTATTGGAGGTGGATTGATTTATGTATTCTTTTTGCAATATTTTATTTACTGTTCTTTGAGAAATTCCACTGGCCTCCGAAACTCGTTTTTGGACTTTACAAAAGTAAGCAGTATAGTTGCTATGTTTGAATTTATCATTTTCAGTTAAGAAATATAAATAAATATTGAAAATAACTTCGCAGGCTTGCCGATCTAAACGTTTCCCTTTTCTTAGTGCTTTCGGCATGTCTGTTATAAATTGTTAATGTGGATCGAATAAAATCAATGTTTATTATTTAAAAAAATGACAGACAAGAGTGAAATGTAAATTCAAAAAAATATATATATAGGTGGCCTGCATTAATACACTAGTCCATGAAGTTTATCACAAAATCTAACATAAATATCAACAAAATATTTCTGTGGTATTAACTACTCTATATAGATACTTCCTCTTGCAATGCGACCGTTCCCTACGTTGTCTCGATGGGTACTGAGTGCGAGTGAAGTAGTAAGACAAAAACGAACATTTCCAAGAAAATACGAAAGGAAAGGATTATTCACTTCACTACATCTGTACTATGTCTGTCACAGGTCGACAATAGCAGGTATGTGCTGAGGATTGTCTGTAGCCGACCGAGCAGCACATCAGCTGCTGCACCTTAGTTGGAAGCAATGATATGGAATGTTTTAAAGTCCAAGCTTCACGTTCACTGTTTGCAAATCGAAACATGCACTAAATAATAAGTCAGGGTAGAGTTACATTCTCCTATGCAGATCCATCGAAGTCTTTGTCGCAGGAAATAGGCACGGCACAAAGTCCAGAAGGGGTAAATTATGTAGGTAAAAAGCTAGGTGTTGTGGAGAGGTTATGTTAATGAGGTTTAAATTGTCGTTTCTAATGCTGATAATACTACCACTCTACCTCATAATGCAAAAGCGAATACTGCGATACAACAGAACACTAACTCGAAAAGATAGATCACTGTTAGGTTTAATTAATCTGTCGCTAGGTATCTATCCCAATTAAAGAGCCACTCTCCATTGTTCTAGCACGGACGAGGACGCGCGCCAAGCCATGATGCTGGGCGGCGGCAAGATCAAGGAGGTCCAGGTGAAGCTGCACCTCAGCTCGCGCTCCGAGATGCACAAGGTGATCGAAGCGGCGCGTCAGAGCGTCCCCATACTGACCCTCGCTGCCCCCGCGCCGGTAGTCGTTCCCACCCCGCCTGCGCCCACGCAAACCCCGACGCTAGCCACCTTCGCGGCAGCACTCAACTCCAATGCGACACTAGCGAGTCTGGGCATCCCCGGGATAGGAAACCCGCTAGAGATCCCTCAACCGGCGGTTATCGAACCACCCGCGCCTCTCAGTGTCAGCCCGCCCCTGATTATTACCCCTGCAGATCCAGAGAAACCGGAGGATGATGATAGAAGAAGGAGTAAGGACAGACGGCGGTCACGCACCAGGTCACGGTCCAGAGATAGGAAGGACAGGAAGAGGGACAGACGCGACCGAACAAGGTCGAGGGAGAGAAGGAGAAGGGACCGTAGCCGCAGCAGGGACAGCCGCCGCGACCGGAAACGCGACAGATCGCGCGACAGGAACCGCAGCCGGTCGCGCGAACGACGCTTCGATGATCAGTCGAAACGCTCTCCGCCCGCCATGGCCGTGGACAACAAACGGCTGATGCGCAACGCAGCGGAACCACCCGCGGCGCCGACACCGCCCTTCATCAGCACACCAGCCGTCAGGCCAATGTTCCCCAACCCCATCAACCAGGGTTTGATGAACAGCAGCCCTCTAATGGGCAATCTTATGATACCTAACCGTCCGATAGACGTGGAACCGACTCGCTTCGACACCGACATGGCTGACACTTTTAATCGCATACAAGAGCTGGGTAAGAAACGCAATCCGAACGCGTTCCAGGTACAAGGGGATCAGAACGGCGGAGGTAACGTTGGCAGCGGCAACATGGGCGGCGACGGGCCCCCCTCGCGCTTCCACAACGGCGGCGGGCCGCGCGGGGCGGAGCGTGGCGGCCGCGGCGGGCGCAGCAGCCGCTTCGACACGGAGCGCGAGAGCTGCGTCGCCATCCGCAACGCGCCCACGCACACCAGCTACGGCGACGTGCGCCGCTTCTTCCCGTTCATGATCGACAAGCATGGCATCAAGATGATCAATGACCAGATGGGCCGCCGCACCGGGAACATCTTCGTGCGCTTCTGCGAGCCGCGTTCCAAGCAGCTGTCGCTACAGCGGCGCAACAACGAGCTGAAGGGGCAAGACGTGGTGGTGGAGCACCTCGACGACGCGGACTACGACGCCGCCATCGACTCGTTCATGCCGTTCCGCGACGACGAGCGCGAGGACGACGTGCTGCCCGTGCCCGCCATCACCGCCGCCGCCGCCTCCGCCGCGCCCTGCACCGTGCTGCGCCTCGACGACCTGCCGCACTTCATCAAGGAGCACGACATCATCAAGGCGTTCAGCGACTTCTCGCTGCTCTCCATCATGCTGAACGACTGCCGCGAGACGCGCACCAAGACCGCCTTCGTGCAGTTCGTGAAGCCGGAGGACGTGCGGCAGGCGCTCGATCGCAAGAACCTGTTCGGCCGGCGCAGCGCCACCATCACCTGCGTGACCGACGAGGAGTTCGAACAGGAGAAGATGGCACAGCAGCAGCCGCTCGGCACGCCGACGCTGACGCCGCATCAGCCCGAGCCGGAGCCGGAGCCCGAGCCCGAGCCCGAGCCCGCGGTGCCGCGCGACCCGCGGCAGCGCCGCGACCGCGAATCAGCCGCGCCTTTCCTACCGCCCGCTTTCGGAAACCCTGCGGCCGCCGCCGCCGGCTTCCTACCGCCCGCCTTCCAGCCGGCGCCGGTGTGGGGGCGTTCCGCCGTCCCGGCGCCGGGCCCGGCCTCAGCTCCGGACTCGGCGCCGCGGCCGCTCGGCGAGGACGAGCCGCTCGACTGCGTGCTCATGAAGGGTCTGCCGCGCGACGCGTCCGACCGCACCATCGTTGAGTTCCTGGCGGACACGGGCGCGGTGCCGGCGCGCATCCACCTCATGCTGGACGTGAGCGGGCTGCCGTCGGGCGACTGCTTCTGCGAGTTCCGGTCGGCGGCCGAGGCGCGGCGGGCAGCCGGCAAGCACGGGCGCACGCTCGCCGGCTGCCGCGTGTCCGTGGACCCCGTGCCGCGCACCGTCGTGCAGGACGCGCTCGAGGGGCCGCAGCCGCCCGGGGCGTCGCGCGCTGCGCTACTGGGCGACGCGCCGCCCGTCTTCCTCGACCTGCAGCAGCCTGCGCGCGGCGGCTTTGTGCCGCGCGGCGCCCCGGGGGGCTACCGCGGCCGCGGCGGCTTCGACCGCGGGGGCTTCGGCCGCCCGGACGCGCGCGGCGGCTACGACGACGACGACGGCGGGTTCGACCGCAACGGAGGCTTCAGCGACAACAACGGAGGGTTCGACGACCGCGGAGGATACAACAATGAACGCGGATTCAACAGCGAGCGTGGCTTCAACAATGACCGTGGATTCAACAACGAGCGCGGCTTCAACGTCCACCGCGGCGGCTTCCGGGGCCGCGGCGGCGGGCGCGGTGGGTTCGAGCGCGGCGGGCGCGGCGGGTTCGACCGCGGCCGCGGGTTCGGGCGCGGCTTCGGCCGGGGCCGCGGCGGTTTCGACGGCGAGCGCTTCGACAGCCGCCGACACTTCGAGAGCCGCGACGCGGACTCGGACCCCGCGCTGCAGGACTTCGGCGCGCCCGGCTGCGTGGTGAGCGTCGACAACGTGCCCTTCCGCGCCACCGTCGACGACATCATGCACTTCTTCGGCGAGTTCGAGCTGACGCAGGATGACGTCATCCGGCGGTTCAACGAACGCGGCCAGCCTACCGGAGACGCGAGGGTGGCGTTCCGCACGCCCTTCGACGCACAGCGCGCGGTCAAGACACATCACATGGAGACGATCCACGAGCGCCGCATCTCGCTCAACTTGCTATAGCAGGACGCCGCGATAGTGTTGGCCGACTCGGATTAGCGAAGTGACCATGAAGTGGCTACACTAAGTGTGAGGACATTTTCGGTATGATTGGAAAGTTTGATGAAGTGTTGATTGTGAAGGGCTTTTGACTACATGCTATCGTTTACTTTAAGAATTTATTGTTAATATAATGACAGAATTAATGACAGAATTTCGGCGATTTATTAATTGTACTTTATTTTAACTAGGTACCTACCTAATGTAGGTTATAGTCTAGACTCTAGATATAGTAACTAAAAGTGTTTCTATAAATAGGAAAGAAAATAAATAAAACCATGAGTGTTTAGTTTAAAACTTTTGCCGTTTTTATTTTATCATCCATCATTTTTATCGCATACAAAAGAGAATATTTTTGCAAAACAATTCTTATAAGACATTCGTCTTTAGATATACAACGGGAACACCTCACTGTGGACAACATAGTTACCTACTTACATAGTTTGCGTAACGCAAATTCCTTAATGTTCCTACCTAACAAAAAATATAGATAGAGCAGGTCTAGGTACCTACTGAAGCTGTTAAATAGTTTTATTTCGTTAGCATTACATCTCCCACATTACAGCTGGAAACAGAGCTTTTCATACAATGTTAGTTTTTCGGCGATTCTTTACAGGCTACTACAACAAATTAACAATTAAATAACTCTGATTCCACGCCGAGCCGCTTCTGTGTGTCGAGGCGCCGAGCCGCTTCTGTGTGTCGAGGGGCTTATTTGTCTATTTATCAACAAAAAATATATTTTTATCACACCTGCTCTGAAAATACATACTAATTATACCAATTAGAGGGAAGAAACGCCTTTATCCCGCCCTTCAAATCCTTTCATCCCAAGGTATGGAAGTTTGTATGAAAATCCTTCCGACCCAAGGGTGGGAAGAATGTATGAAATTCCATTACATACCCGTTTTTTTTTTTTATTTGTCAGCAGTCATACTGCAAAGAGATTTTAACTGTCTACTAATTAGATTTCAAGTAAATTGTTACTGGCCACATACAGTTTTTTTTTACCAGTTACCAACCTCCTTGGTGCATACAGAAAATTAAAAACGAAATTATTTTTGTATATAAAACGCGCGGAATCACGGAAGAAGTGGCTGCATGACCTTATGATCTTAGCCTACTCCAGAAACGGGCGAATAAAAAAAGGAAAAGCCCGCGCATTTTCGCAAAAACTTCGATTGATTTAGCATTTATCTTTGTGTTTTTTGTAAAATATGGATGCATTTATGTCTATAATTTTCCTCGTAGGTGTAATAAAAAGCACTATACATACCTCAGGATAAAGTACAGTTCCATACCTCAAATGGTTTGCGCCCCTCGCAAGCTCGTGGCGCAAATGCCATAATCTCGGTATGGAACTGTCACTTTCTTCCCTCTGAAGTAATGTACTATTAAAACAATCATGATTATTGATTACTCATCACATGGAAAAACGACATGAGTAGTTAGGTAATTACCATCTTGGAAAGAAGAAAATGCAAGAAATATTTAGAGATCAATACATTGCCACATGAACGTTATGTAGGTACACAGGTTGACATGAAGGCCGACCTTATTATAGAGTTGATCGATCAACTCATTGCCAACTTTGATATTTATCGAAATGACTATTCAATTATTTACGTTCACAAACCATTATCCGGTCTCAGACACAACCCTCCATAAAACGGTTTAATTTAAAACAAAACTAATTATAAGTGTAATGCTGACGTTTTCGATTAGGTCCCCAATCGTCAAGTAGGTATGTATATATGCATGGAAGATAGTCAAAACAGTAGTTGATCAAATATCGACAGATAGTAAACTAAAACAACAGGGTTTAGAATTTACGTTTCTTTTGTTCTTACATGTCAACCTACACAAATACTATTCGGGGGCTTCGCTGCGCTCGCCCCCTCTACCCCTCTAGTCTCACCTAAGCTACCGCAGTGCTTGTCCAGATATTTCGTTTGCAATTCAAGTTTAAACCAGTTTACTATTTAACGGTTTTAACCGTTAGTTGATCAACTAACGCGTCATATAGTTAGCAGTACGCTACAGTTTACTATTTGTCGATAGTTGACCAACTTACGAGAAAAAATACATTAGTTTATCAACTAACGGTTTTGACTATCTTACGGTGACATATATAGCAAATCGGAACAGACCCTAGTAAACAGAATTGATAATTGTTTTAACTTGCGTCGTACACCATACATTTACATTACATTTACAACAATAACTAAACGTCAGAAAGCTTATAACATCTTTGGGTAAACCGTAGCCCCCGTGCAACATAGAATGTGCCAATTTTAACAGAAATACAAAAAAAAATATAAAAAATACTTCTTCAAATTGACTGAAAGAAAATCAGAGAGTAGAAAACTCAGTCCATCGAATACAAGTAGAATTAGTCTAGAACCGTGATGTATTAACCAGCGAAAGCATATGAATTACTTAACATTTGAAAGTAGAATAATTCGTAAAAAGCTTCTCGCCTACAACTGGGATCGCGAAATAGATATTCGCACGTCTGAAAACAAATTAGTCTTCGTTCAGAAACGCAAATAAATACTTTGTAATCTGAGCCCCTAGCATAATAACGAAGTCTATGAATCGAACGACGCTACGTCATCAGAAGGCGAGAAAAACACTATTGGTCAACCAACGAACGCAGGAGACAGTAAATTAACAAACGAGTATTATGCTAGGGAGGCTGGAGTTGCTTCAATTAGCGAAAAAAATACATTAGCATCTAAAGTATTACTAAAACAGTTATTTAGCAGAATAACTAGGAGACCTATGGTTTTATTAGTAAACCAACGGACGAAATTGACTGATTTGTTATGTTACCATGAACCTATCAACCAGCCTACAGAACCCAACTTCACTTGACAAGTGCTGGCAACATTAGTGGATACTGACTTGTCTAAGTTGTCCGTAGATGTAGAATATAGAAGCCAAGTTTCCACCAGAACTATAAGCTAAGGCCGTTTTCATATTTCCTAAGCATTTTCACAATTCCAATTAGTATGTACTTGCACAGCGTAGCACCTGTTATAAAACTATTATTACAAAGTGGTGGTCACTACAGGAATACAAAAATATAGCTTCCAAGTATGAAAACGTGGCCTTAACCACAACTAATCGAACAAACTCTCCATCAACGGTTGAAGTGTATCTAACACAACAATGAATATAAATACACCGATGAGATGTTGTTACGTTTAAAAGTATACTTAAATACTTTTTTTATATTTCAAAATATACCTATTCAATCGTAGCGAATCACTCAACAAGAATCTGCCCCGTTTCGAATAAAAAATTACATTAATATTTTCGCAGTGCGATATTATTCATTCTAAGGAAAGATTTACATACATAATATGAATACAGTATATTCGAACCAAAATTCGCGTTAGAAATAAGTGGTGGTTATTTTTTACAAAATAATTACAAAAAAAACATATATAAGCTTATAATTTATTTATAAGCTCCTTAATTTATTATTATTGTGACAGTAAACTTAAATCTCAATTATGTATACTATGTAATAAAACATGCCTCGAAAGCTTGAGAGCTGAATTATAAAAATTATAAAAAATATAGCGTACCTACTTACAAGAGAAAATTAATAAAAATATTTATAAAAGAAATTATTTCAAGACTGATAAGAGGACTTAAACTGGTTTTATATATTTTACTATAGCAATTTGAGTGCTCTCAAGCAACAAGTTTAAAAAAATAAATTAAAGTAAAAATATACAAAAAAGTATTATCTATAATCCCAACTACGTGGTCCCAGGTCGAATCTAATCCCAACTACGTGGTCCCAGGTCGAATAACATTATTGTTTTTTTTTTTAACAACCATATACAACGCATCAGCTAGAGTGGTATCCACTGAAAACTCCTAAGGTCCAGTTCAAAAACTTCTAACAGAAAGGCAAAAGTTGTAAACAATTCGGAATACACCCTTTTGACAGTACCTGCATGTACATTCTCTTTAACTGGTTTTTAATTTTACCAAGGCATAAGGATCAAAATCAAGAAGCCCACAGAGGGCCTCCCACTGTTGAGTGGATAGCTGAATCGAATGGTAGTACTACACGCGGCATCGAAACGTAATTAATACATCGCACAACACACTAAATGTGTAGTAAAACATCGCACAACATACTACTTATAGGCATAGTAAAATACCTCACAATATTTATAGTAAAATATCCCACAATAGGCAATATTTTAGATTCTAATTGCTGCGTTGTAGCACAGACACTTTGATGCAGGTTGTAAGCTGTTGAAGGCCAATATATTGGTGATGTAAACAAGAGTTGGGCATTCCGCAGATGGTGCTTCGCGATTGCGAATCCGCATACTTCAAAGATGCATGCAATTTTTTGACGTGTTTTAATGGGCGTTTGAGTTGCGTCGCAGTCGCGTCGTCGCCGCGTAGCTCCAAGTGCGGAAGGCCTTAGTCTCGCGTGTTGTAACACTGTCACTAACGCAGGAAGGACGAAGCCTGCTACTCGCAGGACTCATGGATCGCGCCGCGGTGCCTACGTGTCCCTGGAAATAGACAACAAATGGTATTGGCAAAAAGACAATAAAAAAAACTTTGGCCAAGTCAGAACATTGTTGTAGAGGATGGAAATTGAGCGAAGTTGGTCGAACGAGTTTGAGACGAGCTCGAGATGAGACTACTGCGAGAAAATAAAATTCAATGGGCCACATGCTAAAAAAAACGTACGTATTTTAGGAAACTAATTAGAATATCTCGGGTAATGGACGTCTTATTTTTTTTTATCTACACACGTATCATACTGTGTACAAAAACCCTCTTTACTGTGTACAAAAACCGCCCGTTACGATCAGCATAATGTTAAACTACTTGGTAAAAACTCATTTCTTATCTGAAAAATTACACATTATGACCATAATGTGTAATTTTTCTTGACATTATGACATTCAAATTTCGAACGCCGACGCCCGCCTCGTGCCGCCCCTAGTTTGAAGGCCCACTGTCCTCATAAACACGCCATTCAGTACGGTCCTGCGCAACCCGCGTCCATTGCTTTCCTGCCACCCTCGCCACATCGTCGGACCATCTGGCAGATGGTCTGCCGACCGATGATTCCCATTGTAGATCAAACTTTGGTAAACTTTCCTAATTAAGTGATCATAAAAAATTTACGTATCGAAAATTACACACAATTAGGTTTTCACTCTCCCGCCTATTTTACTTTTTTTTAATATTTTAGGGCTCGGAATAGAGAAGCACAAGAAAAAAACGAGACCGTTCTTAGTGGCCAGTCATTGCTCGTTTTTATGTCATGTGCAATACAAGTCGTGTTCTGACAGTGAACAGCAGCTCTATTTTTGAATCACTCGCGCCGTGGCGAGGGCTCGCCAAGCGCAACGATTGGTTCATATCACTCGACGTAACTACGCTCCACCAATCGTGTCGCTTGGAAAGCGCTCGCTTCCGAAGCGAGTGATTCAAAAATAGAGCTCCAGAGGACCGATGTGATTGGCCGACATGCTCTTAGAACAAGCCAACAATGTTTTTATGTTGTCCTGGTTAACTACACTGGTCAGCAAATAAACCGAGCCACCCGCTACCTAGGAACTCTGATTCGATTTTCTCAAAAAGTATAAAACTTACAACTATCAAAGTTATACCTACAAAAAGTGCGTTTCATGGTGATTAAAATGACTACAAATTAATTCGAAAGTACCGTCAACTCACATTGTAATCAAGCAACAAACACAATGCTAACGATTTGCTCTGTTTTCACCAGAGTTTGAAATTAGCGTTCTTTTTCTCTACAATGAGGGTAGTCGGATATTTCTTATCATTTCTTTAGTTTTTGCCCATCGTTTGCTCAGACGCGTGTGTTTTTGCTACTTTTTTCGATTAATAATGGATACAACACCTCAGGAAGCAGCTCAAGCTGTAGCATTACTTCAAGCAGGCATTGCGCAACGTGAAGTCGCTCGAAGGCTTCGAATCAGCAGATCTTCGGTGCAACGAGTTTACAGACGATACCTAGAGACTGGAGCATTCGATCGCCGTCCAGGTACGGGCAGACCTAGGGCTACGATCGTTATATCCACCTTACTGTTCTGCGAAATCGCCACCTCAACGCAATTCAAGTCCAACAAAGTCTGCGTGACGAACGCCAAGTGGTCATAAGTTCAGATACCGTCAGAAGGAGACTTGCTGAACGGAACCTGACCCCAAAAAGAGCTGCAACAGGCCCAGCATTAACGGTAGCACACCGTCGAGCACGACTTGAATTTGCTCGAGAGCATAGGGATTGGACATTAGAGCAGTGGAGTAATGTACTCTTCACTGATGAGACCAGGGTGAGTCTACATGGAAGTGATCGACGTCAGAGAGTATATCGTCGCCCTGGAGAACGTTATTCTCAGTGTTGCATCGAGGAAACTGTTGCTTATGGAGGAGGATCTGTAATGGTCTGGGGCGGCATCTCGTTAACAGCACATACGGCGTTAGTTTTCATCTGACTGACTTCTCATCGCTACATTACTGAAATCCTCGCAGACCATGTGGTACCTTACGCAGGATATATCGGACAGGATATGCAATTGATGCATGATAATGCACGGCCTCATGTTGCTCATGTGGTGACCCAGTATCTACGCGACGTCAGCATTCGTACGATGGACTGGCCAGCTCGAAGCCCGGACTTGAATCCGATAGAACACTTATGGGATGAGCTGAAACGTCGGGTTCGAGCCCGGGTACCTGCTCCAACAAGGCTTCCAGAGCTGCGAATCGCAATTGAAGAGGAGTGGAATACAATTCCTCAAGATTTTATCGTCAGGCTCGTAAGGTCGATGAATACAAGGATGCTGGCAGTTATCCGAGCAAGGGGAGGGAATACGGAATATTGATCAAAAACTTTTTTTTGATTTTATCTTTGTTTTTGGCTTTAATTTTTTTTTCACTTTATCATTACTAACGATTGTCACGACTGGAAAACGACTCTTCTTTGTAAAATCCTTAATAAACACTGAAATATTGATTAAACCCAATGAGTTTCCTTTCATTTTAATCACCATGAAACGCACTTTCTGTAGGTACAACTTTGATAATTGTAGGTTTTTTAGTTTTTGAGAAAATCGAATTAGAGTGCCTAGGTAGCGGGTGGCTCGGTTTATTTGCTGTCCAGTGTATTTTGCGGCCCCATTACAGACCATCTTTCGCCACATACCCGAGCAGTACAGTGAATACAAAAATATTGAACCTTTGCGGTAACCTTCACATCTCCATAGCCGTGGGTGTGGCGATGTGCTAGCCCCTGTCACGCGAAATGGAATATTTAATTACTGGCTTACAACGTGGGCAGAACTGTGTCACTGCCAACGGTATAGGAGAACGCGTGAAGCTATGCTGCTGTTGACTTCGCTTCTTGTTGGCTGTACTTCTGAATATGCATAATATGCCCAGAAGTCAAATAAAATTATATTTTCGTAATGTGTGGAAGCGGTGGCTTAGCGGTATTCGCACATCGGAAACGATGGTGCGGGTAGCAACATCTGGCCGAGACGGGTACTGGATGGGTGTCCGTTCCAATGCGGCTTTTTGTAATGGGCGCTTCCGAGTTTCGGATGACACGTCAATCTGTAGGTCCCGGCGACTATCGCTACTCGGTAGTAATCGTCGTAAAGCTGTGTCAGAGTGTGTGACAACTTCTGACAGTCGTCGGGTTGGCCACTAGCACGACTCCCTGCATCAAGCCGAATGTAAAGGCCCGTGCTCCTCGGTGTGGCTTGGCTACATTTATTTATTATTACTTCGTCAGTCGTCAAAAATGGGCCCAATGTATAACGAAAGTACAACCTTTCTTTTTCCTAATATTTGAGGTAAAATGTCATTATTGAAATAATTCGCGCCAAGTTTATTTTGCAGTGAGCGAACTTCACCTCTCTCGGTCTCACCCCACCAGAGAAAGAGAAATCTCAGCTTGCTCAGAGAGAAACAAACTTGGCCCTGTATCTATCAGCGAATGTCAAAGAGGGTGTATTTCCTTCCAATGACAGGTGATAGTTTCCTTCTTTCATTCGGCGCATTACACCCAGAAGTAAACTTGGCACCCACGAGTAATTCGATTTCCCCACCCTCTCGCTCGCTCTCGCCCTCGACGCTACAGTAGGACAGTGACGGACGCCATGACGTCATTAGAGCGACGAGTGCAGTAGGTGTGACGGTACTCACTTCTTGTTATTTATTCTGTTGGGCGTGCTATGGTTGGAGTGGTGCGAGCTGTCGCTCAGCTCCGAGCTGGAACTCCTGATGTCTCCCTCCATCTGCAATGCAGAAGAGCTGGACATTACAAACAAATACAGACATGTGAATACAAGACAAGCACAGAGACACATTACAAAACAATATGAACCGAACACTTCCGTCTGGAACCGAGAATGCAGAAGATACCCGGAAAGCTCATACCAGAAGGAGGAAGATGGACGGCAGGATAAACAAGTAAAGTAAATACTACATACTCGATCAATTTAAGAAAGGGACTGGCAATGGCGGCTGCTATTGGCATCTCGCTCGGATTTTATTGCCGTCTATACTCACACTAGTGCTAGCGGTACATCCCGAAATTTAGTAAGAAGCTGTTACAAGGTATTAAAAGCTTGAAAACCGGTACGATCGATCTTTTACGCCATAATGAGTTTGCTAGTTAAATATACACTTTGTTAGTTTGCCTATTACTACACAAAAATCAACTTGGATAGATACTAGCTATTTTAATTTATCAGCTATGTTGTGCATGCAACTAATTGTTTTTAAGTTCATTTAAACATATAATTATAAGATAACTTTATAGTGCATTAAGCGAAAGAGACTAGTCCTCACAACACAGGTTATCCAAGTGTGGGGCCTAGAGACACTGTATAAAGTTGTAAGCTTATTTATCAATAAACGATTTTTATTATTTATTTATTATTATTATTATATGAATAAATTTGACCCGTAGCACAAAAAAATGAGGAGTTATGTATGACGTCATGTTTTTTGTTTGGGTTATTTTTTCTACAGCCTATCGTGTGGGATATAAAATGAAAGGGCTTCTAAGCTAATCCAAAAAATATAGTACCTCATTACATTTCAGTCACTTTTTTAAATTAAAATAAAATATACCTCAAATGATAATCTCAAGAAAACAATTTTTACAATATATAACAACAAGCATACAGCAAACAGCAGGGGGTAACCACAACGTCATATGACGATTCAGATTAGGAACCTTATTTGATCCGCAAAATTACCGTGACCGTCTTAAAACAAGTAGGCATTAGGTAAATAAAAGCCATTATGGCGAATTGGAATGGATATTATGGAAAAAGATTGTGGTAACCCCCCTGGACTATATTTCAATTTGACAGGTATTGCTATTGATATCAGAAATACATTACTCATTTTGTATAATTGATATTCAGGGCCAAATGGAAAGGAAAATTGAAAAAAATATGATATATTTCTTAACTATTACAGGTTTTCTGACAGAAGTTAAATACAGTTTAGACCCAAAACACAACGAGGATCGGTTAAGGGGCAAGACGCGTTATAAGGGGCTAGTCCACCACCAGACCCACAAGATGAAAATAAAACATAACCTGCAATAGTATTTTCTGCAGGCATGCAAAGGAAAATTATTTTAAGGTATCCTGTTGATTAGGATGTTACAGGGAATATTCAATGATCCCAAAATAAATACATTCCAACCACATAAATCCAACTTTATTAAAGGTAATAAAGTCCAAACCCAAAAAAAAGGTTATTGCAACCTTACCGATGTACTCTGAAACGCCATAGAAATGCATTAGCTTACGTTTAAAAATAAAACTATCTCTCCTGAGTCCTGAGTAATAGCCTAAGTCTAGTCGGCATTTCCATAGGTAGCTTCTCATTTTGGCGAACATAATCAATAACAGAAGTGGGTAGACCGTCATGAATGTGCACGCAGCAGGCCCGCGCTGATGGCCCTGTGAGCGATCTGCAGAATCAGCCAGGTCCACCGCTGCATCTAACCTAACCTAAGCTTACCTGGACAAATAACTTATGGAGACCTGGCGTCATCATATGATGACATTTTCCCGTTATAGGGTTTTATTACCATGGCGTGAGGATCAAAATCGCGGTGCCTCATCACCAGGCCATGTCAAGATAAACTACCAGCGAAGGAAAAAACACAGAAGTTTACTAGCGGTGAAAAATTGCACGATGAAAACTGTACCAGGTGGAGTTTAACTTGACGCTCCAATGGCCGTTCACTGTGTCTATAGATCAACCAATCAGAGCTGGCCCAGAGTCGCATGACCCGGTATGAACCAATCATCAGCCATTCGCACTTTTCATTATCTGGTACCGTTTTCGAATGCCAATTTGTTAGAAGCGCGTCTTCTAAGTCGTTTTCGTTCACCGCACCAAACCGATATCTGGCGGCAAAATTTACATCAAGGCACACACATTGCTTCTGGCCCCACACTAGGATAGGAACCCTGTGTCGTGGGAATCAGAAACAGCGAAGTGACAAAGATGTAAACATCCAAGACCTGTGGATTGTGTTTCTTCCTCCCGAACCTGGGACGAACCTGGGACCTCCCGCTCGGGAAGCACAGCCCCGACCGTAACAACAGAGAGGTCAACTTGACCCAGATGTAACTGGATTTTTGAAAACTGGAACGCGATTTTGAACTTTAACACTTTAAGATAAGGTTCAAATCCTATGAAACAAAATTGATCGTTTTATCAAACGCTAGTAATAAGTGGTTTAAGAATATGCCCGCGCTGATAGCCTTGTAAGCAATCTGCAGAGTCAGCCAGGTCCACACCACTTTCAGCAGCAGCAGCGGACACGGCAGTGAGTAAAATATGTAGTAGGCGGGGAACATCGTTTTGACCTTACCTGACCTGACCCAGCCCAACCTAACATACACCTGGCCCTCTATGCTACTAAGCACAAGCCTCACACAGGCCTATCGCAGGCTCGCGCTATCTCTCTCTCTCCCGACTCGATGAAACGTGACTTCCGAGCCTGCGATAGGCCTGTGTGAGGCTTTTGGTTAGAAGCATCGGGGCCCTGGACAAATAGCCAGCATAAACGCTACAAAGTTAGATTCATCCTTATGCAATATTGGCGGTTGGCCGCCATCTCGATGAACAATATGCACGCACCTGGCCCGCGCTGATGGCCTTGTAGGCGATCTGCAGGATCAGCCAGGTCCACACCACGTGCAGCAGCAGCAGCAGACACAGCAGCGAGTTGAAGATGTAGTACGCGGGGAACATCGGCACCAGCATGGGCGCTCGGATCGAGGTGCTGCCAAACAGATAGGGGTTCGATTATTTAAAACAAAGTCTTCTCCATCTGTTTTATTACCACCACCACTTATAGCTCAAGAACGGTTGGACCGATTTTAATGATCCCTTATTTGTTGTTTTCGTCTCAGCCCCGACTAGCTGTTAAAATATCGGAAAAATTGAAGTTTTTTTTTTTTTTTTTAAATAAATTAGGTTTGTAAATGCGGTACAAAGTTCGCGTGGTCAGCAGAAGTAAATATATAAATGTAGACCATTCATGTCCCCACAGAGGAGAACACGCCTTTCCCCGGATTCGAGTACCCTTGAGCCATACTCCTGGCTCAGTGCGGGTTGATGGAAGGGTGTCGGATTGGCCACCAAACCCCTCCAACAACTGTTGGAACTTATCAAGCTGCCCTATTAGGGTCTCTGACACAGATTTACTACTACTACCACCACCAACAAGTGATAGTGATTACGATAGAAACATGGAAGCGCCCGAACACATGCCACATGGAAACAAACGGGTTTGATTAGAGAAAAATTCTTAATTTTTTGCATGTTCCATCATTATCCGACAACATCCGTGGTCTAGAGGTAGCACCCTCGCCTGACATGGAGGAGAATCTTCGAATCCCGGCTGACCATAAGCCAATGAGATACCTAAAACTAAGTTATTGTAATTTCATAGCTTCACTTTTTTCCATACGACGTGGGAGGAGAACGTCCATATTAAGTACATGGAAAAAGTGTGTCGTATGAAAAGTAATGCAGAAGAGAATAAACATATTGAATAAGAAATTCGGAACAATTAATCTGGTCTGAACAGAGTTGCAGTCTACAAAATAGCATAGTAAGTACCAGTTGCGCCACTTCGTTAACCCACAGCTTAGGAGATAACTCGAAAAAATTTACATCGGAAAGTCTAAAGCGAAAGTTCACCCATCCGCCGAGGTCATAATTCGGGTGGATCCCTGCCGTATGGTCCACTTGACACCATCGTATCGGTCAGCACGCTAACGGTATGTCTAATATTTAATTTTAACAGGACGTTAGCGTACTAATACTTCGGGCAGGAGCTCTGAAAAGAGTTTGCCGATAGACACACAGTTCGGGAACACTTACTATATTGGTATGCTGTAAAAGTGGTAAAGAAAAAAACCCAATTTACTTCAATTTGTGAAACTTCATACTTTGTAAATCCTTGCTTTCTCGCGTCTATTTCAGTAAACTTTACTCCTATTTCAGTAAGCCTCACATCTATTTCAATAAACCCCAAAGCCATTTCAATAAGCATCAAAACTATTTCAATACTTCAATATTCTTTACTGCACTGTAAATAATGAGTAAAAATACATGAAAACTTATGCGCAAAGGCGAGCTGATCTAAAAGATATTTCTTCCAGCAGACCTAGGCGGACAGGGCAGTCTAATACAAGTAAGGAAAGTCTTGTGCAAAATAAATTAAATAACTATGTACCTACTAACATATAACATATACAATACATACAGACTATTTCAATAAACTTTACGTCTATTTCAGTAACCTTCACGTCTATTTTAATAAACCTTACATCTGTTTAAATAACCCTTGCATCTGTTTGAATAAGCCTCACATGTATTTCAAAGAACCTCACATCTTTTTTAGTTATCTAGAAATTTTTAAATTGCCATCTAAGCAAATTAAAAACCATGTAAAAAAACACTTTTTTATAAAGGACAATTCAAGATTACATAAATAGCATGGAGTTAATCTAACTCAATACAGAACTCACTTAATAATTTTGTAATAATTTATTCTTGCATATTATTAATAATATGTAATATGTGTACCGGTTGAACAAAACCTATATTTAAAAGAGATCTAATAATCAATTTGTGGAAGTTTCTTCGCCCTTCTTTCCCAGTGGTCCAATGTAGAGTAGAAGCAAAAAATTACGTTTTCTAAATATATTTACAGAAACTAAAGAATTTTGAATTTGCTCAGTGCTAAGCCTCACAGTAAGTAAATTGAGTAATCCTCAAGGCTGCTCACCTCCAGATGATGTAGAAGGGATAGATACCGAGGCGCGTCACAATCCATAGCACAGTGAATACCGCGAACACGGTGTCGCACAGCTTCTGGTAGTTCGCGTACTTGGCTGCCTTCGCCGCCTGAAATACACGTGAGAGGAGGACATGCTCGTTTAGTTAGTTTAGTTACATCACAGATACTATAGTATATACTAATACATACTAATACAGGTAGACAACGTACAACAAACTATGTCACCCCACAAGATGGCGCTAGGCTATAGTATATACTAATACAGGTAGACAACGTACAACAAACTATGTCACCCCACAAGATGGCGCTAGGTAGACAACGTACAACAAACTATGTCACCCCACAAGATGGCGCTAGGTAGACAACGTACAACAAACTATGTCACCCCACAAGATGGCGCTAGGTAGACAACGTACAACAAACTATGTCACCCCACAAGATGGCGCTAGGAGATTACATTTCAAGAGAACAACAACCGTGACTTATATATTATAAAGATTTACGAAATTCCAACCTATTTGCATTTGGCTAGTATTTAATCGCACATCAAAAATACTGATTCGCACAGCAAAAAAGGATCAGAAAAAACACTTTTTATGTTTTAAGTATTTTATGTGTACTCAAATTTATGTTTTAAGTATTTTTTGTTGTTCTTGCATGTTCAACCTAACACGAAGGATAAAGTGGACTTCGCTTCGCTCACCCCCTTTACCCTTCACCTAAGCTAACGCAGCATTTTGCTCTGATATTTGCTGTGCAAATCAGTGTTTTTGATGCGCAGTTTAATATTGCCCTTTGCATTTAACATTTTTATTGATACCCATTGATTTATTGTTAGTAGAGAGTCGCTCCTCTCCTCTCAATGCCTCGACACAAAAGTGCAGCTTTCCGTGGCAGTTTTAAATACCGTGCCACAAAGTGCTGGAATAACATCCCACCACCCCATCGATTGCTAAATAGTAAGGCTGGTTTCAGAAGTGCCTTTAGAAGGTTTCTAATACTGCAGCAGAAGGCTGAGGAGGCAGCACTTTAAAATAACTGTAATGCCCTCGGTTATAACCTGAAGAAATCTCCTACCTCACAAAATTCATTCTTTTTTATTTTTTTTGACTACCATACGACATAATCATTGACATTTTATTATCCTTTTTCTATTCATATTATACAATTCTGAAATTTCATCTAATTTAAATCACACAATTCCGATACTATTCTATGCATTATTAATTCAATTTAAATTCAAATTCAATTGCAATAATTAATTCAATTCCATATTAGTAGATTTTAATATTTTATTTAATTTTTTAAATTTTATTTATTTGCTGTAATAATTTGTGTATTTTGTGTACTTAAGCCTATTGCTGTCTCGTCCGCTTTGGCTCTGGCAGAATATCAGCGTCACAGATTCGTCTGTGACATTGCTGAGTCAGGGCCATTTCATTGTCGCGGTACAGTCACGGTGCCACATAGTGATCCTTAATTTCCATATTTTTGCTGTGTTAATTATAATTATTTTCATTGTTTTATTTAATTACTTTGATGTTTTTTGTCATAATTAATTTTGTGTGGTTTGTAATATGTTAATAACCAATATTTTTTTTGTGTTTGTACCGAACAATGAATAAATGAATTATCTATCTATCTATCTATCTATCTATTGATGAAGCCGTTTTAATTACAATCGATACTCCCAGCGCCATGACCTTTGTATGATGATGTATGGACATTTTGCATATGACCTCCCGATACGAAGGATCATTAGGAACAAACCTCAAGCAATATATCAGCACAATCGTGCAGCAAAAGCACCAGAGTCCCGATCCGGTACAGATTGCAAACCCAACTGAAGGACAGCAGCGCTATAGTAGCGATATGGTGGACGAACATCTGCCAGAAGTCCTTCCGACGCACGTCCCAGAACTGGGACATGGTTAGGGACCAGTAGAACGCTGAGGAGATGATGTAGTACCACCACACGTCGTCGGAGAGGCCCTGGAAGGCAGGAGAGATGGGTGGATCAGAGAAGTTTTGGGTTATCATGAGCGGTCTGTCAGAATACTCCGTGTAAAGCTGGCGCCTAATTTTGTGGGCGTCTGAATGCCTCCTGGAAGGTGTAGCGACGCATGGGTGCAAGAGAAATGCATACATGAGCGACGAAGGTGACAGTTCGCTTACACGCCAAGAACCCTCGCGGTATCTGCACACGTGGGTCACGTACAAATGGACTCTTTTAATAGTTTTAATCGCTTAAAATTTGATGGAATCGATGATAATGACCCGTCACGGCATGCAGCGACGGCGAGGCCATGTTAGTTTCTAGAATGTACTTGAGTAAGTTAATAAGAGGCCAGCTTCTGTTTTCGAAAAAAACACCGTTAACTTAACTAATAACTATAAAAAATAACGAAACTTTATGGCTAAAATTTGGTTAACTTCATTCCTATTTAGGCTTTTAACTTTTAAACCGCTGAACCGCTTTTTATAAAATATATCTAAGATCCATCGCAGTGAAGTCTACTACCAATTAAAAACAAACAACTCATTAAAATCCCGTTTAAGCGCTAGAGTGCCACGGACATACACACAAACAGACAGACGCTTTAAACTTATAACAGCCCCCTTTTTCGTCGGGTATCAAAAACAGAGCCACAATCCTCACCTGATGCGGATATCCCGTATAGCAGTGGTCGACATTCCACAGCCACTCTTTATCCCACAATATGAACAGGCCGTAGCTAAAGTTGTACAGATAGAAGGTGCCTCGCCACATGTTCTCGCAGAACTTGACCAGGGTGGAAGGCTTGTCTTGGCTGCGGCGCAGGCGCCACCATCGCTCGACCTGCCGCTCCGACATGTCCAGTTGCTTGGCTAGAGCGCATATCTGGAATGAGGGGCCAGGGTATAGTGGTCAGAGCTTTAGTAGACAAATCAACTAGGAGTTGTGTAATACCCGGTAGTGTACAATCTGAAAAAATTGATAAAAATTGAATATTAAACTTTGATTCCTTTCCACAAATGTTCCCACGAAAAGTGAATGTATAACTGAAGTAAGGAGTCCATAGTGCATAGCTTGGTATACCTCGCGTCGCGCCACGAATTAAGAGGGCTGGGCGACGTTGGCGGGAATTACTGCGTACATGCGCCGTAATTCATGCGGTATTGAAAATTGACTACTGCGCATTCAAGGCCACCGCTCATTACTCGTGGCGCGAGATATAAATCGGGTAATTGTTCTGTAGGATTGACCTCTCTTATTTGACCAGATTATAACAAACAACTACATATTGCGGGGAGGTTTGCAAACAATTATGTATATTTTCTACGATTCGTCAATGTTTTGCGTGATAGAGCTAAAGATTCCCATCAGAGCTTCATAGTGATTCGTGCTGTTAACATAATTTATACATATTCATAGTATCTAAAAGGCAATACACAACATGCCATGCATACCTATTACAGATACACGGAAACTACATCAAATATATTTTACTACAAATAATAACAACGGTCATAAAACTGTAGTAAATTCCATCAACAAATAGGTATAGAAATACTAGTTACACGTATACTGACGTATAGCTTAATTTTCTATATATTTCTATAAGCACGAAGGGGACTGTTTTATTACCAATTTGGGTGCAAAACTAAAAAGATAGGAAGAAAGTTCCTAGCGTTGGGTATGCTGCAAGAAATCTCTTGTTATATATAAGATCACCTTGAGCATGTTTTTTCTATTTTATGTGTCTGTATATTTTGTTTTTGTGCAATGAACCATAAAGTAAACTAGTAAAAGTAAGATATTAAATCTCATCATCATGGAGTCATTTTCCTGTTCTCGTTGGAGGGGTCTAGTTTTTAATTTAAAATTAACTCTGCATTCACCCAACACGTTAGGATCGATAGAGCCGGGAAAAATGTACAGAATTTAGAGGAAATACTGGTATAAAATTGTATATGTACCTATTTATCCTTCCTTTACGTAAATAATAAAAGTATACATTTGAACATGAAAGATGGCGTCACTTCATTTCCCATACTGGGCAGCCGTGGCACAGTAGCGTCTGAGTAATTCAATACTTTTAATCCTTTTTTCCCCTGAAGACCTAGTTTATCCTTGTAATTGGATGAACTGCTGAAATACAGATATCTGAGTCACTATGGTACTGAATTTAGATTATTACGTGTCTGCGTGTAAATATCAAGGTTCGTCATCTGCATCTTAATGTGTGGATTAAAACAACTTGTTTATAATCCAACTAATATTATAAATGAGAAAGTAGCGATATTTAGATGTTTGTGCCTCAATCTTGCTGAAACGGCTGAACGGATTTGAATGAAATTTTGCACAGAGATAATTAACATATAGGAAACTTTTTATCTGACTGCACCCGAAGGAGGGTAACAATGTCTCGGTAAATAATAATTCCTAGGAACACGCAGATGAAGTTGCGGGCATAGCTAGTATTGCATAAATAAATAATTGCATAGCGTGTATTCTTTGAGTAAAATTAGAAATGTTAGGTCAGTTCGGTTATTCAAAGCTGGCATGTTCACAGTACTCAGCTAATGCAATTTCACTACACAGTAAGTATGTTTAAAAATCGAAAGCGGTAAACAATCACAATATCTCAATATATATAACACTGTAAGATAGTCAAAACCGTTAGTAGATAAACTAACGCGTTAGGTGATCAACTATCGACAGATAAACCAGACAGACAGGGTTTAGAATTTACGTTTCTTTTGTTCCTACATGTCAACCTAACACGAAGACTAGAGGGGCCTTCGCTGCGCTCGCCCTCTGTAGTCTTCACCTAAGCTACCGCAGTGTTTGCCCTGGTATTTCGTTTGCAATTCAAGTTTAAACTAGTTTACTATTTAACAGTTTTAACCGTTAGTTTAACAACTAACGCGTCATAAAGTAAGCAGTACGCTACAGTTTTCTATCTGTCGATAGTTGACCAACTAACAAGAAAAAAACCGTTAGTTTATCAACTAACGGTTTTGACAATCTTAAGGTGACATTTATAAGCAGTAGCAAAATCAAAACAATAACTGCCTCCTTCGTACTCATAAGTATGACCGCGTGCGAGAGCGACAGACAGACAATTCTTGATGCCCAAGCAGTGCAACGTGACGTCGCGCGCTTACTTCACAGACACTACACAAGCGCAACGTGTAAATGTGTTGAGCATGCCAGCTTTAGTTAACCGATCTGCATAAACACGATCGCTAACATAAACAACTTTAAAAAAATTGACACATCTTTTAAATCGACAATTTGACATAACTGCGTCGATTGCTCTGACATAAAAGCTTTGTGGAAAGTGTATTAGATTTACTGAATAATGCGGCTGTATGGAGGCCTGAAAGTTCCGTAATTGATAGAACTGCAATCCTTGGCCTAATTTAAATAAACTACCGACATTCTCAGCGCAAAGTTGACCTAAACCACTTGCGCAATAAAGACCTATTACCACTCTTTCCTACCCACCGAGTGAGATCATTATTGAGGTTTTTATTACGTACGCTGTAAGATTCAAGACGTCATTTTTGCAAAATGCTTTATAGGTTTAAGTGTAGGATGGGAGAAACTTGTAACCTACATTTGGTTGTTGAAAGAAACCATAAGACTTTATTTATGGAAACAGATTGATGACTTGACGTTGCAATACGACATTTGGGAAGGGATATTTGGTGGGCAGTTTAACAGTAGGATTGTCCTCTCGAAAGAAAACACGCCAATCTTTCAATTACCGTAAAGTCGGGTAACTAAACTATGACCCAAAATATGAAACGTTTGGACTCCGTTTTTTTTAAACCAGAGGTAGTTAAAATAAAATACATTATTATGAAAATAGCGTCAACGTCAACAAAAGCAGAAAACCCTTATAATTAACTTTTTTTAAAATCTTAATTTCGACTAAAGTAACCTATATAGTGTAGGTAGGATACTAACTAGCTCAACAGTATATTGCAGTATTTAAAAACACTTTTGCTAAGTCTGGGGTTCTATATAATTAATTATTTAGTATAATAATTTGTAAGAGTTGACATACAAACAAAATTCAAAAGAAAAACAGGAACAAAATAGTGAAACTTTCACAAAAGTAAGTCACATTTTTTAGATCAGAGACTAGATTATTATCAAAATGTTGGTATTTCTTCTCCTGTAGAAAGGATGTATTTTTAAATTAACCATGAATAAAGTATTAAATAATCAAAAATCTAAAACTTGCGTACTTTGACTCTAGGGACAATGTTACCGCAAACAGGGGTTCGTGTCCTTTTTATTTCAATGTCATGTAAAATCACGCAAATCACTTAAAACTTTACGAGTTAGTCATGACCGCATAAACACACACATGTCACGGTTTACTAATTAAATCGATAACAATACCAACAGCTCGTACAAAACTTTCGTGACACTAAAGTTACACAAATTTACTCTGAATGCAAAAGTTGGAAGCTGTTTTATCGACAGATGTGAGGAGATAAATGTCAAATTCATTAGCCGGTATTCAGTATTGCAATATATGATCTAAAATGTATTGAGTATTGCATTGTATGGCTGCGAGAGCTGGAACATGACAACTAAAGACATAGAGCGTTTGGAAGCCGTTGAAATGTGGTGCTGGTGTAGGATGCTAAAAATTAGCTGGACAGAGAAAAGAACAAATTAAGAGGTTTTAAGAAGAAGAGGTTTACTAATTAAATCGATAACAATACCAACAGCTCGTACAAAACTTTCGTGACACTAAAGTTACACAAATTTACTCTGAATGCAAAAGTTGGAAGCTGTTTTATCGACAGATGTGAGGAGATAAATGTCAAATTCATTAGCCGGTATTCAGTATTGCAATATATGATCTAAAATGTATTGAGTATTGCATTGTATGGCTGCGAGAGCTGGAACATGACAACTAAAGACATAGAGCGTTTGGAAGCCGTTGAAATGTGGTGCTGGTGTAGGATGCTAAAAATTAGCTGGACAGAGAAAAGAACAAATTAAGAGGTTTTAAGAATGGCTAAAGAGACCCGAGCTATCATAAGAACCATAGCAAACAGAAGAGCCAAGTGCTTAGGACACATTCTAAGACATGAAGGACTCCTCCTTACAATTATAGAGGGCAAGCTTGAGGGCAAACGCCAGCGAGGGCGTCCTAGGGGAAGATATACAGACCAACTAAAGATTTGGAGCCATAGTGGATCGTACCAGGAGATGAAGACCAAGGCCCTAGACAGAGAGTACTGGAGGTTGCTGCAACGACAGGGGACGACAAGACCCCTTAATATATGATGATGATCTAAAATGAAAACTACGTCAAATTCACGCGTACCAAAAAGAGCAGGAAATTTAAAATTATTTCGGCTTGATCTATATTTATAGCTATAGGGGACATTGTTACCCGACTTTACTGGTTATTATATTATTTTATTTATTTGGGATGAAAACAGCCACGCCGTTCACAGGTTGTCCCGAAAACAACGATAACCCCAGATCTGTTGATAGGCCTCATCATAACCATATACAAAATTTTAGCTCAGTAAAGATATGACGGTTTTCGAGTGTTTTTTTATTTTTTTGTCCTACAAATTAAGACATTTCTTCTTGATTTTTGTTACATCCCACAGTGGATAGTTAAACCACCGAAGTCAATCATTTAGAATCAACAAAACATGTTATTTTAAATATATTTTAAAATATGAAACACAAAAAAATGAAGTATTTGCATTTAGATTTTTGCATTTAGTTGTATGCATGTTAGATCAGTCGTGGTGTAAAAAAAAAAATGACGCTCATGGTGCACTTGGTTTAAAAATGGTTGATTGAATTGAATGGAGTAACCAAATTGGTGTCAAGTCAAGGATTTCTGCCTCTTTTTAATATAATTACCACTTGGATAGAAAACAGAATTTTTTGGGTTACTTCGCTCTAACCGACGAACATTCCCGCCCGCATCGAAAATAATGTTTATTTTACAAAATTTTATAACAACAATTACAACAAGTGTTGAAACTGCACGCTAAGCACCGTTTTATAAATAACCGTTTGAGTCGATTTGCATAGCCTGACGTATTTATTTCATTCGCTGCGAATTATATTCTGCTCTGCAGCTCCGTGATCGTGGAGAGGCTGGCCTTCAGGCATCCCCAATAAATAAAACAAGAGCATTCCAATCAGGCGATCTTGACGGTCAAACAATTGTATCAAGACGTCCTAGGCCGACGTGGGTAGGCTTCGTTTAGAGAGCACCTAAACACACATTTTGCATAATGGACCGGACACCCATCATGCTGAAGGCAGCTGAAGTTTGTTGTTGCTGCCGGCACGTCTTGCCGTAACAGTCTGGGTAATTGATCTTGTCAAAAATCGAGATACATGTCAGCATTGAGCGTGGTGCCGCATAGGGCCTCGCATGATATGCGAATTTTCCAGCTCCCAGCTGCGTGAGTTGTGCAGATTTAAATAACCATCTTTGCGCCATGACGACTCATCGTCCTATGGATCCGTCCGTATGCTCCTAAGCGTGGTCCGGAAAATTCCTCCTTGTGGGTAATCCGTCGACCGAAGAGTTTGCACCCGCTGTTCTGATACGGATGCAGACGATTTTTCCTCCCTTCGCAATAAGTATTATGGACTCGTATGAAAATATCTTAGTGACTACGAGTACGTCTAAATATTTATAATTAAAAAAGTCAAAATCGTCTATATTTTCAAAAACAATAGTAGTTTCCAGACGAAAAGATGTTTCCGAAGAAATGCGCCATTTTAGTTATGTGTTTTTGTCTGTTTAAATTTCAAAGAAGGTATGCTTGCGACCTATGGAACCTTTATTGAGTTTTATTATTGTTATTGCAAAAATTGTTCAGTAGTAAGGAGCCCTTATTGTGCAAGTTCGACTCACACTTGGCTGATGTTTGTTTTTATCGGTTCTGAGATTCATGCAAGTAAATAATACTGGTGTTACAACAATCAACACAAAGGCAATACTTTGAACTATTCATAAAAAAACTGTTTTCTAATCAAGTGGCAACACCATTAAAAAGAGACAGAAAACTTTGACTTAAGATACCAATTTTAAAGCTCCATTTATTAAGATTCTTTGTAAATAATGTGAATCATGAGCGTCATACATTTTTTTTACACCACGACTGATCAAACGTGATAATTCAATAATTTCATATAACTTTTGTGTTTCATGTTTTTAAGACACGTTTATTGATTTTAAATGATTGAGTTTGGTAGTTTAACCATCCCCTGTAAGACGAAAAGAAAACAAGACAAAATTTCTTAATTTCTAGAAATTATATGAAAAACCAAGCAAAAGATTAAAAAACTCGAAAACCGTGATATGAGGTCATTCATTCATTCACAGGTAATTTTGTGTATAGATAGGTCATGATGAGACCTATTAAATCTCCGGGGTTATCCATTGTTTTGCAGACATCCTGTATGTTAACAAATGACTTAGTATTATAGTATCTAGGCCATATACATGGCTAACTGTTAACTTATCGTTTGTACCAAGAGATGTTTTAGGCTAGTTTTCGGCGTAACTCAGTTTGTGGCCTCATTTCCCTGTGCACAATTGGAATTATACACCTAATACAATAAATGATAATACATTTCCGCCCAGAACTGCACGTATATGTAAGTTAAAAGGTTAAAGACCGCTAAACACCATACTGAAACCATGCGAAAAGTGAACGCGAATTGATAAGGTTCCTTATCTGATACGGTGAGCTGTTTGATAAGCGTTTGATAACATACTTTTCCGAGTTTATCGACGATAGCAATAACTATTGTGTTTTACACAAAAAAAAACCTAAACTCGAAGAAACTTCAGGTCTTTAGAGTAGGTACTTAACAAATATGTTTAAGTTTGTTGCCTGAATAAAATAAACCGAAAATAACTCAAGCTTAATCTAATAGTAACTGTGTAACGGTAGAGTCCAGCAAAGTAGCGCTGTTCCTCTTCTGGACTTTATCTCCTCGCAGTAAGAATAGTACCATCTATACTATCTATACCTCGCAGTACTACATATACCATCGAATATTTGTTTGACCATACAAGACGTACAGCCTACTCATTATTATTTTACCGCATCCGAACAGAGATGCTGGCTCTATTTACTCCTTAACTATCTCAATTGTTCAGAATTAAATTGTCAATGTTATGGCGTTGATACAACAATTACGACAAGAATGCTTGCTCAATTTGGAATCAGTGAGAGAAGGGTCGATATTGGAGCACAATACCTAATATTAAATATTAATTAGGTATCAATTATATATTTAAATACCATAATGCGGGTATTTGCAATCGATTAAATGAAGAAATATGATGTTCTATACAGTATTGATATCGATTTCTTAGGTTTGAAAATGGAGCCTTGAACAACTTAAGTTGCTGGTTTGGTGCTCTGCCAGCCCGTATGGTAAACAACGCGACGTTATCTTACTTTGTGTTGTTAGGTTCATATTATCATAGTATATAAAACCATTTAAAAGCGACTTTGTCTAAAAAGGGATATTAAAATTTTCAAGATTACTTAAATGACCGAACTGTATCTAAATCAACACAGAACTCGCTGTTAACAATTTTGTACCTATATATAACAATTAATATTGTTATATTTGTACTAGTTAAACACAACCAATTTTAAAATAATCTTTATAAAATAATAATTTTTAAATTAACCTGTGGGAGTTCCTTCGCTTTTCATCTCCCACAGTGGTCCAATGTAGAGAAGAGGCAAAATATGACATTTGTATATATCTATAATAAAGAATGTTTGATTTTCATTGATAGATGGCCATACATTTTGCCCGCATGTCTTGCAAGGACTTACGATTGCGTACATCAAATATTTTCTTAGAGTCGCCCACCTCCCTTCCGATAAATATATTAATATGTTTTCGGTATTATGTGATAGTGATAGATATTGGCAATAACTATGCTCAGGTAGGTATGTTATATAGACTAATAATATTGTTATGAAAATGTAACTGGTAAAATATTTGTGTGCAGTAAAGAATTATAAAAATAATTATGAAAGTGTGTATTGTCGCATAACATTATCGTGAAATAAACCATATACAGTCACAGACCGGAAATCGATGTCATGTAAGATAATGCGATAAAGGAAATTATTTACAGATTAGCTGTAAGCCCCACTTAAACAACACGTGTTATCTAACAAAGGCAATTAATTAGTAATTCACCGAACATCAAAAAAGTCTAACCTAACCTAAATACTAACGAGTGTTTTACTAACTGAGCCACAGCTAATAAATGTGCGCTCGATTCCGTAACTTTTATCATTTTCTTTTTAGGCCCAAGATTACACAAAACCACTGAAGAGAGCTTTGGCGAAAAAAAACAAAAAAAAACACAAAATTCATAGGTCTCAAAAAATATACGTTATTCACAATGAGATAATCTAATTTAAATACTAAGTCGTTACGCGATTAGATTAATTTGCCTCGATCGTAAAAAATCCAGAACATAGTCAATATTAAAAGGAGATACAATAATTTTAATATAAAATTACAGATTTTTCTCATAATTTTTATACCTAAATTTTCCTCTTTTAGAGCTCCGTATCAATCCTTAAATTTTATCAATTAGCTTACTTCCGTTTTTCAGTAAATTCTGAAAAACACCTAATTTTTAACGTCTCCGGGCGGCCCGATGATATTCCGCGCCGCCCGCTACCCCGCCAGAAGGCGACGGATGAATGCGGCGCCCGTCACCTCAACAGCTAGAACTGGGCCTTAACAAACCGTTAAAGTCACATTTCCATTTAATTCCAATTTTCTCAGCTGTGTGGCATCATTTAGAGATGCAATGAATGTTTGGCTACTATTCGGTATTCGGCCTACCCTGCCGCTTTTTCTAATATTCGGTATTCGGCCGAATGTTGCAGAATATTCGGCCGAATATCGAAAATTATAATACATTCAAAAAATATAAAATCTTGATAAATAAAATCGGACAAGCGTCAACGAAACTAAACAAGTTGCATTAATATAAAAACAAATAACCCGACTGCATTTTTTTTCAGATTCTTTTTTATTTATGAAGCCCTTTATTTTGATGCCCCACTTTTAACTTTTAACGACACCTCTCATGCTAAAATCGATCAAGCCGTTAAGGCGAGAGAGCGTGCCAAAGAAATATACATACATACATACATACACCCGAAAAACGTAACCCTCCTTCTGGCGCAGTCGGGTAATAACTAAAGTGACAGTGAAATAACAAATTAAAAGCCATGATGACATTTTTAGGGTTCCGTACCCAAAGGGTAAAACGGGCACCTATTACTAAGACTCCGCTGCTGTCACCAGGCTGTATCTCATGAACCGTGATAGTTGAACGTTGAACAGTTGAAATTTTCACACACGATGTATTTCTGTTGCCGCTATAACAACAAATACTAAAAAACAGAATAAAATAAATATTTAAGGGGCTCCGATACAACCAACGTGATATTTTTGCTCGATATTGTAACGGCAACAGGTAGACGCTTGAAATATTCACAGAATATTAGTTATTTATTGATTGAAAAAAATAATAATTCAATTAAAATAAAACATATATTATTCACTTTAATATAAATAATTAAATTAAAATAAAATTTATATTTAAGGGGGCTTCCATACAATAAACGACCCGAATGGCCGAATCGGCAGTGACCCTGCCTAGGAAGCCAAGGGTCCCGGGTTCAAGTCCCGGTGGGGGCAAATATTTGTTTGATGAGAACGGATGTTTGTACCCTAGTCATGATAGTTCATCTATCTAAGTATAACATTTACCTGTATAAGTATGTGTATAGTTGTCTAGTACCCAAGATACAGGGAATCCTAGTTTGTGGCTAGATCAATGTGTGTAAATAGTGTCCAAGGTATAAAATTTAAATCAAGGTATTAAAATAAAACGTGATTTTTTTGCCTTTTTTATACATAATAGTACGGAACCCTTCGTGCGCGAGTCCGACTCGCACTTGGCCGTCCAGTCTGAAGGAAAAATGTAGAATGGACGTCTTGACAAGATTAGTTCGCGAGTAAAATAGTAAAACGGGTTTGCAACTAATCTAATCGCGACATATAAAACTACCTACCTACCTACCTTTTTATGAGCATTTTCTCCCCGAATATACTGTTTTCGACTAAATCACTATAAGTTGCGACTTTTTATAGATACCTGACCATAGAGAGTTTATATATATATATATATATATATTATGTTTATCCTTCATATCCACCTAGCTGCGGCTATGGGCCAGTCCCCTGTACTCTATACGGGAGTATTGCATACTGGCTCAACATTGGCGCCATTTGCCACTGCCACATGGTTCAAGTAAGTATTCGGCTAGACTTTCGATGGTGTGCTAAGTGAATACCCCGATAAGTCTAAGTGGCAGTATATTATAGTATAATAGCGTAGGACACCGAACGCTAAGCTAGTGACCTCGATTACTATCTACAATAAACTGTAATGAGGTGCTCCGAGAAAATCGACGAAAGCGAGACAAGGTCAAGTAACGAATTCAATATTCTATGTTTTGTGACGAAAAAATATCTGAAGCCTTAGTCATTGCATTGCGTTGCAGGTTAGTGATTGAAATGGACAAAAAGTTTGGTGACAGAGCGTCTGCTCAAAACAAAGCAGTTCATGACAGCCCAGCAACCTGGCAGGCCAGGCCCAGCCAGGACTGTCTCTTGTCTCTTGCGCAACGGAGGTAGCCCGCTTTGAGAGTCCCCGCAGACCACGGACTTTTTGATCGGCCAGTTGTTTGGTCTGGTTGGGCTGCGAGCGTAATTAGGCCGATAACTACCGAGACGTACCGTACCGAGATGCATGCGCAACTGCAGAAATCTTTATTCTGATTGAGAGACTAGGGGAACAACAGTGGTCCAATGTAGAGAAGAGGCAAAAAATGACGTTTGCTAAGTATATGTAAATATCTACCTAATAAACTATGCCAATAGAATGTCTGTGGACAGCGGGTACTCCTAGAGTCACTGCAGACCACGGACTTTATGATCGGCCGATACTGAATTGTTATAATGTGCGCACTTGGATTCATCTTCGTACTGATAAAGAGCAAAACTATACTAACCGCCGATATAATCTGTGGTCTGCGGGCACTCGTTAAAGTCCGACGATAAACTGCACGACAGGAATAGAGCTATGCGTAAATCCTCCTTTTTTTTGTTTCGCTTGGAAAAGGAAAGGGAGAGTCCCGCACTGTGTCGCGCAGTTATCGTAGAAACTTTACAAGCGTAGACATCAAACGTGGACGGACGGACGTGCCTACTCCGTCGGCGCTTCAAAAACGGGTATCGACTTAATTCATTATAAATACCTATTTAGTTGATTTAATTTAATAATATTGCGGTAAGTGTGAAGCGGGTGCCTGAGAGATATTATATTGTGCTACATTTACCTCATCCTTGCTCAAACCGCACTGAAAACAAAGGAAGCACGATATTAGGAGTTAACAGGCAAGCATTCAATGACAACCAGCTACACTTCTAAAGTTTAGTTGCAACTTAAATTAAAATCAGTATTGCTTGAATTATGTGCTTGCCATATTTTGCCAAACACCGGCAAGCCACAAGCCCCGGCAAACGTCAATGGGATACTTTGGGTAAACATGGGTAGAAGACACCTAAACAAGTAAAAAATCTTGATAATATGGGTAACCTAGAGTGTCACGTTGGCGAGATGATAAGAAGTAAGATAAAATAGGGTGTAGGGTTCTATTGGATTATGAAAATACCTGCTCAGAAAGTTTCTCGTTGTGCGGCGAGAGGCGGGCGCAACAAAGTACATGTCAACACAAACCGTATACAAGTTTGTACTTGTACAAGTTTGGTAAACTTTGGCAACCATGCAAATTTAGCATATAGTTGTTTTGTGGAACAAACTTTAAAAGTGCATCTCTGAATTAGTGAATAGTTCTCATTATTTTACATCACACTTCATCACACCAAGAGCAAATAGTTGTTAAGATTATTAATTATTCAGACAACATGAAATTTTAATTATTAGAAATTTCGTGTCTCATGCTGTCCCTATCCGTTATAACTTGGGATAAACAATGTTAAAATTAGAAAAGAAATTATAGTAGAATCACAATGACTATAACATTGGTATGAGACAGTGGCTAGTCACAGGAGTTAAGTCATTCTGTTCATATTATACATAAACAGGTATTACCCGACACCTAATAATAGCAAGTGAATTTCTGTATAAATAATCTTATAGCTCATTCATAATTACCACATAATGCCGCTCAGTTGGGCTACTGATTATTATGCATGGTGTGTATGTACCTACATCAAAGTAACATGTCACTATACGATTAGATATTCTTGCTACAAGTATAGCTAAATCAATGTAGAACTTTAATTTACCTAGACTAAAATTTGGTTAGAATTATACTATTGGTGATTGGTAGTAATACTACATTAATGCAGTACTATAGCAAAATATTTAAATAAAACCTTTATCTCTTTATATTTTAAATATAGTACAGGTCTCATTAAAGATGACCTTATTTTTTAATTATTCTTATTTTGATGAGTTAATCTCTCAGCTTTCATAGAATTCTAATGTTATACCTTTATAGTGTCAATAACTTTTTAGGCGGGTAGTCTTGATTGGACAGATTGGAACAATAATAAACATTGTTTTATGTCTAAACAATATTGATTTAATAACTTATTGATGTTTTACTTGCTTCAGATACCTTAATCGCAAATTATTTCATCACATGCTATCACGAAATTATTGAGGTGAATACTTTAAAAATGTTGAAGGTGAAATTGAATAACATTTTCTTTTGCCTTTTATTTTTATGTGACATGTTTCAATAAGTATTGGAATGGCTTTACTCATAACTATTTGCTAGATCATAAAAAAATTGTAATCTAGTGTTGGGTGAATTGCTTTACATAACATTTCAGACAAGACGGAAACATGTTACTGAATGAATAAACTTCATTTGGTTATGTAGACTTATTATGTGCAAGCTTCCTAATTGTTGAATAATCCTTAAACCGGCAATAAGCTATATTTCCATTATGTCTTTTTGATAATTTTGTTGATTATATTGTTTTTTTATAATTTATTCTCAAGACCAGTTTTACAAAGTAATGAAAAACTTTCAGTCAAATATTACTGAAATGCAACAAACAATGGATATTGAAACAGGCAGTTAAGGATAACAAAAAGAGAATAATTTGAACCACATGTAGCTAACACAAAATAAGAGAAATAACCTAAACCAAGAACAAATTTATTTTTTGGGAAATTTATTTACATGTTGCTGAGCATACATACCTGCTTGTGTTTTATCTTCGGGGACACATGATACACTGCTTCCAGTTTAGGATTAGTTGGCGCTTTCTTTGGTCTGCTATTTTTGATACCTAATGACTTGCCGAAAGGTGCATACCAGTACCTAAAATAAAATAGATTTGCATTTTAGGTACCTATTGGATAAATTCTTGCTTTTATATATTTTTATATACATTCTTGATTACTGATTGATCAAATCTGTAGATATTGATAGATATTGTAAGGAATGGAAGTTAATATAAAATATAATTAACTGCATGTACAGGTTTACTGGTTTAGGGTTTTCAGGTGGAGTGTAGATAAGGGGGCGCCAAGGAAAAAAAAACTTAGAATTTGTTTTGCGTTTAGATAGCCGGTTTTCATAATAAAAACAGGTTTGTAACAATTCCGTATGATTATGCAAATAGTGTTACAATGTAATAATTTCAACACCTCCATGTTTTCATACAATCTGAGCATGCCACTGTTTCAAAACACAGTTAGACCGTTCCATTAGAACAAGCTAGTGATGAATCATAATTTTTATCAATAGGCCCCCACTGTTCTGCCATACGACTGACATACATCATTGAGCATGAACTAGACAATGTAGGTTAGCTTACTTTTCCAACAGGTAGCGCAAAACTATTAACACCAGCGCTAAGGGGATTGGGTAGAGAAGGTGCCTGTGATCGGTATAGACCACAGCCTTGTCAGGACCAGGTGCCAAGTCTTCCCAAGTAGTGTTAGGCGGCAACCACACATCTTCATTCCAAAACTTATCGCCTAATGTACGCAACATTGTTGAAAACTTCACACTGTGTCGTCGGAAAGTTCGAGCAGCGATTCACAAGCACTTGTGGGCTGAGAACAGGCAATTTAATTTATATCAGGCCATCAACACACCCCCTTCGGAAAAAGACACACGACCGCCCGACGTTCAACATGACAAATGCGGCTTTTTTCGAACCTCGTTATAGCTAGAGTTGATCTTTCGATTGATGTCGGTTGAATCGATCGATTTTCGTAGGTTTTTTGATCAAAATAATTTGTGCAATAAAATAAATAGTCTGTCGTGCGAGCGCCAGACGCCGGAATGACAAAAATCAACTATCAAAGTTTTGCTTGCACAAAAGAGAGAGAATGTTGGTTGATGTTTGTTCCGTGCTAAAAGAAATCGAATTAAATCGGTTCATTTTGATACACAACAAACGAATAAAATATATTTCATTCGTTCAACAGTTCTCGTACTCCAGCCAATATTACACTGCACCCTAGTTAGGGCCCCTGATGCTCTTACCAATAGACGTGTAATAATAATAAGGATCCCCAATTAGAACGAAAGACCCGGTAACGTCTTTTGAAAAGCCCGTGGGGTGGAACGCTGGATACGCAACCGAATAAAATTTATTTCATTCGTTCAACAGTTCTCGTACTATAGCCGATATCACACTGCACCTTAGTTAGGGCCCCTGATGCTCTTACCAATAGACGTGTAATCGCAATAAGGATCCCCAATTAGAACGAAAGACCCGGTTACGTCTTTTGAAAAGCCCGTGAGGTGAAACGCTGGATACGCAACCGAATAAAAATTATTTCATTCGTTCAACAGTTCTCGTATTAAAGCCGATATCACACTGCACCTTAGTTAGGGCCCCTGATGCTCTTACCAATAGACGCGTAATAGCAATAAGGATCCCCAATTAGAACGAAAGACCCGGTTACGTCTTTTGAAAAGCCCGTGGGGTGGAAAGCTGAGCCGCGTGGTATCCCACGCGCTTTACAGAATTTCAAACCGCTCGAAAAGCTAGAGCGCTACAGCGCGACGTTGCGTTGTACCACACGGGGTTATCAGCGCTCACATTAAAAATTAATCGTCTGAATAGCCCGTGGGGCTTTTCGTGGATTGGCTTCTAGATAAATTAAATCGGAGCGCTACAACGTGCCTAAGTATTTCCTAATTTTAGTGATTCAAAATTCATACTTCTTAAATATCAAGTTTGTTCAAGTTAATGAAGTAATATCAATTTAAAAAAGCTAATAAAGTTATAAAGCAATTCAATTTCTCTCATTTATTTAATTTGTCACTTATCAGTTAATATATGAATTAAAAATAAAATAGAAACATAAAAAGAAACATCTACGCGAATAAATCACCCCGGGACATTGCCGAGGCTAAGGTTCCCATGACGCTTGCAGCATTTCCCCGCTGCACAGCCAGGGAGATCCTTTGCATCAGAAATGCCCCAGAGCGGTAGTTGACTACCGCTCTGGGGCAAATTTGAGGCTCCTCCTCAAATTTCTCTCATAAAATTCAAATGCGCATCCTATTTCTATTACTTATAGCAATGAAACAATTTCCGAAGTTGAAAATTTTAAATTCTCAGGCATCACAATTGACAAAAATCTAAATTGGAAAAAACACATAGAATCGGTGTGAAACAAAATAAATCGCTTTGTGTACAAATTGAGGCAAACTGTCTCTATTGAAGCCGCTCTAATGGCCTACCACGGTTATGTCTCCTCAGTAATCAGCTATGGTCTGATCCTGTGGGGAAATCCGGTAGAGGTTGGAAAGGCTTTAAAAATTCAAAAAAACTGCATAAGAGCAATCCGTAAGGTTAAATTGGATGAAACCTATAAACCACTTTTTAAAAAACTTACGTTTTTACCCCTTCCATGTGCCTACATTAGAGATGTTTGTGTTTTTGTTGCCACTCATCGTGAATACTGGAGAACCAGAAATGATGGGCACCAAAGACATAGAAGAGCAAAACACATGCACTTACTATGTCAACCTCCTGGATTTAAGGACATACAAGGTGACATTTAATTAGGTGACCATGTTTTGGGGAATGATAATACCCATTATTATGAACAACTTTCCCCAAGAAACATATGGTCGTAAACGAAATAAATTTTTGGGTCTCCCGTAGTAACTTGTAATCAGCTGATCAGTTCAATGTACTGAGGGACGAAAAATATTTTTCATTTGCGACCATATGTTTCTTAGGGAAAGTTGTTCATAATGATCGGTGCTATCAATCCCCAAAATATGGTCAGCTAATTAAATGTCACCTTGAGGAAGAATATATAAAATAGGTGTATTATTTTGTATAACGAGATGCGTGACGACTTCAAAGTAATGAATAGCAAGTCTTTAAAAAATAATCTCACAAAGTGGCTACTACAATACTCTTTTTATAACATTAATGAATATTTAGATTAATAAATAACCATTTAAAAATATACAAAATTATGACATTTTAAATTTGAATTATGTAAATGAGAATTAAATGAACAACCTATTTAAATTAATATTGCACTAACTCATAAATTAAAACTATAACTATTATTTTGCATGCTTTTACATAAGCTGAAAACACTGAACAAATTCTAATTTTAAGATCTTACCGCGTTACCACAAAAAATATTATACAGCGTTTAACCTCGAAACAAACGTCAAATCCTATACATTTTTGTTTTTAAACAACTATAGAACAGTAGTTATTTTTTTTTTGTGGTAAGGCCCTTGTTTGGTTTTCTTGGAAACAAAATTCATTTCATATAATTTCAAACTGGCAACCGTTATTTCTAAAGTATAAGTAGTTGTTTAGTTATTTTAAATATTTGGTTGTAATAATAAGTTGGTCCATGGTTGTCGGTTATATTGACCACCAGAGACTGTGACTGAGTAGGTAAAGTAAGGACACCTGAACAGGGTTGCCAGACGAGTGGAAGTGAATTATCGTACCAATATTCGTAAATTATCGTACCAGATGAAAAAATATCGTACAGCTGTCAGAGCCGCGCCAACGTGTAGCTAATTCACAAAACTAGAAATAGGATAGTAATTCAAACAAGTTGGGAAATGTGGAAAAAAATCCGCCCGCAAGTCCGCGACACAGAAGTCGTCAAATTTAATAATAAAAATATTTTTGGATTATTTCATTTTTCACCCCACTTTGGAGGAGGCTTGCAAACTATCGTATTTTTGCCTACGATAATACAGATTGTATTGTACATCTTACTGGTGTACATCTACGATATTTATCGTACGACGGTATCGCTGCGCCTGAATCTATTTTAGTGTATAATTGCCTGTACCTAATAAATAATGAGCATCTCTATTATTCTTGTGCCTGCTCGGTCATCAGAGAGAGCGCTCGTACTAGTACATTTCATTCAGTGTACACTCTAACAGCTCTATTAGTACTATTAGGACGTTGGATCTTAAGAATAAAAAATATGGCTGCTCGGTCATCAGAGAGCGCTCCGTACTAGGACATTTCAGTCAGTGTACCAGTAAGATCTAACAGCTGTTATTAGTACTATTATGTATGAGCATAAACTTGAGGAATATTATACTCTGATATTATCATATTTATACAATTCTAAGTGTCTGTTTGCACAGCAGAAATAAAAAGTTAAATAATATTTGATTTCCCTTCATACTTAAACAGGCTTAGGACTGTCATTCTAGTCAAGATGTCAATGCCGTGTCTGTGTGTGCGAGAGCGAGTCGGCATGGCTCAATGCCTCCCGCCCGCCACCGCCGCTCTCTCGGAGCGATGTCCTAATAATCCTAATAGACCTAATGTCCGATTAGCGTGGAAACGTTTCTTTTCGTTCATTGCACAGTAACGTTTCCTATTCGTTCTTCGTAGATGACCGACACAAGACTAATCTCTACTTAGGGGCCTGGGACAGTAGGACACTATTCCACCGAGGGCCCTGATCACAGAGCAAGCCCTGATTCAGGGTGTAATACCCCTTCAAATTCAAACACAATAAAATAAATGTAACCTCAAAAAATAATGTGCCATCGTGTGATTCTGCATTATGTTGAATTTTGATATAAGTTCAGCTCTCAAGTCTCGCAAGTATAATAAGAAGTCCTCTTGAGTTATTGATGTGTCGAAATATGTAAATTACTTACCTACTTCGGCTAGTGCAGAAAAACAGACTTTCAATCTGAAAGTTTTTGGACAATGTTGTTTTGCCCTACGTGTGCAAATATTTTGATGGTGGAAGAAGCTCCGGAATCTGGACTTCGCTACGCTTGCAATACGTGCCCGTACATCTACAACATCAACAAGAAAGTATCAAGTCGGACCTATCCTAAGCTCAAGGTAAAATTCACTAAAAACAAACTCATATTATTCTCCTGTAGCCGGTCCACTATGCTGCAAATATCCGCGAGCTATAATATGGCAATATGTTTATCATTTGAATGAACCTTAGGATCAGAAATTAAGCGAAAAGAACAGAAACCAAAATAAATCTACAAGATACCCTTTTATTTCAGGAACTGGACTATATTATGGGCGGTGCTGCTGCCTGGGAAAACGTGGACTCAACAGACGCCGTCTGCCCCAAGTGTGCACACGGCCGAGCCTTCTTCATGCAGCTTCAGACCCGATCTGCTGATGAACCCATGACTACCTTCTATCGTTGCTGCAACCACGCCTGCGCCCATAACTGGCGAGACTAAGAATTTACACTATGATGAATAAAATAAAACAGATAATATATATTCAATTTTTAGCTAGATATAAAAGTTTGCCAGCAAAAATGAAGATAGATAAAATGGCTCGGATAATTCAATGTTCTAATAATGAATCCTTTGGAATAGCAGCTGAGTATCTGTCAAATGGACAAGTTATAGCTGTACCTACAGACACCATATATGGTCTAGCTTGCAGTGCCAATTGCCCTGATGCGATAAAGCGACTTTACTCCATAAAGGGGCGGGATTCAGCTAAACCAGTTGCAATTTGTGTTACCTCCATTCAAGATGTGAGGAAATGGGGTAAAGCCGATCATTTGAGCGATGAATTGCTGCAAACTTTACTTCCTGGTCCAGTGACAGTCATACTGGAAAGGACAAAATGGCTGGACAATCCATATCTGAATCCGAAAACTAGTAAGATTGGTATTAGAATACCAAAACATACATTCATGAACCGTGTGACGAAAATATTTGACATGCCTGTAGCATTGACCAGTGCTAACTTCAGCAAAGATACTTCGACTTTGTCTGTCAAGGAGTTTGAACATTTATACGGTTATTTGGGTGCAGTATTTGATGGTGGTACCCTAAGCAAGTCTGAAGAGAACAGGACAGGTTCTACAGTAGTAGATTTATCTAATTGTGGATGTTACAATGTTATCAGGAAGGGTATTTCATATGAAAGGATAGTTGATATTCTTGAGGGTCATGGATTGAAAACTGTGTAGGTAGTCGGTATTGTTATTAATTTATTGTTCTGTGATAGATAGTAAAAGTAATCAAATAATAAGCCAAGTCTTGTAAATTCATAATGCCATGTGGTTACATTGAGAGAGCCCTACACCCATGGTCAGTAAGAGCTGGTATGATGAAGCCTCAAAATATGTAAATACTAAATAGTCTTTACCAGGAACAACAGCTAAGATAGCAGATAACATAACTATACAGGGCCTCATCTTATGTAAAAGTTGACATATAGGTAGGTATCTAATAAAATGAATGTTAATATTATATTTTAACTGTTGTATTTCCTTTATTTGCTAACAAAAAATATTTTTAACAAATTTCCATTTCAACAGTATATATAAATGTTTTTACAGTCTCAACAAGTTAAAAGTTTGAGCTACCATTTTTCTTTCATTTTACAATTTTTTCATGCCTGAGATTGAGAAATATGGCAATAATTATAAGTACAGGAACCAAATATGGCTAAGGTATGCCTAAATTAAGACTAGAATGAAGATCTTTGTGAAAGAAAATGATCTTAATAGAATAGTTAGGGCAGCAAAGTAAAGATATGTTTTTTTAAATAAATTAGCTAGATGACACTGGTTAACAGAAAATCTTCATGAATTTCAGCAAATATTCCATCACTTAAAACTCCTAAGAACTATTTTTACAAGCTTATTAAAACAATTAAAATTTTAAATTAAGTTACACTATCAAAATTGTACTAGAGTTGTTCACTTAGAGGATTCCTGTTCTCCGGAATCTTGGGTGTTAGTTCCTGCCACCGTTCTGGAGGCCAGACAATGTACACTGCTCTAGCATTCACTAACCCTAAAGATATTGGGCCAAATGTGTTACTGTCCAGAGTGTGCCCGGTATGGTCACCTTCCACCCATACATGGCCTTCAGGTACTTTCACATACTGTTTGGAGTAGCCCAGCGTCCTCACCACGTCTCCTTGCAGGCCCACCACCCTCTTAATAATCTTCTGATGTGGATCTTTGGGTGACACTATAGAAATTATATCACCTCGCTGAACATTGTAATCCCGGACCGCCCATCTTGATAGGAACACGTAGTCGGTGTTTCTTGGCTCCGGATTCAACACTGGCTGCATGGAGATGCCTTCGACACGGGCTACGTAGCCTATTGTGTCAAGAAAGGTTAACCCTACAGGAAGACCGAGGAGCAGGGACTTGAGGGTGTTTCTGAACCACATGGAGACGCCGGCGTTAGTTTCTCCAGAGCATACTCTGGTTCCAGAGTTGCGGGGTTGGAAATTCTTAAAACATACTGAAATTCGGAAAATCTCTTCAACTTTTGCTTTTGTTCGCCGTGTGATTTGTCATTTTTTTACGTTTTGTGACAGCTTTTTTTTTTCATATTTCTTTTCAGCTGTTTTCAGTGCTGCCAACTTGACAAAAATATTATGCTGCTATAAACGCATATAAATTGAATGAACGAAACATTCATTCATGGCATCCACACAACACATACACAAGACAACCTTAGTTTACTAATCTGTGAAACAGAAGAATGAAAACATCCATAGACAATCAGTCGTTCTTCAAAAATACTCTCAAAAAAGTGTTGATGCTTTCTACAGTAAATTACAACCAAACAGAAATTTTCGATATTTTATTTGTGTGAATAAAGTTTAATATCACATAAATAAAGTTACAAAGGACGCTGCTTTTATCAATCCGTTACCGAGAATCATAATAAAGTACAGATGGAAGTGATCGGTGCCCGAGAACAACTTACAATCCGCATAATCAGCTGTCAGTGAGAGATCATCTGTCCCTGTAAATATAAAAGCTGAAACAATCATCACGTTTTACTTATCCGAGAGCAAATGATGAGGTAAACATTCCGGATAAAATGTAAACCCGGTGCTGCTGGCCAAGTGCAGCAAATCTGGAGCGATTATGGATAATAACCTAGCAGAGGAGAGTGCGATTGCTATGGCAGGTTTGCCGTAAGGTCACGCACGCAGCGGAAACTCGTTCTGGGCTGGAGCGCCCCGCCAACCATGTCAACAGAGCCGCCCTTCACTGCCAGGATCGTGAGTCCAGTGAAGTGTAATGAGAAGCCCTGGGACTTGTGGGTCAGTGAAATAGGGCATTCGTCACCGACGCGCGATGAGCCCGCGGCGATGTTCGCGGCGCCGGCCGAGGTGGACAAGAGCCGCCGCGTGCCGGAGCCGCACCCCTACAAGCCGGTGGCGGCGGCGGCGCGCCTGCCCGCCCGCTGCCGCCGCGCCAGGCTCAACCGACTCAAACATGAAACCATGAGTCTCCACGGACTCCTACCAGAGAAAGACACTTTTACTGCGGCTGTGTGCCACATGTGCGGTGTAACAGTGAAATGTAGTGCCGTGTACAGACATTTGCTAGAGTCTCATACAAGTGTAGAGCCAATCAGGCCCCCACCGCCGCCTGCCCCCACAGTCAAGCTCAAAACACATGGGAGTCGGAGTCGACATAAAAAAGAAGTGGCTCCTCCCTCTGCACCTATAGATAACATCCCAATCAAAATGGAGACATCTCCAATACACACTGCCACCGCCCCTCTTTCGAGGGTAGTCATGCCCCAACCTGAACTGCAGTACCTGGACGAGGCCAGCACATCTGCCGGTGTAACCGGAGAGGTGCAGGTCTGTGTGGAGAGTGGGGAGTTACCCGTTGTCAGCATACAGGACACGGATGACTTGCCTCTCGGCGAAAACATCACAGATGACATATTCGCTATAATGAACTCTGAAGGCATTCAAGCCGAATGGAAGAACATCATCCGAGATATAGGAAATATTCAAGACATCACCTTCTCTCAACCTGTTGATCAGGTATCATCACAAGAGATGTACACCCCTGTAGATACTGCTGCCTTAGCAGCTTACACAATAGCAGACACAGATCTGTCAAATTTACAATTTGCTGCAAACACATCACCAATGCTCTCAACACTATCAATAGACGCAAATGCACCTGACACTCAAGCTTTAAAACCTGTCGCCCCGACGACGCCATCCACAAAATCGAGGTCCAAATCTAGTAAATCGAAGTTTAATGTGCGAGAATACGACCCCAACAAGCACTGTGGGGTGACAACTCCAGACAACCCCAAACCATGTACGCGGTCGTTGACCTGCAAAGCGCACGCCCTATCGCTGCGGCGGCAGGTCGAGGGGCGCCTGAAGAGCTTCGACACCCTGCTGGCCGAGCACCGAGCCTCCCGCGACGCCGCCGCCGCCGCGCCGCCCGCGTCTGCCGCCAAGCTCGCCGCCCCGCCCGCCCTACTAGTCAACGCCACCATCGATCTCAGCGCCTTCAGCGGCCTTGCAGCCGAGCAGCAGGTCAACGATATCTACGCAAGTCTGCTCGGTGTGGAAGACCCCAACGCAGCGCTCCCAGACACCTCCAGCATCACCTCGCTGCTGAGCCAACCTCTGCCCGAACCGTTTCTAATGCCCGACGACGCGGAAGTGACGCGGGAAGTACCCATCCTGAGTATAGCCTCCCCGCCGGAAGAGAAGCCGGTGAAAGCGGAGCCACCGCCCGACGAAGGCCCCCCGCCGTTAATACCCAGCGACGTCTGCTGGTACCAGTCCTCCCCGCGGCCGCTCGCGCTCTGCACCTACAATACCGCTCACGCCGGAGGTGCGATTACTCTCGGTAAACGCTTCGCCACCGTCAGAAGCAACATCAAATCCTCCCTATCGAGATCAAACTCAAAAGCCACGGGTAGCTCCAACAGTTATTACTTTGGCCAAAACTCGCTCGCGCTATCAAAGACTGTACATATGAATAATGCGACCAAATCGTGTAAACCCGAAGTTAGGAAGTTAGTGGTGACGTGTAGCGCGACTGGCGGAAGTACAGAGTACGGCGAACTATTCGGCGCGACAGTGAATGGACACGTAGCGAGGAGAGGGTCGGTGAAAGCCAAGCGGACCCCTGGGTCGACAGTCCTGGATCTGGGGTTCGTCTTGGACCCTCTCCTGGCCGACGAAAAGTGCTGATTCTCAAAAAGCAATTCGAACGGTTGTGTAGTCTCATAATAATTGTATATTTATTTTTCTGTAAATCGAAAATCGGACTCGTGTAAAATAATCAAGGACTCTCCCACGGAAGTCTCTGTTATCTCTTCTGTTTAGTTTGAGCGAGAAGTAATGTTTGTATTATTTTGTATATTATTTATAAGATTTTTTTAAACACTTACGCTGTCACGTTTCCGCGAAAAATTTAAATAGAGTTTACAGAATGGTTGTATTTTTTCGAAATGACATATTACTCATTGTTGCTACTGAATACTGATTATGGCCTAGGATTAATAATGGTTAATGTGATGAAAATTTCCATGTAAAAATATAAATACTATTAAAATAAGTCTATCCGTAATAGAAAATCGCCTCCTTTTGAAAATAAAGGCAAATACCTCAATAACTAAACATCTGGTTTTAATTTTGATTTCGTATGTTACAGGACATTTGAATTAAGGTCACTACACTAGGCTGTTGTTGCCGGTGTCTTATACAGACGCGACAACGAAACATTGCCAATGTGCTCTTACATATTGCAATGGTCATAGATCTTATTCTTACACCTGAAGCCTGGTTCACACGAAGCCAGTGTGCTGGCTGCCAGTCTCACTGCGCGGCGCTGGCTTTGTATTGGCCTCGTATAAAGTTTTTTTTTTGCCACGCCAGCGCTGGCGGCCCGCCTATTGCCTCTCTGTTGTACTGGCGCCAGCGCCACGGGCCTCGTATAAAGCAGACTTAACGACCGCATAAACTACCTGTGTACCTGTAGGTGTAATGGGCTGCACTGAATGTTATCAGATAGACACTTGGCCACACAATGGTTAAGGCACTGGACCGGAACTAAGCATGGCATGCGTGGGATATATGACATGCCTACCTTCGAGTCCAAGATATTTCAAGTCCATTTCTAATAATTACTGTGTATTGTCTGGGCTTTGAGAACTGCAATTATGAGGTGTAGTACTTACATACGGCCACGTGTAGTTTGCCGACTTCCTTTTGACCGCTCCAGTCGGCACTGGCCGACTACTGAAAGCGGCACTGGCGCCAAGTCGGCTATACCCGACACAATGTTGCCTATATTAAAAGAGACCTTATCTCGTATGAATTAAGTTGTATTTTGCATAGCATAGAAAACACGTTAGGCGTGAGTGAAATTAAAAACAATATAGATTCTGTATTGTCATGGCTTGCTCGAAGAAGCCAATTAAAATGTTACATACTTACACTTACTTATAAAAAAACTTTCTAAAGTTCGTATAAAAGTTTTCGCGTACGACTAATATAACTTTTATTCGTGATACCTAAATACAACATTATAAACAGCGTTATATGTATTTGGTTAATATTTTAGTTAGTAATATCCGTACAAATATAGTTTTTATTGTGCACAAGGTCTGTCCTGTTGCAAACTTTCCTGTCCTGCCTAGGTTTTCTGGAAGGAATCTCTCTTTAAAGATAAGCTCACCTTTGTGCAATAAAGGAGTTCAATCAAAAACATAAAGGAGTTTATAAGAAGACTTTATTTTCAATAGAATACGGTATTTGACTGCTAGTCAAAATATAAACTTTTTAGGAGCTGTCAAAACGGTAATTTTGTTCACGAGTTCTATGAAATACTAGCATGTGGCGTCATAGTCAACTGCTGTCTTTTTTACAAAAAAAATGAGTTTCTAAAATACAACTGCTTGAAATATACAATTCTGATATTGTCAAACGTTTTTTGTTCAGCTTGAGTCACGTTTCTGAATTTATTGGACTACCTTGTTAAATACCGTATTGCGATGTCTCGCTAAATACGGCTTAAAACAGTTAGATACTTCATTCCACAGTAAATATTTAGTTTCTCTTTCCCTTCGGTTTCGCCCGGATCCCTTTCGTCTTTGATTTGACGATTCCCTTGAATTGCTGTGCGTTTGTAGCCTTGGTCCTGTAAGAGAATATAAAACATCAGAATCGGTGGATCAGTGGTAGAATACAATACAATACATTATGGGACTACAACAGGGAACCCTGCGACTTTGAAAATATGCAAAATAACGCGTAGTCTCTTAGGTTTCGAATTTAACTAGTTTTTTTTACTATTGCGATGTAGGATTTATGAAAACTGCGTTTTATCACAGCAGCGACATCTATGCAACAGTGCGGTTCTTTCTCGTTCAATGGCACCTAATCTTGAAAGCTCATTGCAGATGGCGCTGGTCTAGGTGGGAGCTGTCTATCTGTCAACGTTGTCTAATTCTATTTACTTCTTATAATATACTAGCTTTTTTCTGCGGCTTCGCCCGCATTCTTTTAGTTTTTTTGTAGTCAATATATTTCGAACCAATTGTAAATTTTGAAAACTGGGGATAACATTTTTAGGTTGCTTTTCACAGTTGTTAAGACTTTTTCCGTTTTTGATTTATATACTTAAAGTACCTATTTATATACTATATTAGAGGTTTTGCCCTCAGATGTTAATACGACCAGGCCCCTAGGTGAGCTCACTCTCGAGCAAGCCACGTAAAACTGATCGTGCGAAAAACAGTCTCCCCTAAGATCAATTCCTGCTGTTTTTAGTTACTGACCCTGAAACTTATTAATCGTCAGGACGAGGCCAAACGAGCGTAATTTTTTGAGTTGTGTGTATTTTCGGTCGCAAAAATTATTTTGCTTTCGCTTTCATACAAAAGTGCAGTTTCGGCCACACGAAGACGCAAAATCAGTTGCCCATGTGTATGCAACGGAAATCACGCGACCGAAAATGCACGGCTCACAACTCACAAAATTACGCTCGTTTGGCCTTACCCTAAGATGGAACTGTAGTCTTTTAAACTCCAATGGGTACTCCGACGGTATAAGTGGTATCCGCGGAATATATACAGATGACCTCGAGCACAGCCAGTAAATACAATGGCCTCTACCACGAATTATGTAAGGCTTTCACGCGTAACCTGGTCCCATTGCACAACTTAGATGGATTGAGATTTCGAAATAGCATGACTAGAGCACACACTTTAAGGATAAGAGTGTGAGACGGTAGACCAGGTGGGTTGAGCGCATTTAGGAACTCCACAGGATATTGTACAGCATCATTTGTATCTACTACAGTATCTACAGACTTGTACTGGTATTCTGCACCTTCGAATGACTTTAACAAAATGTCATTAATGACGGAAGCCTGATCGTTTTTAGGAGTATAATAGCACGTTCGCACAGCCACTCCATGGATTTGCTGTGTAGGTTGTGGACATCTGGATATATTAGGCTATTAGGTCGTCAACAGTTGACACAACTGAGGCTAGATTTGGTGGAATTGTAATCTTGCCTTCACTTTCCGGATATTCTCCATGTCCTATTTTAAGGAGGAAATTAGAGAATAGTCCAGCGCAAATATCACCCTTCAAGTGCACGCATGTTTTTCCTAAGGTGGAGTTTTTCAGGGGTCAAAGATTTGACGCCTTAATGTAAGTTTGCACTTCGTCAGCTCGGGTTCCCCTCGCCACTACTGGCAGAGTCTGACGGAAGTCTTCAACTAACAACACGATGACTCCACCCATCATGTTGTCGTTTCATCTGATGTCTTTAAGAGTTTTGTTTAGTGCTTCAAAACCATGCGCCATTGTCCTTTCGTCCCAAGCTATAAGGTTACAATCGCGCAGTACTACGGCTGTATTACTCTGTTTTGAAATGTTGCAGAGTGGAGTTTCGATATGAATAAGATTTAGCGGCAGCGTAAGCTGTCTTGCCTCCCTCCAACAGTGTTGCTGCGATTCCTGACGATGCTACAGCTAAGGCAATGCCACGATTACTCTTTACTTTTGCCAATAGCAAATTGGTAAGGAAGGTTTTACCAGTTCCACCACGAGCATCCGGGAAAAAGAGTTCCTTTTCCCAATTCCTCTGTCAATTTTGCGAGGGATCTGTTGATAAATGTAAAGATGTTAATTTCTCAGTAACTCTTCATTATCTGACACCATCTTTTCCAGGGCGCAGGCATTATAATTGGTCTCCCTCAGATATTCTCGATTACCCAAAGTTGCTGCAGATATTTTTGGATGAGGCAATCCGTATTATGCCAAGTTTTGTCCTGCATGAGCTTGCACTGCATCCTCGATCAATATCAAGCATCTGTTGTAGACCTCATCTATAAGCAGCTGCGCACTATCTTGCAAGTTTTTCTCAAGTTGCCGTTTGATGTCGTCCAAGAGACTGTATTTGTGTTTCTCCCAAAGGCTTAAAGGATCATAGAGTCGACAGAAAACTATCATTAATGTAAATAGCTATCGCAGCTTTAAAGAGGAATCGCAGAATGCAGCTTAATCTAAAGTAGTCGTCCAAGAGACTGTATTTGTGTTTCTCCCAAAGGCTTAAAGGATCAGAGAGTCGACAGAAAACTATCATTAATGTAAATAGCTATCGCAGCTTTAAAGAGGAATCGCAGAATGCAGCTTAATCTAAAGTATTGTCCCAATGCTTGTCGTCTTCCAGCAATCTAAGGGACAGACTGAAAAGTTGGATCTAGGATACCATTCACAGTCTTCAAGTCTTCTAAGCTCGTTGGCCCTCTGACCTCATGGAGCAACAGGCGCCATGCTGTTAGTGTAATCGTGTAGACCCTACCTAGAGCGTGCTCTTGTTTTACTCCTGGCCAGCCCTCAACTTTCCACTTTTTTCTCCTAGTTTTTTTTTGTTGTTACAGTCAAAGTATGAAGGGACATCAGAGTACAACAGCGTTTTAGCAAAATTGTCCGTACTGCAGATTTAAAAAAAGCTAATAGCGTTATCTGAGGTGGCTGTTTATTTTATCTGACAGGTTATTAGAGGTGAAGTATACACGCTGACCGTTTTCAAGATGAACAGCAACATGTAAGACAGGGGGGAACCTTTCATGAATGGGAAAGTTTAAGATCCTCCAAACTGCTTCGGGACTGTTTATGTCCCGGCCGCTTTCGTAGTTTTTCACCTCATCATTCTCATTCTCCAGAGTAAAGGCAGCTTGATCACTACCCTTGTTCACGTATTTACAAATATATTTGATAGATTTAACAAAGTTGCAGGATTGTTAGGCACCACCTAGCGGTTGTCAACTCAATTTCGTTAATTTTTATTTCGTGACCACCGTCAGCTGGAGACCTCCTATATTTCGGATATCCATCGTTTCCTGTCTGAGTGTCCTTTAGAAGTGGTCGAGGGTATCTATTACTACAACTCCCATTTTTCATGCAGGTTGATTTGTTGTTGGAACTACCGCAAGGACCATATATCATATTAGCCTTCACAATATCGTAGAGGAGTGGGTCTTGCTCTGGGTCTGGTATTTCGGCGGCGGCTCTTGCCATAGCAAGATGTGAATGTGAGGAAGACCCCGTTTTTGCCAATCCACTGAGTATATAAAACAACGCATCTCCCCAAACAGATTACCTTTCTTTAGAAGAGACATCATCTTTTTCAAATTTAGATGGAATACCCTAGCTATAATTTCGTGGCGATCGTGTTACTTTTGGTAAAACTATATCCGTGATATCTTTCCGCCGAGGATTACATGTAAATGTGATAAAAAGGTCAGGACGGCCGTATTGGCGCACGTATGTCATTGCGTCTTGTGTACGCTCGTGCATATAGCGTGGTCCCCCAGTAAAATATGACGGGAGAGACACCTTCTGACCCAGCTGCCCACCATCAACGATCTGCCGCCCTATGGCATCCCGCAAGTGTATATAACTTTCAGCCCTCAGCTACGTCTGTTTGTACCTGAGACAGTTCAACCTTTCCGTCTCTATTTAGGCGTACATGTCAACCAAAAAACTGACTAAAAAGGGAATGGCAATACACCAGGCGATTGTCTTCTACCGGTCTTATCATAATACGAAAAGAATAGAAATTTGCAGCGGAGACTGTCTTTTTAAGTTTTGATTTGGTCTCAGGATCACGCTGAGGTACAGAAATAGTGTACCCATGCACTGCAGGGCGTCGTATGAACGGTGGATCTCACTAATGCGCTGTAAGGAGTTATCATGGCTTTCAAGGATAACGTCTCGTTTCTCAAATGGCTGACCAATCATTACTAAAACAACCTCATTTGTTTGATGTTGGAGCATTGAAACGAACCCTGTGACTGTACAGTGGCTCTGTAGAGAGGCTCGTGGAGCTGTATATAAGCTGCACCTTACCAGCCATACAGCATATGCCGGGTGCCTCCTCCTTCCACTTGAGAGCATTCCACCACCGGCACTTGTTGCCCATGGAACCAAAGGCCACGGTGATATCATATGCTAAGCCGGAGTGAGCTTTGGTTTCCCAGGTACATCCTTTCCTTTCTACTCGAGAATTATTTTGCTCATATCGAGTTTGTGACGCCCTATGCACCTCAGGGTGAGCTCGCTGGTAACGAGCTACAGCTGCTCTATTTATATCAGGGTGAGCTGACGGTACCTAGCTACAGCTTCTCTATTCAAATCAGGGTGAGTTTGCTGGTATCGGGCCACAGCAGCACCGTGTATTGCTGGTTTTTTTTGCACATACTTATTAGAAGCCTTCTTGAGTTGTTGCTTTCGAGTAGCGTCGGTCCACCTGGCACGACGTTTTTTACGTCGAATGGTAAGACATAATGAGTCTCGATCTGGTTCTGATAGGGACGGTGGGATTAGGCACTTCACTTCTTCTCTTGGTAATCTTCTTGGCGACTACGGGGAGAAGGAAAAGGAGCGTCGGGCTCGGACATTGTCGCGGTCAATTCACGTGACAGATCATCTGAAAAGCTCATTCGTCCCATGGGATTACCTGCAGTACCAAAACTTATATACATATACAGCTCATCGTTGCGGTAAACTTCAAAAACCCACGGAAAGAGTTGCCCTGCCGCTTCGAGCTCACATAAACTACCACAGCACATAAAAGCACAGTTTTTTAGAGATAGTATTGCACAAATAAATACAGTTAAATTGTTTCGTAAAAGATCGCAATGCTAGCGCTAGATGTGTTATCGAGACACATGTTGCATCTATAATGAGCTGGCCTGCCTGCCTGCTTATATACTCTCCGGGGAGCGGCACGCGCGTATCATATCCTTTTTGGATGATTTGCTTAAAAATTATATATGAAAATTAAAGCACAATCAATTATAAACCCCCTAGCCTGAGGGAATAATAAAAACATTCTTAAACTGAACAACAGAACGAAAGCAAAGCTTTATAATTTTAAAGCAAAATAAAATTTACAAATTTGACATAGAAATTTTCCACCACTATTTTTGACATTCGAAGATCATTTTCTAAGTACGCTGTAACATGTCCTGCTTTATTTGTAACCAATAGGCTAAATACCATACACCCTTTCTACACCAAAAATCCTTCCTTAGTGGATCCCTACACTTTGCAAGGTGAACATAGATGTGCAAAATTTAATTATTTTTTGCTTTGAGACTTTGAATACACTACTTCATCCCCCTTTTCACCCTTTGGAGGTGGAATTGTCAAAGACGCTGGGATACTACTCAGTTATATTCAATCTTCAGCCTTAACACAAAATTTGAAGATCCTAACTTCAAAACTGACGGACTTTCATACAAAATTTTCAACCCCTATTTTACCCCCTTAGGGGTGAAACTTAAAAAAACGCTGAGACACGTATTCATTAATTTTTAAACGTCAGTCTAACACAGAATTTGAAGATCCTAACTTTAAAACTGACGGACTTCCATACAAATTTGCAAACCCTATTTTACCCCCTTAGGGTTAGAATTAAAAAAAACGCTGAGACTCGTGTTCATTAATTTTCAATCGTCAGCCTAAACACAAATTTTGATGATCCTAAAACTGACGGACTCTCATACAAACTTTAATCCCCACTTTACCCCCTTTGGGGTGGAATTTTTGAAATTCCGCCCTTATTTCTTGTCCACATGGAACCTCTATGCAAAATTTCTTTCTAGGTTGCAGGGTTTGGGCTGGGCGTTGATGAGTCAGTGAGTGAATCAGGCCTGCTCTTTTTATACAGGGTGACTTTAAAACCCCTAGCTATAATAAAATTTTGGAATCAGAATCACTAGTAGAAAACAAAAAAGCATTTTTTTCTTTTTTTTTTTTCATATTTGATTAATAGGAAATAGCTCCCATATTCAAATTTAAAGACAACCTACGCGCTCAGGGCGGCGTTGTGTGACTCGCGGTGTCTAATCCGCCCACCGCACCCCGCACCCGCCCGGCTCACCCCCGCAATGCCTTTACGTGCGCCGCCGCCGCCAACCAGACTCCCGACGCCAGTCCAGTCGCCTGCGCAACCTTATCGCGGTTTGACGTGCGCACGCTACAAATTCCCCTCGCCGCGCGGGTACTTTTATCTTTGAGTCCGTGTCCGTCTGATGCGCTCATACAAGATGTACTCTAATCGTGAATATTACGAGATGGTGCGTGTGTACATCCAAAGTGGAGAAAACCTGTACGAAGCCAGAAGATTGTACGAGACGCAGAGCATCCCTCGGCTCCAAGCACAAGGACTACCTAACGCCACTGTCCCCCACCGTCAAACCATCTTAGCGGCAAACCAACGGGCTTCTGGATTATGGCCAGTTCACAGTGCCAAGCCATGTTTATGGTGGAGGCGCGCCGCGTTTGGCTGTGGAGGTAGAAGACGCTATCTTGGAGTACTTTCAGCGCAACCCTCGAAACAGTACGCGAGACGCAGCTCATCGTTTCGGAATCAGCCAGTATTCTGTGTGGAAGTTGCTGAACTCTACTGGACATCATCCATACCACTTTCAAAAAGTGCAGCAATTAAATGAAGATGATGCGCCACGTCGTCGCAATTTTTGCGAATGGCTGGTACAAAATCGGAACAAGCACATCCTATGGACAGACGAGGCGATGTTCACTCGTGTAGGGCTCTACAACCAGCACAATCAACATTGGTGGTCATACAGTAACCCAAAATGTACACGAGAACATCATCACCAAGTGCGCTTCAGTGTGAATGTGTGGGCCAGCATCGTGGAAGATAAAGTCATTGGGCCGTACTTCATCGAAGGCCGCCTGACCGGGGGCACGTATCTGGATATGCTGCGAGGCGTAATAGCAAACTTCTTAGAGGACGTGCCGCTCGCATATCTACAAGATTTTTTCTTCCAACAAGACGGAGCACCACCTCATTTCGCGCGACCTGTTCAAAACTACCTGGACGATGAGTACAGTGGTCGGTGGATAGGACGCGGAGGGCCTGTGCCTTGGCCTGCCAGATCACCGGACCTCACACCCTGTGATTTCTTTTTGTGGGGCGAAATAAAACGGCGTGTCTACTGGGACGAGGTTCAGAACCGGCAAGAACTTAAAGACCGCATCACAAGTGCATTTAAGTGCGTCATAATGCAGTGAAACGTGCAAGACTGTGTTTAGAAAGGAACGGATTGCATTTTGAACAGTTGTTGAAGTACAGCTAAGTTTGAGGTACATATTCAATATCACTGTTTTTAATAATTTCTTCAGTTCGCAGCACATCAAGTTGATCCTAAACTACAAACTACGTACAGTATTTACCTAAACTCGTGCTCATCTCATGAAAATAAGTATACCTACACCAGAACTCAGTAGCTAGGGTAGGTAGGTAGGTACCTAACTAAATAATAATCGCGGCCCACCGGTGGTTAGTAGCTTCTTGACTGATCCACCCTAACTTACTGACCCCCACTCAAAAAACTAGTTAAACTGACCTATCTAATGGTGAACGCACACTTATCGGCATAGTCCGCACCGAAATACCGCACCGCATACGAAACCTCGCTCACCTATCCGCGTCGGAATCCGGAGAAATCCTGATGACGTCATCAGATTTGGCGCGGAGTATGCGGACGAAGCATTCTGCCTTCTGTTGCGTGCGACAGAGCAACAGACGAGTCGCAGGGAAGATTCCTTAGACAAGGCCTATCCGCTCCGTGCGGATGATGCGTGCCGAAGCCGATAAGTGTACGTTCACCCCAAGAGCGGTCGTTTGCGGGTCGAAAATCCATTTGTTTTGTTTGAAATGTTGACTAGGTAGGTAGGTAGGTAGTTAGGTAGGTAGGTAGTTAGGTAGTTAGGTAGATAGGTTGTAAGGTAGCTAGTAGTTTGAAGGTTTGTTACAAGTAAATCAACGTATTCTTTAGTAGCTAGGCAGGAATCATTTTAACTACAAATTGCCGCGCCGCCGCTGCGATCGCCTCACCATTACCTACGTAATGCCGAGACGATCGCAGCGGCGGTGGCGGCGCTACACAAAGTGAAAGCGCGGCGCTACACAAAGCGAAACCGCGGTGCGATGTTATCAACACTGAGCGGGCGGTAAATATGGCAACAACACTATTCGGGACTAGTAGGAATACTTTGACGGTTGATTACTTAATATTTTACTATGAAAGCAGACGAAAGTAACAAAACATGCATTTTGTACTTTTATCAAGGAGTACGCTCTTTTGATATAGCTAGAGGTTTTACAGTCACCCGGTATATACAGATGGCATCCTAACCCCATTTGAGGTTTATTTTGCCAGCGTGAAGTGTATTTGAAAGATCACGTGACGTGTTTTTGAACCTAACCTCAGATGAATGAAACTCTTTGTCACCAACTACTACTACTTTTTTATATCAAAAGCAACCTTATCTCGTATGATTTACGTTGTATTTTGCATAGAAATATTTTGTATTTGATGTATGGCGGCCAAAAGGTTAACAAATGCAGTTTTGGAGGTGCTCGCCGCACACCCCGGTTGGAAACCCGTGCTCTAAAAGAAAGTAGGTGAAAGGGTGCCCAGCCTTAAGTAATTTTTTCTCTGCCGCCCCGTATGGGAAAAGGTGTGACGCTGTGTGGCATATAGTTTACTAACTGTAGTTAATTACCTCTTGTTAAGATTCTTCCTCGACAGCGGCAGGTAGGCGTACGGGTCGTGTTTGCCCTTCTTCTTGGAGTCGCCCTTGGCTTTCTTAGACTTGAACTCGGAGCCCGCGGCGGAGAAGCCCGAGGCTACGGACGCGGCTGATGTGGCTGATGTGGCCAGCGGTCTGTGGAGAAAGAGCTTAGATAAGGACTAAGGAGGGTGTATAAGGATATCGATATTTATAAATAAAACACTTTTAACACTGAGATGAGTTTCTACTCGAGTATTTGCCCGTCGAAGGATATATACTCATAAACACTCGCTTCTACACGATAAATATCCAAAATTGAGTGAGTATTTTACTTCTATTTTTTTTACAAAATAAATTACTAATCCGCATCATGTGCATACGCATCACGCATATTTTAACTCCCTATGAATGTTGCACCTACCATGAGGATTTTTTTAAACGTATTTACTCCTGGTTTCGAGTAAATACTCAGTATTTACCTATACATCTACGCAGCATTTATCATTTTGGCATTGGCATGAAACATTATGGCTAATATTTGGTTCACTTGTTTCCTATCTAGGCTGATACAGACCTATCAACTTAAGCTGAGAATTGCATTTGTGTGAGTGATCGCCAAAAGTACAGTTAGTAAAACACATACAAATAAAATCAATGTTTTATTTAAACGAAGTCCATAAAACACAATGTTACCAACTGTCCAATTCTCGACCTCATAATGACTGATCTTATAACTCTTCTACTCCGCTCATTGCATCTTCATCTTCACTCTCGTCTGATGATTCATCAGAGTCAGAGCCTGTGTTAATAATTAATCGTTCCGTTATATCGTCGATTGTAGGAGCCATTAGCAGCAGCCAGGAGCAGTAGGAGCCATTTAACTAATATTTCAAACACAATCAATCCCATAAAATTACACGTCTATCTGCTACCAGTACCGGAGGTGAAGTGAAGTATGTGAGCGGGCGGCAGGGAAGCGGTGCGTAGCGGACGTGCCGCGCCTCAGGCCGCTTGCTATAAACTAGTATAAACCAGTTTAAACCATGCGCGGGACGGGCCGCGCCTCAAGCTGATTGACACTCTACACTATCGGTGTGCACTCACACAAATGCAAGTATCAGCTTAAGTTGATAGGTCTGTAACTTTGTACCGCTGAACCGATTATAATAAAATTTAAGAACGATCGCAGTGAACGAATAAAAAAAAAACACATTCACGTCACAACACGTCCACCCGTTCAGGCCCCAGAGTGCCACGGACAGGCAGACAGACACTTCAAACTTATATCACTTCTTTTCCTTCGGGGGTTAAAACAATGTAAGCCACTACATATCCCAATAAGGACAACTATTTCGAACGCCAGACAACCCTATTCTCTGAATAACTTCGACAATTCTATACTGGTAGAGACAAGTAGCGGGCCTAAGTCTAGCCAGATTTACTTCCATCGTTATGTGAACTTTGACAACTCCATACTGGTGGAGACAAGTAGCGGGCCTAAGTCTAACCAGATTTACTTCCATCGTTATGTGAACTTTGACAACTCCATACTGGTAGAGACAAGTAGCGCTCCTAAGTCTAGCCAGATTTACTTCCATCGTTATGTGAACTTTGACAACTCCATACTGGTAGAGACAAGTAGCGGGCCTAAGTCTAACCAGATTTACTTCCATCGTTATGTAAACTTTGACAACTCCATACTGGTAGAGACAAGTAGCGGGCCTAAGTCTAGCCAGATTTACTTCCATCGTTATGTGAACTTTGACAACTCCATACTGGTAGAGACAAGTAGCGGGCCTAAGTCTAGCCAGATTTACTTCCATCGTTATGTGAACTTTGACAACTCCATACTGGTAGAGACAAGTAGCGCTCCTAAGTCTAGCCAGATTTACTTCCATCGTTATGTGAACTTTGACAACTCCATACTGGTAGAGACAAGTAGCGGGCCTAAGTCTAACCAGATTTACTTCCATCGTTATGTGAACTTTGACAACTCCATACTGGTAGAGACAAGTAGCGGGCCTAAGTCTAGCCAGATTTACTTCCATCGTTATGTAAACTTTGACAACTCCATACTGGTAGAGACAAGTAGCGCTCCTAAGTCTAGCCAGATTTACTTCCATCGTTATGTAAACTTTGACAACTCCCTACTGGTAGAGACAAGTAGCGCTCCTAAGTCTAGCCAGATTTACTTCCATCGTTATGTGCACTTTGACAACTCCATACTGGTAGAGACAAGTAGCGGGCCTAAGTCTAGCCAGATTTACTTCCATCGTTATGTGAACTTTGACAACTCCATACAAGTAGCGGGCCTAAGTCTAACCAGATTTACTTCCATCGTTATCCCCTCCTTTGCCGAGCGCCCTTCATAGTCCACTTTTCAATAACGCCATATTTGCGGGCCGCCCTTTACAGACCCAGCAGCAGCGCACGCTGCCGCGACGAGCAATATGAGTAATTTCAACCAATGGGGATCGGTGTGACAAGGAAAGTAACAAAATTTCGTTATGTAAAGGAATGAGATAGGTATTAAAACCGTCGGACCTTAACCAATCGTAGTAAAAGTCCATCAACGGAATGCATCATGCGGCACAACTTCAGTCCGGTTCAGTCGTGGGTTTGAGGCAGCAGTGTTCAAGTTTTTTTGGTGAAAAGTGTTTTGTTTTCATCGCAAAAGGAAAGAAACGTAAGTAACTAGCATGTCTGTTTAATCCTGTAGGTTGTTTGCGTTGGATTTTGTACTAATATCGATGACCTAAACTTGCACGGCGAAAAATTTCCGCCTTGCTGGTTTCGACAAGACAACAATTGATGGCTTTTTGTTTCTATTTACGGATAAAACTATGTTATATTCATATCTAAGATTCATAAACTCGAAGTGAAAACAATAATTTTGTGCGTAGATCGTTTCTGAGAGCTGAAATCGTCAATCGAAAATCTTGAGTCATCATCTGGACACTATTGTCCGCAACGCCAATGTATGTTTTGAAACAAAATGGCGGTCGGTGGCCATGAGATAACTTAGTATGGATACGCCTGTACAGCTATTGATTCTTGAGATTTGGTTTTGATTAACTCTTGGTCTGCATTTTGTAAATGTTGCATGTTACTGTTTTTAATGGGTTAGTGTTAACGAAAAGGTATGCGCAAAAGACTTAGATATTTTTTTTTGTCTTTTTTTTATTTTTTTGTTTTATCGAATCTTTAAGGGGGGGGTTGTTCAATGCGTTAATACAAACATATTTTGTCATATAAACTTTTTTCTTAGATGCGTATTTTCGACTTTATTGACACTTTACGGGGTTTCACAGGATTTAGATTATTTTTAATGTTTTTTTTTTTTTTTTTATTTCATATATTTGCTTTTTTGTTGATGCATAGATCTTATTAAAGGTCGTAAATACTTAAGTTTTTGTTTCATACACTTTTCTCTGTAGTCAGTAATTTAGCCGTAATTTTTTTCGAAATCTCCCAACACTTTTTTATTTTTTCAGAAAGGTACAAAATTTTCGTCTAGTAAACCACATATTATTTTGCACTCAGCTGATAGGTGGCGTCATTATAAGCCACAATTGTCAAAATAACTTTTCTCTATTGTCAATTTTTGGCTAGAGTAGGTTATTGTGGCTAAATTTAAATTGGGTTTAGGTTAGGTTGGGTTGGAACTTCTAAAAAGCAAAACTGGAGCGAGCGCAGCGCATTGGAGCGAGCATATGCAAATAAAAACAAAATGTATCTAAAAAATACCCCTTCTACCTTTTGATTCTAATTTTGGCCTCGTTAATAAAGTCGAAAATAAGCACTTTAGAGAAAAGTTTATTTAACAAAATAGGTTTGTTTCAATAATATGAATAATCTCCTATCAAAAAAGAACAAATACTCAACAAACAAAAAAACATCAAAAAAGTCTAAGTATATCTTTCCGCATACTCTTTCCTTCACACTGACCTTCTACATCTCAGGACTTTGATATTGTGTGTCTGTATGCTTACTTATATTTTCAATACACAAATATTAACCATTTAAGTTATTTGTTTGTCTTTTTGCGCCTGTTTGTGTGTCTGACTGTGCCTGTTTTTTAACGCTTTTTTAACACTTTTCCGCATTCTCTAGTGTATAAGATATGGTGAGGATAAGAGGAGGAGGAATAGGGAGGGGGAAAGGTGGAGGACGAGGAGGAGTAAGCTCCTCTAGGGAAATTGAGGTGGACGTCATTGTGGAGCCATGTCCCTTGGAGCCTCCGACGTCGGCTCGACGAGCCAGGACCCACGGCGGGAATACCGACAGCCGAGGGAGGGTCGCAGCGAAAGGCAGGGGCAGGGGCAGGGGCAGCGGCAGGGGCAGGGGCAGGGGTAGTATGCCAGAGGAGCAGCAGCGGTAATATGTTTTGTTTGTTTATTGCTTTAAATTGTATGTTTTACTTGTTTTGTTCTTTTAATTTTTTTTATATGTAAGTTTTGTTGTTTGTGTTATTGGAGACGAGTAAATTTACTTATATTCTATTCTTTTTTGTATACTTTTTTTTTATAATTTTGTTCTTTCTTTCAGATTTTACTGCGGTAATATTGTCGGAGGCGGACTCCCAGAGGGAGAACCGTTGGAGTCCCTCTTGCACATTAAGCGCCAGCGGATCTGGGATCCCCTCCAATCCCTGATCACAATACACGAGATGCCGCCTGCTTCCTCCGCTTTGTTGGCGCCATCACCAGTGATGTAAGAAACATTTTTTTAGCGTAGTCTATACTGTGTTTTTTTTAATTATTTTTTTAAGATATTCCAACAATATGTTCGTAAAAAGCTCTGTGTTTCAAAAAAAAAACACATATATTTGAACATGTTATTTGTTATCTTACCATTGCTAATTTATTTTATTGATATTTTAATAAGTAATATTTTTTTACAAGTAAACATTTTTGTATGAAGCCTGGCTACTTGAAACTTCAAATAGGTACCTACCCTAAAATTTTGATATTTCATGTACTGTAATGTAATGTTTCGTGTAATGAGAATTTAATTACAAACAACAAATGTTCTTTTGACACAATATAGTAAATAGCGTAGTAGCGTTTCTGAGATAATTCAGTTTAAATATGTAATTTAGTCATTTATCTAGTAGTTTTTATTTGTATTCTAATGCGGTTCGATACTTGTCAAATTTATATATTTATGTTATTTCTCATTACAATATACATTAAATTGTATTTTGTATATGACTATTGAACATAAAATAAAAAACACAAAAAATTAATTTGCAAAGGCAAGCTTATCTCTAAAAAGACATCTCTTCCATCAAACCCATGATGTAACCCCATAATTGTAAACTATTTTTTAAACATCTGTCATATTTACCAAAGATCAGAATTTCAAAGTCGCATCCATACTTTTTTCGCCAGTGGTATTTCTGTTTGTATGAAGAAATTGATCATTTTCAACTCTTCAAAACTTCTTGTTTCTAGTATGCTAATTAGATAGTGTTCATTGAATTAGTTAGGTAATTTAATGTAGATTTGAATTAGTTAGTTAATTTAATGTAGTTTTTGAATTTATTGACCATTTTCAGCAAATATGTCAAGCCCATAATTTTACTATGTGACTAGAGAGGTGTTTAATATCGGGTCATACACACCAACGACAAATCATATCTGTATAGGGTTCTTGATTTAACTAGTTAAAGACCTAAACTCTCTAAATTAGCTTAGACAAGCCACTGTAGTCACAAAGAGGGTCTAGAAATAAGCTGACAACATAACCTATTTTAGAACACTTTTTTGATAATGTTATTTTAAGGTCATGGCTTTAAATAAATTTTTGTCTTAATTTTTCCACAGGACCATGTCATGTTTATATGTAACTGTGTAAATAAGATAATGTTGTAAATAAAACCAAAAATTCAAGCTCTTCCTGTGTTTAATTTTGAAAATTCAATAGTTTTTGACAAAAATGAGAAGAAAAAATCCCTATTTTCAGAATACTTTCTTTGCTCACACCTAGACTGCTTGACCAAACCTAGCTTATGTTACATTATTAGAAAGTATGTTTAATGCAGTTTTCAAATATATACAGGTTGTTTCTATTAAATAAGTAGTTTACGCCTCCTCGAGGATAGAAGCAAGCGCGGGGCGCGCGGCCCGCCACCTGTGGTGCGCACGATTTGCGCCGCGGCAAGTGACCCTAGATGCGGTTGCGAGGCGTGTGGCAAGGGAAGGGTTATGTGAACTTTGACAACTCCATACTGGTAGAGACAAGTAGCGCTCCTAAGTCTAGCCAGATTTACTTCCATCGTTATGTGCACTTTGACAACTCCATACTGGTAGAGACAAGTAGCGGGCCTAAGTCTAGCCAGATTTACTTCCATCGTTATGTGAACTTTGACAACTCCATACAAGTAGCGGGCCTAAGTCTAACCAGATTTACTTCCATCGTTATGTGAACTTTGACAACTCCATACTGGTAGAGACAAGTAGCGGGCCTAAGTCTAACCAGATTTACTTCCATCGTTATGTAAACTTTGACAACTCCATACTGGTAGAGACAAGTAGCGGGCCTAAGTCTAGCCAGATTTACTTCCATCGTTCTGTGAACTTTGACAACTCCATACTGGTAGAGACAAGTAGCGGGCCTAAGTCTAACCAGATTTACTTCCATCGTTATGTGAACTTTGACAACTCCATACTGGTAGAGACAAGTAGCGGGCCTAAGTCTAACCAGATTTACTTTCATCGTTATGTGAACTTTGACAACTCCATACTGGTAGAGACAAGTAGCGCTCCTAAGTCTAGCCAGATTTACTTCCATCGTTATGTGAACTTTGACAACTCCATACTGGTAGAGACAAGTAGCGGGCCTAAGTCTAACCAGTTTTACTTCCATCGTTGTGAACTTTGACAACTCCATACTGGTAGAGACAAGTAGCGGGACTAAGTCTAGCCAGATTTACTTCCATCGTTATGTGAACTTTGACAACTCCATACTGGAAGAGACAAGTAGCGGGCCTAAGTCTAGCCAGATTTACTTCCATCGTTATGTAAACTTTGACAACTCCCTACTGGTAGAGACAAGTAGCGCTCCTAAGTCTAGCCAGATTTACTTCCATCGTTATGTGAACTTTGAAAACTCCATACTGGTAGAGACAAGTAACGCTCCTAAGTCTAGCCAGATTTACTTCCATCGTTATGTAAACTTTGACAACTCCCTACTGGTAGAGACAAGTAGCGCTCCTAAGTCTAGCCAGATTTACTTCCATCGTTATGTGAACTTTGACAACTCCATACTGGTAGAGACAAGTAGCGGGCTTAAGTCTAGCCAGATTTACTTCCATTGTAATGTGAACTTTGACAACTCCATACAAGTAGCGGGCCTAAGTCTAACCAGATTTACTTCCATCGTTATGTGAACTTTGACAACTCCATACTGGTAGAGACAAAAAGCGGGCCTAAGTCTAACCAGATTTACTTCCATCGTTATGTAAACTTTGACAACTCCATACTGGTAGAGACAAGTAGCGGGCCTAAGTCTAGCCAGATTTACTTCCATCGTTCTGTGAACTTTGACAACTCCATACTGGTAGAGACAAGTAGCGGGCCTAAGTCTAACCAGATTTACTTCCATCGTTATGTGAACTTTGACAACTCCATACTGGTAGAGACAAGTAGCGGGCCTAAGTCTAACCAGATTTACTTTCATCGTTATGTGAACTTTGACAACTCCATACTGGTAGAGACAAGTAGCGCTCCTAAGTCTAGCCAGATTTACTTCCATCGTTATGTGAACTTTGACAACTCCATACTGGTAGAGACAAGTAGCGGGCCTAAGTCTAACCAGTTTTACTACCATCGTTGTGAACTTTGACAACTCCATACTGGTAGAGACAAGTAGCGGGACTTAGTCTAGCCAGATTTATTTCCATCGTTATGTGAAATTTGACAACTCCATACTGGTAGAGACAAGTAGCGGGCCTAAGTCTAGCCAGATTTACTTCCATCGTTATGTAAACTTTGACAACTCCATACTGGTAGAGACAAGTAGCGCTCCTAAGTCTAGCCAGATTTACTTCCATCGTTATGTGAACTTTGAAAACTCCATACTGGTAGAGACAAGTAACGCTCCTAAGTCTAGCCAGATTTACTTCCATCGTTATGTGAACTTTGACAACTCCATACTGGTAGAGACAAGTAGCGGGCTTAAGTCTAGCCAGATTTACTTCCATCGTTATGTGAACTTTGACAACTCCATACTCGTAGAGACAAGTAGCGGGCCTAAGTCTAACCAGATTTACTTCCATCGTTATGTGAACTTTGACAACTCCATAAAGGTAGAGACAAGTAGCGGGCCTAAGTCTAACCAGATTTACTTCCATTGTTATGTAAACTTTGACAACTCCATACTGGTAGAGACAAGTAGCGGGCCTAAGTCTAGCCAGATTTACTTCCATCGTTATGGGAACTTTGACAACTCCATACTGGTAGAGACAAGTAGCGGGCCTAAGTCTAACCAGATTTACTTCCATCGTTATGTGAACTTTGACAACTCCATACTGGTAGTGACAAGTAGCGGGCCTAAGTTTAACCAGATTTACTTCCATCGTTATGTGAACTTTGACAACTCTATACTGGTAGAGACAAATAGCGGGCCTAAGTCTAGCCAGATTTACTTCCATCGTTATGTGAACTTTGACAACTCCATACAAGTAGCGGGCCTAAGTCTAACCAGATTTACTTCCATCGTTATGTGAACTTTGACAACTCCATACTGGTAGACATACTGGTAGACAAATAGCGGGCCTAAGTCTAGCCAGATTTACTTCCATCGTTATGTGAACTTTGACAACTCCATACTGGTAGAGACAAATAGCGGGCCTAAGTCTAGCCAGATTTACTTCCATCGTTATGTGAACTTTGACAACTCCATACTGGTAGAGACAAGTAGCGGGCCTAAGTCTAGCCAGATTTACTTCCATCGTTATGTGAACTTTGACAACTCCATACTGGTAGAGACAAATAGGAGTTATGACGTTATTAACTTTTTGTATGTTTTTTTATATATTTTTTTCAAAAAAATAAACGGCTATCAAATTAAAGGGCTTCATGAGCCGGTTCTAAAAATATACTACACCTTTCGGCCGCCCGTTTTCAAAAAATCCATGAAATATTTTCAAAACATACCAAGTTTGGACTCGTCGAAGTAGGAGACGGATTAGTAAATAGGATCTATACAGACCATGAGAGTGAGTGAAATAGACAATAACTATTTTCGTGAAAGTCAATAGATTGTATTTTAAATCGCAAAATGTAGTTTACAAAGTTATTGGTCCGGCTTCTTTACTACTTGATTTAGATTGAATCTAAAATATTAACCTATAAATTGGTTCACAGTCCCCCCTGTTAGCGAGGTCTACTGCCCACAGGGCCACTAGTATAGGTAACTACTAATGTTTTCAATATGCAGCAATGTTTATTTTCTTCCGAATTGTGCCGATAAAAGCCGAGAAGTGTCGAGCGCTAAAGAAATAAATCGTGTCGTATAACCACAGATACTACATTATTGCGTACAACCACAGGTAATCAAAAGATGGCGCTAGCTAGCTATGTCAAAATAAAATTGTTAGAGAATTGCAAATAGGTTGTTTTTTTTAGTAAATTGTTATAATCTATTAATGTAAATAAGAGTGAAATCGGTTATTGTTCTCTTGAAATTTAATCTCTTAGCGCCAACTCGTAGCATATCTATCTGATTACGCCGGTGACACATGTTGTTCTACGTGGTCCATCTGTATAAGCACAATATTATACTATCTGTGGTACATATACTCTATGTGGTAATATAAAGATTATTCCTACCTGTGGATGCCCCTGCCTCCAGTCTTATACTTCCCGCCGATGGTGGCAGTGGAAGCTCTACTCCGGTTGGACTTGCCGCTCCTTATGCTGAGGATGTCGTCGTATCGACGCTTGGCGCCAGGCTTGAGCAGTTTGGAAGGCTGCGAGTCTTTATCCTCGTTATCTGGAATAAGAAAACCGGTCAAGTGCGAGTCGAACTCGCGCTCGAAGTGTTCCGTACCTCCGTACAATGGTAGGGATGATGTGGAGTGAATAGTTTGGATTTTACATAGCAAAATATTGTTTACAAAGTTATTGGTGCGGCTACTTTTACACTCCATGTACGTAACCATATTTCGTTTCGATTCATAAGTTTGTAAGTGGTTTACAGATAAATAAATTATTTTATTCTGTTTTTGCATTTGTTGTTATAGCAGCAACAGAAATACATTATCTATGAAAATTTCAACTGTCTAACTATCACAGTTCATGAGATACAGCCTGGTGACAGACGGACCGACGGACAAACAGCGGAGTCTTAGTAATAGGGTCCCGTTTTACCCTTTGGGTAGGGAACCCTTATAATAGTGCATTATCATGTAAGCGTGAGAAGTTGGTCATTTACACACGAGGCGATATTATTCGGCGAGAAGGTGTCTAATGACCAATTCACACGCGTTTCATACGACTTTTTTCAAGCCAAAAACATTTTATAATAGTTAACCACACAATGTAAACGTCAACAGATATTCATGGAATTTGGCGCGCTGGTTTTGTTTTTTGCGCACGCCGTGCTAGTGATTGTAAATAAAGGCACTGGCGAAATCCTAAATAGCCTACAAACATAACGTTAAAATCCAGTAAAAAATAATCAAATAAAAATTTGATGATTAATGTAAGTACAATAGGTACTTAACCAAAAATGTTTATTTATTCACAAAAACATACAAACACCTACACTTCAGCATAGATCAGCCACACCTCGTAAAGTTTTATTTATTAAATTGTATTGACCCGTACCTGTATCATCCGTATCGTCATCGATGTCTCCGCTCGGGCGCGGCTCTTCATCGCCGTCATCATCACCAGCGTCATCCGTGATGATGAGTCGTCCGTCGGCAGCCATCTTGAATCCGCCATCTTTCTTCTTCTGCTTCACTTCGAGTGCCTTCCGCTGTTGGGTTGGGTCGGTCGCTGTGAAAGAGACTAAGTTTAGATGGAAATACGTAATTATATAATAAATAACTAAGTTTTACTTGCACCAGTTTAAATACGACACGCCTAACGGCCGATCCCAATAACCTATCTCTATCCATGATCTGCAGATTACGCGTTACATTTGACAGTTGCGCTATGGGATTTATGTAAAATTTGACACAAGCAATCTCAAATCTGCAGATTATGTATAGACGATAGGTTATTGGGATCGGCCCTAAGTCATGTGGGAACATTGACCGTGTTGTACTTAAGTGGTATTTACATTTAGCGGCTGTGAAAAATCTGTAGCACCATCGTCGCCCTAAAAAGGAATTTCGATTTATGATCGACTGCTAAGTCTGAGTTCAAGGTCCAAGTTAAAATCTCGGTTGAGGAGAAAACAATAGTGGTTGTGTCACCAACACAATTAAACAATTTTCCGTTTGATCAAGTTATATCACCTTGATCACTTAAAAAACAAAATTAGCAAAGAAAATGCACGGTGCGCAAGCGAGGATCGCAGTCGACGAACACGGCGACGGCGGCGGGCACGCGGCGTACCTTACCCCCCGCCCCCGCCCGTGTACTTATAGTTATGGTCATACTTAATTATAGTTATGGTCGCACCTTTCCAACATCTCGCACCTTTCCGCATCTCAATGAAATAAAAAAACTACAGATAAGATTTATGAAATGTTTGGTTAGCAAAGATAAAGAACAATGTAACAAAAATTATGAGAAATTATATAAAGTTTGTAAAATCATACCAGTCCACAAGAAAGTAGAATATCAAATTGCTTTAGATACATTTGGAATGCAGAACCAGCTGAAAAGGAGGGGCCATGGCTACCCAACTCGTAGCACTAAAAGTAACTCGTAGCACTAAAAGTAACTTGTAGCACTAAAAGTAACACGTAGCACTAAAAGTAACTCGTAGCACTAAAAGTAACTCGTAGCACTAAAAGTAACTCGTAGCACTAAAAGTAACTCGTAGCACTAAAAGTAACTTGTAGCACTAAAAGTAACACGTAGCACTAAAAGTAACTCGTAGCACTAAAAGTAACTCGTAGCACTAAAAGCAACTCGTAGCACTAAAAGTAACTCGTAGCACTAAAAGTAACTCGTAGCACTAAAAGTAACTCGTAGCACTAAAAGTAACTCGTAGCACTAAAAGTAACTTGTAGCACTAAAAGTAACACGTAGCACTAAAAGTAACTCGTAGCACTAAAAGTAACTCGTAGCACTAAAAGTAACTCGTAGCACTAAAAGTAACTCGTAGCACTAAAAGTAACTCGTAGCACTAAAAGTAACTCGTAGCACTAAAAGTAACTCGTAGCACTAAAAGTAACTCGTAGCACTAAAAGTAACTTGTAGCACTAAAAGTAACACGTAGCACTAAAAGTAACTCGTAGCACTAAAAGTAACTCGTAGCACTAAAAGTAACTCGTAGCACTAAAAGTAACTCGTAGTACTAAAAGTAATAAGATCAAATACATTATTCCAAAACATATAAACTATTATGGGTCTAGAACTGCGTGTAGGGTGCTGCCTAAGATACTAAATAGTATGCCAGATGAGTTCCATATAGATACAGATATCATGCCCAAGAGGAAGTTTAAAAGTATGCTTAAACATTATAATATTTAAAAAAAATAAGTATATATAAAAAGAGACGGGGGGAAATAGTGTTAGTGTTTAAAATAAAGTACTGTAATAATTAAGAGCCAAACTAACCTGCCGAAAAACTGCCCAGCAGTTTGGCAGACTTTATAATTGTATATTAGGTGCTTTATTTATGAATAAACGTTTTAAATAAAAATAAATAAACTTGCAATATTGTAGACGCCATGATAATTTATACTAGACGCTATCTACGACAATGGGGCAACAACAATTTGTTCCGCATACAAAATCCCGTTTACTATAATTCCTGTAGCATAGTAAAAAAAAACCGTAAGGGGGGAGGGTGCAGGGGAAGGCGTGGTTCTTCCGCGTCTTAAATAATATTTTAAATACTTAAGTATACTTGACACAGGATTGTTAGTAAAGGCGGCGCTAAGTTTCTTTCGAGTCTTAGCGAGCTGTGACCTCTCTTTCTCGCACAGGGTAAGGTGGGGTGAGACGTGTCAGCTGGCTCACAGCAAAATAAACTTAGCTCGACCTGAATCTAAGCTTCATTCGGCAAGATCGTATGGAGTTTCGTCGTCGACGATAAATAAAGAGAATATTAAAACGAGCGAATAAAAAACTTATTGAGCGAAGACCATGAACAGCGGAATTAACTGAAATGAGCGATTAAAATACTGAATTTCGCGGCTAAAATACTCAATGGTCAGGCCACCGCTTATTGGTTAAATAAAGACTGTATCGGCGAAGTGGAGGGTCAGGGTAGTTGAAGAATAAAGGGGTCGAGCGAGGCGAAGCTCCCTCTATCCTTCATGTTAGGTTGCACATGTAGGAATGTTTTGAATTTTATTTAAGTAACACGAATTAAGGTTTTCAAGTTGTTAATTATCAGAGTTCTAGTCGCGCAATACGGTATTTGACTGCTAGTCAAAACGGATACTTTTTAGGAACTGTCAAAAAGGTAATTTTGTTTACGAGTTCTATGAAAAACTAGCTTGTGACATCATAGTCAAATACTGTATTTTTAACACATTATTGTGTTTATAAAATACAGCTGCTGGAAATATACAATTCTGATATTGACAAACCTTGTTGTTGAAATAGGTTCAGCTTGAGACACGTTTCTAGATTAATTGGAATACCTTGTAAAATACCGTATTTAGTAATTTTGTCAATAAGAAACTGAATTTATAGTAGAACGTTCAAATACACCGCGTAGAGGATAAAGATAAAGATAAAGATATTTTATTTGTTTGTGAATGTGGGTTACAGGGTTGTTAAATAAATATTGTTCTTGCCACACTCTACCTTAAAGGCGTACAAATATTAATTTAAATTAAATTATATTTAGATTAAATTTAAATTACATAACAATACATTATATTACATGCCCGTTTGATTATTCAAATACTGCAAATTACATAGATCCTTAATAAACATACGCTACCACCCACCCATTAAGCAATCTTTCAGTCACCATTGAGGAAATCTTGTACGCTATAGTAGGCTTTATTAAGCAAATGTTCTTTAAGCTTTAATTTAAATAAATTAAATGATTCTATTTCTCTGATACATTTTGGAATATTGTTATAAATTTTTGGTATCATCCCAAACACATTTTTTTGAAATAGTGCGGTCGAGTGCCGCGTTATGCTTAACATAATGTTTCTTTTTGAAATTTTTTTTTTTTTTTTTGGAGAAGGAGAAGCATCATACCAGTAATCTTCCTAGAAGCCGATACATCAGCCAGGTCGACAATATTGTCCGGATCATCCTGGATCCAGGCCTGTGTCTTCTTGCCCTGGCCCTTCTTGGCCTTCGGCCTCCTCTGCTCCTCCTCCTCATCCAGGAACTCCATGTCGGAGTCGGAGTCCCGCAGGATGTCCTCCAGGGTCTTGGAGGTGCCCTTGATCGGTGTGTCCATGTCTGCGTCGTTCTCTGACTGCTCTCTGGGGATGGAAAATTTTGAATTAAAAACTTTTGATTTCAAAATTCATCACCTTGTTGATCCAGCAACATTACACTACATATTCATATGTTTTGAGATCTCAAAAATGGCTGCAAGGAATTCGATGAAATTTTACAAATTTATTGTTCTGGAAAATTGTATGATATCACCTTTGTTTTCCTAAGATAATAATATAAAATAATCCACTTTCTTTTTCACGGCTAGTAAATGGGTCGCACGCGTTTTACCCCACGGGCTATTCAGACGATGAATTGTCAATGTGGGCGCTGAAAAGCCCCGCTCTGGCTCTTCGAACATAAACATAAACATTTACATACAGACACATACATTGCTTCTGGCCTCACACTAGGATACCCTGTGTCGTAGGAACCAGAAACAGCGACGTCACACACATATAAACATCCAAGACCAAGTTTTTTTTTTTAATCCCAGCCGGGGATCGAACCGGGGGCCTCTCGCATGGTAGGCAGAGCCACAACCGCTGCACCAGAGGTCGTTGGTATACAATTGTAAAATGCGGCGCAGCGGTGCGCCTCACGAGCTCTTCTGAAGACGCGGCCGGGCCAGGCACCAGATCTGCATCTCGGCCCTCAGCAATGTGCGCGTGTGGCGGCATGTGCGGAACGGAATGTGGCGGTGTAGTAATAATACCTTGGACACTATTGACACACATTGATCTGGCCCCAAACTAGGATTCCCTGTATCTTGGGTACTAGACAACGATACACATACTTATATAGATAAATATTATACTTAGATAGATAAACAACCATGACTAGGGTACAAACTCCGTTCTCGTCAAACAAATATTTGCCCCCACCGGGACTCGAACCCGGGACCCTTGGCTTCGTAGGCAGGGTCACTGCCGACTCGGCCATTCGGGTCGCGTGTGTGCGCTCTTCTCTATGTAGATTACCGGAAGTGCCAAATATCTGTTCACCTCGGTCCCTCCCTCGTCCTCTTCTTCCTGTTGTCCAATTTCCTGGTGTTCCTCAGTCTCCGCAGCATCACCTCATCAGATTGAGGGATCAGCTTCTCTATCATATCCGCGCCGTACTTCCGTAGCGTCCTGTAGAAAATATAGGGTAACATTTTATTACCTGACAATTTTTGATGAGCTACTATAGCTTTTCAAATTCGTACGTAACACTCCCATGGTCTGCGGGTGACGGGACGAATGATGCGGGGGCGGGAAAGAAGAGCGCGGGCGGCAGGGCGCGTAGTAGGAACCGCCCTCGCAGCCCCCCCGCGCCCGCAGACCATGCAGTGCTACCTACGAATTCGACAAGCTATAACTATGATAGAAGCTATTCGTTACTTCAAGGAATAGTTAGTTATATTGGTGACATGTATGGACGAACTGTGAAAGCGGCTATTTGTTATTTCATGGTATCGTTTTATCAGTTCACCATTTTTCGGTATCAAGTTAGGGGCTCACACTTTGAATTATATTAAATCAAGACTACTTAAATGATGGGACTGTACGGGGTTAATCTAGTCCTTTATGTATTCCTGTTTATTAATTAATATTGTCATATTTGTGTTAGTCAAGGACAAACCATTTTTAAGAGATCTAAAAATCAATCTGTGGGAGTTTCTACGCCCTCTTCTCCCATAGTGGTCCAATGTACAGAAGAGGCAAAAAATGACGTTTGCTAACTTTATGTAAATATCTACAGTTATAAAGGCATTGGACTCGATTTGATTTGAATACTGACCTGCTAAGGAAGTACCCAATTTCCAGCCTCGAATGTCTCTTGCAGTCTTCGACCATTCCAGAGAGAGACTTGAAGATGAGTGGCAGACTTCCGGCCAGCACTTCTGTTGGTAGTACCTTCGTGTATACCTGTATAATAGATTGGTGATAGCCAATAAAAATGACAATTTTAATGATCACCAATATATTTTTTATTACCCAAAATGGGTAAATGGTCATCAATAGTTGCAGAAAATATCAGGGCAAAATACTGCGGCAGCTTAGGTGAAGGGTAAAGGGGGTGAGCGAAGCGAAGCCCCCTTTATCCTTCGTGCTAGGTTGAACATGTAAGAACAACAAAAAATACTTAAAACATAAACTTAAGTACACAAAACATAAAAATAAGTTCGGTGATCATTTATCCAAATACAATTTGGTGATCATCTACCCATTCTGGAAGTCATTTCGAATTTATTGGTAGTAAATTTTCGAATTTTTTGATAATCGTTTAAACACATGCCAATAAAAATTAGAGTTTCACCTCGCGGTCACGCGGTTTAATGTGAATTCGGCGAGAACATTAACAATGCCAAAATAAAGGATTATACCAGTTTCCAGCTTATTATCTCTCATTCCGAAATTGAACCACTTTATTGGGTAATTTTCTGGGTTATACCTAGTCGGTCCTTAAGTTCTGTCACAAGGTTTTTGATAGATAAAACTCAGCAATAAACTTTTTCTTATTCGTATTATACATGATTAAAAAGCTTATTTTATACGAATCAAATTGCAATACAATACATTTTGTACGATTATCGCAATATGACAAAAAACCTTATAACTTGAGACAATCGCGAACCCAAAACACGCCGCAACTGACAAAAATACCACTTACCACAAATTTAATAAAAAAAACAGTGTTCCAGATAACCAACAAGGATTTTTTTTATTTATTCTGAAACCTCGATTTTAGACCATGCTTAACAACTAGCATTTGATTTTCTGTTAGCTTTCAGTTACAACTGCTTCCAAAGAGAACTTTACGTACTTTTTACGTTTTCAGAAAAACGTATAAAAATGATCTTGTGGGCAACAAGTACACTACGTAAAACGTGAATATGAAAGTTAGTTTTACCCAGTCTTAGTTATCTTATGCTTCAAAATGAAGGTAACGGGTTCAGGGAGGGTTCTGACTAAAATCTCACGTAAGTTTGAAAGGTTTTAAGAGTCATGGAAAAAAGATAAAGTGAATCACGTCCGTATTTTTGATTGGGTAAAAAAGTGCAAAATCTCTGAAGAAACTAGCATTTGTGTAATATGGCTTTAAGCATTTAAATCCAATAATCGTTCTAATTTATCAGTATTTAATGAGCTATCAAACCATATATAGTATTAAATAAAATAAAACTTGGTATTATTTACTATGCGGCAAAATATTTGTGACAGAACTTATGGACCGACTAGGTACATGTCACCGTAAGATTGTCAAAACCGTTAAGTTTATAATCTAACGTTTCTTTTAACGTTAGTTTACAAACTATCTATAAATTGTAAACTGTACCGTATTGCTTACGATATGAGGCGTTAGTTTATAATAAAACTGTTAAATTGTAAACTGGTTTAAAGTTGAATTGCAAAGGAAATATCAGAGCAAACACTGCGGTAGCTTAGGTGAAGACTAGAGGGGGCGAGCGCAGCAAAGCCCCCGAATAGTCTTGGTGTTAGGTTGACATGTAAGAACCAAATAAACGTAAATTCTAAACCCTGTCGGTCTGGTTTACAATTTCTCGATAGTTTACAAACTTTCGCGTTATTTTATGAACTAACGGTTAATTTAAACTAAAAAAAAACATTATCCTGACTGCTTAAAAGGGAACTAATTGTTTGGGCAGCTTGTACTACATTCTTGAATCCAAATAGTGTACAAACTGTTAACTCTAAAAACAGACAGAGGTGTGACGACGGACATATTGTTTTTCAAAAAAATCTGGAATATTTTGTAAAATTACATGGGTTGGATGAGTTGTGTTGTAACCAGTGATCGGAATAGGTAGAGCTAATGTACCTAAAGTTCGTGGAACTGAGATGAAAAGGCAAATTGTCCCGATTTTGGGACATCGTTTAAATGTATCCTTAAATTACATGATTGCCGCTAATGGCGCTAAAATTGGTTTTTATAAGTAAATTATTTTATGAATTTCCAGTAAAACAATTAAATTCGATTCCGTTTTTTTTTTGCTTCAATATTGTTTTTTTGTAGTAGAAATGACTTTTTTGTTTATATCGGTTAAGAAAAACCATTTTCAAAGATATCATTCATTGTTGTTACAGCAAGAAACGTATCATAAAGAGAAAAAATAATTAACTTGCCACTCTGTACCTACGTACATTTATTATTATCTTTAAGCACTGCCTCAAGCCACCTTATTTAATCATATTAATACATTTAAACGATGTGCCAAACCCGGGACAAATTATCTATAAATAAATAGTTATATAGTAGGAAGTCTCCACTTTTTTCTCTATTCCACAAACTTTAGGTACATTAGCTGTACCTATCCCTATTACTGGTTATAACAATGGGAACTTAATTATAGGATCACTCGTGTGCCTATCATAGGTGTGTAAAAGTAAAATTAGACGACCGAATTCCGAAACGATTGAGTTGAAATTTGGTAAACTTATTTATTTTTGAGACACAAACACGAACGTGTTACGTAAGCAAATACATTTTGAATTTGGGGGTAATTGTAGGGGTGAATCAGAAAATTAAAAATAAACCCTAATCTTGTCACGTCTAATGTCATGGCTTGTTGAGATGATCTCAAATATATTTTTATCCTAAACCTGAAATGCTTAGTTGAAATTGTTTTTAAGAAAATAGGCAAAAAAAGACCCTTATCTCCGAAACTAAGGATGTCAAAATTTTTAAAATAATTCGTAATATAGGTCTTTACCTAATATACGTATTACAGGAAAATAATGAGAAATGTATGGTTTAATGAAGGGGAACTCAATAACTTTCAATAACACATAAAAACTTATAAATGCACCTGGTTACATAATGGATTATGAAAGTAGCCGCAATTTTGCCATCTAAACAAACATGAGAATTAGAGATACCTAATCCCCATGCAAGATAATTCAATATCATTGTGCGGTGATATAGAACCCTTCGTGCGCAAGTCCGACTCGCACTTGACCGTTTATTTTGATCAGGGACCACTTCGATCCGTATTTTCAATGATGTACAAGAAAAAAACTTGATCAATCCGAAAATTAACTTTACAAACTTTTAAAACTTAATATTATAATGCATTGAAAACTTCTCAAGCGACTTAGACTAACTTAACTTAACTTCACTTGGGTTTCGAATCAGTTATAATACCCTGGACACTATTTACACACATTGATCTAGCCCCAAACTAGGATTCCCTGTATCTTGGGTACTAGACAACGATACACATACTTATATAGATACATATTATACTTAAATAGATAAACAACCATGACTAGGTTACAAACATCCGTTCTTATCAAACAAATATTTGCCCCCACAATGCCAATTTGGCTTCGTAGGCAGGGTCACTGCCGACTCGGCCATTCGGGTCGTCAAAGTTGTTGTTGATCAAATTCTGTTTCTGTTTCGGAATAATCTGGGAAGTAACGATTGAATTCATCAATCAACATTTGTAGATGACTCTTAAAGTTTTCTTTGCCCCACTCAATTTTAAATGTTTTCCCCAATTTTGCCCATTAAATCTAGTTTGCAAATAAAGACGCGAAGTTTATCTTCAAAGATAAATAACACATTTGCAACATCTTCTAACGGTTTGTTTCCGGAACTTTGCAATTGTATTGTATTTGCAATTGTAAGTTCAATTTATTTAAGTGTGTGAAAATACCAACAAGATAAGCCAAATTCATCTGAAATGTCGGATCAGAAAAGTGCCTCAGCAACTTAATCCTTTTTTTGTCAGCTAGAAAAATCTCAAACTCTGCCCTGAGTTCGTAGAACCTTCCCAACATTTTACCTTTCGACAGCCGTCCAACAATCGCGGACCACATTTTGAGACCACCGAGATAGATAGACGAAGGAACCAATGGGCCGTATCCCATTAACTCTAGGACTGACGGACTGACACAAGTGGTATAAAAATATATCGTATCAAACTAAAGACATTTTACTTACGCCGTTTTCAAACTATAGATAAGACAAGGTATATAAATGATTGTAATCAAGCAAGTGTATGAGTGACAGTTGTCAAAACTAACTATAGGTCATTTTTCATGGATTAGTTTAGTTTGTAGCCTGAGAAATCTTTTAAATACTTACTTGTCTTAACTATGATCAGGATGACAGGCAAAAAGGTAGCTCAAAGTCCCACCTTCAAAAAACTCAGCGCAGCTGCGACAATCTCCCGATTACTGGACACCATCTTGTCTGCCACCTTCTCCATCAGACCCTGGACGGTGGACAGCCCCATCTCCTCGGAATACGCGTAGAGCGCGGAGGCCACAGCCTTGAGAGTAGCACTGACTATGCGCGGAAGTGGCGCGTCTAGACCTGCGAGCAGCATGTCGAGGAATGCTTGCATGCCTGGGGGAAAATAAGGTTTTAAAAAAATTAATAAATTGAGTATTGTATTAAAACTAAATGAAGGTGCAAGAGATGGGGAGAGAGAGAGAGAGGAGAGGGAAAGAGGAGGAGAGGGGGAGAGGGATAGAGGAGGAAATGGAAAGAGGAGGAGAGGGAGAAGGGGGAAAGAGGGAGAGAGGAAAAGAGAGTGACGGGAAGAGAATGAGGAAATCGACAGAGAGTTAGAAAGAGGGGGAAGCGAAACCTCTCTCTTCGGTTCCCCCTTTCTCTATCTCTCCCATGGCAGCGAAACCTCTCTCTTCGGTTCCCCCTTTCTCTAACTCTCCCGAGAGAAGTGGAAAGGGAGAGATAGAGAGAGGGGAAAAGGAAAACAGAGTGCACACCACACACGCCGCGACCGCGCTATAGAAGTGTTTGCTAAAGAGAGATAGATATAGAGAGTGGGAGAGGGAGAAGGGGGGGAGGATCTTGTCTTGAGCTCTCCCCCCACAGTGATAATGAGGTTGAATGGATATGAACTCCGCCCCTCAGGCACGTCAACTTGAAGAAGGCTGTGTTCACAAAGCATGACAAAGTCTCAGGTAGCAAATTTGGATTGAAAGAGATCGCCGTCTTGATTCGACGGACACACAGTTTCCCCCTCCCCGTTTAAACCTCCCTGACTGAGGTTAGAGCCCCCCTAAATGACTCAAATATAGAGTAGTTTAGGATTAGGATAGGTTTAAAAATTATATAACCACCTCATAGTAGCGGGGGCTATCTGCCCCCCTAACATGCCGCTATCATGCCCTCTGACTATGAGCTGATGTCCGCTCGTAAAATCGGGTATGCAGGCAAACTCCTCTTATATATATCATATACACATATATATCGCCCAAAAGGGCAGATTGCAGGTAGAAAGCCTTCAACAAATACCGAGGCCATGGTTAACAGCAAAATCAAATATAGAACTGTAATGAGCTGATGCCCGCTCAATATGTGGGGACCCGGACATGGCAGGGAGGTCTGACTCCTGGGCGTGGGTAAATGCATTTTTTCCCCTCCAACAAAAAAAACACTTGTATATGAAGAGTTTGCTAAAGAGTGAGTGAGTGAGAGAGAGAGAGAGAGAGAAAAAGAGAGAGAGAGAGCGAGAGAGAGATAGAGTGACATACCTCCCTCCCTCGACTTGAGCACTCCCCCCACAGTGTTGATGAGGCTGAAAGCACACTGTCGACACTTAGAGTTGATGTGCCGAGTGCACACCACACACTCGGCGACCGCGCTACGGAGCAGTTTGCTTTCTGCGGTGAGCGTTGGTGCTCGGTTGATGAGGTGTTCTATGCATCTGTGAAAGAAATCGGTGGATGTAAGAAATAACCTCGCCGGTTCATAGAACTATTTGAGTGTGTGAAACGGCCAAGTCAAAGGTTTTACCAAGATAGAGTGGTAGAGTTATATGAGTTTCTGGAGTAATATCTTGTAAACGGTTCGTGTGCGATTATATTTCATGTTATTATTGTAACATAAATCCGCAATATGGGAGGGAAACTGTCAAATTGGTTCCACATAGAGGGCGCTAAAAGTTTGTAGATAATAACACAGAGCAATGAGTCTCATTCATCTGAGGATACTCACACTTAAATGAATCACAGAGTAAAAGTATGTTAAGCAAATATATGCAAATGGTTTCATTATTCAGAGAAATTAATTGTAAATATCCAGATATCCATAGAACCTCAGGCAAATGAAACTCTTTGCTGCGATTGACTTGATGTTTGTCAAGTTACAAACCTCAGATGAATGAATCTCAACATACCTTCCCCATTGTGTTGACCTAACATAAGACTATATGCTATGAAGAAACTCATTATAAGTTCGTACTATTAGACATACCTCAATCTAGTCGCCGTACTGCTATCAGCAACCTTACTCAGCGACGTCGTCAACATCTTCTTAACCTGCTTATGATTCGTCGTCAAAAACTCCTTGCAACTCTCATTACTACTCTTAAAGATCTCCTCCAAAATCCTATACGCCTTTTTGTGCTCCATTTCCAGCATTTTCGCCTTTTCTTTGTATCTCATTTGGCTTTTTTTGACCGCTTCATCGTCCTGTCCTTCGGTTTCCATCTTTTCTCTCCTGGCCCTTTTGAATTTCTTCGGGTCTTCCAACACCGTAGTGGTAAGAGGATAGACCCAGTCTGTGAAGAGTTGTTTGATGTTTTCCGTTGACTGGTGCAGGACTAGTAGGCGAACGACGTCAAGAATGCTTTCTCTTTGGAAGTGGTTATCGGTTGATGTCTGCAGTTGCTGTAACGAATTGTTGAAGAGCTCTTCGCGCAGTGTTTGGTCGCTGATTATGAGGTATACCTGCACGATTGAACATTAACATTTACATAATTCGATTGATTTATACTGATGAAGAGTCCGACTAAACTATCGCCCGATAGGATGTCAGTGGTATTCGCATACTCGTAGTCCATCCACACATGGGGTACGTGACGGCGATGCGACAGCCCCATGTGCGGATATAATTTCATTATTCATAATTTCTTTATTGCACACAAATAATTATATTGACAAGATATACATTAAAATAGTGTTCAAAGGCGAGTTTATATCTAACAAGAGATCTCTTCCAGCAAACCATGTCAGGATGAGATAGGTTAATCACAGAGGATATCCTTAAAGTTTTGTAAGAATGGGCCTATAGGTGGTGAATATGAGACAAGTATCATGTTCAATAGATTACATTGTTCAATAGTATTTAGTATTTACTGTCTGTATTGTATAGGTATTTAATTGACTCCTAGGCATTTTATTTATACACAGTCAGGTCATAAGTTCTGTCACACAATAAAAACTTTTGAATTTAGAACGCTGGCCACAAAAAAGTTTTTTGAATTCGAATTTCGAATTTTTCATGAGAATAAAAATGTGTACTTTATAGAATTTTCCTCATTTTTAAATATGGAGTGGACACTTAAAGAAGACCGTGTCGCAGTTATTGCGTTGCATCGTTTCGGTTACGCGCCAATGCAGATTTTCGAATTACTGAAAAATTTGAATATAACCAAAAGATTCGTTTATCGTACATAAAACGATACAATGAAGACTCTAGTGTAGATGACAGGTCAAGAAGTGGTCGCCCTCGCTCTGTTAGGACTCCAGCAGTGATAAAAGCTGTGAAGGAGCGAATTCAAAGAAATCCCATACGTAAGCAGAAACTATTGGCCCTTCAGATGGGGTTAAGCAGGACCACGGTGAAAAGGGTGTTAAATGAAGACTTAGGGCTTAGGGCATATCGAAGAAAAACAGGACATCGTTTGGACGCTCGTTTAATGGACCTGAGGGTTGGAGTGTAGTGGGGGCTTCCGCCCCCTTATCGACACTCTGACCGACCTGAGACTGAAGAGATGCCGCGCTTTGTTGAAGCGGTACGCGGGAATAAAGCATCGGGAAATTCTTTTTTCGGATGAAAAAATTTTCACCGTGGAAGAGAGCTACAACAAACAAAATGATAAGGTGTACGCACACAGCAGTGAAGAAGCGAGCAACCGTATTCCGCGTGTCCAACGAGGTCATTTTCCATCCTCGCTCATGGTTTGGTTGGGAGTCTCTTATTGGGGCTTAACTGAGGTACATTTTTGTGAGAAAGGAGTAAAAAAGAATGCAGTTGTGTATCAAAATACAGTCCTCAAGAACCTTGTGGAACCTGTTTCTCATACCATGTTTAATAACAGGCACTGGGTATTCCAACAAGATTCTGCTCCAGCTCATAGAGCGAAAAGCACACAAGACTGGCTGGCGGCGCGTGAAATCGACTTCATCCGGCACGAAGACTGGCCCTCCTCCAGTCCAGATTTGAGTCCGTTAGATTACAAGATATGGCAACACTTGGAGGAAAAGGCCTGTTCAAAGCCTCATCCTGATTTGGAGTCACTCAAGGCATCCTTGATTAAGGCAGCCGCCGATATCGACATGGACCTCGTTCGTGCTGCGATAGACGACTGGCCGCGCAGAATAAAGGCCTGTATTCAAAATCGCGGGGGTCATTTTGAATAAACTTTATTACCATAAGAATCTATGTTTTATTAAGTTCATTTTGCTATATAAATGTTTACATAAATAATAAACATGTCTAAATTATTTCATATTGCACATGTGACAGAACTTATGACCTGACTATGTACAATTTATTGTGCACTGCCTACCCTTTTATGATACTATTTCCAAACCAAGCAAACCAAGTCATTATAGACTTGGTTTGCTGGAAGAAATCTGTTTTTGGAGATAAGCTCGCCTTTGTACATGCATTTTATTTTAATGTAACCTCTAAAATATTTGTGTGCAATAAAAAATCATGAATTACGAAATACATTGTAACCGCCTGGCTCAGGTTCAAATGTTTTCCGGAATTCAAATAATGCTTTCACTAAGTCCCATTGAAACTTGTATTTTGAAATAAATAATTTACTATAATTATTATTAATAAACAGATATCATTTATGATCATATTGACACATACATATAGTTTATACAGAGAAATGGTGAAGGTGTGTTCACAAACTACAGTTAGACGTTTTATTGCATGTTGCATTAGAGGTTGAATTCAGGGTCAAAGATGGGTTATGGATATGAGACTGAAACCAGAAGTAGGTCTTGAACCTTAAGTTCAAGGTTAAACTTTGACCACCGCAACTGCAAACGAGGTCTACCTTTTAAAGGCTAATATTTAATCGCACATCAATAACACTGATTTGCACACCAAAAAAGGATCAGCAAAACACTTTTTATGTTTTAAATATATTATGTGTACTCAAGTTTATGTTTTAAGTATTTTTTGTTGTTCTTACATGTTCAACCTAACACGAAGGGTAAAGGGGGCTTCGCTTCGCTCACCCCCTTTACCCTTCACCTAAGCTACCACAGCACTTTGCCCTGATATTTGCTGTGCAAATAAGTATTTTTGAAGTGCAGTATAATATTTCCCTTTTTTAAATGACCTAACTCACGTACCTGGATAGTCTCCAAAGCTGCTAGCCGTTGCCCCTCCTCGCTGGACCCTTTGGCCGGCGACATATAAACATTCAACAGAATCGGCAAATAATTCTTAGCAAACCGCGCCAACTCCTTCATATCATCCTCATTCTCGCTTTCCACTGCACTCGTAATCAGCTTCCTCAGACCCTGCATCACTGACAGCCGGAACTCCGGGTTGTCTTTCAACACATTACCCAAAACCCGAGCCATTGTTTTGAAGTTATCTTTAACATCTTTTGGGTTATTGCAAAAACTAGGCAGAAGCGCCCAGAACTGGTTGCAAAGGAGCTCGTAGGTGTGAGATGCGGGGATGTCTTTCGCTTGGAGGAGGTCTCGTGACTTTTTGCGGCAGAACGTTGCCATTTCGAGGATCTCTGTCGCGAAGTATTTGAGGTCCGATTGCTGGATCTTTTCCTTCATAACTGGGAGGAGCCAGCTTCTGTCTATGTTGATGGTTTCGGGGCCGTCTCGTAGGGGTATTTGCTCGAGCACGAACTCTGGGCCGAGGGATTTGATCGCGCACCCGGTGGCATATTCGACCTCCTTTTCGTTGTGGAAGTTGTGGCTTTCGCGGCGTTCGTTCAGCTTCTTTAGGAGCGGCCCGAGGATGTAGCCCACTTTGTCTGTGCCAATCTGTGGAAGACAACAGTATTCTAATGTGTTTTACAATGCGTGAGCTCGAAATGAGCGTTTTTCAAGTAGCCAAATCGTGCGAAGTGTTTTTTTTTGCACTAGTGCTTTTAATTTTCAGTTTTTTTTTTAACTCCGTCGTCAGCCCGTCGCAAAGAGTTTATTATTTGAGTAAAGTATAACAATTTAGTCAATTATTACGATTTAGAGTTTGGTCACTAAATTAATTAAAAAAATATATTTTCATTACTCATACTCTGAAAGGGGGTCATTGTTCATCCAGGCACCGTGCTGAAAGTGGTACATGCCTGCTCTAAAGCAGAAAAGTATTAAAAAAAATATATATGAATCGTAGTTTATATTGAACAACGCAATGGTAGTAACCTATATAGCCATAAAACGGAAGTATTTTTTTAATGTTATGCTCAAAGTAAAAGACATCAACGGGGGCACCGAAATTACTTTTTTTATGAGTAGTATTTTTAAACTTGAATTATGTTTGTTTTTTAATAAAATAATTTTGATTTCAAGTGACTTTGTTTTTTAATAAAATAATTTTGATTTTAACTGTTTACTTTCCTCGTATTCGTAATGAAAAGTAGAGTGTTTTACTCGGGTGATAGCACCCATTTCTGCCTCGAACTATTGGCGCTCTCACTTCGTTCGAGCGCCAAAACATCTCGTCAGGAATGGGTGCCTTTCAGCCCTCGGTTAACAATCTACTAATGTTTGGCTGAACCTAGATTTTGCTGGTACCTTTTTGTACGACGTGGCAGCTATTTGCACATGCGCAATATTGAATTCTTTATTAAACGCATTAATTACTTCACAATTTCGATTTTGGTCACTAAATTCATTTAAAAAAAACCGTTCAAGTGCGAGTCTAAATCGCGCACGAAGGGTTCCGTACCACCGTTCAATGGAAGCGATGGTGTGGAGTGAATAGTTTGGATTTTACACAGCAAAATATTGTTTACAAAGTTATTGGTGCGGTTACTTTCACACTCCATGTACGTAACCAGGTGCATCCATAAGTTTGTATGTGGTATTGAAAGAATTGTTGTATGGGAGCCCCCTTAAATATTTCTTTTATCCTGTTTTTTAGTATTTGTTGTTATAGCGGCAACATAAATACATAATCTGTGAAAATTTCAACTCTCTAGCTAGCTAGATTCTTGAGATACAGCCTGGTGACAGACGGACGGACAGCGGAGTCTTAGTAATAGGGTCCCGTTTGGAACCCTTCGGGTACGGAACCCTAAAAAACATTAAATGTTTGGCTGAACCTAGATTTTGCTGGTGCCTTTTTGTTAAACGTGGCAGCTATTTGCACATGCGCAGTAATGAATACTTTATTAAACGCATTAATAACTTCACAATTTTGATTTCGGTTAATAAATTATTTTTGGTATTCACTGTTTTTTTGCAATAAAGTATATTGAGATTGAGAATATATGGTCCATTTTGCATTCCAAGATGGCAGTCGCGCTAAATTTCAGTTTTGCAATATGAATACGATTTTAAGTTTTTTGTGGTCGTTTACTACTAAATGGCATTCCTTTTGAAGTTCAAGATAGCGGACATGAAATTGATATCTACCAACAATATTAAAGTCGGCTTAAAGTTCTCTTTTTAACTCTCTGTTCCACGTGATTTCCTATTGTGAAGATCTCATCACGTGACATTGTGGCAACACGCCATAGAAGCCGTAACCAAAAAAGCTTAACTTAAACTTACTTAACAATTGTGACTAAAATGGAGCTTTTGGTTTTTCTAGCGGCCATCAACCAAATCTTGAAATATAGTTTCTAGAATACGTAACAAACAAAACATTGTATAACATGTATAGGTTGTACCGAAACGGAGATATGAAGATTGGAAATGAAGGAACACTCAGGTTATAAAACGTGTATGGTAATAAATTGTGATAATAATAATGATTAAAGATATATTTCGGACATTGTACGCAAAACACGAACATTGAGTAAATACCTTCCACCTGCGCTGTCTTCGGAGCATACTCGGCATAACGTGGATGGACCACGTACCACAAACGAGGAAGTGCTCAAGTCCGCACAATAATACTTTGGACACTATTTACACACATTGATCTAGCCCCAAACTAGGATTCCCCGTATCTTGGGTACTAGACAACGATACAAATACTTATCATGATAATAATAATAATAATAATACCTTGGACATTATTGACACACATTGATCTAGCCCCAAACTAGGATTCCCTGTATCTTGGGTACTAGACAACGATACACATACTTATCAAGATAATAATAATAATAATACCTTGGACATTATTGACACACATTGATCTAGCCCCAAACTAGGATTCCCCGTATCTTGGGTACTAGACAACGATACAAATACTTATCATGATAATAATAATAATAATAATACCTTGGACATTATTGACACACATTGATCTAGCCCCAAACTAGGATTCCCTGTATCTTGGGTACTAGACAACGATACACATACTTATCAAGATAATAATAATAATAATAATACCTTGGACATTATTGACACACATTGATCTAGCCCCAAACTAGGATTCCCCGTATCTTGGTTACTAGACAACGATACACATACTTATCAAGATAATAATAATAATAATAATACCTTGGACATTATTGACACACATTGATCTAGCCCCAAACTAGGATTCCCCGTATCTTGGGTACTAGACAACGATACATATACTTATCAAGATAATAATAATAATAATAATACCTTGGACATTATTGACACACATAGATAAACATTACACTTAGATAGATAAACAATCATGCATAGGGTACAAACATCCGTTAAGAAATTAAGAAAAAAGTTGAACTGATTGGATTGACCTAAGTTATTACAAGATTCAATACATCGATTTGCTATAAAAGGTTTTTTTTATTCACTGAATAGTTAAATTCGCATCCGTTACTCAGGAGAACATTGCAGGGGTATGTTTTCAAATTAAGGCATAAAACCATAGATTTACACTTAAAAATTTCGGTGTTCATTACGGAAACGTAAACCTAATTGTTTGTTTATTATTTTTAGCGTTATTTATGCAAACAATTATATTTTTTGAACTAAAACTTGCACCTATACAAAAAAAAGTTGATTGACACATTTTATTATTATAATAGCGTACCTCAAAACAGACTGCGATGGTCAGAACAACGTGCTTGATAGCCTGGTTGAAGGGATTGTCCAGACCGGTCCCGATACACTTGAAGATACTCTCGATGTGTTTTTTGTGTTTCAGAAATACTTCCTCGTTTTCTATGGCGGGTTTCACGCAGTCGTGAAGGACGGCCTGAAATAGAGAGGATTCGTTGGACAAGCAATAGTTATTTGTGTCTAAAGGAAGCAAAATGATGTATTTACGGCGAGGGCGGTAGATTGAATCCAGAGTGAAGCAAAGGATTCTATGATAGAATCCTGAGCGTAGCGACGCCCATGACGAAAATAATTTTGCTCTTGAGTGACACATACAACTTTTCACACCGACTCTGAGGAAAATTGAAATAAAATGCTCGAAAAATAATGAAATAACTATGAATGAAACTTTGAATTATACTTTCACAAACAACAAAGAAAACAAAACTTTTTTTATATAATGGCGGATTAGGGAAAGGTCACCACAGATATAATATTCCTGTGCTACTTTTACCAAAATAATCGAATCGAATATTACAATGGTATCGGATATCAATATTCATTATATCACAATAACAGTCATCGATAGTTTTGATTTCAGTAAAACATACAACAATAAATGTCGGGGTATCACTGAGTTGCAGAAGCGATCTTTATATTTTAAAGCCCCTTAAAAAGCTGTTGCGCGTAACTAATGCGTGTGGACTGTCATATAAACATTGTGTACTGAAAAATGTATGTTTTATAAAAAAAAATGTAACTGACGCTGATGCGTTTTGCGGGGCTTTAAAATTTAAGATCCTCCTGGATTAATAGCTGCTAAAACATGGCGTAAAAAATTCGCCATATTTTCCTTTTTTTATTTTGATTCGCTTCCGACGATGTAATAGTAGATTACTGCAGACGCCGGGAAAGAATGGCTTGCCGGCGGAGTAGGAATATACGGCCGACCGTAGAGAGGCCGGATAGTGATACGAATCCGGCAAGCCTTATTCACGGCCAGAGACATGTTTAGTGCTTTTCTCAAAAATATGCAATGAAATAAAGAAATACACCACACAAAAAAAAGAGTGTGCTTTAGACCACACAACTGAAGTAAAACTTCTTTAGCTCTAATGCTTCAAAAATACATCTCCTGCACTGTGTCTGGCTATGAGAGGAAGAGAGAAAGAAAATGTGCACGCGCACTTCTCGTTCGCCTCGCCCGATCACACTTTTCGTAACGCTCTCGTCACGCATTCACCAGCTTACTCCCCAAGTCAAGCGTGCTTAAAGAAGTTTTACTTCAAAAACAAATGGCCCTTCAGTAAGGCAATAAATGTATTGTTTACCAATGTAAGTTTTGACTACCAAATTTATGAAATGTTCACCAAATTTGGTTGCTATATGTGATTTTCTGTTCGAATACTAAAGTTAGGTTTGTTCGGTACAACTTAACAATACAACCTGGAGCCGAAGCGACCCCATGAAATTTACTATAAAATAGGGTGTACAATTTTGATGGACATTTAGTAAATTTAATGGCAGAAATGGAAGCCCACTTTAAAACTTATTTCCCTTGCAGCTAGCATGTGGCGGTAAACCCTTGTGTTCTTAAACTTTTTGTCGAATTTTAAAAACTATTCAAAAACCATTTGTTTTATGACTTTTAAGTGTTGGGCTGCATGGGAAAAGTAACCTTACAGTGGTCTTCCACAACTGCTGATGATGCAGTTGATGAACAGAAGCCCTCTAGTGAATGGTAAACCTTCAATGCGTTCGTAGAAGCGGAGTTGATGTCGGCGACATCGGACAGCCAGAGCTCGGTGACGCAGATGTTCACGAACGCGGGCACGTTGGGCACGCAGAGGTTCAGGTCCAGGCTGCGGGAGAGAACCCGTTGCTACAGCTTTTATAAAGGAGTTGGGGCGCCATCTGCGTGAAGCTGGTTATGACTACCGCTCCGGGACATTCCTTATGCAGAGGATCTCCTTGGCAGTGCAGCGGGGCAACGCCGCTAGGGTCATATAGTCCTTATTGTATACCTATCCTATTTTAGTTTAGCAAGTGTTTAAGTCGATATTGTGCATGTCACAGAACCCTTCGCCGTTAAGTTGGTAGCAAGGAAACCAGTGACGAAACTATATGTTTTGTATGACTTTCATTAATATATAGTTTTATAAAATCAGTACCTAATCCCGGTTCTGACTGACCAACCTATGTGAATACAGACCAAACTACTGAACAGATTTAGCTGAAAGGTACAAGGTTAGGTAATTTTGTAATGAGAGCATAGGACTTTTTTGATAGCCCAATTTTGAAAAGCAGCTCGCTAGATGGCATATGTGGATATAACGGTTCTACCAAAGAGTACAATATTATTATGGTCTGTGACATTTTCAAATTTGCACTGTGGTCCCAGGTTCGCGCTAACACATTCATAATTTCGGACGGCATAATCGAATCGCACCGAACTATAAGGAAGCTTTGTTTTGTTCAATCAACTGTCGGAAAACTCCTCATGCACTTACTTTGCCAAGCAGACGTAACCTTGCTGCAAAACAGCTGCCCAGGCCAGCACCTGTTGGAAGAAACATGTTCTAATTATATTACACAATACTTGTTCATCCAATGCACGTGTCCCCTGGGTAGAGGAGCAGACTATACTCGAAAACTTGAACATCCAGGTTATTGAGAGAGAGAACCTGCCCAACGGCATCAATCTACAGTAAAACCAACTCATGTAGAGTCAAAATATGTTTAAGGTTTAGGAAAGATTACACTCCGCAATTTTTGGTCGATAAGAGGCTACTTCAAACGCGAGGTTACACTATTCTCTGAATAACTTTGACAACAACATAAAGGTTACATTTATAGTAATGGGCGTTCGTGAATAAGAGTGTAAATTGTGGAGAGAGAGAGAGAGAGAGAGAGAGAGGGTTATGGAGGGAGATAGTGAGAGAGAGAGAGGGTTATGGAGGGAGATAGTGTGAGAGAGAGGGTTATGGAGGGAGATAGTGTGAGAGAGAGAGTTATGGAGGGAGATAGTGTGAGAGAGAGGGTTATGGAGGGAGATAGTGAGTGAGAGAGGGTTATGGAGGGAGATAGTGTGAGAGAGAGGGTTATGGAGTGAGATAGTGTGAGAGAGAGGGTTATGGAGGGAGATAGAGAGTGAGAGAGGGTTATGGAGGGAGATAGTGAGTGAGAGAGGGTAATGGAGGGAGATAGTGAGTGAGAGAGGGTTATGGAGGGAGATAGTGAGAGAGAGAGGGTTATGGAGAGAGATAGTGTGAGAGAGAGAGTTATGGAGAGAGATAGTGAGAGAGAGAGAGAGATAGTGAGTGAGAGAGGGTTATGGAGGGAGATAGTGAGAGAGGGTTATCGAGGGAGATAGTAAGAGAGAGAGGGTTATGGAGAGAGATAGTGAGAGAGAGAGAGGGTTATGGAGAGAGATAGTGAGTGAGAGAGGGTTATGGAGGGAGATAGTGAGTGAGAGAGGGTTATGGAGGGAGATAGTGAGAGAGGGTTATGGAGGGAGATAGAGAGAGAGAGAGGGTTATGGAGAGAGATAGTGTGAGAGAGAGGGTTATGGAGAGAGATAGTGTGAGAGAGAGGGTTATGGAGAGAGATAGTGAGATAGAGAGGGTTATGGAGAGAGATAGTGAGTAAGAGAGGGTTATGGAGGGAGATAGTGAGAGAGGGTTATGGAGGGAGATAGTGAGAGAGAGAGGGTTATAGAGAGAGATAGTGTGAGAGAGGGTTATGGAGAGAGATAGTGTGAGAGAGAGGGTTATGGAGAGAGATAGTGAGAGAGAGAGAGAGAGAGGGTTATGGAGGGAGATAGTGAGAGAGGGGTAGGGAGGAAGATATAGAGGGAGAGAATGGGAGATATAGTGAGAGAGCGGAGGGAGGGAGAGATAGTGAAAGAGGAGTAGGGAGGGAGATATAGAGGGAGAGGGAGGGAGATATAGTGAGAGGGGGGAGGTATAGTGAGAGGGGTAGGGAGGGAGATATGGAGGGAGAGAGAGGGAGATATAGTGAGAGAGGGGGAGGGAGGGAGAGATAGTTAAAGAGGGGTAGGGAGAGAGAGGGAGATATAGTGAAAGAGGGGAAGGGAGGGAGATATGGTGAGAGGGGTTGGGAGGGAGATATAGAGGGAGAGATAGTGAGAGGGAGAGGGGGAGGAAAAGAGAGATAGTGATGGGAAAGGGGGAGGGAGGGAGACATATTAAGAGGGAGAGGGGGTGGAAGGGAGATCTAGTGAGAGAGGGGGAGGGGTAGATAGAAAAAAAAATAGGAAAATAATCATCACCTGTTGTGCATCATTATGGGGCGGTCTTGAGGCCATCAGCGCCCTAGTCAGCTGCACCGCCAACGCGGCAGTCAAGTTGCAGCCGTCGGCCGGCGAGGAGAGCAGCGCGTGCAGGGTGTGCAGGCAGCACGTCTTAACGTACACGTTGTTGTGCGTCATCAGTGAGAGGACTGACTCGCACAAGGCCTGCAGGGTTTGTTATTATAGTGTAACGTATTCAAATAATCGATATTAGTGAGTAATCAATTTAAAAGATCTCGGAGAAAAGACTTGACTTTGCGCGACGGTTAGAGATTTGTGCCCGCAGAGGCACAATTTTGCCCACTTTCAGCCAGCAATTCAATTCTCCATTTTGCGTGACAGGGGGCTAGCCAATCAATGCAGCTACGGAGTTATGAAGGTTTCCTCACGATGTTTTACATAACCGTTAGAACTTCCGTATAATGAACTTAAGATACATTACCTATCTCATTGGTATATGGTCAGCACCGGGACCTGCACCTCCTGCGTGAGAAGCAAGTGTGATAGCCACAAGACCACGCAGTTCGACTACTATTATTACTACCATACTAAGTTTTACTATTACAAGAAAATGTAAAATTTCATTTTCTTCCCTTTATTTAAGACGTATTTTTTTCTTATATTATTCATTCTTTCTGCGCACCCCATTGGGGGTTTGTGTGGCTTCTTCTGGCATGGCCACAACATACATTTGAACTCTGACTATACATACATTAAATCCCTAATTTGTCACGGAGAGAGAGGAAAGTGTCCTCTGGCAGGACGTAAAATTCTGGTTTTTGGGGGAAAAATTAGACAAATTAGGGACATGTCTGTGTAGTCGGAATTCAAATCTATGTTGTGGCTATGCCAGAGGAAGCCACACTTTTGCATCAACGCTGTCGCCACAGCAAAATTTGGGAAGACGCAGTGACAAGGAACATTGTCGATGTGACAATACACTTTAAACATGGGACCAGGTACCCTTGGGATAGAGACATCTCTATCACGAGGGTACATTATCCCCATGGTTAAGGTGTGTTGCCACTTCGACAATGTTCCTTGACAACATGGGACCAGGTACCCTTGTGATAGAGACATCTCTATCACGAGGGTACATTGTCCCCATGTTTAAGGTGTGTTGCCACTTCGACAATGTTCCTTGACACTGCGTTCCCCGAACCTTAGACGTAAGAGCAACTTCAACGAACGTAGGAACAGAGGAACATTGTCGAAGTGGCAATACACCTTATACAAAGGTACAATGTACCTTTGCGATAGGGATATATTACCTAAAACGTAAGAACAACTGCACCAAACGTAAAGGCAGAGGAACATTGTCGAAATGACAATCCTTTGTCCATCAAACTGCTTTGTCATGTCAACAATGGCTGTCAAAGTTAGCATTAATACGAGTTGACAATATCGGCAAATTTTCAAGCGTTTAAATTAGCTCTGACGCGGGCTTCCAGTCCTTTAGACGGCTCCCATTTGTTAAGGGTTTTTTGTCACTCCGTTTAGATTTTTTTTGAGTGTATCTGGTAAGCACATATTCAGTTGAATTATTCGTCACAAGAGGACAACCCTAACGTTTCACATGCCGCGTCAGGAGATGTAATGTTACGAGATAGAAAGAGACTCAACTTGTAGGTGACTATCCGAAGATCAAGCGCCGCAATGCAATATTGCGTTGTAGCAAGAGTCGCTGTTTAGATGAATGTTTTTTCGGAGAGTCCAATCTGTTCCTAACTTTTTATTAATCTGTGCCTAGGGATTTCTCACTAAATGCGTGTTTTTCAGAATTATGTTCGTTAGGTTCAGTGTTTTCAACCAAGTTATATGTAGTGGCTGACAGTGGAGATGAAGGAAAGTCCAAGGATGTGCAATTATGATTTATACTCAGTTCTTACATAAAGTGACTTAAAATTAACCAATGTTAGAAAGCGTCCGATGCTAGGAGCGCTGGTAAAAAAAGTGAAATAAAATATATGCTTAGTTTTACTATTTCTAAATTGAGGGCATCGACGATATGTGCCTAACTTTGTGTGTTAGGTATATGACGACGGTGGCTTTGTATTACACCTCCCTCCTTAAGATGAGCAACTATTTGCTGATGTCTACTGCAAATGTTGCGGCTCGATTGTCCTGTGCTAAGTTGAGATGCGATAAGGGAATATCAGCCTGAGTCGTTGATTCGCATTTGTTATTTACAATGTAAGCCTTTCTTCGGCGTATAGTGTAGACTGCAGTCAGTGCAGTTGCACCGATTAGTGCGATGACGTAGAGCGGAATCGTCGTATGATAGACGGAGGTATCTATTGTTTGTATTGTAATTGGACGCTCTGTTGCTAGCTGCGCTTGAATGTTATGCAGTTTGGATAATTCGATGGTAGTTAAATTATACTTTATTGTCTGATGTTTTCCGGCGATTGCTGGCCACGGAATGTTCATCAATTCAATCGGTAGTCCTTGAATCCTGTATTCGACGTCGACTATTGTAAACTCCGGTGCCTTGATTCTGCAGTTGTGCGGGATGCGAGCTAGATAAGTTCCTTCCAACAGCTGATGTTGTTCTTGTTTGCATATAAGTTGAATTTTGGTGGGCCTTGGAAACGATAAAATGTAGTTCTGGCTATCCAGTTCCATAAGAGCTTCCTTGAACAGCGAGATAGGCGTAGGTTGACACGTCTCATCTATCTCCTGTAAATATATTAATCGATGGATGCAGTCCCGTTGCGTTCGTAGTTGATGGCCGATGTTCTGCTTGCAGATGTGCCATGCGTTGACCTTCGGGCATTCAGCCTCTATGTACACATACTCGTTTATATTGGATGCCATGAATGGATAGGATGGGAGGATGATATTATTATTCTTGTTGGGGATCGGACATAACTTATAGAGGTCAAAGGTTTTTTTGATAAATATTGGGAATTTAAGTACTATAACAAGTCTTGTGTCTGCAAAGTAGGTTCCTAAATTTATTATATCATAATAGTACCTTATGTCCAATGAAATGATCTGCTCTGGTTCATAATAATTTTGCAACTTAAAGATGAGATCTCGTAATTGTTTAACTGATAAAACCGAATGATGCATAGAATTAGTACGACTAAATGCCAAAATATTCTCAAGTCTATCTATTTCATTACATAAATCTTGAACCTTCTCGCCAAAAGCGACGAAAAAATGAACAAGATTTGCATGTCTCATATTTCGCTCGTTATCAGTAGCCGTCGAATTATTGATGGCTGAAAGAGCTATCTGTAATTTTGCCTGATTATTTTTTAGATCGGTAATTAGGTGGGCCTGTTGAGTGGTCATTTCATTGCATAGAGTAATGTGTAGGTATAGTGTAGGTATCAGAAATACTTTTTTGGTTGTTATTCAAGACCTGGATAGCGTTTTCGAATCGGATAGCATCGTTTTGAACCAGATTGCCTGTGATATCTTTGATAAGAGCGCCTAAAGGGTTGAACAAACCTCTCTTGACTCGAGTGGCTAAAAATGTTTCAATGTGAGTAAGCGCTTTATCGAGTTTATTATATAAATGTTTAATTTGAAACTTAAAGATTGACGTGTCATCACTAAGAGTGTTGGAAGTATATGTGTAAGTGTCGGATAGCTGAGTCTTTAAGTTGAAAATGGTATCTTTGATTTTACCTAAGTCTATTTCATGGATGAAAGTGTGGTAATGGGAAATTATTTTAGCGGTGCCTAGTTTGAATGGTAGTAGGCCCGGTCCATTACTGAGGTTGTCGAGTTGTATTTCTTGTACTTGGGCCGCGGAGGTCGAGATCAGTATTAGGGATCTGTAACAACGGAACGGTTCTATTCTTTAGTGGCCGCTTAAGTCTTACTTTAGCTACTGGGCCGCGGTTTTTTGTAGTGTAAATATGAATTGGTAAATTACTAGTTACTCTGTCAGACTTAAAGCGGGGGGCAAGTTTTTGTCGGGCTGCGGCGGGGTTTCGAACAAACACCTCTTGATTTGGTTCATATTGAATTTGGGGTTCCCGTGTCTCATTTATTCTATTAGTACTTTTTTCTCGGTCGGCGAGCGACATGTTATGTATATGGTGGTAAATAGTTTCCATTCGTTCGCGATGGTCATTTATATATTGCTGCATTAATCTCTCTGTTAGGTTTATATTAATAGGGTCTCGGGGATCAAAGTGGCCTGATATAACTTCGAAAGGTCTGCATTTTGTGAAACTGTGCACTGAGCTATTGTAAGCAATTAGTGCGTAGGGAATAAGATTTTTGGCGGTTTCATTTTTGTGTTTTACTTTAAGCAGCCGTAAATGTTCCAAAAGGGTAGAGTTGAAACGCTCTATCATCCCGTTTTGATTTGGGGCATGGGGCATTGTAGTATTGTGTTCTATGTTGTGTAATTTCAAAAACTCTTTTACAATTTGATTAACAAACTCAGTCCCATTATCTGTTACCAAAGTCAAGGGATATCCGTGATGAGTAGCAAACTTCAAAAAAGCTTTAATGATACTGAGTCCAGTACAATCAGGGATGTGATATGCTTGCGCATATTTAGAGAAGGAATCTACGAGAGTTAGGTATTTTTCCTGTTCGATAGTAAGTACATCGGCGTGCGCTACTTCAAATGGCCTAGAGGGAGTTGGTACTATGTTGAATTGAGGGCGTGGTGGGTTGCGGTCATATTTAGCGGTATTACACGTGTTGCAAGTACTTATGTATTTTGTAATCGTGTCGCGCATTTTTGGCCAGAAATAACGTTTTGATAATGAGAGCAATGTCTCATTGATGCCGCGATGATTAGTTTTCCCTTCATGATATGCTTTTACTATAGATTGCTGCCTAAGGGGTAAGACAACGTTCTCCAGTTCACATTTTACAAGGACCAAGATCATGGCTGAGCTACCAAAAATACGTTGTATGATAGGAATTATGGTGTAAATTTTGTTTTCGGGGTTGATCAAGAGAGCTGTGCGTGTATTGGGGTCTACATGATTTTGGATTGTTTTAGATAAACTACTTTCTAATCTTTGGTCGAATAAGTCAATTGAAGTCTTAATATGACCTTCAAAAGGTTGCGTGACTGTAGGCCTGGTTCTAGGCGGGTGATTTATAATGTTCAACACAATCTGTTTTTTAAATTTATTCAAAGGGTCAGTGCTTATAGGGATTTCTAGTGTCGGATTTTCGGCGCTAGTGTGAGCGGTGGCTGTAGCTGAGGAGCTAGGAATAGGGTTGTGATCGGGTGCTGATATCGTGGAAGACGATGAACTTGTATTAATCTCCGAATGATTGACTAACAGTGACATATTCTCGTTGTTTATCTCGATGCGAGACAAAGCGTCTGCGTTTGTATTGGCCTTGCCTTTTTTGTAGACTATGGTGTAATCATATTCCGCTAACTTTAACCTCCATCGAGTGAGTCGAGAATTGGGCTCTTTCATGTTCATGAGCCATTGCAAAGGCTTGTGGTCTGTAATTATTTTAATTTTCCGGCCAAAGAGGTAAGGTCTAAAATACTTGGTAGCCCAAACTATAGCAAGCAGCTCTTTCTCAGTGGTGGAGTAATTCACCTCGCTGTCATTGAGAGTCCTTGAAGCATATGCTATAGGGTGGTCTACGCCCGTAGAACCTTGAGATAAAATCCCTCCTAGGGCGTAATTTGACGCGTCTGTAGTCAAAATGAATTCTTTTGAAAAGTCTGGATATACTAAAATAGGGTCATTTGTCAAAAGAGTTTTACAATGTTCGAAACAATCGATGTAATCGGAATTGATGATAATTTTGGATCCTTTTTTTAAGCATGCGGTAAGCGGTTTCGTAATTTTTGCAAAATCTGGTATGAATCGACGATAATAGCCCAGTAAACCTAAAAAACCTTTAATCTGTTTAGTAGTTTTTGGGATTGGGTACTTGCATATTGCGGCAATTTTATCTGGGTTTGGTTTTACGCCTTCTCGGGTAATAATATGGCCTAAATATGGGGTCTCGCGTTTTAAAAACTCTGATTTATCCATCTGAATTTTGAAATTGGTTTCGCGGAGTCGTTGGAATACTTTCTTGAGGTTCACTATGTGTTCCTGGAGCGATGTGGAGTATACCAAAATATCGTCCAAGTAGACTATGGTATTTTCAACGCCTTGTAGGATATTATCCATAACTCTCTGGAATGTTGATGGTGAGTTTTTTAAGCCCATGGGCATACGAAGAAACTCATAGTGTCCGCGCTCTACATTGAAACCAGTTTTGTGAATGTCTTTTGGGTCCATCTCTACTTGGTAAAAACCGCTGGCCAAATCTAGTGTAGTAAAATACTGACACCTTCCCAGTTTATCTAAAATATCAACAATATTTGGTATTGGATATTTGTCCTCAACAGTCTTATCATTAAGTTTTCGAAAGTCTATGACTAGTCTCCACTTAACCTTTCCTGATGCGTCTGATTTTTTTGGGACTACCCAAATAGGGGCACTCCAGGCAGAGGTAGATGGCCGAATAATTCCTTGTCTCAACATACTTTGTACCTGATTTCTAACTTCTTCTCTATGTATGTATGGATATCTATAAGTTTTACTATGAACCGGGTTATCGTCAGTTGTATTAATCGAATGTTTAATCTGATTTGTGAACGACAATTGTTCGCCTTCCACATAAAAAACATCGGAGTATTCGCTGCATAAGTTTATCAAATTACATGATTCTTCATCGTTTAGGTGTCCAGTGCGCAAACGCGGTATGACTTCCTGTGACCGGGCATTGACACTTGAAAATTGCAAGGTTTGCTCATTGTATAGTTGTGCATGTACGGGTTCTGTTAATAATAAAATAATGTCATTCTGTGTTGGATTAGATATTTCCACATATGCAAAGTTATTTTTAGATATTGAAATACACTCGTTGATGTTACAATTACAGATCATCTGTTCATCTATATGAATTTCACCGTTATTTATTGTGGTCGGGACTTTTAGTAATTTTGATGACTGGGCCGGGATTATGTCCTCCAATAGTTGGTGACTTTCTGGTCCATGCATGTGAATTTTGTTATTCGCGAACTGGGTGCTAAGTATTCGACTTCCTAGATCGATATTCGCTTGCCACTGTTCAAGTAGATCGCAACCGATAAGGCCATCGAAATAATCATGAAATTTATACACGTATAGTTTTATTGATTTTGAGTCTTGGATTTCGTTAAAACAGGGGATAGTGACTGAATAGTTGTTCATGGTAGATGCGTGTATGTTGGTGACGATAAATGGGTCATAATTAAGAGTCAAACCGGGAAAGTATTTATTTAAAGCCTCGGGACTTATGAAAGATTGATTAGCGCCAGTGTCCAGAAGTAACCTTAGGGGCGGGTTTTCAATCTGTATATAGGGCAGTTGCCGCTTGCTTTGTATATTTAACTCTATTCGGGGTAACTCCCCTCCGTATCTAAGGGAAAATTTGATTCATTTTCTTGGTTAACGACAACCTGATCATTTTGATCATAACATAACGTATCTTGGGGTGGGTATTCGTATGATCCCATATAGAATTGTTCTGCAGATAACGGCTCTTCATAACCATAGTAACAAGACTCAGAAGGGTTTTGTATTTCATGTAAATGCATTTCTCGCGACCTGTAGTCAACATGAGAGTTGTCATTGCTCCGCCAATTGTTGGGCCTTGTTGGTGGCAAAGTTCGGGCCACGGGGTGGCTAACACCACTCATGGGTTGGGCTTGATTGTAAGACTGATTTTGCCGAGTAAATTGCGCTTGGGGGATCCTTAAGCCGGTAGACATGTTAGATCTGGGCATGGCACTAAAAATTTGCTGTGTGCGTGAAGGACCTGGATTGTTAGGGTTCCGCTGATACCTGTTTCTTTGCATTGGTGGTGGGATTGGATCCTGATTTGTCATAAATGCGTGTGTGTGTGGATTTGGTGCAAACGAATAATTTTGAGGGATTTGAGGTCTAACAGATGTAGGTGCAGTGAATATTTGTGACCTAGCTGAAGGTGCAGTGAATGGTGTCATGTTTCTGAAGGGGGTTGGCTTGTTTTTGCCTTGCAAATAAAGGATGTTCAACTCTTCTTGCGCAAATTGGAGAGCATCCTCTAAGGTGTTTGGTCGCATGCATCGAATTCGCGATCCTAGTGGGTCATTTAAGCCTCTTAGGTATGACTGAAGGGCAAGCTTTTTATATAGGGAACGCTTGGCTTCAACGGTGGTGGCTACGCTATCATGTAGTTCCACGTATGTCATGATAGTGCTCAATAGATTTTGTACCCGTTCGTAAAAATCTTGCGGTGTACCTGTGCCTTGAATTAACATGGACAGGTCTGTGTAGAGAGCAGACTCGTCTCTTTGATCACTGAAATTGTTGACCAAAGTATTTCTGATACCTTGCCAAGTGGACGGTGTGCCATTGGTGGCTAATGTACGGCCAGCAGGTCCCGTAATTTTATTTAAAATGCCATTTAATAGATATAAGTTAATCAACTCATGACCTGGGGCGGCATTTACATATGTCTGAACTAATTGATCACATAATCTTAGGAATCTAATTAGGACGTTTGGATTCCCGTCAAATTCGGGCACATTTCTTAGTGCTTTATGAATGGTATCTAAATCTGCGGCCGCCATTTCAGTAGGAAATTCCTCCTGTATAGGGTCTAAATCCCTAAATGCGTCTCTTTGCTCGATGCGAAGATTACGGCGCCTATTACTATCACTAAGGGAACTACCCCTAAATCGTGCTGAATTAGGATGGAAAATTTTTGGGATTATTCAGGACGATTTGGAAAAAAAAATAAGGAAAATGGCAACCAATAATTAGAGTATAATGTACTTACAAAATTAACAGCATCTTTCCTTGGTTGGAGCCTCGTTCTATCGATGTCTGGATAAGGCGGGTTCCTCTTCACGTCCAAAAGCCAGCTCTCATAGGTTCTTGTTGTAGATGTAGATACAGCGACCAGTTCAGCAGATTGATACTCGAAGAATCCGGAACTGATTCTACAACTCCGTGACTGCGCCAGTTATATGTAGTGGCTGACAGTGGAGATGAAGGAAAGTCCAAGGATGTGCAATTATGATTTATACTCAGTTCTTATATAAAGTGACTTAAAATTAACCAATGTTAGAAAGCGTCCGATGCTAGGAGCGCTGGTAAAAAAAGTGAAACAAAATATATGCTTAGTTTTACTATTTCTAAATTGAGGGCATCGACGATATGTGCCTAACTTTGTGTGTTAGGTATATGACGACGGTGGCTTTGTATTACAACCACGAAGCAATCCTTTCTCAACTAAATACAGCCTTACTTCCCAACGCCGGACACTGTTAAGTAAGTTCAACGTTCAACCAAATTGGGTTTTACTTTTGATATTAAGAATACCATACTTGGCTTCCAAAGTAATACTAGGACCCTACAAACGACGATGCAACAAATCTTATGAGTGCTCTTCACAATGTCTTAGCGATTCCTAATATAAGTTTGATTGCACCAAGTATGTTGCTAATGCTGCTATGGATGTATTAAGATATGGGGTGCCCTTATTCCTCCTGAGCAGTGATAGTGGATAATATTAATAATTTCTGATTTTCCAGGTGCGGACGATATCAGATTGAACTCATTTCCGAACTTTGGGAAAGAAATATAAACAATTGAGACATGGACACAAGAATGTTACTCAATAATAAAGTGCTGATAGTTATCCTTATTTTAATGTCTTATCTGATTTCATTTGACAGTTAAAGTCTAATCGAATTCACTACAGAAATAAGCTGAAGTATTACTTCGTGGTGTCGATTAGACTTCAATAATATTTATTTATTTATTTATTTATTTATTTATTTATTTATTTCCAACTCTTACAACTATCATTACAGGCTTAACCTAATGCGATAGCGGAGCTAATTTAAATTTACATATAATAAATGCCTCATTACACTAATATAATACTAGTAAGTATCTGTATTTAAGTAAATAGTTAAATAAATCAATAACTTATAATGAACATAGCAATCCTTATAAATTCATTCAGAGCACAGGAGAACAGATCAATACGATCCGCGATCGCGTTTAGAGTCGAGAGCGCGCGCGTGAAGGGCGCTTCCTTGAGCAGGTTTATAATTTTAAATAATAAACTTTACGATCCTGACTCCGTCCCTATGAGCTCGAGTCTGTGTGCCGGATGTTAGAATGTATGCACATGTCGATGGGATTGCGCTTCAGAGAGACAGTGGTATGCTGCCCTTCATCAGCTTCTACATGGACCAGAAGTTATGGTCCATGAAGGAGCTGATGCGAGGTAATCGAAGCGAGTCTTTCGATTTATTTTCCCTGCCTGTTTTTGAAGGAGACTGTTTGGCCCAAGTCATCGACACATTGTATGTCCCGCCCATCAATCACTAGCTTACGTTTTGCGCCGTTGATCATGACATGAGTGTTTGACCGATTCATTGTCAGTCCAACCAGGCCAGGCTTGCAGTTGCAAGCTCAGTTCTTGGAGCATTACTTGGAGTTCTGAAGAGGATGGAGCAAACAGAACAATATCGTCGATAAAGCGAAAGTTATGCAGACTTCTATCGCCGACGAAAATGCCTCAGCTGCTTCATGAGACCGCCAAGTTTTTGAAAACTTCTTCGAGGGTACTGGTGAATAGTTTAGGAGATAGAGGGTCTCCCTGTTTCACCCCTCTCTATTGCTGGACCACGGGCTGTGTTGTTCTACATCCTTGTCCAGCTTCAAAAGTTTAACTCTCATTATCAAGTGGTTGTAAACAAATACCTAGGTTGGGTTTCCATTTTTTTTTAATCAGATATAGTTCACAAAACAAAGCACTACGCAAAATGTGCAAAAAAGGTGCACCGCAAATAATTAAACAAATTGTTATAATACACAGAACACCGTATAAACAAGCCAAGTCGAAATAAAAGACAGCTCGTGTCAAACAATAGTGTTGTAATTGGTCAAAATTTGATTAGATGTCGGAATTACAGAATATGACTATGTGACACCCGCTGCCATCTCTAGCGATTGCGATTGATTTTTATTAACTGTTCCATGTGTTTTCCTATTGTGCAGGTCGATCACGTGACATTGGCGAAATTATTGTGGCAACACACGATAGAAGCCATAACCAAAAAACTTAACTTAACTTAACTTAAACTTTAATTTGAAACGGTCGGTTTACGTTTTATTCACTGCGATACCACGCGATTTCCTATCGTGCTGTGGGTGAAGTGTGAGTTTTCAATATTTTAATTTACCATCGCGCTGCCGTAAAGCGCCAGTTTTGTATAGCAATGCCACGTGACCAACGAGCTTACGACCCACTGGCCACGTGACTTAGCTATAAAAACTGGCGCTTTACGTCAACGCGACAGCCAAGTCAATTTTCTCATGTTACGTGTTGAACATTGGCGAAGTTATTATGGGCACAATACGATAGAAGCCATAAACCAAGAACTTGGTTGTTTTCGATTAAGAATAAAAAGGGCGGCGTACCTTAATGTTCTCCTTGCTAAACCCGGCCAGCACATTTCTCAGCAGCGTCAGCGTGTGCAGGACGGTGCGATGCCCCGAGAGCAGGGCCTCCGCCTTCATCTGAGCGAGACAGAATTCGGCCACGCGGCTCGACGCGGGATGCAGTTTTGGTACCTGAAATAACAACGTTATATCAATAATAATAATAATAATACCTTGGACACTATTTACACACATTGATCTAGCCCCAAACTAGGATTCCCTGTATCTTGGGTACTAGACAACGATACACATACTTATATAGATAAATATTATACTTAGATAGATAAAAAACCATGAATCCGTTTTCATCAAACAAATATTTGCCCCCACCGGGACTCGAACCCGGGACCCTTGGCTTCGTAGGCAGGGACACTGCCGACTCGGCCATTCGAGCCGTCATATAGCCTTTTCCCACACGGGGCCAGTTATTCACGTCTCCACCACGTGACAGGTGGCTAGACCATCGCCGCAGCTATAACATATACATTTATATACAGGCATATACATTGCTACTGGCCCCACACTAGTGTAAGCCTGGCACTCACTTCCAAGGACAATTAGAGTATCAATTGCCACATACTATCCAAGACTCTGTATATTTCTCGGACTTCTGCACACAAGAAAGAGCGTGAGAATCTGAACACAAAGCCTTTTTAAAGTCGAGTTTGGTGCGCGTGGCGGTTGTATCCGAGTTGCCGCGCATTACAAATTTTATGTAATTTGACGACTACTAGTTGAAAAATTACTATTAATTTAATCCAGCATGAATATCCATCATATAACCCAAGGGTGCAAAAAAAGATATGTCTGTTGTTTCCGCGCAGTTAATAAATTAAATAAATCAAGGAAGCTACATTACCCGGCGTATCAGTTGAGCCACAACGGCGGCGCCTGCGCAGGGTATAAAATGCATCTAAAACAGTCGTTTTTACCTGCGCAGACGCCGTCGTTGTGGCTCAACTTTGACGCCGCGCATTATAACACTGTGTCGAAGGAACCAGAAACAGCGACATCACACACATTAAAACATGGAAACGGATGGTTTCCTCACGATGTTTTCCATCACCATTACGTACGTACATAAATGTAGTTAAGATAATATCTCTAATAATGAGATATGCTCGCTTTTGTGCATGTTATGGATAGTATTAAAAAAGTAAAGCTTGGGTAACCGTAACACTATTTGAGCGGCTAATGTAATACTGTATTTGCATCCCTTGATCGGCGTTTTAGCAGTTATTATTTTAATATCACAATTTCGCCTGACGTTTAATTTCGGGTTTGTTCCACTTTTACTACATTTTAAATTTGAATGAGTTATATACTTTATATCATCATCATCGTCATCATCGCCACCCCGACTTGCTGAGTATAAGCCTCCTCATATAGACGCCACTCGACCCGGGTCCACTGCTTTCCTGCTATCCTCATTATGTCATCGAACCACCTGGCAGGATCTTTGGCCTCCTCTTGGCCACCACTCGGTTACCGATCTGGTCCATCTGCCGTCTTCTCGCCTTGCCAAGTGTGCTGCCCACTTCCACCTGAGCCGTACTTTATATAGTACGATATAAAAGGATACGCTAAAAAATTGTGGCAAAAGGAGACTGTGCCAAACAGTGGAATAACAATCATTTCCCTTGTTTGTCGTTTGTGTGTATTTCATAGTTATGAACAGAAATTTGATGTGTTTTCATCTTTGTCTTAAACGTGATAGCAGAAAGCCCAGCAAAGTGGGATATAAATTTTAATTTACCTTCGTTTTCTGGTCTTCAGATGGTATCATGAAACAGCATCCTCGAAGAATCGCGGTAACAGCGTGCTGAGCTGCCTTCCGAACCTAAAACATAAATACAAGTGTTTTCTAATACGGCTCGTTTCATAATAATATCACTCGAGAGTTTTAATGCCTAATTATGTACAGTTACATACACTAGTTTATCTACACACATATCATAAGCTCTCTTTGATGTGTTAAGGAACCGCATGTTCGACCGGCATGGTGGCATTTACAATTGCTCTGCACTTGTTTAGCTGGTTCTGTAGTACCAACTTCACAGACAAACTAGGGGCGGCACGCAGGCGGGCACCGGCGTTGGAAATTTGAATGTCATAATTTGTCGAAAATTATACATTATGGTCATAATGTATCAGTTTTTGGACGCAGTAAAGAGGGTTTATGATACTTGTGTAGATAAATAATAATTGACTTCTATTTTATCTAGTTTTGATAATTTAGTAATATAAAACACTAATGTGAAGTTTACTAAAGCAAATCAAATAAAATAACAAGTTTATTCTAGGAAGTTTTATTGTGCGTGTGGGGCTGTTTAAAATAATTTTACTTTGAGCTCTAGAAAATAAAAGGGGCTTTTTGTGCAGCATACATTCAGCACAAACACAAACTTTGCAAGCATGAGAAGTGAAAGTAATTTTTTGTCTTCTCTACATTGGACCATTGTGGGAGAGTAGGGCGAAGATAGATTTTTAGATCTCTTTTAAATATAGGTTTTTTTACCTATACAAATATTGCATATTATAAAGAATATACAGGAATAAATCATTACAAAATTATTAAAAAAAATTTATGTGTTGAGTTAGGTTAACACTATGCACTCTTATTATTTGTCAATCTCTACAATTCCAGTCTCATATCGCCTTAATGTAATACTTTGGTTGGTATGGGCGAATGAGATATCCTGGCAGTGGGAGAATCTAATCACTAATGTGTGTTATACTACTCTTTATATTGTATGTTAGTCTTACCGCCGTACTCAGTCATTAATGAACCATTAATAAATCGTTCATTAAGTAATCCTTAATGCATCTTTAAATGTCTCTGGGTACGGCGATTAGTCTTTAAATCTCCATTTCTTTGCAACCGAAGAGACATAGACCTGCGTGCCACAACAGGCTAATTTCTAGTCTAGTTATGGACGCAGACACCTCCTAACTGTACGCAAATTTAAACCATTTTCTTGAATAATTGTTTTTATTTATTAGACTTATCATTTGATAAAAGGATCAAAATTTTCATATTATTTGTACCTTAACTTAAAGTTATTCAAAATCGCGATGCAACTTTCAAAAGTCCCATTACATCTGGGTTAATCTTTAGGAACATTTTGTTTATCAATTCCCATCCAAGAGGCAAAAAATGACGTTTGCTAAGTATATGTAAATATCTACAGTAATAAAGTACTTTGACTATTTGACTATTTGACTATCCGGTGACACTGTATAACGTTTGTATCTGCACGTTGAGGTATCAGTATCGATGTTGCTGATAGAGATTAAATGGGCAGGATACTAACCTTAGGCTTAGAATGCAAGGAGAAAGCGAGCACAGCATCAAATACCCTCATCGTGGAGGATTCGCCCCACAATGCGTATTCTTGTGCGCGCAGTAACACAGACAGAGAGCCAAGAGCACTTCTCAGTAGTGTTCCGTTCTCAGATGAAGCGTTCTTCTCGAGAATCTCGGCGAACACTGAGGCGGAGTCTGAGAACTGTGGTGATAAAAACGTTGGATATGTAAAGGTAGCAGAAGTCCCTCCCACTTACTTAATCATTAAAATATGAAAAACTGGCCTTGCCACCCCAAAGCAGGATTGAGCAGCTCATTCGTTCTGTAAATTCGTCTTCATTCTAGAATTTCTTATCACAACTCGCTTACCAAGTACTCTTTACTTTCTTTGAAAGATCGTCGACTGTTTTTGGACTCTATGCTTCTATACAATATAACACACAATAAATTTGATTGTTCTTATATCACCAACAATATATGCTATAGAATACCAAGCGCTTCTCAGCGCATCAGAGATACATATCCTCATCGATTGTTTGTGACCAAACTATGCAGAACAAATGCAGGCAAGAGAGCCCCATTGTACAGACTACTGCACTCTTACAACGAATTCTTCTTAGGTGTTGATATATTTTCTTTGTCTCCTGGTAGATACAAAATGGCAATATTGAATATAATTTATAATAAAGATAGTTAAGTGGTCCAGCTTATATACTTGGATGTACCTACGTAGTCTATAATAACATTATACATTCCATATTATTTTTACTACTAGTTATGATAATGTTTATAGTTTATAGTACCTATACCTAGTTACATTTATTTGTTTTTGTGAAAACAGTATCTTAATTGTTTAATTCTGTGTGATTTATCTGTGGAAAACGGTGCTGGTTGTACAATTACCTAATTTTACTTAATGCTACTTCGATAATCTTGTACTAACTATTGTACAATTGTTTGTTTTTCCCAATAAAAATAAAATAAAATAAAAAAGCAGCAAAATGTAGGTGAAAAGCCATGATGAATGAAGGTTGTTGGTCTATCTGCGGGCTATCTCCTATAGGTAGCTCATGCATGAACCTTAATAGCTGATAAAAATCACATCTGTTGCCGCTACCCGGCTTGTTTGTGATGAAGTGATATGTTTTTTGAGTTTTTTCTTGTACAATGGTACAGACCCCTTCATGAGTGAGTCCCTCTCGAACTTGACATATTTTTTATGCATTTGGTATTCTTGTTTGTATTACCTGTTTGCGTAGTACCGCCTGGGGGACTGACTTGATGCCCATTGAGAGCAGGTTGAGGGTCGCTGATAGGCCTTCCTCACCTTCTGTGGCTTTCAGGGTTTCCATCTGAAAGCAAAAAATTCAAAAATTCAAATGTCTATTACTGTAGGTGTAGATATTTACATATACTTGGCAAACATAATTTTTTGCCTCTTCTCTACATTGGACCACTGTGGGTTAGAGTTATGTAAGTTTGTCATTGGTAACTTCTGAGATTGAATCACAACAATCATCACAGATGGCTATCCTCTATGGTCAGTTAAGGGTTGGACTGCAAAGGGTACTCTACCACAAAGAAGAGTCTGACATTTCTCTGACAAGACACTACTCTGAAATGAAAGATAATTTCTTTTGTAGTTACATGTTAAATTAACACGAAGGATAAAGCCTTCACCTACCCTGGTCAACCACTTCACCCAGATATGTCATGTGCCAGTTCACAATTTAATAGTTTGACATGGATTGTCGGATTATTGTCTTGTCGGTGTAGTGTCTTACCAACAGAAGAAATACTAAAAATATAAATTGTTCTATGTACCAAAGCAGCAAAGTATTCAGTTGTGGTCTCCTTGCCCCCCTGTTCCTTGATTACTTCAGTCACAGCGGCCAGGATTGCTAGCATCTCCTTGTGAACAGCATTGTTCGAGTCAAATCTGTTAAGAAGTCTGTGGGATAGAGTTTACAATAATTAATCAAGAGCTGGTAAAGCAACAATATTTTTATAAGAAACATGATCAGAAATTTGATTGATATAATATTAAAATAAAAACATATTCAATACTTACTTGCCAAAACTAACATTGGAGCACTGACTCCAGTCTGACGCGAATGTCTGGAAGGTCTTAAAAGTTGCAGCTGACCTAGAACCAGAGTATTCAGTGTCCGAATCATCCATCCCTGATTTTACAGACATATTCTCAAATTCTTTTGCTATAGTCAGCTCATTCTCAGCTGGTGACTTATCCTTGCCGGTGCTGTGACCATAAGTCATCATGGCGGTGTGTTTGAGGACAGCCTGTTGGGTCAGCCCTGTTTCACCTGGTGAAAAAGATGTGATGGTGTCAGTCAGCTGTTTTGTTTGTTTAGGTTATAAATTGAATTACTTGGCATATATGGGTTTAAAATTGAAGGTAAGGATGTAGGATGTAGGGTAGGGCATATAATATGTGATGTGTACATAAAATACTTTGTTATTAGTCCATAAATACCTAAATTCTCCTGGAAAAACCGCGATTTCGCCATTTCTCGGTACTTCTGTGTCTTCGGGTTGGAGTTTGAAGACTGGCCCTTCTGCCATCGCTTCCCTTTCGTTTGGCCTTTTAGTTTAGATCGGAATTTCCCCATTTTTGTTTATTTCATTGGAAATTCTCACAATTATTTCAAGGCGCACGTGGACCGCCGAAATTTTGATATGAACGAAGTTGGCTGCTAAAGAAAGAACTGTCATATGGTTGTCATGTCAATAGCCAGTCGTACCAACGCGGCATCAGTGACCGAATGATTTTGGCAACGTGCCAGAAGTATGATTCAAGAACCAAAAAAGTACTCTGTGGACTCAAAAAAATTGGCTAACTTCGATCTATTGGCCAACCTTTCAAGAATAATTTCGAAACGCGGTTTTTGCAAAAAAAAAAAAAGTGTTACGTTTCGTTTCGTACCTACACTTCATTCATTTCTGACTGTTTCATTGACGTTTTTCTTGTTTGTAAATAAATCGGCTAGAAATAGTACGAATGCTAAATTACACGCATTCCTTGGCCAACTGCACATTACGTAAACTGTAAACATAAACCATTGCACAGTATTTAATTACTACTGTTGTATACAACTTCATAACCTATTTTTAATTTCTTGTGCCATGCAATGACCGTCGGGGACCTGTGAACTCTTGAAGTGCCTCGAGTAATGAAGTGATGAAATGACGCCGTTTCGGAAGAAAAAGCCGACCAAATCGTTTCCAGTAAGAGTGTGCACTCTAGATGCAGAATTGGAGTTCAATCTTGAGGTATTTCTCTGAAACTACAGAGTAATTTTGTGATTAGCCAATGTCCCACTATGTACACTTAGTGACCTGTGACTCATGCTTTAGGCATTAAGACCTCCTATAGTGCCTGTGCATATATATATATATATATATATATCATAAGGACAAAGATTCACTGAGTATATTTTGCAGTAGAGTTGTTTCAGAAACTACTATTACAGCTTTGTCTACAATACAATACACCATTTATCTAATATTCGGTAGTTTGATATGGCGCTGCGTTTGTGGCTCTGCCTACCAAGCACGAGATCCCGGGTTAGATCCCCGGCTGGGAATAGAGAGAGAATCCCAGGTCTTGGCTGTTTATTTACATCTGTGGCTGTTTTTGGTTCCCACAACATGGTATCTTAGTGTGGGGTCAGAAGCAATGTATGTGCCTTTATTTAAAAAAAAGTGCAGACAATAACCCATTTATGGTCACATGTACATACATCAGTATATTTTAACCCAAAAAGTTAGCATGTTAGCTGCTGTTTATAAATATATATCAAACAATGACTTATTCATCAACATTTTATCTCTACAATTTATAAATAATCTGTTATCAGTGGCGTGCGACTGGTCGTGACCTGTTTGACTTGGTCTGTCGAACCATTGGCCTCCGGGAGACATGGTTCTTTGGCCTGCAGTTCGAGGACACCAAACACTTTATTAGCTGGCTAAAGTTAGACAAACGAGGTAATGTGAATTAGCATATCATTCTCAGTGGTATCATAATTTGAATCTTGTTCTACAGAACTACAGATGAGAAGTAAGAAGGACAAATAGATGATATAAGGAGTGAATAATTAAAGAAATTAGCACCACCTCTGTAACTCAATTAGCCTTGAAATGCTCCTGATGTTTTGTTGTGCTACAGTGTGTTTTTAAATGGGTCACTCCCAATTCAACCCATTTTAAGATGCATCCCACCGTTAGCCAATTTGCATGAAAGGGGGCTAGCCCATTGCAACAGCTATAATCTTCAACTCTTTTCATAATAAACAAGCTTGATTATAGCAGCCCTGACCAGGTTTTTTGACCTCTGAGCCAGCTGCTTCCACTCTCTCTAGCCAATGCATGCATCTCTCTTGTACCCATGCCCTGCTACCCCCTCCAGGCGGCATTCAGAGGCCAACAAAATTGGCATATGTGTACCTCTGATTACAGTGCAAGACCAGTGTGTGTCGCAGATGCCAGGCACTCCGTTCATGTTCCTTAGCAAACTGTACCCTGAGGATGTTGCAGAGGAGCTCATACAGGAGGTCACACAACACCTATTGTTCCTTCAGGTATAGTTACACTTATTTACTGTTCAGTCTAAAATAAGCTGTCAGAACTTCCTTTTCTGATTATGTTACGGCAACAACACAAACTATATACAATCAATTTCTCAGAGCTCCGTGGTCTAGTGGTTTCACACTTGGTTCTCAAGCAGGAGATGCGGATTCAAATCCAGTACTGACCATGTACATAGGAAAAATTATCTTAAGTATATTATGCAGACGGTGATGCAAAAAATTTTGGGGAAAACCATAAAATCCATAATCTCCTTAGCTACGGCGAAGGGTTAGCCCTTGTCACACAAAATTGTGTATCCAATAACTGGCTCAACAGGGGCACAATTGTGCCTCCACCTTCCCATATGGGAAAAGGCGTGACGCTATGTTATTGTTGTTTCTCTTACATTTGATGTATGCAACTACCATCACTTTTCCGCAAATTAAAAATGATCTGGCGGCTTGATTTTTGGACCCCCGCGAATCAGAGAGCAGGACACCAACATTATATTTAAGTATTCTTTCAGGTGAAGCAAGCGATACTTTGCATGGACATCTATTGTCCGCCCGAGGCGTCAGTGTTACTGGCTAGCTACGCTGTCCAGGCTAAGGTATACATAATGCATTAATATCACATACATATAGCTACATATAGAATTGAGAGCCGCATTTTTCAAGTTAGTTATAAATGCGTTTCTGGTTGTGGCAATACTTAGTCACATTTGTATTATTTTAGTCATACATATTCATCTTTTTTTAAACCAAACGACAAAAGTCAAAAGTTGTTTATTACTGTAGATATTTACAAATACGCTTAGTACATGTAATTTTTCTCTTCTCTAAATTTAACTAGGGGAAGTAGGGATAGCAAACGCCCGCAGATCCATTTTTAGATCAAAGAAAGTCCAACAGATGGGGTTTTACTGTCTTGTTACTGTGCTCAAAAGCAGTTCCCATACAAACCAACATCGCAATTGAACATTAACATAACACTTGTATCGTTTTCCAGTACGGTGACTACGACGAGAGTGCCTACAAGCCTGGCATGCTCGCCAGTGAGGATCTACTGCCGCAGCGGGTCATTGACCAGTACCAGATGACTCCCGAGATGTGGGAGGACAGGATAAAGATATGGTGAGTCCACCATCATCAGGCCTATAACGTTATTTTCAGATAACTAGTCCCTTCGCCGTTAAGATGGCTGTAGTGCACAACTGTCAGTGGTCCCCAAAAAAATGGGCAAATGCAATATCCGGTTGCCAGATACACATTACGATTCTCCGCTTACAAAAATAAGATAGCAGGCTTGTATTGTAGGTAGCTATAACCTCGTCAAAATAGGAAATACCTTAATTGTATACAAATGATACCTTAGAGAATCGGCAACGTATATGAACATTTATAGTATGAGATAGTTGTGATATATTCTCCCTAATTTTTGTGTAACACATTTTCCAAAAGTAGCAACACTGGTTTCATTGCTACCAACTTAACGGCGAAAGGACTAATTATCTAAAATGCACTCTAGATTGTTTATAGTCATCGCATATCTATCGGCCACAGTATATACAGTCCACTTAAATATGATTCAGCATACTCGCTTCTGCAATTGGTTTGCTGGAAGAGATTCTCTGTTTTAGATAAGCACCTATGTACATTTATTCATTGTAAGCTTTCCTGTATGTTTTGTTATGTGCAATAATTCGGCATGTAAAAGATTTTCAAGGGCATCAAACTGAAAAAACCATTTCGAGATAATTGTGTTCTTAAATAAATGGTATAATTGCCATCAAAAGTATTAGAGGATTACTGAAAATAAACCAGCGATTGCCCATCATACATACTTTTATTTTATCTGAAGCGAATTCGTAATGTATACGTCGTTAACATATCGTATTTAACATTAGGTAGTACTGAATAAAAGTGTTTTTTAAGCATAGCTTTAAGCTATCAAATTATAATCTTAAACTCACATTCAATGAACCAACACGTTTAACTAGTGGAACATGTTTAGACAATTTTATCCATAATATACAAGGCTGTGAGGCTGAGATAGTAGAATTTGCGCTTTCCGACCATACTGGACAGATACTTATATGCCCGGTTCAAAACCTTTGCAGCTTCCAAAATTGGTCAATTTATAGGCAAGATTATAGCGTTGAGTACTTAAATAAGTTCAGGAAACACATTTCAAGTCTTAGCTTTGCTGAAGTGTATAGCAGCAACGACGCCAATGAGGCTTTTAATGAGCTCCATCAAATGTTTAAACTTCTATATGATTTGTGTTTTCCAAAAATCAAAATTCGTATGACAAGCAATAAACGACCAAAGTGGGTGACGAAAGGAATCCAATTATGTTCAAAAAAGAAAAGAATGTTTTTATGGCAATCAAGACAATATCCTAGCCAACAAAATAAACAGATTTACAAAAACTATTCAAAGAGACTTAAAAAAATTATAAAACTGACACAAAAATCTCAAAATGAGTATTTAATTAAAACATCAAATAATAAATCGAAGGCTACATGGAAAATAATAAACAGCTATAATAATAATAAGATGAAACCAAAAGATGACATAAAACAAATTAAAATTAGTGGCCAAATTTTTAATGATCCGCAAGAAATTTCACAATTATTTAATGATTTCTACATCGATCAAATAACACAACATCGCATGAATCATACTCTCTCAAATAATCGCATATCCGTGCCTTTTAATCCCAATTCATTATTTTTAATGCCAACAACTCCGACCGAGGTATTTAAAATAATAATAAACCTGAAAAACACTAATAGTATTGGGTGTGACAACTTGTCAACAAAGGTTATCAAATATGTGGCGGATCTGATAGCACCAGTTTTGAGTAGTATTATTAACCTATCAATCCAGCAAGGCATATTCCCAGAAAAGCTCAAAACCTCAGTCATACGACCTCTGTTTAAGAAGAAAGATCGACTTCGGCTTGGTGATCTTCTCACACCCCTTCCAGGGTGCGGGGTTGCGGTCCCGGGGCAATGGCCCCCTTCCGCGGAGTCTTCCGCTGGCCGTGACTACGGCCAGGTCATTGGGTGGCTGAGGTGTTCTTCTTCGGGTTGTGTGGCCTCAATCCAGGGGTGCTGCCGGCTCGGCAACCAGGTCTCGGGGTAGGCGGCGACGGTCAGGCGGGCGCGCGTGGTATGGCGCCAGGTCTCGCACGAGCGGGTGTTGAGAGCCGTCCGCTCGTGCGAACATGTTCGTTGCCAGCCTCTGGACGAACTTGTCCAGTGTCTCCAATCCTAGGTCCCTTGCGATCGTTGCGTTTCTCACGTAGCGAGGCGCGCCGACGATGGTACGCAAGAAGAGGTTTTCTTGGGCCCGGAGTCTCTTCTTGTTGGACTCCGAGCAGAGGGCGTACCATGCCGGCGAGGCATACGTGAGGCGGGACCTGATGTACGTTTTATAGATCCCGAGCTTCGACCGCAGGGGGAGGCCGGAGTCCAGGAGTGGACGAAGTTTTGCCCGTGCAGCCCGGACCTGGTTTACGACGTTGTCGACGTGGGTCTTCATCGTGAGCCGGCGGTCTATGGTGACCCCCAGATACTTCACTTGGTGCAGCCACCCAATGTCCTTCCCTTGGAGTTGGAGTGGTGGTGGCAGGTTGCTCTGGCCGGTGATCATCGCCTGCGTCTTCCCGACGTTGGAGAAAGATCGAGAAGACATCAGTTGCTATAGACCGGTTGCGCTTATCCCCATCCTATCAAAAGTTTTTGAAAAAGTATTTTACAATGCTCTTTATCAATACTTCGAGAAAAAAGGGCTATTTGTGGAAGAACAGAAGGGGTTTAGAAAGGGAAGAACGATAGACCTAGCTATATATGATTTGGTACAGGTGATAACACATGTGGATATAAAGATCCCTGTGTCCGCGTTATACATGGATATGACTAAAGCATTCGACTTCGTTGACCACGCCATACTGGTAAATAAACTTTATGCTTATGGTGTTCGGGGTAATGTGCTAGAACTTTTTAAAAGCTATTTGAGCAACAGAGTACAGTTAACTCAGATCTCCAGAATCAAACCTAAAACGAAACAGAAATTCAGTACTTGTCAGACCCGAGAATTGTACAATATGGAGTGCCGCAGGGTAGCGTGTTGGGACCATTATTGTTCCTTATTTATGTCAATGATCTTCTTGCATCGGTATCTCATCCAATGGTATTGTTTGCAGATGACAGTACCATTATTGCTGAGTGTTAAGACAAAAACACATATGAATCAGACATTAATAATTATCTAAAAAACATTGTTGGATGGCTAGAACGTAATCACCTTTTGATTAATCTTGACAAAACAAACATTATGACATTTAAAAATAATTACAATCAATCGACGAATAATAATCTTGACACACTATAATAATAAGATAATCGACACAGCAAATATAACAAAATTTTTAGGACTTTACATTGAGTCACACTTGACATGGAAACCACAAATAGATCATATATGTAAAAAGTTAAGTCAGTTTTCTTATGCACTCTACATCCTTTCAAAAGTAACTGGACAATCGGCTTTACTAACAGTCTTCATGCCTTCGTCGCCTCAACTTTAAGATATGGGATTCTGGGGGAACTCTACCGACAAAAATAAGGCGCTAAAAGCACAGAAACGGTGCATAAGGTCAATCTGTAAACTAAAGCCAACAGATAGCTGCATTCCTCATTTTAAAAGATTAAAATTATTAACGTTGCCATCATTATATATATACAGGGTTACAGGAAAAGTCGACCTAGATCCGTTAAGGGCGTGTAGTACACATCATTTCTAAATGATTTCACTATGGAAGTCCCCCCCCCATCCTAAACTTAACCGTTTTCGAGATATTCGAGATTTTTTTTTTTTTTTTATGAAAATGCCCAATTTTTCGGCTATTGAATTGAATATTTTGATTTTTTTTTACTCTAATGATTATTTTTGTGGTTTTTTACATGAATAATGAGATGCTTAATGACCTCAATGACTAAAATTGCACGTAAGTTAACTAAATAGGTCATTGTAGACGATCGAAACTTAAGAAAATAAGTACAAATTATAAAAAAAAAACTTTTCTGGATATCTCAAAAAATTATTATGGCACTTGCTCTGCAGATGTGCTTAAAAACATCTACATTTTATCAGCTATCCAACGAGGTATAATAACCTAGGGTTGTATTTAAACTCATAGAAAAAAACATAGTTGAAAAGGTTCAGGTAGTAGGTCTAACGGGTCCCTCGGCTATTGTCCTTCAAGTTAATCCGGTGCGTGTGAGCGAGACAACTTACGATTTATGCAGTTGAGAGTGAGAAAAATAATGTGCAAAAACAAGTTTGGGGATACAACATGCCCATTGTTTTGTATTTGGTTGTTTGTTTGCTTGCCATCCATTTTAGTCTGCTCATGCGATTCGTCCATGGTAGATGCGAATTATTGTGCTTTCGGATTCCCACCCGACTTGGCTTTGTTTCTGGACTGATTTTTCTAACTGTGACTACTGTTCTTGTTTACTGGACTCTGATTTGTGCTTGTGATACTGGACTGTTGAAAATGGCAACATACTCGAACGAAGAATATGCGGATATGCTTATCTGCTACGGATACTGCAATTGCGTGTCCGCACGAGCTCGGACTGAGTACATACGACATTATCCCGACCGTCGAGTACCTGATGTGAGCGATTTCGACGGAGTTTACCGACGACTTCGTGAAACTGGCTCTGTTTCGCGACGACGTACGGACTTAGGAAGACCACGTGTCATTGATGACGACGAGGAACAAGACAACGAAATCGTAGAACGGTTCAGAAGAGACCCAACCACTTCGACCAATATTGTTGCCCGTGAACTGGGCCTAACTCAGTGGAAAGTGTGGTTTACGGTTCATACGGCAGGCCTGTATCCATACCACTACACGCCGGTACATGAAATTGAAGAAGGAGATCCCGCGAGACGTATGGACTTCTGCAGATTTATGCTCAATGCAGATATCGAGGACCCGAATTTCCTAAAATTAATATTGTGGACAGATGAATCCAAATTCGATAAGGACGGTATTACTAATTATCATAACGTACACTTTTGGGTCCTAAAGAACTAGGCAATCCAAATAAGAAAAGAGTAAAGGGGTCACAACGACGATTTAGTGTAAATGTGTGGATGGGCATTATTTCCAACCATTTGATTGGGCCTTACTTTCTTCCAGACAATCTCAATGGTGAAACTTATGAAAATTTCTTAAGAGGTGACTAAGGTGACCTACTAGATGATCTCCCATTACAATTACTGCGGGACATGTGGTTTCAACATGATGGCTGCCCTGCTCATTTCAGAAGAAGCGTTAGGGAATGGTTGGACACTAACTATCCTAACAAATGGATTGGACGAGGTGGGCCTTTACCCTGGCCAGCAAGAAGTCCCGACCTGACTCCCATGGATGTTTATGTATGGGGGCACATGAAGAGCCTCGTTTACAGTGAGCCCAACCCCATATCGTCAGTGGAAGTTCTCAAAGAAAGGATAATTAATGCTGCTAACGACATAAGAAGAACATTAACCACTGGTGTAGTGAAAAGTGGACTAGTGGAGCGATCGACGATCTGAACAAAAAAAAAATGCTATAAAAACTGAATGATCTCTAGGTCAGGATAGCGGGACATCGATGGATGGTGAAGGTTGTACCTAGCCGAGGGAGGCCTATGTTCAGTAATGGAAGCCAGTAGGCTGAAATGATGATGCTAAACTTAAGTCAAATTAATTAGATTAAATAAGCGCTATTTATTCTGACTGCCATGTAGCCTTAGAAACTAAGTTTCACCTTTGAGGTTAATAAATACCCTAGAGTGCTATACCTCGTTGGATAGCTGATAAAATGTAGATGTTTTTAAGCACATCTGCAGAGCAAGTGCCATAATATTTTTTTTAGATATCCAGAAAAGAATATATTTTTTTATAATTTGTACTTATTTTCTTAAGTTTCGATCGTCTACTGACCTATTTAGTTAACTTACTTGCAATTTTAGTCATTGAGGTCATTAAGCATCTCATTCTTCATGTAAAAAACCAAAAAAATAATCATTAGAGTCAAAAAAAATCAAAATATTCAATTCAATAGCCGAAAAATTGGGCATTTTCATAAAAAAAAAAAACTCGAATATCTCGAAAACGGTTAAGTTTAGGATGGGGGGTTCCATAGTGAAATCATTTAGAAATGATGTGTACTACACGCCCTTAACGGATCTAGGTCGACTTTTCCTGTAACCCTGTATATGAGACTGCTCTATTTGTAAAGACAAACTGGCATTTATTTAAGAAAATGAATAGTAAAAGAGAGGTCAAATTAAGTGCTCCTTTACGCTCCACTGCGTTTTATGATAAGAGTATTTTAGGTATGGCGCCAAGGCTCTATAATAAGTTACCGAAATCAATTAGGGATGCTAACCAACTGCACTCATACAAGGCTTTACTAAGAAATTTCCTGGTCGAAAAGGCTTACTATAGTGTGCAGGAGTTCAAATAAATTAATATTTTTTTTTTTAAATAAATTAATATTGAATAATGATTGCGACATGTACTAATATTAACTATAATAATTCATTTGTTATATAACTATATTGTACTGAAATAATAATTGTTAATAATATGTAAATTTTGCTAATTTATTTAATTACATATGTGATACAAAATTTGTATGTCTACATGGCATAATATAGAGAAACTATATGTGACATTCTCTGTAAGAACTGATGTAAACCTATATTCATGCAAATAAATAATACTTTACTTCACTTTTACTTTACTTTAAAAGTTAAGTTAAGTTATCAAATTCAACCCGTTCTGACCATTTCATGAAATGATCAATCAATACGGCGATCTGAAATTTTTCATTGAGATTGATCCTATTCGATAGATTTTTTGTTCACATCAGTTCAATCCTGTAAGAATCTTCGTTGATTGATGCCATTTGAAAATATATTTATTTTAATCTATCGGCTTTGATTATTTTCAACGTTCGTACCCGACCATGTGCACCGTAATTACGGTAAATTCACCGTTCTCAGCATAAATAAACCACCTACCCTTGAAGAAGGACAACGATATCTACCGTAATTCAGTCAGGAAGGTCTCGGAACCAGAGTCGTAAAACAATTAAAAAAATTCTCCATAAACAAGTCGCAAGTTTCTGAACGCTTCCTTATGAATGAGTTGACTTGAAGGTCGGGTTTTTGTAATCTGTGGTCGGGAACTCCCCGCGCATCGTGTCGATATAATGCTACCAATTTGAGTGTACGCATTAATTCGTATTGTTTTAAGTAATATAAAAAGAATTATGTTTAGTTGGTTAATTGATTTACAGTGTGCGTACTTGATTCAAGTACCTACTTACCTAGTCAAGTCTTGAGCTTCTACTGTCTTGCAGTTTATTTGACTGTACTAGACCTTTATACCTGTATACTTGTATCATGATGATACAAATAAGAACAGGAAAGTAATGGGTTAACAGCAGAATGCATGGCCGCACTCTAAAAAAAAACACACACAAACATTTAATTTAGAATACAATAGGTATATATGTAATCTGGCCTTTAATGTCTTTCTTACTTTCATTACAAATTAAACACAGCGCCTTATTACTGCACTCAATCACAAAATACTGAAAGTTCCATTTATCGTGGAATGTTCTGCATTCACTGTCTATTTTCGCTTCTTTTCCATACTAATAAATCACATATAAAAACAAGTCTAATCAAAGTACTCTTATGCACGGGTATCACTTTCACAATAGACAGTTTCGCTTCCTTCGCCTTTCCCACGCTAACTGACTCGCAATGGCAATGGCAATTTTCATACCTATGCAATTACTGCCATCTAGAAGTGATCGGAAAAACTAGCCAGAACCAGAACTTTCTCGAACCAATGCGGAAATTCCCTAATATGCCACCTGTTAGTGGGTAGCGTAAATAGAGTCTGGCAAACGAAAGCGTGACCTGAGAAAACGTGGTAGAATTCATAAAACCTCTATGTGGTATCACTAACATAAATCACTATACTCCGTTCAGTTATTCAAAAGATCTTTGCCTCTCTTTCTGCTATACGGAAGCGTTACAGCTAGAAAGTGAGACAGAGGTTTAGAATAACGGAACGGAGTGTGACTATCTATCACTTTGTCGTTTGACGTGCCTTTGACAGCAAAATATTGTTGCCATATTGAAACTTTTAAGAAAACTCCAGGTCACGCTCTCGTTTGCCAGACTCTAGATAGTATATGGTATCTCTACTCGCCACTAGATGTCGTTACGTGTCACAATAAATAATCAATAGTAATTGAAATGCAAAAAAGCTTATGTCTGCTTAGCTGGGCAGAAAAATTAAAATTGTTTTGGCCCTTGGAACATACCGAAAAAATATTAAGGCTTCAAAGTATGGAGACCCCTGCATTAAACAAACAGGCGCAGTATTCATAGTTCAGTTGCTTGTGTAAAAAATTAAATAATTTTTAATACATAATACATACGTATGTTCACGCCTTTTTCCCGAAAGAGGGGCAGGCGGAGACAAAATTCCTCTATTTGCTACGATCCTGGCATACATCTCTCTCCCTCAACATTGATAAATCTCTCCATACAAGCCCGCCAGTTACGGGTACTTATAATTTGCCTTTCACTAATAAATCCCTAATTTATCCTGGCCTGTCCGTGGTCTAATGGGTTTCACGCTTGCTTGTCACACAGGAGATGCAGGTTCGATTCCTGACCATGTACCAATGAGATAATTGATTTATCTTAAGTACATTATACGGACGATCTAACGCTGATGGAAAGTATCGTGAGGAAACCTTCATTACTCCATAGATGCGGCGATCGGCTAGCCCCCTGTCACGCAAAATGGAGTATTGAATAACTGGCTCAAAGTGCCTCTGCCACCCCGGATGGGAAGAGGCGTGACGCTATGTTAAGATATGATATGTTATTCCTAATTTAGTCTTTGAGGACTCTACTTGGGCATCCTCGTCCGACGGCTCCATTCACACCCGCAGTATAAATCTGTTTCATGAATCCCCTTTCATTCATTCATCATAATATAATGAACTGAACTATTACAACAAATTGCTTCAGGTATGCCGACCACAAGGGCATGTCAAGGGACGAAGCCGAGATGGAGTACCTAAAGATAGCGCAAGATCTAGACATGTATGGAGTCAACTACTTTTCTATCAATGTAAGTATTTGGAAACTTTTTTCCGTCCACCATTTTTTTACAAGATAATAAGTTTTACACTACTATGCCTCGCGCCACGAGTTATGAGCGGTGGCCTTGAATGCGCAGTAGTGACTTTTCAATACCTGTACATATCCGCAGTAATTCCCGCCAACGTCGCCCAGCGCTCTTAATTCGTGACGCGAGGTATACTTGGGAAAATGGATGCGCAGTAATTGTCGCCAACGTCGTAATTCATGGCGCGAGGTATACTATCTTGTAAACAGGGTAACAATTAATTATATGACCATATTTTGGTGTATGTTAGAACCCATACCCATCACTATGAAAAACTTTCCTCAAGAAACATTCGTCCCTTAGTATATTGACCCGAGCAGCTGATTACAAGTTAGTATGGGAGACCCATTTTTTTTGTGCGTTGCGACTATGTGCTTCATGGAGAAAGTTTTTCTTAGTTATGGCACAGATTAATAAAGAGTTAGGAAAAACACTCTCAAAATATAAATTGAATATACCTAATAAACAAAATATATACCTCAATATAAAATACAAAAGATAGCATGCACATATAGTACGTCATACATACATATGTACATAGATATGATACGGAAGAGAAAGGAAATTGACTTTTAATTCAATGACACGAGATAACTCGTTAATTAATATTTTCTGACTGACTAAGCCTGGTAGATGTGGGGTTCGTGTGCCGACGGGTTTACAGGTCGGCACACGAATTATTCTAGTGAAATAAGTATTCTTACGTAAAAGAGGGCGCCACTGGTAAATCTAGTTACCAGAAATTATTAAAAAATATATAGACAATCTAAACATCAGTTTCTCGACAATTTTCATCTGTTTTATTGATTTTAACCTGGAAAGTAGTTACTCAACTATTTCTACAACTCGGACACTTTTGTAACCAACTCGGACACTTTGTAACAAACTCGAAAATTTTGTAACCAAACTTACGTTGTGAAGGAAATCTGTTTTATGTCATCCATAGGTAGGTAAACATTCTGAGCTGGATAATAGTACAAGGGCATTTGTGTTCCAAAAATGAACGCCAAGTTTTATAAGAGAGGAGGTGCCGAACGTGTCTTAAAGGATTCTATTCTGATTATTGACAAACAAATCTGTCTTCTACTAGTTCATATTCTTTTTATCCGGCATGTCCCCACATGTAGCAATGACTCTATTACATGAATGTATTTCTAAGACCACGTATCAAGAGTCTGTCCTCTTGTTTAACTTAAATGGAGCACACCCACGTGCAAAGTGATGATGTAGGGAGACGGGTTTTAGATTCCCAACTGCCTACAGTGCAGAACTGCCGAGTATACAGAATGGCTCTGCGGACGCCTACTAGAGAAGGTCTTCCCCAGAGCAAATTAATCTCACACTATATAGATTATAATGCCAGTCAGGAAGAACACCACCTTAAGATTACGCAAGAAGCAACGCAACGTGATTCCCCCGATGAATATGTAAAATTGCTTCCTTATGGCATCCGGGACTCTGTGCGAGTCGTACGCAATTTGTCTTACACTCGACGCGTAGTTACTCTGCCCACGGGGTCCAGCAACATTGTCGAGGGGGAAGAAAACAAACCGATTTCTATGATGTAGGTTAAAATGCCGATCTCTGTAGACAAAGAGTGCGGGGCGTTATACGACAGCTTCAAAAACGACGAGGTCGTATTTCAAAACAATACATCAAGATAATCACCATGTCGCTATCCCAAATTTCGTTGGCCTGTAGCCGACGTCCATACGCTCCGCTGCGTCATCAATCCAGGCGTTCCGGCCATGCGGTCGCCGATCATATTTTGGTGATTTCCACCCCTAATTTTTACGGAAACGAATGAAACACGACACCACACGTCGTAAGAAACAGAAATACTTCGACAGATCAGCAATCCCCCTGGATTTCCTGATAAATTCCAATGAATGACCACAGACTCTTCTAGTCTCAATAATCTGTTAACCATATAACAAGTGTTCTCCGGCTAAAACGACGCTCGGAAATCTCGTATAAAACATCGAAGAAAAACTGATTCCCGCAGTACATTCCGACAGAATCTCTAAGAAAAAGCACTGAGGTAAGCCTGCCAACGGCCCTTGACCACCCCACTGTCAAGAATAACACAGAAATCATAATAACATACAACAGTATAGAAGAGGACTGACTGAGCAACATAATTTAATATTTAAATCGATTAAATAAATAACAAGTGGAACAACATTCAAATCCGGTGCGAAATTGTAAAAAAATACAAAAAAAAACCGGTCAAGTGCGAGTCTAAATCGCGCACGAAGGGTTGCGTACCACCGTTCAATGGAAGCGATGGTGTGGAGTGAATAGTTTGGATTTTACACAGCAATATATTGTTTACAAAGTTATTGGTGCGGTTACTTTCACACTACATGTACGTAACCAGGTGCATCCATAAGTTTGTATGTGGTATTGAAAGAATTGTTGTATGGGAGCCCCCTTAAATATTTCTTTTATCTTGTTTTTTAGTATTTGTTGTTATAGCGGCAACATAAATACATCATCTGTGAAAATTTCAACTGTCTAACTATCACGGTTCGTGAGATACAGCCTGGTGACAGACGGACGGACGAACAGCGGAGTCTTAGTAATAGGGTCCCGTTTGGAACCCTTCGGGTACGGAACCCTAAAAAACAGATTCGGGAAACTTTTTTCTATCGAGTAAAAATAATCAGGTTATGTCAAACGTTAGCGAATGCAAGCTGACACTCATGATCAACTAGCTAGTATAAAGGAACAACTGTTTTGACCTCTCAACGACCCACGGCATCTTAAGATGTCATTTTCCCGTTATAGTTTTAGAATTTTATTACTCAGGGCATGAGGTTCAAATATCGCGATGCCTCAAAAAATTCCGTGGACTTTGTGAGGTTAAATATTTTGCGTAACTTGTGATTTACGAAAGTCTGTTTGGCAAACTGCGGCTCCTTGGTTGGACAGCATTGGTATTAATAAGCACATGTTTTTTCCCAGAACAAGAAAGACACCGAGCTTTTCCTCGGCGTCACGGCTCTGGGGCTCAATATATACGAGAAGGACAACAAGCTGACACCAAAGACAACATTCCCCTGGTCCGAGATCAAGCACATCAGCTTCGACGACAAGAAGTTTGTTATAAAGTTTGTGGACAAGAGTGTGACGAACTTTATATTCTTCTCGCCGAAGGGGATGAACAAATTGGTGAGCAATTAATTGAAAGATGCAACAAAAACAATTATTTATATACAGGCAAGTACACTAGGATGTCCTGAATGGAATGGTGTGAATATGTTCTAATCATGTTTTATTTATCTACTAGATGACTCGGTGAACGTCCTACCATATAAAGTTACCAAGTCCAATTTCGAACATTTTTTTTTAAACTATTGTGCTTGCTGAAAGCACAGATATTACAACAGATACTGCAGACGACGTCACCGGCGAAACAGTCATCGTGCCTACGTAACAATCTTGCTCACCCGCGTCGTAACTACTCTCTCTGTCTCGCTCACTCGCGTCGTAACTACGCTCACTCACGTCGTAACTTCGCTCACTCGCGTCGTAACTACGCTCTCTGTCTAGCTCACTCGCGTCGTAACTACGCTCACTCACGTCGTAACTTCGCTCACTCGCGTCGTAACTACGCTCTCTGTCTAGCTCACTCGCGTCGTAACTACGCTCTCTGTCTCGCTCACTCGCATCGCAAAGAACTCTCAGTCTCGCCAGCGTCTTGTCTCGTCTGCAGTTGCCGTCGGCTACGTACTTGCACCTTTTTATGTAACACAACCTTTTTACCTGAATAAGGAGGTTATTAAATCCATACGTATTTGTGTAATATTTTTGGAACTGCAAAATATTCTATTAGGGCTTCCAAACCGATATACAAAATTTCATGGATGTATGTTTGTCCACGTAGTTCTCAAAAATTGTAAATCCCATTGTGACTTTTTTTTATTGGCATAAGTCAATTAAAAAGAATGCTCACAATATAATTATCTGAATGAATATATTCGACTACCTGTCTACAGACCTTGGACCTGTGCATCGGCAACCACGACCTGTACATGCGCCGGCGCAAGCCCGACACCATGGAGGTGCAGCAGATGAAGGCGCAGGCCAAGGAGGAGAAACAGGTAACACCTACATTGTTGTATAATGAGATCATTTCTTTAACGCTCCACACTTCTCGGCTTTTATCGGCACTGATCGGAAGAAAATATAGATTGCTGCATATTCATCACAACTATACCGAAAAAAGTATTTTTTCTCAAACATGCAATGAAATGTCGTCATTACGTGCAATATAACCAGGCCTGGAAGTGTCACGTTGCGGGCCGCACGCACAACTCGAGGAAAATTGCAGGCCTAGGCCGGGAAGTAATTTTATTTTATGCTCAAAGCAAAAGACATCAACGGGCGCACGGAACTTACTATTATTAGTATTTTTAAACCTGAATGTGTTTTTTGAGTGGTGTATTATTTTATGATATCGCATATGTTTGAGAAAAGCACTATACATTTTTACTGGCCATGAAAAGGGCTTGCCGGCTTCGTATCACTATCCGTCTATACCTACTCAGAGGGCAAGCCCTTCTTTCCCGGCGTCTGCAGTAATGTACCATACCGCAGTCACATTTTGTAGAGTAGACCTATAAATTACATAGATGTGACACTCGCGCAATCACTTTCACTGTCTGAATCAGAAACATTGATTGATTCTAAAGTCACTAAATACATTAAGCTTTTCTTCTTCAGTAAAAAATTCTCCCTTACATTTCGTTGCGTGATTTGATTACAAACTTTCCTAAAAATTTTCAACGCCAAATATAAATAAATCTACTTTGTTGATTTTATTAGGCATTTGTCATAATTGTCTAATTGACGAATAGTGACCCTGCCTACGGAGCTGACAGTCCTGGGTTCGAATCCCGGTAAGGGCAAATATTAGTGTGATGAGCATGAATATTTGTTTCTTAGTCTTGGATGTTTTCTATGTATTTACTTAAGTATTTATTGTCAAAACCCATGGATGAATGAAACCCTTTGCTTTACTTACTTACTCTGTGTCAAACCCCGACAAATAAAATCAGATTCAGTTTTTTTTAAATTATTAAATGCAGTTTGTCCCTTAAATATTGGTCCAACGTTAAAGAAAAGACCTCACCTTATTCCCTAAAACTAATTTAAATATAAAAAAAACGTAGGGTTACCAAGCTTTTTTATTTTTCCGGAATTTTCCATTCCGTCTTCCGAATATCTTATTTTTGTAGAATAAAGCTAAATAGTTTACCAATATAACCAGATAACATTTTTGTTACTAACTGTTAATAATGACTTAGAAAAAAATCACGAGTACAAATATTATTTTTTCTTCCCTAAGAGGACCGAAATTTTAAAAAAACTTCTGCAAAAAATGTATGACATTGAACTGAACCATTCTTTTAAAAACTTGTACACCTACTTACGAACTACCACTGTACAAATAAGGCATCGATGTTACAAAAGCAATGAAGGTCGGCGATTCGAGGAAGATTTGTAATTTTTTATTTATCAATAATATGTTTTTGTGATTAAATAACAATTGAAAATTTCTTTCTACCTACAAAATCATGTTTATTCTTACATACCTGTCGAATATCAGCTGTATGCGTACCGCCCGCCCGATACACAAAGTTGGCAAATTAATCAAGTTAATAATGATTTTTATGGCATTTTTGTACATTATTAAAAAGAAGCTAGACCAGCGAACTTTTTAAAAACTTTCAAGAAAAAACCCTCGTTTAGTTTTTTTTATTGCAAGTCAAAGATGATTCATTACAGAATTTCACTTCTTGAAAAAACATTTTTGTGAGTAAATAAAAAAAACTAGATGTTAATTTCCAGTATTTTTACTACAAAAGAACCGTACAACCGTAAAGAGAGGAGTAAGACAGGGAGATGTAATATCTCCGAAACTGTTTACTGCTGCTCTGGAGGATTCCTTCAAGCTCCTGGAATGGCAAGGACTAGGCATCAATATCAACGGCGAATACATCACTCACCTTCGATTTGCCGACGATATAGTAGTCATGGCTGAGTCGCTTGAAGATCTTGGAAAAATGCTCGATGACCTCAATAGAGTTTCTCAACAAGTGGGTCTTAAAATGAACATGGACAAAACGAAGGTCATGTTCAACGTCCATGTTGCACCCACCGCACTAACTGTTGGGAACTCTACTTTCGAAGTTGTTGACGAATATATATACCTGGGACAGGCAGTCCGATTAGGTAAGTCCAATTTTGAGAGAGAGGTCAGTAGACGGATCCAACTAGGTTGGGCAGCGTTCGGTAAATTACGCAACGTCTTCTCGTCCAAAATCCCTCAGTGCCTGAAGACTAAGGTGTACAATCAGTGTGTGTTGCCAGTGATGACTTACGGCTCTGAGACGTGGTGCTTCACAAAAGGACTTTTTCAGAGGCTCAATGTCGCGCAGCGAGCTATGGAAAGGGCTATGCTTGGTATTTCTCTACGAGATCGAGTCAGAAATGAGGAGATCCGTAGAAGAACCAAAGTTGCTGACATAGCCCGTAGGATAAGCAAGCTGAAGTGGCAATGGGCAGGCCACATAGCGCGAAGATCGGATGGCCGATGGGGCAAAAAGGTCCTTGAATGGAGACCACGTACTGGCAAGCGCAGTGTGGGTCGGCCACCTACGAGATGGACCGACGACCTGGTGAGGATCGCTGGATCTCGTTGGATGCAGGTGGCTACGGACCGGTCACGCTGGAGTGCGATTGGAGAGGCCTATGTTCAGCAGTGGACATTAACAAGCTGAAATGATGAATTGGTTGCTGTAGTAAATATTTAAATATACAGATTTTACTCATGTTAAATTAAAGAGCAAGAAAGTGAGGACACGAATTGTGCGGGCTCAACACCTTTTCCCTAGAGCCATACACAGGGTCTGGCTTTACGTGTCCGCGCTGCATGCATACATACGTTATTTCTCGTACAATATTTAATTTTTTTATTTTATTTTCTTTGGAATACTTACAGCTAGTACAAATTAATATAAATAGACAGATAATTGAGTGGGACTAAGCCAATAAAAAGATTTCACCTTTGAGTGGAAAATTTAATACATAAAACTAAAAGTCTTAATATTAAAGTATCTATGTACTGTTTTATCGTAACTTATATATATACTTAAGTATTACAGTTTTTGGAATTAAGTTATTAAAATGGTTCAAATAACGAAAGTTCCACTATTTAGGTAAAAATTACATATAGTCTAATAATGTACGTACCTAAAAATAATTAATGCTTCGAGTTACGCCTTTCGCCGAAGGATTGATTATTAATTAAATTACGGATAGTAGATGCCTATCATGGTAAATATCATAATGATCTGCATATTTACATTGTGTTCGGTTTATGCAACGTTAAATGTACATTTATGATAAGAGAAGCTTCAGTCATTGCTTCAATCATTCATCCATTTACTCCGTTCCGCAGCGCCGTCAGATAGAGCGCAACAAGCTATCACGGGAGAAGCAACTACGCGAAGCGGCGGAGAGAGAACGAGCGGCGATGGAACAACGACTACTGCAGTACCAGGAGGAGATACGGCTGGCCAACGAGGCGCTGGTGAGCGAGAACATGTCATCAAACAATATTTAAATATGTCAATAAGTTGATCCCAGAGAAGCAATGATGCTAAGCGGCGGATAGAACGAACGGCGATGGGACAACGACTACTGCAGTACCAGGAGGAGATACGGCTGGCCAACGAGGCGCTGGTGAGTGGTAATATGTCAACAAACAATATTTAAATATGTCAATAAGTTGATCCCAGAGAAGTAACGATGCTAAGCGGCGGACAGAATGAGCGGCGATGGGACAACGACTACTGCAGTACCAGGAGGAGATAGGGCTGACCAATGAGGCGCTGGTGTGTGAGAATATGTCAACAAACAATATTTAAATATGTCAATAAGTTGATCCCAGAGAAGCAATGATGCTAAGCGGCGGATAGAACGAACGGCGATGGGACAACGACTACTGCAGTACCAGGAGGAGATACGGCTGGCCAACGAGGCGCTGGTGAGTGGTAATATGTCAACAAACAATATTTAAATATGTCAACAAGTTGATCTGAGAGAAGGAACTACGCGAAGCGGTGGAGAGAGAACGAACAGCGATGGGACAACGACTACTGCAGTACCAGGAGGAGATACGGCTGGCCGACGAGGCGCTGATGAGTGAGAATATGTCAACAAACAATATTTAAATATGTCAACAAGTTGATCCGAGAGAAGCAACTACGCGAAGCGGCGGAGAGAGAACGTACAGCGATGGGACAACGACTACTTCAGTACCAGGAGGAGATACGGCTGGCCGACGAGGCGCTGGTGAGTGAGAATATGTCAAGAAACATTATTTAAATATGTCAACAAGTTGATCCGAGAGAAGCAACTACGCGAAGTTTCGGAGAGAGAACGAGCAGCGACGGGACAACGACTACTGCAGTACCAGGAGGAGATGCGGCTGGCCAACGAGGCGCTGGTAAGTGATAATATGTCAACAAACAATATATCAATATGTCAACAAGTTGATCCGAGAGAAGCAACTACGCGAAGCGGTGGCGATGGAACAACGATGACTGTAGTACCAGAAGGAGATACGGCTGGCCAACGAGGCGCTGGTAAGTGATAATATGTCAACAAACAATATATCAATATGTCAACAAGTTGATCCGAGAGAAGCAACTACGCGAAGCGGCGGCGATGGAACAACGATGACTGTAGTACCAGAAGGAGATACGGCTGGCCGGTTTTCACTGATTATTGTAGATTGTAGATTACTTCAACACTGTAGATTAATTCAATTTTCAAAATCCGTGAAAATTTCAACTGTTGGATGGAACCCTCTAATCATGCCTAACATAACATTTACATACAGGCACATACATTGTTTCTGGCCCCAAACTAGGATACCCTGTGTCATGGGAACTAGTAAAAGCGACGTCACACACATAAACATCTGGGGTTTCACTTTTCTTTTTCTGTATCATCCCCAGCCGGAGATCGAACCCGGGACCTCTCGCATGGTGGGCAGAGCCACAACCGCTTTTGCTTAGTTCCTTACTGTATTATAGTTTCTTATTTCCACTATACAGGTGTCCCAGTAAAGGCCAAATATAAGTTGTGTCTCTATCTCTATATTAACGTCACCATAATCTTTCTAGCGCCGGTCCGAAGAGACGGCAGAGTTGCTGGCCGAGAAAGGGCGCGTTGCAGAGGAAGAGGCGTCTCTGCTGGCGCAGAAGGCGACGGACGCAGAGCGAGACAACACGATGCTGCGGCTGACGAATATCAAGACTGAGGAGGAGAAGGTAGGTACAGGTCGGTTAACTAAAGCTGGCACGTTAAACACATTTACACTTTGCGCTTGTGTAGCCACTCACCTACCGCGCCCATGTGCGAGGCATCGCGATTTTGAACCTTATGCCATGATAATAAAAATCAAAACGTATAACGGAAGTAATATTTCTAGGAATACCATGGGAGGTAAGTGGGTAGTGTCTGTCTCTCTCGCGCGCGGTCGAACTTATGAGTAGGAAGGAGACAGTTATTGTTTTGCTTTTGCCACTACTAATAAATATATATCGACGCGCGTTATTGTGAATGTTTATCTATTTCGAGGTTAGAATAAAATCATTCATTTTTAAACATACTGTATAGTGAAATTGCATAGTGTGAGTACTGTGAACGTGCCAGCTTTAGTTAACTGACCTGTACTGCTACTTAAGTGCTAATTAATGCCTGCAAGTCTGATGGAGTCAAATCTAACTAACGAACTAGACGGCTCTGAATTCGGCAGATCTTGTATAATTGCCATAGGTTCTATTTTCAAACACGTAATAAAGCCTCTGGAATCGGTAACACTGGCACCATTTTCTAACGAGAGATCGAGAGAGAGTGAGTGGCAAAATACTTTAAGTTTATTTTTTGTTGGTTTTTTGGTTTGATATAATTTTTTATTTTTTTTTGTTTCAGGTTCATTTAGAAAGGAAAACGCGTGAGGCGGAGTTTCTAACCGCGCGGTTAGTGGAGGAGTCTGAGAAACGCGCGGCAGAGGCTGACCGGTTAAAAGTAAGCTTCATTCATTTTGATTGCGGAAGAGGGCGCTACTCTACTCATTATTACAACGGCTCCTGAGTAAATAATTCAAAATAGTGAAAAAACACACATTAACTACAAAATTAATACTTATTCACGTGTAAAACCAAGTTATGAACCAGTGATATTGTTATCAAAGTGAAGATATTAAAACTTAGATAAATAAAAGTGAAAATATCTGAGCGTAACCTTGACGGAAAATCTTCTGTAATGTGCAACATCTACAACGACGAGCAAACTCACCACTAAATTGAGGTTGGTCTGGCTAAATTACAACTATCAAATGAATGAAAATATAGTGATTTATAAAATTCACAGTAAATAATAACCTCAAAACAGCAAAATCATGCTGATGGCGACTATAGCGACATCTATCATCGAGTAGCGGAACTACTACCCTACACCAAATTCCTCCAGAGCAAACATCTATTGAATTACTGCCACTCGACGCTAGAGAGAGCTATAAAAACTGATATATCGAATAATCTACCCGACGCTAGATAGCGCTGATAATAATACAAAGGAACATAATTTTAAATGAGCTGCTCAGCCTGCACACAACGCGTTAATATAACCGAACGAATTACGTGCTGCTCGTGCAAAAGTAATTACCACTACAAATGTCTGAATATAGCAGAGGATTTCTTTGAGAAAAATAAACAAAGTTATGACTACTCCTGGCTATGCCCGCCATGTAAACCGACGAACCGACGAAATAGGAACGAAAACACTCCGATAAGAAATGCCTACACGCCCAATAACGTAAATAATTCGGAAGACTCCTTGAGCACTGGAGGAGTCACCATTAGAACAAAACATTCCAAAATCGATACATCTATGTTCGAAAACACAAGCTTACTTGGAGATACTATCTGCCCAGAATCACCAACACAGAAACAATGTATTAGCTACACACGAAACGATATAAGTCTACAAAACCTGAAAGAAATGTTTGAGTTACAACTAAAAGAAAATAACCAAACTATTATATCACAATTAAAGTCTGCTATACAAATTGAAGTAAGCAAAGCCATATCTGAATTAAAGTCAGAGATCAAACAAGAAACAACTAAATTAACCAAAGAAAATTCTTTAAGAAAGCAAGATATACTTGATTTAACCAGTAAAATAGATCAACTGAGCAAAGAAAATGAGAAATTAAAACGGGAAATGGAAGACTACGTACACAAATTCCATGCCGCCAAACCAATAAATTCCGATTTACCCAAGAACCACAGCAAGAAAATAGTACTCTACGGACTAGACGAGTACTATAAAGAACATGAAAATGACCTCCGCCGCCGAATAATAGATTTTTTTAGAGACACACTATATGTAGATTTGACTGGATACATTGAAGATACTTATCGCATAGGAAAATTCAATAACTTCAACAGGCCACTTGTCATAGAATTACTAAGTAAGAGAATGTCAAAATACATCTTGGAAAATGGCCACTACTTACAAGGAACAAGACTAACTGTATCTCAATACCTAGATAAAAATACTAGAGAACAACGAAGGAATATGCGAAATGAAATGTTAAATGCCCGAGAACAGGGAAAACATGCAGTCATACGAGACAATAAACTGTTTGTGGACGGAAGAAAAATTGAAATGAAGTCTACCCAGACACAAAATGCCACAACTGAAACAAATGTAGAGACCAAAAGACACCATAACAACTACACGAAGAACACAGAAAATTTTCATCACCATAACTACTCCAATAACACCCAAAATAGTTCCTTTCGCAGACACAGATAAATATTTTAATATATTATTCCAAAATTTCCAAAGCCTCTACAATAAACAAGACTTACTAGAATCATTCATAAATCAGAATGTGAAATGTCATGCTATATGTATACAAGAAACCTGGCTAACTGAAGCAAAAATAGAGTTACTTAATTTTTGCGGATATAAATTTGCAACATCCTTCTCTAGACAAAATAGAGTAAGAGGTGGCGTGTGCATCCTACTGCAGGACCATATTGAATATGCGGAGTTAACAGATATAACCAATATGTCCATTGAATACGTGGTTGAAATGTGTGCAGTTAAATTAACAAATGAAAACCTTATTATAATATCTCTATATTGGAATAGAAGAGAGAAGGACGTTTTTTACGATCGATTAAATAAAATGCTTAATTTTGTAAACAATAAATTTCCTCGATTCAATGTTGTGATAGGGGGAGATTTCAATACAGATATACTAAAGAATAATCCTAAGACAACGAAACTTCTAGAATCCATGCTAGAATTTAAGCTAACCCAACACATAAAACAGACAACACACCACACAGCTAGCTCATCAACATGTATAGATCTGATATTCACAAATCTAAATAAAAACTTGTTCTACACTTCTATCGAGCAATTGGGATTTTCTAATCACTCTGGAACCATATTACATTTAAAGCTTCCAAAACTGACTCAACAAATAACGTGGACCAAAACAATGCGATTATTCAATAGTAAAAATATAACATTATTTAAAAACACGCTTAAAAATATTGACTGGTATAATGCTCTAAATATAAAGACTGATGTAAATAATAAATATAATATATTTAATTACTTAATAAATAAAATATTAAATGACTGCATACCTCTACGTAAAATAAAGATACGAAGTAATAATAAAAAACATTGGCTCACTGTTGGAATAAAAAAGTAATGCGAAACAAAAAGATTATTAAAAATACTTACTATTAAATCAAAATACAATAAAATACTTACCGATTACTATAAAAAATACGAGAAAACCTTAAAAAAAACAATTATCATTTCTAAAAAGAATCATTATAAAAGAAAAATTACCCAATCAAACAATATAATTAAAACTATGTGGGATGTAATGAACGAATGCACCAACAAAAGGCCCAAAAAAGAAAATAACAACATCAATCTTCAAATAAACAATACAATAATTTCAGACCCCCATAGGATAGTACAAATATTCAATGACTTCTTTGCATCAGTGGGCAACGAAAGAGAGAGCCCTTCACCGAGAGCTAGCAGGCGCTACCCGAACCACCAAGCCGAACAAACCATGTTTCTTTACCCAGTAACCCTACGAGAAGTCTATAACATACTTAAAAACTTTAAATCTAAAAATAGTCACGGCATAGATGGTTTACCTCCTAAATTGGTTAAGAAATGTGCAGAAGAGTTGACTCTACCTTTTTACCTCATGATTAACCAATCTTTCACTGAAGGTACCTTCCCAGACCTACTTAAAATTGCTCTCATAAAACCAGTACATAAGAAAAACTCTAAACTAAAAACAACAAATTATCGGCCTATCGCTCTACTGCCGACGGCTTCAAAAATATTTGAGAAGGCAATGTGTAATAGAGTGTATAAATTTTGTGAGAAATTTAAACTCTTTAACGAAGGCCAGAACGGGTTCCGGAAAGGACGGTCTACATCTTTAGCGGTCTTTAAATATATACAAACGGCTATAAATATAATAAATGATAAGAAATATGCCATTGGTATTCTGCTTGATATGTCGAAAGCCTAGGATAGAGTCCGACACGATATATTGTTAGATAAATTGCATAGTATGGGAATACGGGGCATAACTCATAAATGGTTTTCCTCTTACCTGAGCAATAGAAAACAACTCGTGGAGATGGAATACTTGAACCAGAATAGCAAAGAAATTATTAAACTCCAGTCTGACACTATAGACATTAAAGGTTCAATCCCCCAGGGCGGTGTCGCTAGTTGCTTATTATTTTTAATTTACATTAATGACCTCCCCAGAATCATGAGCGATCCATGTGTGTTGTTTGCCGATGATATTTCTATCCTTACACCTTGCGCAAATAACCTAGAAATAAATAATAAACTATAAACTATCCTAAATCGTACTATAAAATGGCTAAACGATCATAACCTTCAGATAAATTTCAATAAAACTAAATTAATGTTATTTCACCCTCCTCAGAAAAAACCATTAGACATAAATTTCCCATTAAACAACATAAGATTGGAAACGGTGAGCGAATTTTCCCTGTTAGGTTTGAATATAGATACGAATATAAATTGGAAAGTATATACCCAAATCTTACGTTCCAAGCTATCTAGATTTACCTACGCTCTCCGGGAGGTAAAAAAGTCAACGGACCTAAAAACAGCTCTAGTTACCTACTATGCCTACGCTTATGCGTGGCTTAGTTACGGTATCCTACTGTGGGGTAACAGCACTAACGCACAAAGCGTTTTCACTCTACAAAAGCAACTAATACGCATACTCACAAATATTGAACCTCGAGACAGCTACAGGATTTTGTGTTCTGTAAAGTGTGGCCTGTAGGCCACACTCCCTAGCATATACATACTGGAAACTTGTAAATTCGTCCGAAAATATCCTGAATTTTACACAAAACGCCAAGATCAGATGCCAACGAATCGCAACCTAAGACCAAGAAAAGGACTAGTGCTACCACCTTCTAGACTAAACATACACTCTTCAAGCCCTCTAGTAATGACTACAAAAATTTATAATAAGTTACCAAAACATCTGACGACAGAAACTAGAGATACCATATTTATAAATTCATTAAAACCACTATTAATTACTAAATGCTATTATTGTGTAAATGATTATTTAAATGACGAATTATAATTATTAAAATAGGTATAGAATAAAAATTTCAAACATATGAAAACTAACATTATATAAATAAGTATCTGAAACAATTTAATTTATAAATTAAATTGTATATATAAATATATAAATTAAGTAGTACGTAGAAATATTGCAATATTGTAATATCGCCCTCTCGCAAATTGCTGTACCTGGACAAGGTCCATAATGATAATCTCCACCTATATTATGAATGGAATGCAATAAATAAACTGAACTGAACTGATTTCATTCGTTCTTTCGTTTTATTCGAGCTCAAACGCTTACCGTTTAACCACATAACTTTCCCTTTCCATTCATGGTTTGCTGGAAGAAATCTCTCGTTAGAGATTTGTACATGTTTTCTTTTATAAGCATAGTGACCTATTAAGAGATTACTAAATTCATTCATATACAATTTTATTTCATTCAGTCTGTTTTTGCATTTTGTCAAAATGTGTGACATCATCGAACAAATCATGTACAGCGACATCTAGCCTTCCATAGCACGAACCACTTCACACACAACTACAACCTAAATCAATAGCTTTATTAGTGGTTCGACTAACTGACGCTAGATGGCGCTAAGTAGCCATATTGCTGTGAGCTAGGATTGTGACAGACTATTACACTCTCGCATCAGATCTCTCGCAAACACCTTGTCTCTATCAACCGAAATATATAACTTCAGACAGTACCAAGAACACATCTATTATTTGGGGCGCAACCATTTTTCACATTTATTATTTTATTTAATTCATTCTTTCATTTCACTCATTCTTTCATTTCATTCATTCTTTCATTTCATTCATTCTTTCATTTCATTCATTCTTTCATTTAATTCTTTCATTTCATTCATTCTTTAATTTCATTCATTCTTTCATTTCATTCATTCTTTCATTTAATTCTTTCATTTCATTCATTCTTTCATTTCATTCATTCTTTCATTTCATTCATTCTTTCATTTCATTCATTCTTTCATTTCATTCATTCTTTCATTTCATTCATTCTTTCATTTCATTCATTCTTTCATTTCATCCATTCTTTCATTTCATTCAATTGTTCATTTAATTTATAATACAATTTCACACATTCCTTCATTTCATTCATGCTTCCATAAGGTCACCAAATTTATTTAAAACTGTGGAAAAGTGACTCGTTTCATACATTTTTCGTCGATTAAAATAAAAAAATTGGTTTTACTTTGGATTTGGTTTGCGAATAAATGAGCTTTTCTGCATTTTTCAAGGCGGAACTAGTTGCAGCTCGCGTGGCAGAGAAACAGGCCAAGGACAAGCTTCTCAACTTCCTCAGTCGGACCAGCACTGGCTCACTACCTCCTGTAAGTATAATGACAGGTCATAGATGGTTTCCTTCTACTAACTACGAATCCTGTTGCTGTCCATTTACCAATCATATTGGGTGCTTACCTATGAAATTGGCGAAATTTTCTTACAGATTCAGGAGTACATAATTAGTGTAATTCAATAGCTATTTCTATTATTTTTATTGTTTAAAAGTTAATTTCAAAGTTATCTACAAATTAATTTTTCTTTTAATTTTCAGTTTCAAAACTAAAATTTAATCTTCAAAATCAGTTCTTCCTAAATTTCATCCATTTTCATGATAAGATTCCTAATATTTTTTTACAGCTGATTCTTTTCAAAAATTAAATTCAATTTGGTATGAGCTAAATTTTGTCTAATTCATACACACAAAGTTTTATAAAATTAGGATTTGTCATTCCAAAAAAATGCAAGAATGTTTGTACTGAAAATTGAGTTTCCTTCAATTGAGTTTCTTTCAAACCTAATATAAGAATTTGTCTTGTAAATTTTTTCGTTTATTATACAGAATTACGATCTAACGTGATGGGGTCGGTTTTGGCCAATGAAGCGCGCGGACGTATGTCCCCGATAGCCCTTGGAGAACAATAGACCCTTTTTTGCCCATAGGCGAACTTGTCGAAGTGAAGTGTCTTGAATTAGGTTTACTAAAAATTGAGCTACGTGTTTGCGATTGTGTGTATTAGGCGTGTTAGAAATAGTGCAGTTTAATAATAAAGACCTGGTTCCGAAGATAGAGAGCGCGGGTGCCAGTCTTCCGGAGAAGTAGAATGCAAATCAATGCGCAAAATCGGGTGTGATCGTTTCAGTATTTGTAACTTTATACTATACTATACACCAAAACCACAATGAATGAAAGATTCGATAAGGTTACATTAGTCGGAAGTAGACAAGAAAAGAGCATCATTAGCATGTCATTAAGTAAATGCTGTTACATTACCGCTGCAAACATGATATATTATTTTTAAAGTGATTAGTGAACGAGTCAGCGATGAAGTGGACTGAGCTTTACAGTTTATGATGGCCTTGCTAAGTGATTTTAATAGGGTTAAATTCAGAACTAAAGTTCGCAGTTTGATAAGTTCCGGGGTGATTCGTGTTATTTTTGTCTCAAATATCAACTACAAAAACGGTAAAACCCAAACATTCTACGAAAAAATAGACGCAGCTAGTCCCCAACGGTTAAGCTGAAGTTATGAAGCTGAGGCGAAGAATGACAACAAGGACTCGTACAATGCCATAAATGACTCGAAAGACCATGGAATTGTTGAGGCATCGCGACTTTGAACCTCATGCCATGGTATGAAACTTATGACCTATAACGGAAAAAATGGCATCTATAGCTGCCATGGGTTGTTGAGAGGTAAAGATCCCATCTCTCTCTCCCTTCAAGTAACCCATCTCTCCCGAACGGGGTAGTATGGGACAGATTGCCGCGGGCCTTTTGATTCTTGTGGAATTGATCCACAGTTCATCTTACTCAATGTTCAACTCGTATTTTATATTTTCTTGTGAATGAAAATAAACCAGGTTTTGAGTTGATGATGATATTTTTTACTCGTAGTTATTATGTTTAAAGCCTATTGAACCTATATTTTCCTGTGAATCACATTAAGTATGATAAATTAAACAAGTATTGATAAGTACATGCAGCAAGTTGTGGTATGTTGTGTTGCGTTGCTCAATGATATAAAAATTGCTTTGTTTGGAAATATCACGTGTTGATATCCATCTGAAATCTAAAGTGGCAGCCCTCACCATAGCTAACCGCTCAAGACTAAGAAGCTCGAGCGACAAGCTCGAGAACGCCAAAAATTATCCTATAGGGGATAACAATAACCAAACGAATAAAAATCACAGTACACATATCTTAAGAGGCCCCCAAAAACACATACTCAACGCCGCCCTTTACTACGAAACTAGCAAGAAGAAAGTCGGTCGACCCATGTACACCTTGAAAGACTCCATCAAACACGACACTACGGAAAGAATCCTAGCTACTGGATGAAAATAGCACACAATAGGGATGAAGTTAGGGTCCCGGAAATAGACAGCGAAACCGAAAGCACATCGGACAACCCTGCAGAAAATCAACCAAGAATACATGAAACAGAACATCAGGAAACATGAAGAAACATTTTTTCTGCTCTCCCATCATATATCCTCCCCTGTCCAAATTTCCTATATTGGCTAAAGGTTGCATTAATCGGTCGATTCTATGCACACTCCTCCCCTCTCACTCGGGCAGGTCACTTAACCGGATTAGCTATAATCCTGACTGGAGTGCTACAATTCGTTCGTTCGTTCGTTCGAATTATCGAATTACGATCTAACGGTGATGGAAAACATCGTGAGTAAACCATCCTATCTCCATGAGCTGCGGTGATGGGCTAGCCCCCTGTCAAGCAAAATGGAATATTTAATTGCTAAACATGGGCGCAATTTTGAAAGATTCAGAGTAAGATAGTGAATGAATTACTTTGTATTTATTGGAATTTTTGTCCATTTAAATGTTTAAAACGCATCGCCACCGCGACACAAGACCGAGATCAGAGTCAGCTTCATCGCGCACCAGCGTGACAGAAAGATAGAAACCGGTCTCTCGCTGTGTCACAGCTATGACAACATCTCAGTCTCTCGTCTCGGTCTTCTTTCGAATCTATCTATACTTATAAATATTGAATCGCTGTACGTTAATCTTACTAAATCCCGAATTGAAATGGCCCGATCATTTTGTATAAATCCTATTTGGTTTTATTCTCCTCAATTCAGAGGGGGTTAAGATAAAAATAAAATTACAAAAAAAGCAAAGAAACAGCCAAAAAATCGAAAAGTATTTTTGTATGAAAAGTACAGCCTCTATCGCTAGATGGCGTTGGCAGCCCTAGATCTAGCACCACTCAAACTAATTCGTCGTTGATCAATTTATTTACTACATTCAACCTCATCAAGTTTGTGAGCAAAGAGTTTCGGTAATCTGAGGTCAGGGGGTTTCTTACAGCAGGACCTCAACAGAACTGCCCTGTTTTTTCTTGCTATAAGAATTGGTAGTAAACCACCTGATGCGTATGCGAATTATCTAAATTGCGTGTTTCTAAAATTATAAACGAATGTCTTTATGACGGGGTACTATGAGAATACGAAATAAACCCGGTCAAGTTCGAGTAGGACGTCAGACCCGCACACCAAGGGTTCCATACGATTGTACACGGAAAAACGTAAAACGACAGTCTTTTACACGAGTATACCTTTATAACTGTTTATAATATAATATTAAATATTAGGTAGGAATGTAGGACTACATTCAAGGCCGTACATCGAAACATTGAAAAAGAGTTTTGTGTACGTGGTATGTAAGTATTGAACTATGTACTCGGGTTAACGAAACTCTTTGCTCATTGAAACCGGAAGTGGATAGAAATTGAGTAACTTATTTTCAGAAATAAAATGAAATATGATAAAAACCTAATTTTATTTATTATAATTAGAATGAGCAATTATTAATCGTATAATGACAAATAATTGAGCACAAAACTCAATATCTGCAATTAAAGATATTTTCCGATAAGATTGGGAGAGTCCAATTTGAACCGATAAACAAATAAAACAAAATGGCTAAGAAAATAGTGCTTCTTTTTATTCTTAAAAACTGGTATGTTTCATTATTTGTTGTTATAGCGGCAAGAGAATTACACCCTCTTTAAAAATTTCAGCTCTCTACCTATTTCGGTTGATCCGGTAGAGCGCGGTGACAGACGGACGGACGGACGGACGGACAGCGGAGGCTTAGTAATAGGGCCGTTTGGCACACTTCGGGTACGGAACCCTAAAAAGGCGTTCCGAAGCCGCGCCACGTGCAGCTAGTAATGACAATAAAATCCCCCCAGCCGTCGGGCGTGCCGTCTCTGTACCCCTCCACGTGCTCGCTGCCCGCCGCGCTCGCCCCGCAGCCAGGCTCCGGCGCCTCCTCGCCCAGTGACGAGCTGGGCGAGTACCTGCTGTGTGCGGCGCAGGACGCTTCTATACACCGCCTTTCCACCGAGATCGAGAAAGAGCGGTGAGTCTCTATGTCTCTGTACTCCTCCACGTGCTCGCTGCCCGCCGCGCTCGCCCCGCAGCCAGGCTCCGGCGCCTCCTCGCCCAGTGACGAGCTGGGCGAATACCTGCTGTGTGCGGCGCAGGACGCTTCTATACACCGCCTTTCCACCGAGATCGAGAAAGAGCGGTGAGTCTCTATGTCTCTGTACTCCTCCACGTGCTCGCTGCCCGCCGCGCTCGCCCCGCAGCCAGGCTCCGGCGCCTCCTCGCCCAGTGACGAGCTGGGCGAGTACCTGCTGTGTGCGGCGCAGGACGCTTCTATACACCGCCTTTCCACCGAGATCGAGAAAGAGCGGTGAGTCTCTATGTCTCTGTACTCCTCCACGTGCTCGCTGCCCGCCGCGCTCGCCCCGCAGCCCGGCTCCGGCGCCTCCTCGCCCAGTGACGAGCTGGGCGAATACCTGCTGTGTGCGGCGCAGGACGCTTCTACACACCGCCTCTCCACCGAGATCGAGAAAGAGCGGTGAGTCCGTGTCTCTACTGCTTAGTATACTGTAGTAGACACCTCAGAGCGCCGTGAGGACTTCATCATTAGTAGGTAGTAGGTAGTACCGCAGCCGGGCTCCGGCGCCTCCTCGCTAGTGGCGTGCATCCCATAGACCCACAAAAACCCTACTAAAATCTATTACTAATCTAATAATTATTTGTGCTATAAGACCTTGCTTGTATCTAATTTCATGATTATAGGTCCACGGTCAGTACCTACCTAGACTACCTACAGAGTACAGACTTTGATTACCTTGCGAATATCAAGAAAATTAGGCAAAACCGTGACTTAACGGGAGTATCTTTTGATTGCGTTAACCTATAAGTTCGTTTTATTCGTAACTTCAAGAGAGCACACACCTGAGAAATTGATATTTATTTCAACTTGATACCTCTACGCGTTCCTGAGAAAAAGGGTCTTTACAGACTGACAGGCAGACAGACAGACATACAGACAGATTAGACAGAAATTTTCATCACACTTTTCGGATTTTTCCCTTTACTTATGCTATAAGACCTTCGTCCTTGCTTCGTGCCAAATTTTATGATTCTAGGTCAGCAGGAAGTACCCTCTAGGTCAGCAGGAAGTACCCTCTAGGTCAGCAGGAAGTACCCTCTAGGTCAGCAGGAAGTACCCTCTAGGTCAGCAGGAAGTACCCTCTAGGTCAGCAGGAAGTACCCTCTAGGTCAGCAGGAAGTACCCTCTAGGTCAGCAGGAAGTACCCTATAGGTTTTGATTCCCTTGCGAATATCAAGCAGTTTCAGCAGAATTGTGACATGAATGGAGTATATCTTGATTGCGGTGACCTCTAACTGTTTTTTTCAAAATTTAAAGAGACTATAGACCTGAATATACACAGTCAGGTCATAAGTTCTGTCACACAATAAAAACTTTTGAATTTAGAACGCTGGCCACAAAAAAGTTTATTGAATTCGAATTTCGAATTTTTCATGAAAATAAAAATGTGTACTTTTTTAATTTTCCTCATTTTTAAATATGGAGTGGACACTTAAAGAAGACCGTGTCGCAGTTATTGCGTTGCATCGTTGCGGTTAAGCGCCAATTCAGATTTTCGACTTACTGAAAAATTTGAATATAACCAAAAGATTCGTCTATCGTATCATAAAACGATACAATGGAGACTCTAGTGTAGATGACAGGTCAAGAAGTGGTCGCCCTCGCTCTGTTAGGACTCCAGCAGTGATAAAAGCTGTGAAGGCGCGAATTCAAAGAAATCCCATACGTAAGCAGAAACTGTTGGCCCTTCAGATGGGGTTAAGCAGGACCACGGTGAAAAGGGTGTTAAATGAAGACTTAGGGCTTACGGCATATCGAAGAAAAACAGGACATCGTTGGGACGCTCGTTTCATGGACCTGAGACTGAAGAGATGCCGCGCTTTGTTGAAGCGGTACGCGGGAAAAAAGCATCGGAAAATTCTTTTTTCGGATGAAAAAATTTTCACCGTGGAAGAGAGCTACAACAAACAAAATGATAAGGTGTACGCACACAGCAGTGAAGAAGCGAGCAACCGTATTCCGCGTGTCAAACGAGGTCATTTTCCATCCTCGCTCATGGTTTGGTTGGGAGTCTCTTATTGGGGCTTAACTGAGGTACATTTTTGTGAGAAAGGCGTAAAAACGAATGCAGTTGTGTATCAAAATACAGTCCTCAAGACCGTTGTGGAACCTGTTTCTCATACCATGTTTAATAACAGGCACTAGGTATGCCAACAAGATTCTGCGCCAGCTCATAGAGCGAAAAGCACACAAGACTGGCTGGCGGCACGTGAAATCGACTTCATCCGGCACGAAGACTGGCCCTCCTCCAGTCCAGATTTGAGTCCGTTAGATTACAAGATATGGCAACACTTGGAGGAAAAGGCCTGCTCAAAGCCTCATCCTGATTTGGAGTCACTCAAGGCATCCTTGATTAAGGCAGCCGCCGATATTGACATGGACCTCGTTCGTGCTGCGATAGACGACTGGTCGCGCAGAATAAAGGCCTGTATTCAAAATCGCGGGGGTCATTTTGAATAAACTTTATTACCATAAGAATCTATGTTTTATTAAGTTCATTTTGCTATATAAATGTTTACATAAATAATAAACATGTCTAAATTATTTCATATTGCACATGTGACAGAACTTATGACCTGACTATGTATAATCGATATTAATTAAGACTTGATGCCTCCACCCGGTCCTGAGAAAAAGGTCTTGACAGACAGACGGGCAACGAAGGGTTCCTTTTTAGGGTTCCGTAGAGAAACAAGGAACCATTATAGTTTCGTCATGTCTGTCTGTCTGTCCGTCCGTCCTTATGTCACAGCAACTTTATGCAGAAACTATTAGGACTACAAACACAGTTGAAAGTTGGCGAACCGCTTTACGATTTTTATATAACAATTGAAAAATTAAAATAATTAAAGGGGGCTCCACATACATGGAACTGAAACCAAAATAGTAGTTTATGTGACTGTTGCATAATGGAGAGCATTAAAACTCGAGAGTGGGTTTATGAAACGAGCCGAAGGCGAGTTTCATAATAATATCACTCGAGAGTTTTAATGCCTAATTATGTACAGTTACATACACTAGTTTATCTACACACATATCATAAGCTCTCTTTGATGTGTTCAGGAACCGCATGTTTGACCGGCATTGTGGCTCTGCAATTGTTTAGCTAGAATGTCATTATATGTAGAAAAACTACACATAATGACCATTATGTGTAGTTTTCCAGATATGTAACGAGTTTTTACTAAGTAGTTTAACATAATGCTGATCGTAACGTGCGGTTTTTGAACGCAGTAAAGAGGGTTTATGATACGTGTGTAGATAAATTTATCTATTTATTTTATCTACACACGTATCATAAACCCTCTTTACTGCGTACAAAAACCGCACGTTACGATCAGCATAATGTTAAACTACTTGGTAAAAACTCATTTCTTATCTGAAAAATTACACATTATGACCATAATGTGTAATTTTTCTACATATTATGACATTCAAATTTCGAACGCCGACGCCTGCCTGCGTGCCGTCCCTAGTTTGTCTGTGAAGTTGGTACTGACATTCAAATTTCGAACGCCGACGCCCGTCTGCGTGAAGTTGGTACTACAGAACAAGCTAAACAATTGCAGAGCCACAATGCTGGTTAAACATGCGGTTCCTGAACCCATCAAAGAGAGCTTATGATATGTGTGTAGATAAACTAGTGTATGTAACTGTACATAATTAGGCATTAAAACTCTCGAGTGATATTATTATGAAACTCGCCTTCGGCTCGTTTCATAAACCCACTCTCGAGTATGCCCTCCATTATGTAGCAGTCACATAAACTACTATTTTTCATCAAACCTGTGTGGTGGGGTTTCTGTAGATAGGTCTTTAAAAATGACATTGAGGTTCCTCAAACCATTTTTCCTCAAAGTAAATCGTTTACCTTCTAACGTGGAGAAATGTCCCCCCCCCCCGCCCCGCCCCGCTCATGTAACTTTTAAAGTAAGAGAGTGAAAAATCTCAAAAAATAAATGCTGTGAATCTTTCAACGTGTAAATACTCACTTTCAACGAAAATTGGTTTGAACAAAATAAAATAAGCAGTTTTTAAGATATGAAACATTTATTAAAAACCGCAAAGATAACTTTGTCATTCATACAAACACCATGAAAAACAAAGTGACAACACAAACATCCAGTCAAATAATTACTTGCTACAACGGAACTCTTCATGTGCGAGTCCGACTCGCGGGGGACGGATTGTAATACGGTTTCCTGTAGCTGCTAGTAGATGGTTCTTAGAGATGTTTTGTAAAAATTGGTTCAGTAGTTCGAAAGTTTTCAGCTCAACAAGGATTAGCGATCAAACGTATTATCGATCCTTAATGTGTTTTTTTCAGTTGGTAGTAGAATTCACTGCGATAGTTCTTAGATGTGTTTTGTAACTGGTTGAGGAGTTCTAAAGTTATGTGTCGGTGTTTTTCTAGTTGTTGTTGTTGTTTAAATGTCTTTATTAGTATATAAAACAGTATGAAAGCTTACAAAACACAGTGTACATATAAGAATCCTAGGCGTAAGCTAACTTAAAAGTAACATATTTGTCAGGCTTAGCGCCTATTGAAATTTATGGCAGAAATACGGTACACGTAACTTAGGGAAGCGGTAAAAATGTACTTATTCTAAATAACACTAGGGTTAAACATTTTTTATTTTATTTATGCAGGCTTTAGAGTAGCACTACATTTTATAAATAGGACTAACTAAGTAAGACTAACTTTTTTTTTATTAAATTCAAACACTTAGGGAATCAAGAATGTTACAAAAGACCAGGAATTATCTGAAAAAATTGTAAACCTGGCCTAATTTGCCTAACCTATACCAACATCCAGTGCACGCCACTGCTCTTCGCCAAGCGACGAGCTGGGAGAATACCTCCTGTTTGCGGCCCAGGACGCCTCTATCCACCGCCTCTCCACCGAGATTGAGAAAGAGCGGTGAGTCTCTAATATACGTTCCCTACTTCCATTAAGATACGCACAGACAACGCGAGTCTCGGAAACTATAGTCCCATGGTCTGCGGGCGACGGGGGACGAAAGATGCGGGGGCTGCGGGGGCGGGATAGAGGAGCGCGGGCGGCGGGGCGGTTAGTAGGAACCGCCCGCGCTCTTATTTCCCGCCCCCGCATCTTTCGTATCTCACATACATTTGAATACAGGATAGCGGTGGCGTAGTGTGAAATTGCTATTTGAGCAATTTAAAAACCATGTATAAGCGACTGCCAAAAAAGGGATATTACAATGTTCAAGATTACTTAAATGACGGGACTGTATAGGGAACTAACTCAACAGAGAACTTGCTGTTAATAATTTTGTAATTATTTATTCCTGTTCATTATTTATAATAATTAATATTGTAGGAATTGTATTAGTTAAACATAACCAATTTTTTAAAGAGGTCTAAATATCAATCTGTGGTCAGTTTCTTAGCCATGCTTCTCCCACAGTGGTTCAATGTAGAGAAGAGGCAAAAATTGACATTTGCTAAGTGTATGTATCTACAGTAATAAATTTATTTGAATTTGTGGCGACTTCGTTCGTGGCGAGTAGTCTCTGAAAGGAGAGTGACACTCTACTCCGACCGGAAATTACTCCGACAGGACATTGCTCCGACATGACCCTACTCCGACAGAACACAATATTATCATGCCATGCAAAACAGCTTTACTGTTTTTGACCGGTGGCGCTTATTTTGACTGGTGTCACTACTTTTGTCATGTGTCTTTACTTTTGACAGGTGTCATGATTTTGACAAAAATCACTATTTTTGTCAGGTGTGACTACTTCTGACAGGTATCATGACTGACAGTTGTCTTGACTATGACAGGTGTCATGATTTTGACAGGTATCACTACATTTGACTAGTTTCATGACTTTGATAGATGTCTCTACTTTTGACAGACACCCTGTCCTGTCAAAAGTAGAGGCATCTATCAAAATCATGATTTTGACAGGTTTTACAATATTAATTATTATAAATAATATGCAGATATAAATAATTACAACATTATTCATAGCGAGTTCTGTGTTAAATTGATTGAACTTTGTAATATCCCTTTTTAGACTAAGTCGGTTTTTACATGGTTTTTAAATTGCTCATGGCAATTTCTGAATCTCCAGAGGTATTACTTGTTGTAGTAGACAATGCACTGACCCTTGAAATAATTGCTAACTTTTGCAAAAACCGTCTGTGATTATTTCTTAGGTCAACATTAAAAATGTCGCTAAATTTGGAAAATGTAAGATTCTTGCCTTCATACATTATGTTTTCGAAAATATATTGACTAGCTACAGTTAGTATGTCGATATCGTAATTGGAGAAGGACCTTTGTCGGTGTGAGATATTCCCCACGCAGTCCGCCCGCCACCCACGACCACACCTTAGAAGTTACCTACGAGCGACATTACTGACTGCGAACTGTGAGTCGGTGACTTCAAAGAAGCGGTGTGGGCATATGCTCCCGTTCTCTTCCACTTTGGTTAATGCCTTCGAATCTCAAGACCCACGCATACACGCAGCGTCGAAAGATATCCGCAAAATCACGCCCCGTGGAATGCCAGCTCCAAATATCCCTTTTGACTAGAAATCCAGAGGTGAATAAAAAGTTAGGGTCTTAGGGTCTTAGCACAAAAAAATAAACTACTGTTAAATACTTGTTTAAAAACAAAAAAATATGTGATTTAACGTTTGTTTTGAGATTAAACGCTGTTCAATATTTTTTGTGGTAACGCGGTTATACTCTTTTCTATGAGAGGCATCCCATTCAGCCTGTTGCTCGTTTCAGTATCATGAGACCGATTTCTTTGAAATTCAAATCACAACCGCCTGCTGTTTTTCATTTTGAAGATGTCAGAGATTCAAAAATGGGCCAATATTTACCCCTAGTCTACTAAACCTTAATACGGACTAGGTTGCGATATCGATGGTGCCAAACACATGCCCCAGATATCTAAACATTAATCTTCCCAACAATATGTCATCCATTGCCCTCTCACCTTCCAGAGAGGACTACCTCGCCAAGTCGAAGCACCTACAGCAGCAGCTAGACGACTTGCGCTGCGAGTTCTCCGTCCTCCGAGTAGAAGACAGCCAGATCGCGACGCTCGATCGCTTGCACGAGGCTCAGGCGCGGGCTGGCGACAATAAGTATTCCACGCTGCGGCGCCTCAAGCAGGGGTCGACGAAGACGAGGGTCGCCTTCTATGAAGAGCTGTGAATGTGGCAACACCGTAGGTTTGTTGCAATCTACATTGTGCAAGTTTTGACGATTTTGACGAATTTTGACGATACCAAGTTAACTTTGACGATTAACGACTCGTCAAAGTTAACTTGGTATCCGCGAGGAGTTTGATTTCACCTTCCTCTCTCGCTTGCCCTCGCCCTCGACGCGTCAGTAAGGCAGTGACGGACGCTACGCCGTCATCAGAGAGTGGTGCCGAGTTTACTGGCGGATATTGTGTAGGTACGTCAAATGTTGTATAACCATCCAATCTGTTCCACCTGGTATCACTCGTTATGCAACTTCAGGGGTACATTGTTAACTCCATGGTCACAAGTCATAGAGAAATATTATAATGTTTTTAACGGATATGCAGTAAAACATTCTCAATAGGGTCATAATATAATTAAAAAAAACTCATGGTGTATGTATGACCTGTAACACCCGTTAATTAACAAGGCATCTTAAAACATTTCGGAGGACTATCTGCAAGGTTCAAGTCAGTTCCATAATGGATGCAAATTTTTTCTTTTTGTTTCAAGGACGTGGTGCAGATAGACTTCTTCTCTCACAATCTGTGTCATTGATATGTATGTGCAGTTAATTACACACTATTGTTTAACTTATTGCTTCGTTAGTCGTAACGAGCTATATTTTAGTTTTAGTCATCAAATGGAAATGATTCTTCAGCTTTCAAACTAAAACTCAAAATATTTGTCAGGAAACTACTACAGTTTAAATTTACCGAACAACAGCATTTTAAGATGTCTTTTTAATTAAGTTATTTTAACACGTTCAGAATTGCTACCAAAGCTGCAGTCTTTAAAACAGATACCTATATTTCTCTCTATTTTAAGTGTATTTAAATGTGCCAAAATTCAGCTCAAACGCTTCAATATTCGTTTTGTTATCAGGCAAAACTGTGAGTTTGTGCGTTTTTAAACCCAAAAAATTACGCAATACTTTTTAGTAGAGGGCTCTGTGAGTTTTTAACATGCTTTTGCAATACTTGCTTCCTCTGTGACTCACGTGTAACCTCAGTAGGCTTATTATGTAATTCTGATATCAATTACAATAATTCTCAAATGACAAGACAATAACAGTCGCATACTAGAGAGCGAGCTATCGCGCTACCCTTTTCGCGGTCGATTTTAGTCACCAGCACCGCATGCGGCCGGCCACCGCACGGCGAGAATCGTATGCTGGTCTACTTTGGGGTTTTCAACTTTAGTCACCTGCGGCCTAGCCGAATTTGGTCACCCGTGTAAACAGCCTATTATTGCGACTGCTGTATATGCGTATGCGCCTCATGTTCTGATTGGCCGATTTTTCATTTTGACAGTTATTGTGATGGATATCAGAAAAGGGCTTCTAATGAGCGAAACACTGCTTACTTTCTTTGTGTCAACACTAGCGCCATCTACGTTGAACTACTTCGACGGTTTTCTACTCCATTGGGCCCCTCCCAATGGAGAAGATACCGTCGAAGTAGTTAGATATTCAACCACATGACTATGTCAAACAATGTGCCTTATTTATGTGATTAGGATGTTTTAATAAATCTTTGGGCTTCAAATTAAACAAATTTGGAGAAAGATGTATATACTTGGGTTTTCGACGATTTCTTTGTAGGTACTGCCAGATAAACGTGCAATAAAGTACATTGACCCCGATAATAAAATGTATGCGGTTTGATGTTTGCCGCGCAAAGTCAAGGCAGACGTCAAATCGCAAATGTTTTCTTAGCGGGTCAAGAATAGCACATTGTTGTAGAGGTTGGAAAGTGAGCCATAGACGGACGAGAGAGTCTGAGTGAGACTCAGTCTAAGAGAAGAGTCCATCTATTGCACTTTTGGCCGAGACATTACTATGCAAAGCATTATGTACATAGTACTTTTCATGACTGCTCCGAGTAAATAAATTTATTCACAGAAAGTATTTTTGACGTAGCAACGTCTTATAAATCGATGAATGCCGGCTGCACGCACGAAAAAGTGTCACGTTCCGCCTGAGCCGAGCGCGCAAGCGAGAGCGCGGAACAAGCGAGAGCGCGGAACAAGCGAGAGCGCGGAACAAGCGAGAGCGCGGAACAAGCGATAGATAGGCACGATCGGCGTAAGCGTTTCTTATGACATTATCACGTAAAAGTATCGTCCGTAATCCGAATTTACAGACAACCAATTTTTTAGATAAATTAGTTTTGGCAGAGTCCGCCCTCAGATGAACGAACCTCTTTGATCCGCCATCTACCAATTGACAGCAAAAGTCTGGCACGCTTTTATCGACGCGGAAGCATGACGCACGCTATGTCGGTAAAAAATCTAACGGTATGAGGCGTGAACTGTTGACATGTGACAGATCTTCAGACAGACAGATTTTTTCTGGCCTGAAAAATGTGTTTGTTGTCCTGGTTCATTGTTTTGCGGCCCCATTACAGACCATCTTTCGCCACATTTCCGAGCATTGGAGTGAAAACTTCATTGCGCGTTTATCTCGCAGTAGCTATTATAGTTAGTAAAACATATCTGTCTATAGGCCTGTTTGTAAATTACGTGAATTCAAGATATATTTATGTTCTCCTTATTTATACATATAGCTCTGCCATTCGTTTCTTAGGGTTCCGTACCTACCCGAAGGGTGCCATACGGGACCCTATTACTGAACCTCCGCTGTCCGTCAGTCCGTCCGTCCGTCCGTCAGCGGGCTGTATCTCAAGAACCGTAATAGGAAGAGATCAAGATCGTAGCTTCGCGGCTTATCACATGGTAGTGATGGTGCAATCGATGTCATAACGATTTCGCAGTCTTAGGGTTCTGGGTACGAAGCCATTTGTTCTATGTTTTTGTTTTATTATTTTTAGTGGTTAAGTTTTCATGTTTGATGATACGGAACCCTTCGTGTGCGAGTTCGACTCGCACTTGGCCGACTATTAAATTTATTTTAAAAAAACTGGCATTATTTGTGTGACTCCATGATGCTCGCGTACACCGATGGCAGCGTTTCCTAAAATACTTTATACAAATATTTCTTGCTTTAAGATTTATCGAGCTTATTGTAGGTTTTCTTGCTTATATCAATTCCAAAAAGTAATTCTAAGTGAAGAAAAAACTATTTAAATTGCTTGTTTATTTATGTACATTACAATAGTACATTATGATGCAAGTGTGCAGAGTTGGTCATTATACACACAAGGCGGTTTTATTCGCGCCAGCAATGTATGTGGCTGTATATAAATGTTTATGTTTATTCATAAGAAAGATCATCTAAACAGTATTAAAAAATGATGTTTTAAAGTAGTAAAGTTCAGATATTGAATTGAATTAAGTTCAGGAAATTGAGTACCAATAAAAGTACACCTGCTATAGATGTCACAGTTCATAATTGATTGAAAAGTACGTCAATACTTTTGCTCTCTTTGCGCTCCAAGGTTTTCCGACCACTCCTAATGACCAATGCACACATGTTTCATACGACGTTTTTCAACACACTTGCGAGGAGAAAAACAGATTTCTGATTGTAATTAATCACACGACGATAACGTCAACAAATATTTATTGAAAATGGCGCGCTGGTTTTTGTTGTTTCCGCACGCCGCACTAGCGATGCACGCGCAGGTCTCTTTAAAGGCAAAAAAAAAAAAAACCGCTAAACAACATATAAAATAAAGTTTTGAATTCGCAAACTGAGGTTAAAATGTAGTCAAACATATGTAATCTGATGAAATAATGATATTTATTGATTTAATTATCATTATTATATTGACTATGTCGTCATCGTCATCATCAATCAGCCCACACCTACCCACTGCTGGGTATAGGCCTCGTCTCTCCTATGCCATCCACTCCGGTCCTGTGCCTCCCGCATCCACTGCTTACCGGCTATGTAGGTGATGTCGTCAGTCCGCCTGGCTGGTTGTCTGCCTACTGGGCGTTTTGCGGTGCTGGGTAGCCTCGCAGTTACCATTTTGGTCCACCTACCGTCTTCCCTCCGTGCCAAGTGTCCTGCCTACCCCCACTTCAGCCTCGTGATTCGCTTGCCGACATCGACGACCTTCGACATCTTATTTCTGCATCGCGAATACGATCTAGAAGTCTGATGTCTAACATGGAAAGCTCCATGGGCCTCTGTGCTTCTTTTACTTTGTGCATGTTCGCCTTTGTCGGTCCATATTTCGGCACCATATGTAAGCGCGGGCAGGACACATTGGTTATAAACCCCATGTTTTTAGGTTTTGAGGGATATTGGACGTGAAGACTTCTTTCAGCTTCCCAAAAGCGGCCCAACCCAACTGAATCCGTCTGGTAATCTCCTTTTCTTGAAATTCTCGGCCAAAGGACAAACACTGTCCAAGCCAAGGTAAACATAACGTAGGGGTATTACCGACGATTATGGTCGGTATCGATGAGTTACTCGATATAATTTTATGTACTTAACCTAAAAATAGTATATTAATTCACAAAAATATTGATTGTTTGTAGGCAAAAAAACTCTTAGCGGAGATTGAAAAAATCTGCACTAGGGCGGTAAAGTAAACTAAAAATCACTAGTGCGTAATAAGATAAGCTCCATTGTGAACCTAAATGCGTTGCCATAAAGAGTCACTTTACGAGCAAGCGTGTTGAAAAAATCATATGATCGTTAGATAAGTAGATTATACACAGGGGTAAAAAAATATGTAGTCATATTTTAAGGCGTGATAATGCAGTGACTAACCAATACGTATAAAGATTCGGACATTTTATTTGGTGTAATAGTTCAGTATAAAATATGACTACACTTTTTTATGACAACCTGTAGGACTCTTGTACGCTTTTAATTCATAATTTTATACTAATTTAAATCATAATAAGATCTGGGTATTTGAATGTGTTTCATGATTTTTTTAACAATAATATAGTATTAAGTTTTCTTAGTCAGATTTTCAGCTTGCTCAGGCAGGGCTTTTGTTGTGACAACGCAAAGTTTGCGAACACTCAGTCATGCTTTAACTGTCACTCAGCTTCAGCCTGGTGCCAGCCTGGTGCCAGCCTAGTTTATTGTATAACATGTGTATAGTTTAACTACTACCCGACCATTCTGAACTGTCACTCAGCTTCAGCCTGGTGCCAGCCTAGTTTATTGTATAACATGTGTATAGTTTAACTACTACCCGACCATTCTGAACTGTCACTCAGCTTCAGCCTGGTGCCAGCCTAGTTTATTGTATAACATGTGTATAGTTTAACTACTACCCGACCATTCTGAACTGTACCTTATTTTCTTTTATGTATGTTTATGTTACATTTTGTACACCTCTTAGTCCGAGTTAGTGCGTTTGTCATTCCTAAGGATAAAGCAAAATAAGATACTAATTATTGGTCATCTAACTGGCTAAAACTTGTATAATTTCTGAAATTATTGATGACTCACAATAGTCTAACACTGAGCGAAATACATGACAACAGCTATTTTTTAATAATTAAGTCTTTTTGTTACCTAATTTTGTTTACCCGACTACAGCGAAGCCAAAAGGAGGGTTAAGTGTTTGACCGGTATGTATGTTCATTTGTACGACCAGAATATCTGAACTACTTATCAGAATTTGACAACTGAGGTATCGCTAGAAGCGTATTGATCGTCCGCTAGTTATAGGCTATGTGACGTCACACTAAATTCAATATGGCGCCCTCTCGAGGGCTTAAAGTACTTTATTAAATAACAAAATCAAGAGGACCGCTTTGGGTATCAAGTTAAAGGGCTTAATTAGCACATTTCAAAGGCTTGTATTTAATCGCACATCAAAAATACTGATTTTCACAGCAAAAAAGGATCAGAAAAAACATTTTGTTTTAAATATTTTATGTGTACCTACTCAAGTTTATGTTTTAAGTATATTTTGTTGTTCATACATGTTCAACCTAACACGAAGGATAAAGGCTTCGCTCATCCCCTTTACCCTTCACCTAAGCTACCGCAGCATTTTTTCCCTGATATTTGCTGTGCAAATCAATATTTTTAATGTGGAGTTTAATATTTCCCCATTTCAAATATACATAGTCAGGTCATAAGTTCTGTCACATGTGCAATATGAAATAATTTGGACATGTTTATTATTTATGTAAACATTTATATAGCAAAATTAACTTAATAAAACATAGATTGTAATGGTAATAAAGTTTATTCAAAATGACCCCCGCGATTTTGAATACAGGCCTTTATTCTGCGCGGCCAGTCGTCTATCGCAGCACGAACGAGGTCCATGTCAATATCGGCGGCTGCCTTAATCAAGGATGCCTTGAGTGACTCCAAATCAGGATGAGGCTTTGAGCAGGCCTTTTCCTCCAAGTGTTGCCATATCTTGTAATCTAACGGACTCAAATCTGGACTGGAGGAGGGCCAGTCTTCGTGCCGGATGAAGTCGATTTCACGCGCCGCCAGCCAGTCTTGTGTGCTTTTCGCTCTATGAGCTGGCGCAGAATCTTGTTGGAATACCCAGTGCCTGTTATTAAACATGGTATGAGAAACAGGTTCCACAAGGTTCTTGAGGACTGTATTTTGATACACAACTGCATTCGTTTTTACGCCTTTCTCACAAAAATGTACCTCAGTTAAGCCCCAATTAGAGACTCCCAACCAAACCATGAGCGAGGATGGAAAATGACCTCGTTGGACACGCCGAATACGGTTGCTCGCTTCTTCACTGCTGTGTGCGTACACCTTATCATTTTGTTTGTTGTAGCTCTCTTCCACGGTGAAAATTTTTTCATCCGAAAAAAGAATTTCCCGATGCTTTTTTCCCGCGTACCGCTTCAACAAAGCGTGGCATCTCTTCAGTCTCAGGTCCATTAAACGAGCGTCCAAACGATGTCCTGTTTTTCTTCGATATGCACTAAGCCCTAAGTCTTCATTTAACACCCTTTTCACCGTGGTCCTGCTTAACCCCATCTGAAGGGCCAACAGTTTCTGCTTACGTATGGGATTTCTTTGAATTCGCGCCTTCACAGCTTTTATCACTGCTGGAGTCCTAACAGAGCGAGGGCGACCACTTCTTGACCTGTCATCTACACTACAGTCTTCATTGTATCGTTTTATGGTACGATAAACGAATCTTTTGGTTATATTCAAATTTTTCAGTAAGTCGAAAATCTGAATTGGCGCGTAACCGCAACGATGCAACGCAATAACTGCGACACGGTCTTCTTTAAGTGTCCACTCCATATTTAAAAATGAGGAAAATTCTAAAAAGTACACATTTTTATTTTCATGGAAAATTCGAAATTCGAATTCAATAAACTTTTTTGTGGCCAGCGTTCTAAATTCAAAAGTTTTTATTGTGTGACAGAACTTATGACCTGACTATGTATATATACATTACTAGCTCTTGCTCTGCTTGCATTTAGTCAAATCATTAGAAGCGTATTGACCGGCCGGCGCGGCGCCCGGTGGGTAAGCTCCATACACTCTAGTGCGCGCTGTCTTAGTACTCGGGTTTTAGTTTTTGAACTTGTTTTGAAATAAATGCCGTGATATATTTACCAATAAGTTTAAAGTTGTATACCACTTTTATCCTTTTTTGACCATCATTATCGTTTTATATGTTTTGTCATCACGGGACGGTCGGAATACATTACGGGATAAAAATGTCCCGAGAAAAGTTGCAGGCTTGCTTGGGGACATGGGTCCAACAAGCAGAGGCCCCTTCCATACAATATATTTAAACGAATGTGGGATGTGGTGCACAATTTGCTCTTGTCCTCAAATACACCCACCCTCACCCATATTGTTATTAAACTACGTCGTGTAATTTAGAGTATTATACCAACTTTTCCGAATTAGGTTTCGTCTGTTTGATACTGTATACACTTATTTATATTATCTATACAGATAATTTATAAATTGTAATTGACAAGGTCATAAAAATAACGAACCACTTGTATTAACAATAAAAAATAATTTACAATTTGCGCGTTTTATTTAAAAAATATACACAAAATTTTTAACAATCTTTCTTTATATACACGTACACAAAACATACTCCCTTTATACACATACTGGGAAATACTGATTAAATTAGGGTAGTATTTGAACGTATGACTGTAAATCCAGTTTTTGCTTTGCAAAAAACTGGCTTTACCTGACTGAATTACTGAGTTGCGACACCGCCCAGATAGTCTTCATTTACCTGACTGAATTACTGAGTTGCGACACCGCCCAGATAGTCTTCATTTACCTGACTGAATTACTGAGTTGCGACACCGCCCAGATAGTCTTCATTTAATCAATAAGCGGTGGCTAAACCATTCAGTAATTTAGTATTACGCACATAAGTTGCGTATTTTTTATAATATTTTCTGCGTCCTACAAATCTAGGATAATGGTTTTGAAAAAAATAACTTAATGCACTATGTAATCAAAATAATAATAAATAATCAAAACATTGGAAATACTATTAGTGTTACAGTTTAGGAGTATGATGAATATACATGAAAAGTTATTAATATTTTTATCTGCACACATCATAAAACCTCTATAATGCGTTCAAAAACCGCATATTAAGACCGCTTAAAGATTGTTCAAATAAATACTTGTCTAAATAAAAACAAAAATGGGATTTGATGTTTTTTTAGGTTAAACTATGCGTAACATTTTTTGTAGTAACACGGAAACTGTTTTTTTAGAACTCATTTCATTTTCTATGAGAATGTTATTATTGCTTCATAATAACATCGAATTCGAATTTCATATTGCATTCAAATTTAGAACATCTCAGAAAAACAAAGCAATTTGATTTGACCTCAATTCTAATATCAGTCGAGATGACGTTCTATTCGAATTGAAATGTCAATGCCTCAATGTCAGTCGTCACTTGCGGTTCCTGAAGACATCATAGAAAGCTTATAATATGTGTGTAGATAGATAAAGCAGTGTATGTAACTGTACCTACATAATTTTAGGCATTAAAACACTCGTGTGATGTTATTTTGAACCCCGCTCGTTTCATGAGCCCACCGTATTTTAATACCTTTCATTAAGCAACAGTCACATAAACAACTATAATTACTTACAACATGGCATCGGATTACATGAATTAAATTGATTAGAGAAAAACATGGTTATAGATTGAATCAACAAGTTTGTTATTGAATCCTTTACATGTTGCAAGTCCGTAGAAAAATCTCACAGACAAATCCGACAGCGGAGCAAAGATCTTCAGCTTACTTTTAGAATAGGAATTATTGTTAAAAACGGCTGATAGTCGATGTGTAGAGGACTGACAGAGCAACTTATATTAATATTTTTACAACAAGTACATAAATTCAAATATGGTGCTATATTGTAAAAAAATGTACCTAAGTACCGTAAAAGGGGGCTAATTGGAACTAATAGAAAATGCAGACAAATCTCGGCATTTTGTATAAGTTCCAATTAGCCCCCCCCCTACTACGAAATGCAGAGATTTGGCTGCATTTTCTATTAGTTCCAATTAGCCCCCTCTTTTACCGGTATGTGATTTTGTGATAACTTCGGGGGACGTTTCTATCGAGCGAAAATATGTAAACGTTAGTAAAAGCCTGCTGACACTGATCATAACAAGCCAGTAGTAAAGAAACCAGCAGCATTAATACTCATTATTGTGCGTAACTTGAGATTTTCAAAAGGTTGTTTTGGCTTATTGCGCCGCCGCCGCCGTAACCAAGTAGGTAATGACCTGGTATTCTGTACTCTTTAAAAGTGCATAGGTGTTGCAGGCAAGGGTGTTGTTTTGCAAAGTTACGCACTCTCTGGGGGATTAGCACGACAATGAATATAAATAAAAATAAAATAATCAGTGAAAAATACCTTTCAATCATTAAATTGTGGCATCACTTCTTTGGCTGCGTTACTGCGCTAGCGCAGTATCCGGCAATGTGCGCGCGTTTCGTGGGCCTGCCATTTCACGACAAATTGAACAAAGCAATTTGTGAATCAAAAGTAAGTATGCGAGGGAAAATAAAACTAACTAACTAAGTTACAAGCGATACGTTAGCCATGGTCCCTGGGCTGGGCGTTACTTTACAAAACAACATCCAGAATATAAAATAGACAAAACCGAATAGTATTTCATTTAAAAAACACGCCGTAGGCTGCAAATGTTGTCATCATTTATTATATCCCTGCTAAGGAATAGATAGATATAGTTTGGAGATCATTGTACGTTTTCTTTCATTCGTACATATCCCTACATTTTCTTATCAGTAGGTACGTAATTAATTGTAAACTAATGTTTTTATTAGCACAACTGATTGTGATTTTACATATAAATTAAAACAATATAGCCAGTGCATGCAAAGCAATAATTTGTTTAACAGATGCATACTTTACATGAGCAAAACATGAAATAAGAAATTAACCTTTTAAGAGTGCCAGTCGGCACCCGCCGACAACTGAAAGTCGTACCACTGGCGCCACGTCGGCTATAGCCGACACTATTTTTATACTAAAAGCGACCTTATCTACCCGTCTGTGGGTAGATAAAAAAATGCTGCGATTTTGAAATAAAGTTCAAAACCTATGAAAAATAATGAGTGGTTAAATCGCATCAATTAAGTTGTATTTTACTTAGCGTGGCATACATGTTTGGCGTGTGAGTGACACATTTTGTATTTGTTGTCAAAAGGTTAATTCATTATCACTTCACATATAGTTCTTTCGTATAATACAGTCGTGCCCCCGTGGCACCTGCCGCCTCTTGTAAAAGGACATATATCGTTATCCATATAAGGATAATAACCACATTTGCGTGCAGGTGTACGACACTATCTAAGTGAATGGACTTTACATAGGGAACTCATTCGTTTCGTCATACATTCCTCACGTTCTATTTTCCTAGCTTGTTAAAAGTTAAGATTGAACATAAAAATAAACTAATCTTATGCTTGAATGTAAAGCCGAGAAATAGGCCAAATAGTTTTGAATATTCTTTGTGTGATTTCCCCAACTCAAGTCACTAATCACAGTTACAAATTCCAAATCAAATACACTAAAGACTATTATTTTCATCTGTGCAAACGGTTAGAGTAACCTAGATAATATTATTAAGAATCAGCAGTCTTTCTTATTTAGCCGAAATGATTAACAATCAACGGACTTGATGGCTTGCCATCTGAACCTCAAGCTCTAAAGGCCTACTTTAAGTATAATATTCAAGGTTTATTATATAGCCGTTTGTAGCTAACTCCGCTGTCGCAAAACTCATTCATGATTAACCTACAGAGGAATAGGTGGAAGACAACTATTAAAAGTATTATAGACATCCAAAATAAAGGGTTTAAGCCTCCTAAGCTATGGCCGTGTTTGTGTAAAGCTATGACATGGTTTTCATGTGGAGGTGCTTCCACTACTTCTTTGACATGGATAGCATGCCTCAGATCCTCCATGTGCTGCTTATCAGCAGTGATATATAAAATAGCTGTTAACGGTTCAGTCAATTTGACTGGAAAATACTTCCTGTATGGGCCCAGTTGTGTAGGAGAGTCTAAGCAGCCGCCATCACAGGCATAGTATGTTTTGTCCGATCTGTCTAAAGCAACAAATATTGCAGCTTTATTATCCTCCTGCAAGATGACACTGATGTTGACATGTGTTAGGTTGCCGTAGTTTATTCGACGGAAGAGGAAGTCTCTGTGCAGTTTCGAAGGGTGGATATTGTATTCTAGATGTTGGTTGCTGAATCGTAAACTTCCGAAGCTTAGGACTATTGCTTGGTTGACGCCGCTGGCTCCGGCCTTGAGTAAGTTGTGACATCCTTGTTTTTCCAATGTTAGAAGCCACACACTGGCGACATTATTTAGGTTCACCAAATTATTGAGTGGTTTCCATAAGTTGAAGGCATCAAGAGTTGTGTGCCCCTCATAGCACCCCTCAGAGTATGTTAAAGTTCTCAGTATATCAGATTTTGTGGATTGTTTTATATGTTCTTCATGCTCATAGCTTCGAACTTGTGACAGAATTGCGTAGATTGTGGCATTGATACGGTCTCCATTGATGATTCCGTTAGCTTTTGAATCACTGATGTAAAAACCGGTCTCCCAGAGGCCTTGCCAGACCCGTGCATGATTATCTCTGAGCTGTCTCACTGCTGGAATATCTACGGTCAAAGATATTGCTTTTTCCATTTCATCTATAGCTTTTTTCTCAACAATATCTTTTTGTTTTGCATACTCAGACTTTCTTATTGGCTTGCTGTATTGGACTGTTGTTAGTATGATTAGTTCTAAGCTCTCTCTGGGTTCCAATTGGACTGTATTACTCATTTTCCTGCACACAACACTTGCAGCTATCACATCTTCACTATCAGGGATGGAGATCATGCCTGTGACAACTTCATAGTCCTTAGTATCCACACCCTGGTGTAGTTTCACAATCTGTTTCACAGCGGTCGACCAATCTGATGTCCTTGGGGTAGACAACTGTAAAATTTTCATCGTATTTGTAGGGTTGTTGATCAAGATTTCTTGCACAAATAGCGATGGAATGGTTCTGTGAGTGTAGTACTGGTAGGATGCTTGCACACCACTGTCACTGCACTGAAAACGATGAACAATTCCACTCTTGTAGCTAGAGACAGTGAACTCCTTCGTCTCATAGTCATTTACAACATATAGAGGGTGGTAATTCAATGGCAAGGATAATGTCCTCCCGTTTTTTATATTTAAGTGCGAATCGTGTTCGAGGGATATGCCGATAAAACCGTTACCTACATAGGGCAAATAGTTATGACTCTCGAACATATCAGCGGCAGTATTCTCGTGTCTAATATACGCATCGTATTCATTTACGGCATCTTGGAAAGGGTGCAAATAGTTTCTTTGGCAGACATTCTGAGGGCTGTTTTCTGAGCCTTCGGAGGTCAACCAGCTGAGCAGATTAGGACCAACATACAGAACTAGAAACACTATGAACAAGATGATGATCACGAGCTTCTTCCTCGTCATGGGACCTTCGTGGAATCTGTTGATGCGTCGCAGGAGTTCCCCGGCCTTGCGGGGCATGTCTGAGAAGTCGTTTCTAACTCGCTCCATCGCTAAAACAGCCTCGGCATTGCAATATTCCAACTTTATTTTTACAAATAAAAGTGGTCACACACAACTCACAACACGAACGTCAGCCGGTCTGTCATATATAGATAAGAAGATTAAAAAAACAAAAGTCACACCCACGGTAAAACAAAGACTAACGTAGTACTTCCATGAGACTAACAGAGCGTTCCGAATCGCACCATATTCGATCATAGCGTTTAAGGTCGTTCCGAATTCGTTTTAGCGTGGCAACGATAGCTTAAAATGGTTGATATGACGTCATGAATGATATCATTAACCCCGCCATGTTGTGCTATCATCGCCCATGCTTCTGAGCGAGCCATCAAAAGTGACAGCTGTCACGCTGACAATCAAATTATAACAGCAATGCAGGACTCCTGGCGCTCCATAATTGTTTATTTCCTCACTTACTCATCCAAAACAAAGCGAATATAACTATTTTCTACGACTCGAAATGACAATAACTAACGAAAGTTGGATTATAATAGTGTCATCTGTCAGTGGATATGGTACGATGGTCGTCATTTCCCACTCGGAACGAGCATGATGTCGTGACGTCACGTCGGTAGAAAATCGGGCGTATAAAATCACGTTTCGTTATACGTTGATTATTTGTTTGGTACAGAAGCAAAAGCAAATCGAAATACTCGCAAGAATCTCGTCCTATAGTCAAGAGTACTCCTACCTGGTAAACCATTTGCGAGTTGTACGATAGGAATAAGATCGCCTAAGCCCCGAAGGATCAGGCAACCGATTTTTTTCGCGTTTAAGCACATCTAAATACTGCATCAAAATATAGCTGGACTCTTGAATAAATCTTCTAACTTGGCCGTATTTTCAGAGGTATTAGCGTCTGAAAATACCGTCATCGATGTTATCTGCACAACTGAACACTTTATGCCGTCTGGATATGAGGACTTAATAAATGTTCCGAACTTTCGTCTGGGGGCACATTTTTCGCGAGAGTCAAAAAAACGAGGAGGAGCATGTATTCTCTCGAGGACGGGACTAGACTTTAGGGAACTGCACAATATTTCAAAACAATCGATGAGTGCCATTTCAGAGTTTTGTGCGATAGAATTAATAAATCTGGAATTAACCATTGTTTGCATTTATACAAACAGAAGCAAAAAAATACTTAGAAATATTTTATGAAAAATTAGAAACTATCCTACATAAGTTATGCAATAAATCCAACAAAAAAAAGTCATACTTCAACATTGACATATAAAAAAATAACAATTGGACGAAAGAATTACATACATTTTCACAGGGTTTCAACATGAAATTAGAAATAAATGTGCCTACGAGAAAGGATAAGACGTGCATTGAAAACTTTGCCCATAATGTATCGAAGGGATGCAAGGGTAGAGTGATAGAATTTGGCCTATCTGATCACACATCTCAAATGCTTCACGTACCTGTTAAAAAAACCTGTAAAATAAAATCATGGACAGTAAAAAAAAGACAATTCAGCAATGAAAATCTTGCAAGGTTCTTAACTCACTTGAAATCATTAACATTTTCAAATATATACACTACATCGGGTTCGAGTCCCGGTGGGGGCAAATACTTGTTTTATGAGAACAGATGTTTGTACCCTAGTCAATGTGTGTAAATAGTGTCCAAGGTATTATTATTATTATTATTATATTATTATCAGATTGCAATAAAGCCTATGAAAAATTTCTTGACGATTTCCTCACGATTTATAATATCTGCTTCCCACTTGTAGATGTGATAATAAAATCCTCAAAATCTCCAAAATGGGTATACAAAGGCATTAAAAATGTAGCAAAAATCAAAGAGAACTTCTATGGAATTATAGGAAAACCCTACTGATGAAAATCGAACTAAATTGAAAATATATACAAGAACATTCAGAAAGATTATTAAGCTAACACAAAAAGCCCAGAATAACCATTTTATAAACAGCTCTGACTGTAAATCAAAGGAAAGCTGGAAAATTATTAACGACGCTAAAAGTAATTTTCCAAAAGTATCAATATATGGAATCAATACAGAAACAACAACATTGACTGATCCCCAAGAAATCGCAAATGTATTTAATTTATTTAATATATAATTTTATAGACCAGACTAGTAACTGCGACAACAACGTCAACCGGAGAGCCCCCTCTAATGAAAACAGCCTTTTAAACTCTATGTTTATGCCGCCAATTGCACCTGCTGACATAATTCAAATCATACGGTCCCTAAAAAATAAAAATAGTGTAGGTTATGACGGAGTACAAACTAACGCTATTAAGAAAACCGCAGAAATACCTCATAAACCTCTGTATTAGTAGTGGCCAGTACCCGGACAAACAAAAACCAGTTCTAGTAATACCACTGTTCAAAAGAGAAAGAAGAAAGAAAATAAATTTAGATATAAGAGATGATAGATGTTCAATGAAATACTATAGACTAATAGCATTAGTACCTATTTTCTCAAAAATCTTTGAAAAAGTAATTTACAATGGACTAGAGTCTCACTTGAACAAATATAATATCTTAATTGACGAACAAAAGGGATTAAAAAAAACAAATCACTTTACATGGCTATTTATAATTTTCTTAATACAATTTTACCAAACACTGACACCAGAACACCGATCTGTGCTATATACATGGATCTAAAGCTTTTGACTACGTTAACCATACACAGAAATAAAATATGTACCTATCGCCCTACATAGAAATATCGTGTGGTGTCCCTCAAGGAAGTGTCCTAGGACCGCTATTATTTATTATTTATATAAACGATCTACCAAAGAATATTCCTAATCCAATGATTTTATTTGCTGATGATAGTACAGTAACCATTAAATGTAATACCAACGATAATTATGAAAATGAATCAAATGACACTTTAAAAGAAATAATGACTTGGCTTGATAGCAATAAATCAATGGAAAATTTAGACAAAACTAAAATTATGCACTTTTTTCAACGCACCAACCCAACATCGAAATTTAATGATGTGATTCAATATGAGGGTAAAATCATCGAGGAAATCATCACTGAAACAAAGTTTCTCGGCGTGCGAATTGACTATCAACTAACATGGAAAGCTCAGACTACTAAGCTCAGTCAAAAATTGCATAAAGCCGCATATCTCCTGTTCAGACTATCAAAAATTCTGAACAGAGAAACTGTTTTGACTGCGTATCATGGTCTTGCAGCATCTTTATTGCGATATGGCGTTATTTTTTGGGGTAACTCTACAAATAAAGAATCTGTATTTAAAGCTCAAAAACGCTGCATTAGGGCGATGTGTGGGCTAAAATCTCAAGGAAGTTGTGAACCAGCATTCAAAACCCTAAAAATACTCACCCTTCCATCCATCTACATTAACGAAGTTGCAATTTTTTTGAAAACGAATCCAGATCTCTTTGTGAAAGTCTCATGCGGAAAACAAAAATTGGTGCGTGTGCAAAATGAGCACAAGCTAAGGTATGCAAAAACCGCACTAATGCATAAAAACATATTATGTATGGAACCAAAAATTTTCAATAAACTACCTATCGACATAAAATGTATGAATTTGTTACAATTTAAGAATAAGTTATATAATCTACTTGTTATTAAATTCTGTAACGATATTGAGGCTTTTGTTAATGACAAAAGTATATAAACATTTCTATTAACAATTTACATGTAAAATAATTTTCAATATGACATTACTGAACTTGCTGACTTTAATATTAATCTGAAATTAACTTTTATATTAATATGACATGACTCTATGCTTAATTTAATTTAATACACTTATTATTAATATTTGTATGCACCTGGGCTGAACACTGAGCTCAAAGAACTTACCTGACATCTCTAAATGTATTACTACCTGTTTTCACAAATAAATGATGATGATCTTTATATTTAGCTTTATCATTTAGATTTCGTAAAGTGCTTTTATCTCCTCTTCGTTCCATCGATTGAGGGTCTCCAGCATCTTAGCCATAATCACCTTAGTTCAACAGGGTTCTATCTAGCATATCATGTTTTTTTTCTTTTTTTTTATTATAGCCCATCCCTCAAGGTTCTATCTGCATCGAAGACTGTCAAAAAATTGTGTATGGTTCGCAAGATATTGACGAAACAATAAAGTTCTGTTTCATTTTTTTTTAAATTCGATTGTATCGAAAATGCATCAAGGTTCCAAGTGAAATTTGTATGATTGATAGAACTATGTTTTTCAAATATGCTCAATATGAACCGATTTTGATATGTCTTCAAAATCGGTTCATAATTGACGGAGTACTTGGAGAGAGACTTTTTTGAAGTCGGTTAAAAAGACTTTGATTACATCCAAAAATTCACTAACTCCCATAGAACAAGTAACAAAATTTAAAGGCTTGTCTTTAAACGATTACCAAAAACGCACCTATTTTACTACCAATAAATTCGAATTGACTGCCAGAATGGGTAAATGATCACCAAATTGTGTTTGGATAAATGACCACCAAACTTATTTTTATGTTTTATGTACTTTAGTTTAAGTTTTTAGTATTATTTGTTGTTCTTAAATGTTCAACCTTCGTTTCGCTTCGCTACGCTCACCCTCTTTACCCTTCACCTTAGCTGCCGCAGTATTTTGCCCTGATATTTTCCGCAACCTTTGGTGATCATTTACCCAATTTGGTAAGAAAAAAATATTTTGTTGATCATTTAAATTATTCTCAAATTTAAATACAGTTTAATAACAAATGACTCAAGATGTACCTCAAATATTAGACTCAAGATGTACCTCCGTAGATAGAGTATACTCCCTTTACGTGTACCTCAGATAAATTACAAGCTGCAAGTTTCCTGATAGGGACACGTTATGAAATATTAGAAAATGACTGCAGGCGCCTGCCGTGATCGTTTTATGCTGCTCGTTAAGGGTATAAAAAGTAATTTTATTTTAAGCAAATTAGTATGTAAAATAAAAATAACTTTGCCATGACTTATTTTTTATTGACATTGAGAGTAACAGCTACAACATAGGTAGTTACAACAGATATAACATTACGTGTTAACAAAATTAACTTGTACCCACTAACGTATAAAGAATGTTCAACGGCCAAGTAACACAACATTAACTATAATAATATAGAAATCGCAGTAAGGAACCTTAGACTTGGCACGACTTTACCTAGATTTCATTACTTTTTAGAGATAAACAAGCAGCTCCATCGAGACTTGGCTAGTTTTTTACAGAATGTTCTTGGTGGGATATCTATTACCAAGAGATCTTATTATAAAAAAGCATTTTTATTCAGACTATTCTATTATAATGCTAATAATTTATGGAACTTTAATAACATTATATTGTGAAATATTTGTTGAACTTTTCCAATACCCAAACATACTATCAGATAGGGTCAATTATGGTATTAATATTTCGTTTTGGATTCACTAGAGTTTTTAGATTTTTAGTGACTTTTTTGTTGTGGCGTCTGGTAGGCACCATTTTGCTTCGCAGCCTGACGGTGAAAAGGTTAAAATTCGCTTTCGAAAAGTTACACCTCTGTGAGTTACACCTACCATTAGCGCCATCTAGTATAAATCATCAGAACTACGTAGCACTGTTCAACACAGTCCGTGGTCCGTAAGTAGAATTACAAAGCAACATTTTTGTATACGCCTGTACGACAGTATGTTTGTTCTTATGCGGGCTCCACACATCGCGCGCGACGTCGCACGAGGTTCGCGCCGCGACGTCACGGCGCGACATACTGCCCTTTCCACACTCGCAGCCGTTCACAGTCTAGGTCGCGCTCGTCGCGGGCATAAAACCAACAACTTGCGGAAACAGCCGCGACTGCAACGGCATCCACACTCACGTTTCGCGGCTTCGCGCGTGAGTGTAGAGCCGCCACTAGAGCTTTAAATTTTATTTTCATTAAATTTTTCATTATTACCCATAATGTTTTGGGACTGGTTGAGGCACTAATTTATACACTATATATATGTTACGGCTAAAGCTAGGTGTGAAACTAAACTTAAGTTTAGCCGGCTAGTCTTAAGATTAATTTCGAGCCTCGGCTAATGTCCGAAGTGATGTTCGTTTGTGATAACGGATGTCATCTCTAATCGGCTAGACTGCACATTAGCCGATGCGTTTCGGTTAATGTTGGACATTAGTTAGCTAATGTTGAAAACAAAGTATTCGTGCGACAGCGGGGAGCGGGGCGGGGTAATTTTATTCAGATGAGAAAGCTATTTAAAAATCAGGGCAAAACACTGCGATAGCTTACGTGAAGGGAAAAAGGGGTGAGCGAAGCGAAGCCCCCTTTATCCTTCGTGTTAGGTTGAACATGTAAGAACAACAAAACTATAATAAGACGAGTATAAGTATTTTTTGTTGTCTGAATAAAATTACCCCGCCCCATCAACATTAATAGGTATACTGAAAAATAAACTTAAGTTTAGTCGGCTAATGTCAACCATATTTTCTCACCCATCTTTAGCCTCAACAGCGTCGAGGCTAAACTGCAGTTTAGCCGACTAATGTTGAAATCATTCATCGCAATGAACATTATTTCGGACATTAGCCGAGGCTCGAAATTAATCTTAACACTAGCCGGCTAAACTTAAGTTTAGTTTCACACCTAGCTTTAGCCGTAACATATATAATATATTCATAAATGGAAAAGGTCGGTTTTTACTTGCACTATTGTGGGTACGCTATCAAGACGCCGGCTCGGGAGTTTCCTATAAGAGCAATCATTGTGTAACTGCGTACAGTGAGAGCACGATTTTTGTGTGTTAAATTCGTGTCTTGGATGTTTGCCGTTTTCGCAAATGGCGTTTGATACGCTAGCGGTCATTATTTCTTAAAGCAATGAGGCACTATTTTATTTACTTTTGGATTAATTATGGGCCTATAAACCATGTGCGTACGGTAATAATATAATATCATACCATATATACCATAATTCACGGTACGGTACTGTAAGGTAGGTTGTATATTGTATACGGGCCTCTTTAGAGTGGGTGTCACTTTGGCACCGTTACTTGTTTGTAGTTTTAAAAAAGAAAGAGGATTGGATGTGGAATTCAATGTGACACACTTCGCCGTAGGCTTCGGCCAGTGACTGAGCTAAATTATAGTGAGGATTAGAGTAATGGCTATCGAGCCAGTTGTGGATCCCTTTTTAAAAAAGTGTAAACGAAACTAAAGAAATAAAAACAGAACAGTAACAACAACCCAGTCCAGTGTTGTGATTTATAATTATCAATTAAGCACTACATCATTGGTGCTCAGGAGCATTACATTGAGGAGCGCTACATTGGTGGAGGCGCCGGGGTTGATTGTAAGTGTTGATTGTAGGCACTGACGCGAGGAATTAAAGGCGGTGAAAACTATTATGAGGTTATTTATTTCCAAAATTACAGCAGAGCCGTGCGGGGTGGCTCGCGATTGGTAGCGGACTGCCCCGGCCGGCGATCACAAAACAGAATAGGGTAAACTTACATATTTCGGTCTTAATTGCTAACTACCTTATTTTCTAAATCTTAAAACTATGTGAACAATCTTGTTGCCAACACAAACCAATAGGTATGAGAAATATTAGAACGCGTCGCTAACATTCCCCACCCTAGTGCTGAATCAGCACTCATCTCCCAGAGAGATAGGTGCGACGCGTGCCGCAGACCGTCGCCACGTCCCGGTGGCGGTCCTCACCTCGACCAGCCGCGTGCGCCCGTCCTTGCCGGGAAACACCTGTGTGACCAAGCCTTTAGGCCACGAGTTGCGAGGGGAGTTCGGGTCTACCACAAGAACGAGGTCGCCCACTTGCAGCTGCTTCTGTTCCTCATGCCACTTTCTTCTCGGTAAAAGGTTGGGCAAAATTTCCTTCATCCACCTCTGCCAGAACATATCGGTCAGCCTCTGAGCTGTACGCCAATGTTTCCGCAGGTACAGGTCCGAACCGTCAAATGAACCAATGGTAGGCAGATTTGACGAGGTACCGAGAAGAAAGTGGTTTGGAGTAAGAGATTCTACACCTGTCTCGACGGAGACGTGCATCAGGGGACGGCTGTTAACTATATTTTCCACTTCCGCCAAAAGCGTGCTTAATACCTCGTCCCGTGGTGCACGCTCGTTCAAGACGACTTTAAGTGACGTCTTTACACTACGTATGAGCCTTTCCCACGCCCCACCCCAATGAGGGGTGGAAGGGGGGATAAAGGTCCACTGCATACCTTTGTTAACACCTTGGCGTTCCAGCTCTTCGGTGTCTAGTTCGCGCATCGACCTCTGCAGCTCAGTATGGGCACCCCTCAGGTTTGTACCATTATCAGAGTACAGGTGTGACGGCCAGCCACGTCTTGCCGCCATCCGCCGCAGCGCCATTATGAGCGAGTCTGAAGTCAGCGAGAAGACCAGCTCAATGTGGACCGCGCGCACCGTCAAGCAAGTGAACAAAACTCCGTACCTCTTCTCACGACGGCGACCCACAACAACCTCCATCGGGCCGAACAGGTCTAAACCGCAGTACGAAAAGGGGCGCTGGTGGTGTGCCATGCGACCCTTAGGTAAGTCGCCCATACGCGGTACTCGAGGCTGACACTTGCGGATCCTGCACAGCATACACCTGGATGCCACGAACTTCACGGTAGGTCTGAGGCGTAATATCCAGTACCGCTGTTTCACCTCGTTGACCACGGTCTCCTGATTTCCATGGGCTGCCTGTATGTGGTAATATCGGACAATCAGCTTAGCCACGGGATGCCGACCATCGAGTCTTTAAAAAAGGAAACGCAAAAGATGCGACGACTGTAGAGTTTCTTCGGTGAGCTCTTCTCCACAGATTCCGCCATTGTGTTAGTGAACTCACCCAAAAAAATGTAATGACGGATCTAAGTGATGTAACAACATCCTATGGAAATAAATGATTTTTGATTTGATTTGATTTGAGTATCACCGGCCGCTTCACGTCCATGGCTACACCTATGGCGGCGTCTATGCGGCCACCCACGCGCAGCAGACCATGTTCGTCAAGTAGCTGTGACAAAGCGATCAATCTGCTATTGCGGTGTAAAGGTTTACCTTTTTTAATTGTAGCGATGTCTTCGCCGAAGGATTCCGCCTGCGCGTGCCTTAGCAACAGTTGCTCGGCACGATCCATTGTGCTGCAATCTACTTGACCTGAAATGCCCTTACACTTGTCTATAAACGTGAGTACATTGGCCGTGGCCCGCTTTAAGCGAAGCCAAGAAGAAAACCGTAGAGGGTCTGGCACTGCCAGTCCAGTTGAAGCTACCTGTACCATAGTGACGCATTCAGGCATTGTTGAGGTCAACTGTGATGCAATAACATCCCTGGGCCACGAAGATTCTCTTTCATATAAAACGTTCGGACCCGCGAACCATTCACTGAGCTGAGTGTGATCGAAAGTTTCCCGCGTGGATAAATCAGCGACATTTAATTTCGTAGGTACGTACCTCCACTCGTCCACGCGCGATAACTCGTCGATCTCACCCAGTCGGTTCGCTTCGAACGTTTTATAAGTGCGCGTGTTGTTGCGAATCCAGTGCAGTACTGTAGTGGAGTCGCACCAAAAAAATCGACTGCCCGGAACTAACTTATGTTCCTTCCCTATAGTATTAGCTAGCCTTGCAGCTAATAAAGCAGCTTGTAACTCGGCCCTGGGTACTGTTAATGACTTTACAGGCATTACTTTACACTTGCTAGCAATAAATGCAACTTTAATATGATTATTCACATCCCACCGCCAATAAGCCACAGTGCACATAGCTCGAGTACTGCTGTCACAAAATAAATGCAATTGAAGATTGTTATAACCTGCGGCCATCGTAGCACTGGTGGCTGCCGCTACAGATTCGTAGCCGATCGTAGAGCTCGGCGTAGGCGCGCTGTTGCCATGCGCGAGACCTGTGCTACGGGGCAGCGTCGCGCCCGCATAGTGACTGCGATCAGCTGATTTATAACATCTAGGTATGCGTATATCGTTAATTACCTTAAGTAGGTCGACCCATTTCCGCCACTTTTGATATAAGTCGTCCGGAATGTAGTCGTCCCAATCCATATGCGATCGCCACGCATCTTGTAGCATGATTCGACCTTGAATCGTGAACGGTGCTAAGAAACCTAGTACTTCAAAAATTGACGTTGTAACTCTTAGCATAAGACGTTTCACCTGTTAGCACGTCGTCCGATATGCGTTTAAACGACATATCGAAACCTAGCATGTCCTCAGCAGGATACCAAATGAGACCTAAGGTACGCTCGCTTTCGTGTTGTTGGCCGACTTTGAACCTTACAGCAGCAGTACCTAAGGTCTCCCTCGGTACGCTGTCTACAACTGCGACGCTATTACTCGTCCAATTTGTTATCTCGGCGCCGCACGCACGCCTTGTGGATATCACTAACATTCCTTACCATTCCGATGGCCGTCAATTCAATTGTCAATTGTCAATTGTAAGACGGGCTGGTTTCCGCAACTCGACGACGAAAGCGCCTATTTTGCGTGTGGGTGGGAATGCGACATCATTCGAGCCAACCCAACTCCTCCAGGAACGCCAGTAGGCCCTTTACGTTACCGACTATCCCTGGAAGGTCCCTCGATTGACCGAGGTGTTTAGCCCTGTAGTCCGCTACTCCTGTGCACTCCATGAGGACGTGAGCAGCCGTTTCTTCTGCCTCCAAGCAGGCTCTGCAAAGGGGGCTGTCGGTAACACCTAGGACATATAGATGTTTGTTAAAGAAACCATGGCCAGTAAGTGCTGCAGTTACCAGTCGCATGCGCGGCCTACTAAGTCGAAGCAAGGTCTTAGCCAGCCTAGCGCTAGGGGACGGCAAGGCCAGCTTAGCCTGCCTGCACTCCTCATGGTTTGTCCAAAGAGTGGCATGATCATTCCTGGTCGACTCTCTCAGAAATGAGCGTACCATCTTGAAGGGAAGAGGGATGATAGGTTCGGGACCATACGCTGTCAAGCTAGATCCTTTACGCGCCAGCTCATCCGCTGCATCGTTACCTCTTGATCCGCTGTGTCCTTTTATCCATTGAAGGATTACGCGGTTGTGTTGACATACCTCCATTAGTCGTTTGTGACACTCGTAGATTAGCCCTAAGTTAATAGTGTTGCTATTTAGGGCTTGTAGGACGGCCATGCTATCCGAGAGGATTCGAATGGAGGAATCTCTTACCTTTCTCGATGCTATGGCATTAGCGGCCGAGATGATGCCCATGCATTCAGCTTGAAAGACAGTATTATGGGCACCCAGTGGAATGGCCATCTTGATGTTTAGGTCCTCCGAGAAGGTGCCTGAACCAGTGCCTGCTTCAGTTTTTGAACCATCGGTAAAAATTCTGAGCTCTTTAACGTCGAGCCCCTCAACCCGATGGTCTTCATGTAACTGTATATTGTATTTTTTGTCAAAAACAAATTGTTTAGGGATTCTGTCACTGCAAGCCATAGAGATGGGAAATTTTTTGTAAACTTCCCCTAGGATGGCGGTGTGTGAGGTCCTGTTTTTCCTCCAAAGTCCTAAGGTGTTGAGTCTCACCGCAGATGACGCGGCCTCCTGCTTAATATATAGCTGGAGTGGCGGAAGACACAGCATGGCCTCCATTGCTGCTGTTGGAGTAGTTCTCATACTACCTGTGATAGCCATGCAGGCCAGCCTTTGGAAGCTTTGGAGTTTGCTTACCATTGTGGTTAGTTTGGTCCTGGTCCACCACACCACAGCTCCGTAGCAGACAAGAGGACGGATCACCGTTACGTACAGCCAAAGAATGATGTTGGGAGAAAGTCCCCACTTTTTCCCCACCATTCTCCGACACTGCCAGAAAGCAATACTCGCCTTCTTTAGTTTGTTGTCGATGTGGCTACTCCAGTTGAGCTTGCTGTCCAAGGTTATGCCCAGGTACTTCACCTCAGTTGCTAGCTGGAGTTCCGTTCCAAAGAGCTTAGGTAGGGTATACCTACCAAGAGCCCTATTGTTAGTGAACATGACCATTACCGTTTTTGTTGGGTTAACCGCCAGGTCATATTCTAAACACCAGCGCTCCACGATGCGAAGAGCTGTTTGTTTAAGGTTGCATACTGTGCTCGCAAATTTACCTGTGATGAGGATTACCAAATCGTCGGCGTATCCTACGGTGTAGTATCCATTAGCGTTAAGCTTGGTAATCAGGTCGTTAATGACCAGATTCCACAGAAGCGGGGAGAGCACTCCTCCCTGCGGGCATCCCCGTACTACCTCCGCCGATAGGGACTCTCCAGCTAGACGCACGATACGTTTGTTAAGCATGTTTGTGACCCAGTTGTTTACAGCTGTTGACACCCCATGCCTTGTTAGAGATGCACTTATACTGCTATACTGCGTCTTGTCAAAGGCACCTTCTATATCAATAAAAGTTCCAAGACAGATGCATTTGTTTTGAATTGCCTCTTCAATTGTGGATACAACTGCATGGAGAGCCGATTCAGTAGACTTACCCAAACTATATGCATGCTGATTCTTGTGTAAGGGTATATGTTTTCCGATGGCCGTCTCTTCGTCTGGAAGGCTGTGGATGTAGTCGTCCATGTAGTGCGAGTTCACTATGGCATCGACGGCGGCGGGATGTGATGACTCATACCGCCGCGCATTCTTATTTTTGATGAACTGCGCGACAAACGGAGAACAGCAGGCACCGAAGATAAGTGACGTCATCACATACGTCTTAATGTCGTCAGTGGGGCTGTTTCTCCACAGAAACCTCAGTGCGTGCTGGTCTTCTGCTCGGATCTTGACCCTTAAGAACATGTCCCTGATGTCACCGGTGACTGCTATTTTGTGTTCCCTAAAGCGCAGCATTATACCTAAAAGTGATGACAAAAGGTCCGGCCCTGTGAGCAAGTAATCGTTCAAACAACGACCACTTACCTGACTAGCTGAGTCGAAGACCAAACGAAGGTTCTTCTTATTTTTGTTGTCCACTCCAAAATGAGGAAGGTAGAAAGTCCTCGGCGTGGCCGTGATGTCCGTTAGTTCCCTGGCGTAGTCATTTTTTAACAAATGACTGATTCGTTCACGGTACCTTTCGGCGAATCCTTGATCCTTGCTCATTTTGCGCTCGATACCCTTCATCCTGATGAGCGCGCTTGGGCGGGAGTCGGGCATGGCGCGCGCGTTCCGCCACGGCAGGCCGACATGCCAGCGGCCGTCGCGCAGCTCCGCCGACTGCTCCAGCAGCGCGACGGCGCGCGCGTCCTCGACGTTCTCCCGCGGCGCACACGTCACGCCCATAGCCTCGAGCTTGAACGAGCGCAAACCTCGTCGTGGATCTGCCGTAACAGGTGTTCACCCTCTGCAGTGGCCGTTCCTTCTTCACTTTCTGCAATAAAAAAGTTAGACTCGGCCTCGGTGGGCGGGCGGACGCCCTGCGGCACGTATACCTTTCCATGGACGCACCAACCTAGGGGGGTAAGAGTAGCACACGGTTCGTTAGATTTACCTACTTTAATCTGTGAAGGCAACAGCAAATGATAATTATCTTGGCCTATCAGCAATTCGGGCTTTGAATCTGAAGTACATAATTTGTCTTTTATTTCATTTAAATGACAAGACTTAATACAATTCAAAATAGATAGGCCTTGCAGCGGTAAATTTAATTCATCAACACAGCGCATTCTTATATTATGCACCTTATCATCTATACCCATAAGGTCCACATTCACTACGGTCGATTCATATACCAGTTCATTATCGGTGAATGCGCCACGCACTCGCAGCGTGCTCGCGTCGCCGCGCAAGCCGGCGCGCCGCGCCAATGCCGCACTCAGTAAACTGACAGACGAACCGTCATCAAGAAGAGCGGTACTCGAGAACACACCATTAGGTCCATGAACGCGGATAGGTACCACTTTTAACAACACCTTACTGTCACTCGCGTTAATGTGCGTTAATGTTTCTGGCACCGGTTTGGACGCGGGTTCTCGCGGTACGAGTCCATTCATCGCGGGGCTACTATTCGGTGCACTTGCACTTGATAACGGCGCGGGCGGCGTGACGTCACGCGCGCTGTTGTTTTTTACCGGATAATGTAGCAGGCGGTGATGCGGAGCTCCACAGCTGTCCTTGTCGCACGCAGGGGCTTTACACGTGTCGCGCTCATGCTTGGACATAATGCATTTGTAACATAAGCCGTTTCTCTTAACGTGTTGCCATCGCACCTTACAAAGCGCCTTCTTGAATTGTTTACATTCTGTTAGCTTATGCACAAATGTACGACAAAATAGACATTTAGAATCACCTTCTTCGGTTTGTAGTAAAACAGTATGTGTGCGTGAAGATGACTGGTCGCTATGTTTGTTTTTATAGCTATCGCTGCGTGTAGTTGTAAAAAAACTAGCCGTCGTAGATAATAACAATAATTAAGTACTTTTTTTTTTCTGATAATATGATAATAATACCAAATGTTCTGTAAAAAATGAAATGAAATGACATGTGAAAGTGCCCTTGTGGCCTATTTACAGAATAAACGTTTTGAGTTTGAGTTTTGAGTTTGATATCTTCATTGCTTCGTCATTAAGAAAGTCCGATAGAATGACTAACCTTGATTTCCGTGCATCCTTAATTAGTTTAAAACTGTAGTCTGACCATTTAGATATGAGCACAGTGGGCAGCTTGGACAGGATGATGGAGACAATATTCATGCCCTGTAGGTACTCCTCACGTCCTACTGCTCGAACGGCTTCCACAAAGTTTTGAACTTTTACTGCGAACATAACTATTTCCTTATGATATTCGAGTGGCAGGGGTTGCAGCCTTTTGATGTCTTGTAAAATGCGGGAAATTATGCTGTCGGGATTTCCAAAACGTAGCTCCATCGTCGTCATTACTCGATCGGGTGACGTGGCGCTGATAAACAATGCTGCGACTGCATCTCTTGCGGCTCCGCGAAGACATTTTCGCAACCTCCATAAATTGTCCTTATCGGTAAATTTACAGACCTCAGTAGACTCGTCGTAGGCTTGTTTGAACTGTAGCCATTCTAACTGATCGCCTGAAAATTCAGGTAAGTCCTTAGGCGTGCTGATGCGGCTGAGAAAACTAGCGTTTGGTACTTGATTGCTGCCGGTGGAGAGGTCCTTAAGTGCACCGGCCAATAGTTGTACCGTGTGGTGGTTGAGCGCGCTGACGGTGCCATCGGCCGCGAGCGGCGCGGGCGGCGCGGGGCCAGCGGCGTGCGGGGCCGAGCTGGGCCCAGCGCCGTGCTGAGCAGGCTCGGTGTATGCATGTGGCACGGCAGTCGCTGGTTTCCATACTGGAACCCGAATGTGCAGCGCGCCCGTTATTTCACCATTGTTGGGGGGTTGCTGCTCCTCTAGTGGTTCCTTATGGTTACTCTGGTGCTCGACCCACTCCGCTATTTCACTGCGGGGCCGAGGAGGTAAATTGCCATCGATTTGTGAACTGTATTCCTCTGGGTCCTCCTCTTCATTAAGTGCTGCAAGTTGCGCGTCTAAAGTCTTATCGATTAGGTCCATTTTTATCGCAGCCTTCTCTTTTGCGGCTTCTAGAAGTAACTGTTTCCGCTTGGCTTCTTTAGATGCCGACGATTTCCGTGAGCTCTTACTGCTTAAAGGTGCGCCGACGTACGATGTGGCAGGCTTTGTCTCAGGAACGTGTTTATTATGTAACATCGGTTCCGATTTTATGCTACTTGTAGCAGTTTTATTCATTAAAAACCTCTTCACCATAGGATCTAACGGTTTTTCGGGCGCGGTTTGGTCTCTTAGCGGCATAACCTCACTTTCGGGCCTTTGTTCTCGCTCGTGCGCCATGTGTTCGGCTTGTTCCCGACGCGCTTTTGCACTGCGTGTTTCCATTTTAGCTGGCGTACGGAACATGATCTGGTTCGAAGACCACTTTGTTGATTGTAGGCACTGACGCGAGGAATTAAAGGCGGTGAAAACTATTATGAGGTTATTTATTTCCAAAATTACAGCAGAGCCGTGCGGGGTGGCTCGCGATTGGTAGCGGACTGCCCGGCCGGCGATCACAAAACAGAATAGGGTAAACTTACATATTTCGGTCTTAATTGCTACTTAACTACCTTATTTTCTAAATCTTAAAACTATGTGAAAAATCTTGTTGCCAACACAAACCAATAGGTATGAGAAATATTAGAACGCGTCGCTAACAGTAAGGTAGGTTGTATATTGTATACGGGCCTCTTTAGAGTGGGTGTCACTTTGGCACCGTTACTTGTTTGTAGTTTTAAAAAAAGAAAGATGATTGGATGTGGAAGTCAATGTGACACACTTCACCGTAGGCTTCGGCCAGTGACTGAGCTAAATTATAGTGAGGATTAGAGTAATGGCTATCGAGCCAGTTGTGGATCCCTTTTATAAAAAGGGATCCACAACTCAAAGTCTAAAATCTACAAAACATTGAATGTTAACATTAAGTGAGCTTGCCATGCTTGAAATCTAAAAAACAGTAAATATGCCGCAAGCATAATTTCAAATAACATCAAGTACCCTAATCCTTATCTGTCCAACCATCCCATTTAACCTACTCAATTAAACATTAAATAACAAAACCAAACTACACTTAAGGTGTAGGCTATGCACCTTAAAAAACTTAAATTATAACACCCTATGATCCCATCATACAATTATTCACGGCTTAACACTAACCTACCTAACGCTAGAAAACTCTCTTTTACAATACGAAGGCAAACAGCTGAATCTATCTAAGATTTAGCTTCTCGAATGGTTATCATTCGACAAACTTTCTGACAATAAAAACTAGCGAAAAACTTATCAGACAACTATAATACCTCCGTTCCTAAAATTAACACAACTCGATCTTTGCATAAACAATTGTGAACACATTGTGAACTCTTTCCACCGAATGGAAATATTTCAAAAATTAACGCAGGCAAAGATCAAAGAAAAAAATTATCATTTTCAAATATAGGAAACGTCAACCATATTAACAGGATTAATCTAAAGAACCGTACTACTAAGCCACAGCTTAAGAATGAGTTCATTAAAATACGTTCCAATAATACGATGAAATCAACTAGCTTTAAAACCGATACTACAATTTACAAACATCTCAACTAATCCATTGGAATTCAGAAAACTATCTTTTACTATTAACAGTTTAAGATAATCGCCTTGAGTTGAAACCAATTACCCAAGTAAAGACACTACAAAGAATCTCGAATGTGTATCGAATACCCGAGTTATTCCACATCAGAAATTACTTTCATTGAGAAACCTTCGTTACCAACTTTATGTACAACCCATACTCTCCCCTTACCAAATCATCCCAACTCTATACTTTAAGAACGCGGGAACCAAAACAGAACCCTATGACGAATAGCTATTGCCTCGTCATACTGCTCTCAAAGATAAAACCATGCGATCGGTTCAAACAATTATTCGAACTGTCGTTTATAAAAGTTTCTCATATAAAGGTAATCTACCACGGAAATCTAGTATGTTACAGATATTTCTTGGGTCTTTGGTGTACGGTCCTCATCAGACATCATAGTTCAGCAACAACATGAAAAGAAACACCTGTTAATAAACAATTCATAACACCACCGCATACACAAACCACAAACCATCAACCGGGATAAAATTGTATTATACTCCTAATGTATAATTATTTAATATCAGACGAACTCCTCAACGCAGCACAAAGCGTTTTAAACGATTTGTGTTAACAATAACGCCCCGTGACCGTGAGTTCAGACGACGAATCAGCACATTAGACCTCCCAACGATCTCAATGACCTTGTATGGTCCTTGATACAGACGTGCCAACTTCATACATCTTCCCGTTATCCGCCTTGGTACGTTAAACAAAACGCGCTCGAGTAACTCGCAAAATAGTCGAGTGGCCTCCCGGGCTATTGAGAGAATTTATTTCACCCACAGGTCAGTCTTAAAATTTTAAAAATATTACCAAATAAATTGTAATTAAACTTTGCTCATAAACACATATTATAGTGATTATTAATCATTTTTCTATAATTTGCATTATTCAATGCAGACTTACCATTCCTAAATTAACAGATTTAAATACTGAGTATTCCTAAATCAGCCAACTTAGCCTTTTATCTTCATTGGCGTCAAATCTGCTACGCTTTTAACTAATTTCCTTTCTTGACACGGCACGCACGAAGCTATATAACGCTCTATCTCCTTATCGGCTTTCGGTATGAAATATTTCGACCGAAACCTCTTCAACGTCTTTTGCGAGATCCAAATGACCTCCTGTCCACGCCTCATCATGTAATTCGTTCACTACATTTTGAAACAAAGACCTAGGCACTACTAATACCTCCCTAATTTCTCCATCTCTACGTACGCTTTTATATAATAAATTATTTCTCAAACAAAAACCGCAACGCCACGCTTCCGGACGTTCGCTCAACCGCGCTAACCATCTACTACAAAATGAATCGTTCTCTTGATCCGCCTGTAACGACTCTACATTAATACTAAAAACTTCCAAACCATCATCATCAGTTTCAGAACGAGAAGAAGACTGAGGTCCTTCTGTTTCCCGTTTCTTCGATATTTGTTTATGCGATTATATTGTATATGGGCCTCTTTAGAGTGGGTGTCACTTTGACTTCCCACATCCAAGCCTCTTTCTTTTTAAAACTACAAAATAAGTAACAGTGTCAACGTGACACCCACTCTAAAGAGGCCCGTATACAATATAATCGCATAAACAAATATCGAACCTTACAGTACCATAACGGACAATGGGAATATCCTTATATGCCCTTTGAGGTACCATACTGGATTTTTTTAGCTCTAGACCTATGACGATTTAATAAAAGTTGCCAAACAATTTTTAAATGAATCAATAATATGTAAAAGTTACCGATCAAAAGATGTTATATACCTATCTACTTATTAAAGGTGGTCCCACAGGCGAAACGAGTCTATCTTGGACATAGTTTATCCTTTGATCGAGATGCACAGTTGAATGAGATTGAAAGACGCGTCGGATTAGGGTGGGCTGCTTTCGGGAAACTAAGTGATGTCTTCAAATCCTCATTCCCACAATGCCTGAAGACCAAGGTGTATAACCAATGTGTCTTGCCCATCCTCAATTTCCCACCTATGGAGCTATAAAAGTAGCTCAAAGAGCGATGGAGCGTTCCAAGTTGGGTACCTCTCTCGTTGACCGTGTGCCAAACGTCGAAATTCGACGGAAAACGAAGGTTGCAGATATAGGCAAACGGATGACGAGATTGAAGTGGGCGAGACACTTGTCTAGACGGGAAGACGGACGGTGGACCAAAGCAGTCACAGAGTGGTGGCCACGGGGAGCGACAAGCCCAGTAGGCAGACCACCAGCCCGATGGTCCGAAGATATCATTAAGTCGTCGGAATCCCACTGGGTGCGTTTGGCAGAGGACCGGGGAGATTGGCGCTTTAGGAAAAGGCCTAAAGCAGTGGGTCGATGTGGGCTGAATATGATGATGTACCGGTTCAGCTCCATACACACTACAGTAGCTTTTATTTTCAGTTTCTGCCTAAACAGCCTTTTATTCTCTTATCTTACCTTTTTTCTAAATTACTTTTATTTGCTTTTTAAATTATATTACCAAGAATGTAATTCAGGTTCTCAATCATGCATCCTGTGAATAGGAAGAGCGCTGAATCTGAAATACGGATTAACTCTCCAGCTCAGGTTCAGATGTTTTCTGTTTAATCTGACACAAATGCTCTGTACTAATCAAGATCAAGAAAATCTTTATCTACACATGTATCATAAACCCACTTTACTGCGTCCAAAAACCGCACGTTAGACCAGCATAATGATATACTTATTGGTAAAAACTTATTTCGCGCTAACTGATAAGTCGCGCGCGCTCGCTCATTGGAGTTGGTCGATATCCCGTGATTTATTGTTGTTAATTGTTAACCTCAGGGGCGATGGCCTCTTACGTGTTAAAATGCAAGACTTGCAACATTGTAATAAACGAGTTACTTGCGTTTGTGCAAAATAAAATGGATGTTATGGTCGACGAAAGTTTAGTGCAGATTTGTGCAACGGCTTTTTCCGATGACGAAATAGAGAATGCCAAAAGCCTTCTGTTTGAGTCGGTCTCAAAGCAGAAAACTACTCGAAGACGTGATGGGAAGACTCAACGCAACCTGGACGACATAATCTGCCTCTTTAGAGAAACGGATCCCGAAGAAATGCCGATCTTCGTGGCAAGGGACCTTGCAAAACTACCCCTGGTCACTTTTGACCATGTAGACGTCACTAGACTTCTAAAAGACATTGTCTTGATACAAAGGGAGCTTGGTGACATGCAGCAAAAATACGCAGTGGCGGCGGAGACAGAGTATGTTAATATTCACCAATTTGAACAACTGAAATCTGAACTCAACGAGATGAAACGACAGTGCGTTGTTACTAATGTCAATACGAAAAGAGGCGCATTCTGCTTGGAAGACAGTTACCAAAACAATAGTGGCCCTATGGGATTCCTTGCCGTGTCTGAAACTCATGAGAATCATGCATCATCAATATCCTCATCATCATCTCCGGAGGGTAGGCCAACGGAAACATTACCTTCGCGTATGACTGAGGCGCGCGGTCCGCTGTCTCTGTCTTTCGCGAGCGTGGTGACTGAAAAGGCTGCGGTGCCCGTGAAACCGGCCGACTCGGCGGCGGCGGTGGTGGGGAATGGTGCACGCGTGGAGGCCGGCAAAAGTACCGCGGTTTCGAACACTGTGGAACGAGTAGGCGCCGGTGAGGCCCTACGGCGCTCTCCGACATTAACCGTATCAGCTGTTAGAAATAATAATCTAGAATCTCAACCCGAGCAAGATGGCTGGATAACGGTGGAGAAACGAAAATCAAAATCTCGTTTTGTGGGGAAAAAGGGAAGAGCCCCTGTTGACCCTGAATGCAAATTTAAAGCCGCGGCCCCTAAAATACCCCTTTTCATCTACAATGTCTCTCTGGAAGCCTTAGAAATTGATGTCGCTGAGTACATAAAGGAGAAAACTCAGATTGTTGTGTCTCCTGTGCGAGTAGGTAGGGTAGACTGGGTACGGTAGTAACGATTTTCGGTTTAACGATCATAGCATCGCCATTGCGTAATCGATCACTGAGGCAAATACATCAAACGAAAGGGCATTTATCAATGTTTAAACAAATACAAAATTTTGGATTCTTGGCGCAATAGTTTAGAGACCAGAGAATAAAAATAATAATATCTGCCATTGTTACAACCGTCCCCGTACCAGGGGCGGTTGTAACAGCGGTGGGGGTCAATTGTAACACGTACAAATAATGCAAGATACACAGATTTTAATGAGTTTTTATTGTTAGAAAAACATGAAAAAGATCTTATTCTACTTATGGCAGCATTTATCATCTTTAAAATCAGTCTTTACTAATCACTCAACATTTACATTAGGAACACAGTGTTTCATATCAACGAAAGCATTTTGTACTCAAGTGACTAAACATACAATTAGAACATAAATCTTGAAAAAATAACAATCATATACTTTTAAAACCTAAAATCAGTTCCAAATTTAACTAAAAACGCCTTTGCGTGTACCTCAAACAAAAAAATACAATTTGAATCAATTACAGATAAATCAATCTGATTCACAGTTGTGGCAAATATAGGTTAGACCACCTTCTGTGCATTCTTCGTGAGCCCATCGTCTACAATCTGAGCACTGTATCCATTTTTCTCTTGGCCTGCTCTCTGAATATGGTGCTACACAAACAAGGCAGAAATACTCCTCATCCTCCGAAGATTCTGGTGCTGTTGTACTAGCCTTCTTCGTTTTTGTCTTCTTTGCATCTTTGGTTTTTATTACATCCATTCTTTTTTTTACCTGCTTAACTTTGGCCCGTTTCATTTTTTCATCATACTCCTTTCTTATTTCCTCTTTTTCGGGTGTATCAGTATAAATCGTTGACTTCCTAGTTTTACGACCCCTGTTTGTGGTTTTCCTCGGGGGCGCTTTAGGAAAGGGTCGTATTTCTTCTGGTGAAAACACAGCTGGAATACTAGTAGATGGTATGGAAGAAGCCAGCTGAGCATCCACTGAAGGAATTTGACGAACCGTTTGGGTGTTCGTAGTTTGTCGAATACCAACATCACTATGGTGTCTGGGTGGCGTAATTTCAGCTATATCTTCTAGTCGAAGAGTTTCTAGGACTGGTGAGTTCTGCCGAACATACAAAGCCTCTTGTGGAGTATTAGGGGCTGCGCGTGTATTTATAGCCTCTAATTGTTCACATGCGCTAGTTAAGTTCACCAATGGATCGTTCAGCAAAGAAGGTGATAGCGGTGGCGTTTCGTCTTCGAGTGCAAGATTATTTTGATCGTGGTTAACCTCCTCTTCTCTTGTGTCTGGGTTTGGCCTGTCTGTCACGAATGCAGGGGCATAATCGGCGTCAGTAAATAAATTCCGATTAAACGGATAGATCCCAGTTTTGCGAAAGCCAGCTTGAATGTTTGTCTGTGTGAGAGCAAGTGGCATTGCAGCTGCTACAATTCCTGGGATGTCATAAATAGACATGGTCTTCCCGGGATGGTTTCGCATCCATGCGTCACAGGTCGTATTTACGACTTTCTTCAGAGGTCCGAACACAGATCGATCGAGAGGTTGGAGTTTGTGAGAGCAGTGGGGAGGAAAAGAAAGTACCACGATGCCATTTTCTTTGCAGAAGTCCAGAGAGTTTATGTGTATGTGTGAAGAATGGTTATCCAGCACAAGCAACACTTTGTTCGCAGTAGACACATTTGAGTATTTTTTGAAGTGTTTTAGAAACACAAGGAATGTTTCATCCTGCATCCAGCCTGACGGGTTGGCGGCTCCAGCTGAACCCACAGGCCCATCTCTTATGAAATGATCGTAAAAGTTTACTCGAGGAAATACGAAGACTGGGGGAATGGAATTTCCTATGGCATTCACTGCAAAGGCTTGAGTGACTAAAGTACCCCTTTCAGCTGAAGTGAGTGCTCCAACTTGTCGTGCACCACGCCTTGCTACTACCCTGTCGGGCTTTTGAACGGTTGTTATGCCCGTTTCATCAACATTATATATGTTTTGTGGTTCAAAGTGGTCACGATCCATGACAATTTGCAAATTGTCATAAAAAGCCTCCACGTTGGTCTTGTTAAAACTGGTCGCTCTGGAAAGGCTTGTAGCCTGGGCTGCGCGGACAGATAGTTCAGGATTTCTTCCCATAAACGAACGGAACCATTCTTCGCCAGCCGTCTTGTTTTCGGTCCACGTTTGAGGTCGTACTAAGTTATATTTAGTAGATAACTCATATGCCAGTTTTCTTACCTCCTTCGTACATAGGCCAAAATAAATATCTGCACAGCGGATCAAATATTTACTAAGTTCCCGTTCTTGGTGTTCATTAAAAACTCTGTTGTGAGCTACATACCCCATCTTGACATTTTCTTGTTCCTCTTCACCGTTGGCCAAATCTCTCTTTCTTTTGTATCGTAAAAGTGACACGTAGTTAACTCCATACTTTTCTGCAGTTGTTCTGAGAGAACCACCAGCTTTTAGGTCATCATAGGCATCTTTGTATCTTGATATGTCTATCTGCCCCCTTGCTGTCTTCTTTACTCGTTTTCTCGGCATCTAGAAGGTCAGAAATAAAAAGTCATATGGTGTTACAACCGTACCCACAAAAACTGTTACAACTGTACCCAACCACCCGTTCGGCAATAAAATAAATACAGTGACAACAAAAAATATCTCACGGTAAAGCTCATCACACTAATCTAGTCTCCGTTATCCATTCTGTACTACAAAAAACATTAAACACTCTAGCTTTTATGTATATTGAGCAATTTAAGAAATACCTTGATGAAAAATACTTACTTTTGCTGGTCAAAACACAATAGGGCCCCTTGCAAACGACTGAAGCGTGCCGCGGGCAACGCAAGATTGGCGAGCGTGTCCAGACATGCCAGCGGCTCCTTTCCCCCCTTGTACCCCTCACCGTACCGCAAACGGTTCACGATTTATTTACCTTGTTACAACCGTACCCCGTTACAACCGTACCCAGTCTACCCTATGAAAGAGGAAAAGGAGTACAACTCTTATAAGATCTACATACCCAAGGACAAACTTCCAGTGTTCTACAACGACAACCTATGGCCAGACGGGATCTTTTTCCGTAGGTATTTTATATTTAGCCGGACGGCTAGTAAAGACGCTGACAAACTTTCGGCTTCAAAGAGAAACTGAGCCGCAAAACTTGTAAGCTCGCAAGCTTCAATTGTAAGTCCGTGATGAGAGTCTCGGGCCATGTCAGAGAGCTATGCTTATCGATGGACGTAATTGCGCTGCAGGAGACTTGGTTGCTGCCCCACGACATACCTTACCTGAGTGGCATCCATCCTGACTTCGCTGCGACTGGAGTGTCGGCCGTGGATACTTCGGCGGGAGTAGTGCGAGGAAGGCCTTACGGCGGCGTAGCTATTTTGTGGCGTAAAAGTGCGTTTGATAAAGTCACTATTATCAATTGTAAAAGTGTGAGATTGGTGGCTATAAAGTGTGAAGTGGCTAGTCGGTCTGCTATATTTTTCTCCGTCTACATGCCTACGGACTCGAAAAAGAACTTACCAGTCTTCACTGAATGCCTAGCAGAGGTGAGTGCTATCGTCGAGGACAGCACCGTGGATAATGTGTACGTACTCGGGGACTTTAACGCTCACCCAGGTGAGTTATTTTGTAATGAACTACTCCAATTCTGTGCGGAACAAAAGTGGATTTGTGCGGACATTGAATCACTAGGTATTGACTCAGGCACATATACGTACATAAGTGACGATCATGGCTGTTGTCGTTGGCTTGATCATTGTATAACTAGTTGTGTAGCATATCAATCCGTCACAAGATTTGAGGTGAATTATGATGTGACATGGTCTGATCACCTTCCCCTGCTGATTGATTGTGACTTCAAAATACTTGTGTAAAGTTATATGGGGTACTAGAGATGAGGCACAAATAAATATGTACAGGGAGTCATGTCATAGCCGGTTACGTGACATTGACTTTCCTTTCGAGCTCAGACACTGTAGTGAGAAAATATGTACCAATGTGGAACACAAGGTAGTTATAGACAATTTGTATAACAGTATTGTCAACATATTGAGTGAGGCTGCTACCTGTAGTTATCAAGGCAAAAGTTGTGATAAGAAAAGGTATGTTATAGGTTGGAATAAGTATGTGGCGGAGGCCCATAGGGAGGCTCGACTTAAATTTCAAACTTGGGTACTGTTTGGCAAACCCACAATTGGATTAATCTATGATAAAATGAAACAATCAAAGAAATTATTTAAAAACAAGTTGAAATGGTGTCAAGATAACAATGAAAGCATCAAAATGGACATAATTGCTACAAGTCATGAGGCTAAGGATTTTAAAAAATTTTGGAAGCAAACAAACAAGCTCAGTTCTAGGTCGAGCCTGCCTGTGGTTGTGGACGGTTTGACCAATAACGGGGACATAGCAAATATGTTCAGAGAACATTTTGCTGTGGTGCCTGAATCCGCGTCAGCCGCAGCCTCGGTAGTGTCCGGCGCACACCCCCGACGGTCGGTAGAGAGTGAATGCACTCGTTTTACCATTATAGAAGTAGAGAGGGCCATCCGTTCTATGAAGCGAGGAAAGTCGCCGGGACATGATGGTCTGAGCGTCGAGCACTTGAGGTATGCTGGTGCACATCTGTCCAGAGTTCTGAAGATGTTTATTAACGCCAGTATTGGACACTCCTACCTGCCTGAAATGCTCATAAAAACTATTGTTGTACCTGTTATCAAAAATAAAACAGGTGATGCTAGTGATAAAGGTAATTATAGACCTATATCACTAGCCACGATCATCGCGAAGGTATTGGACAGTTTGCTTGATAAGCAACTTGATAAATATCTTAACTTGCACGATGCCCAGTTTGGTTTCAGAACTGGGCTGTCCACTGAAAGTGCCATCATGTGCCTCAAGCAAACTGTCCGTTACTACACGGATAGAAAGACGCCTGTATATGCCTGCTTTTTGGACTTATCTAAGGTTTTTGACCTCATCAACTATACCATTCTGTGGGATAAGCTGGCGAAGGAGACTGACCTACCTGATGAGCTCATATGTATGTTTAAGTACTGGTATGGAAATCAAAGTAACGCGGAGCTGTGGAGTGAGGCAGGGGGGCCTGACGTCTCCCAAGCTGTTCAATCTGTACATGAACAAACTGATCGAGGGGCTGTGCGACACCAAGGTCGGATGTTCAGTCCATGGCCTCATGGTTGATTGATTCCACGCCTCACCGAACGGCGTGGAATCCTGAGGGGTTTGTGCCTTTGCCACGTGAGAGAAAAGAATTGATGAAATTTGTTACTGACCTTGTCTCCGTAGGCAGGAAATCGAAGGCTCGATTCGAGACGGGAATACGGAAAGGGGCACAGTTTGGGATAGGATATGGAGCGATTCGAAACTTATCGTTGCTGCCGACGCCGTCGCCGGCGTGCTGCCTGCCGTGAACGTGGAGTCGCCGCTACCGATGCGACGATGTCCAATCAACCGGGATCACTTGGCCGCTGACGCGAATCTACTTATTTCAATCAATAGCCTGACGCTATGAGGTAGATTGACACTCTGACCAGGCCCGATGCCTGTATGATAATTGGTACACCGAAATACCATCACGGGGCCCGAGCCGCCATGTTATTCTCCCGATGAGACAGACCAAGAGAAAAATTAACCTCCAATTTTACATCTCGTTTCCGATACGAGTGACAGCTGCTAGTCCGTTTTCGCTAGTGATGTCTCGATTACTCGCGATCGATTCGCGCAACAAAAAACCGTTGCGTTTCCGACGCATAAATACTAAACAGTCACCCGCCCGGACAGGCCCGAACCTGTCCCTAATCAATAGGAAGGCGAGAAAGTGTTGCGACCGCTCTCTTGAGGACCGAGTCCCCCACCCTGACTTCTGCTGATCGAGGCGTGCCATCCCGACCCGTGTACAAATTGACGATCCGTCCTCGTCTCCATCTCAATGATGGCAGGTTCGCATCCTTAATCAGCACCAAATCACCGACTTGAGGGGGGCTCGTCCGGTCAGTCCACTTAAGGCGCTGCTGCAAGATGTGCAAGTACTCAAGGGACCACCGTTTCCAAAAATCTTGAGCCATCTGCTGCAACATCTGCCACCTAGTTAACCGACTTAACTTAACATCACCGAATGGGTATTCTGGCAGGGCGTTAAGGGGCTGACCTATCAGGAAGTGACCCGGCGTCAACGCTTCCAAATCATTTGGATCCGAACTGAGCGGGCACAACGGACGCGAGTTCAGTGTCATTTCAATTTTACAGAACAGCGTCGCAAGCTCTTCAAAGCGTAGAGAGGTCTCACCGATGATCCTCGTCAGGTGCGACTTAGCCGATTTAACCGCAGCCTCAAAAATTCCTCCCCAATGAGGACATCCCGGCGGACTGAAAACCCATTCAATCCCTCGTCGGGAGCAAGCCGTACCGATGGCGTCCTGGTTACCGTTCAGGAATTGAGTGACCTCCTGCAGATATCGCCTGGCTCCGACAAAATTTGTGCCGTTGTCCGAACGGATTAATGTCGGGAGGCCCCTTCGTGAGACGAACCGATCCAGACATGCGATAAATGCCTCCGTAGTGAGGTCACTGACCACCTCCAAGTGGACGGCCTTCGTGGCCAAGCACACGAAGACGCACAGGTATGCCTTCACTAATCTGGCGTTCCGTAGCTGTGAAGACTTGACCATGAATGGTCCCGCGAAATCCGTTCCGACACCCGCAAAGGGTCGGATTTCGTTAACCCTATCCGAGGGCAAATCGCCCATCTGGGGCTGCATCGTAGCCGCCTTGGCCCGATAACAAGGCAGGCACCGAAATACGACGCCACGCACTAAGGGTCTTCCCGATAGAATCCAGAACTCGCGCTGGAGAAACGCCATCAAGGCGTGGCATCCGACATGCCCATTCCGAATGTGTCGATCCTGAATCAACAGTTCGACCAACTTCCCTTTCCTAGGGAGTAACAACGGGTGGCGAGCCGCATAAGGCAGGTTGGCATTCCGCAGCCGACCTCCTACCCTCAGCAATCCTTGAGGGTCAATGAACGGGTTGAGCCGAGCCACAGCTCCCTTCAGTTGGACGCGTCCGCGTCTCAGAATGTCCAGTTCGGACTTAAAGTGCACCGTCTGCACGTTCCGTACCAATGCGAACAACGCATGGTTCCGTTCCCGTGGTGTCAGGACCGGTGTCCGCACTCGTTGCGCCTCAGAATTCCGACAATTCCGCGCAAATCGGCAGATCCAGGCGGTCACATTGACCAGCTTGTCGAGCGAGCTGTACCGTTCCAGCAGGCTGAACTCCTCTTCCGGCTCTGGTTGCGTCGTACAGACACCGACTGTCAAGGCGCCGTTCGCCGAGGTAACGCGTGGACTCATTGGCCAATCCGATTCGGCTTGAGTCAACCATTTTGGACCCCACCACAAGGGATGTCCAACTAACTCCGGAGCGTGACACAATCGACCTGACCGAAGGCGACCAGTATTGTTCCGACAAAACCGTTCACACTCCTCCTCAACCGGGTCCAACCGGCGGACCGTAGGTGGTTCCTCCACCTCCCAAAACTTCTGTATCACCTCCGAGAGTACAGAACCGAATAAGGGACTACGAGTCGCTAGGCGTGGGGCAGCCGGCATGACCGGACCCATTACCGCATGGCCCAGTCTGGTGTTGACCGAAACCAGACCAGTCGCCTGCAACACGTGGACACCTGGCACTAACAGGTATCCCAAGGCATCGACACCCAATAAAATGTCTACTGGGCCCGGAATGTCGAACTCCGGGTCAGCCAGTGACAACCCAGCGACCAACCGTACGTGAGGGTGTGAGCCCATCACATTAGGCATGACTAATGCCGTGACCGTCAGATTCACCGATGAATCCACCTGTGACGAGAGAGTAATCCGACATACTCCCTTAACGGAAGCGACTTCCGTGTTCCCAATTCCCCGAATGGAATGTGGATACTCCCTTACCGTAATGCCCAACCGTCTTACAAGGTTGCACGAGACTAAGCACCCCTGGGCCCCCGAGTCCAATAGTGCTCGTGCCATACATGATTTGCCGACCGAACTCCACGCTATCACCGAGGCGGTGGGGAGCATGACCGTCTGAGGAGTGGCGGCACCCTGTAAGTGGGCGGCGTGTCCCTAGCGGGAACCCCCGCGGGATCCGAACCCGCTCAGACCTCCGTCGGCCTGGCAACTCGGCCGCTGATATGCCACCGGTGGCATATCAGACCGCATGTACATCAGGGGGTCCCAACCCGCATAATAGGCCCCTCGCTGTCCCGGTACCCGACCATACCGGACTGTGTACGGTGCGCCCGGTGGCCACCGTGGATGGAGGGGGGAGAGCGGATCCAACCTGGGGCGCTCTAGGAATGGGGGCGACATCCGACTGTTCGCCTCCCTGTTCGCCTCCCAGAGCGACGGGCAGGGTGGCGCAGAAGGTGGTGGGCTCCCAGCCTTCGCGCCACTCATAGGTGCCATCTGACACCCGCCCGTAACACGCGATGAGCCAGCGGCCCGAAGTCCTCGCTGACCCTGGATAGCGGCGACCGAACCCCGGCTATCCCGCCTGTTACCCCCCGCGCTGCCCCCTTCCCCTCGGGGGGGGTCCCGTCCGCGGGTACCCCAGTCACCCCGTTGGTGACTCCCGTTGCCCGGAGGGGGGCTGGGTCCGGCCCTGGTTGGGCCCTGTGACCGACCAACCTGAGTCCGGCCCTGGTGACCGTCCGATGGGCCTGACCGGTTCAGGCACAACACTACGTGGTGCCTGCCACCGCAGCCCTCACAGGGGGACGCCCGTGAGCACTCGCTCAGCGGGTGCGGCCCCAAGCAACCGAAACACAATCGGTGGCGGAAGACCACCTTCCTGCGGGCAGCCACACCGAGCGCCTTAAAGTTGGCGCAACTGGTCACCTCATGACCGGCACTGTCGCAGTGCACACAGCCGTCACCCGACGGCGCGGCACTCAAAACGCCAAATTGTTTTGACCGACCATCCCCCCGTGGGGGTGGGGGGCGCGGCCCCTCCCGCATCCGCGCGGGTTGGCGCTGCACACTGGCCTCCGAATCCATGGTGTCGCATCGCCTGCATTCACCCTCCAAAAACTCCGTTAATTGGACGAGCGTGGGCAGTTCCGAGCTACTGCCCCCATGCAGCTGTTCAAACCAACTTTGAACAGCTGCAGGCAACCGTGACAAAACCATATATAACACAATATATGACCATTGGTCTACCGGCAGACCAAGGTTCTGAAGGGCCTTAGTGGCCACCAGCACAGGGTTGAGCACCTGTACCCGGATGTCAACATCCCGGGTTACTCTTGGGATGCTGAACAGCTTCCCCAGCTGCGCATCAACCAACCGCCTTTTGTGTTGGTAGCGGTCAAACAATATGACCCGGGCAATCTCATAATTGCCCGCCGTAACCGTTAGGTGACCGACCAACTCCTTTGGTTCACCCTGCAGTGCCATCAATAGCTGGGCCAACTTGTAGGCGCTGTCCAGGTCGTCCCGACCGTGGACCAGGCTATCGAACAAATTGATGAATGCCGGCCACTCATCAATTGCCCCACCGAAGGCCGGAATCTCCAGGTGTGGAAGCCGTCCAACCACACCCTTAGGGGGGGGGGGGTCTCCGCTACCCTCCCCGCGGTCATCCCGACGCGACCGCTTAATTTTTTCGGCGCGACGCTCGATGTCGCCCAAGCACTCCATCGCTTGGTCAGCATCCGCACAGAGCTGCCTCACTGCAGCCACCGAGGCCTCATCCGTAAGCCCGAGGGCTTCAGCCTCGGCAGCCAGCCGACACACCTTCCCGACGCGTGTCATTGCGTCCTCCACACGCTTGAGCAGGACATCGTCCATGTCGGGTCGCTCCACATACTTGTGAGTATGGGCGAGCCATCTCATCTCCTCACGGACACCATATCGCAGTACCGTCAAGGGCGAAGGTGCCATGGTTACCGATTTAATTGTTCCTGGTCCTATGCTTCACTGCCGAACTAAGCACAGCCAGATACCAGCACTTTCCCGTCAGCGCTGGGCACAGAAATTTAAACTAAGTTGTAAAACCCAAGGCAACCACTAAACAATTAAATCATAAACAATATTTAATATGGTCGCCCTGTGGACATACACCTTATAATATACACTCTAAATCAATTAGAGAATGCCACCATGTGGTACAGTACAAATAACACACAAAAGGTTATTATAAAATAACTATTTTTCTAGCAGTGGCCCTCCGATAGGAACCACACTTCCTTTGAGGTCAGCAAAATCAGCTTAATACCCCTTAAATAGCCCGACCCTGCTGTGTAAACCGAAATAACACTGTAGGACTACAGAACCCGACGTTCCACCGTAAGTAATACAATCTAGGCTTCGCAGAATGACCGTTCAATCCTTTATGCGCTGGTAACAGTAGTTTCCGACTACAAATTTATAACAACTGTTAACTAAATTGGCACTTATACTTTCACTTACCGAAAATGAACACTTTAATCGTGGTATACCGACCACAGACTCATTGCCGACTTGAGCCAATCTGGGATATTCTTTTCTCCCAACTACAATGTGACAAAGGCAGCCCTACAACCGTGAATTTCCCACTAGGAAACCGCGCTTCTGCTACCAAAATGTTTAATTTCCTACGCCTACCCCGAACGGCGTGGAATCCTGAGGGGTTTGTGCCTTTGCCACGTGAGAGAAAAGAATTGATCAAATATGTTACTGACCTTGTCTCCGTAGGCAGGAAATCGAAGGCTCGATTCGAGACGGGAATACGGAAAGGGGCACAGTTTGGGATAGGATATGGAGCGAATCGAAACTTATCGTTGCTGCCGACGCCGTCGCCGGCGTGCTGCCTGCCGTGACCGTGGAGTCGCCGCTACCGATGCGACGATGTCCAATCAACCGGGATCACTTGGCCGCTGACGCGAATCTACTTATTTCAATCAATAGCCCGACGCTATGAGGTAGATTGACACTCTGACCAGGCCCGATGCCTGTATGATAATTGGTACACCGAAATACCATCACGGGGCCCGAGCCGCCATGTTATTCTCCCGATGAGACAGACCAAGAGAAAAATTAACCTCCAATTTTACATCTCGTTTCCGATACGAGTGACAGCTGCTAGTCCGTTTTCGCTAGTGATGTCTCGATTACTCGCGATCGATTCGCGCAACAAAAAACCGGTGCGTTTCCGACGCATAAATACTAAACAATGGTCAACAACATAAGCTATGCTGATGACATGGTGGTGCTTAGCCCCTCAATCAGAGCCCTCAGGCGGTTACTAGGGATCTGTGAGTCGTACGACGGGTCGCATGGCCTTAGGTACAATGCAAAAAAAAGTGAAATGCTCATTTTCAAAGCGGGCACCAAATCACCATCGTTTGTACCACCAGTCCGGCTGTGTGGAATACCCGTGTCCAGAGTTTCGGAATTTAAGTACCTAGGGCATGTGGTCACGGAGACACTCACAGATGATCTGGACATGGAGAGAGAGCGCAGGGCGTTGTCAGTCCGCTGTAACATGCTGGCCCGCAGGTTTGCAAGGTGCACTAAAGAAGTGAAACTTACACTGTTTAGAGCCTACTGTCAAACCTTCTATACCTGCAGTCTGTGGATTCGCTATACGCAGAGGGCCTACAGCTCCCTGCGTGTCCAATACAATAACGCGCTGAGGATTGTGTTGGGGCTGTCGCGATACTGTAGCGCGTCGACGATGTTAGCGGAAGCAAGAATAAACGATTTTTTCGCCATACTGCGTAACAGAGTAGCGTCCATGTGGAGTCGGACTCGCGGCAGCTCGAACTTGATCCTCAGAACGCTGGCTGATAGGGTCGACAGCCCTATGATGAAGCACTGGGTGGATGTGCACTTAAACAGGAATAAGAAGTAAGTGCATGTGTTGTGTGATGGATGTGTAATAGACATAATTATGACAGAATGACGAATGAGTGTGTGGACTTAACTTACATACTTAGATCTTGTTTTCTGTGTTACCAATTAATTTATTTTTTGTTTTGTGTCATTATTTTAATTTATTTTTCATTTTACCGTGTTTAATTATGGATGTATATCTGAAATAAATAAATATTATTATTATTATTATTATTTCTTATCTGAATATTGATACATTATGAACATAATGTACCAAAATTTATCATATTATGACATTCAAATTTCCAACGCCGACGCCCGCCTGCGTGCCGCCCCTAGTTTGCCTGTGAAGTTGGTACTACTGAACAAGCTAAACAACTGCAGAGCAATGATCAATGCCAGAATGCCGGTCGAACATGCGGTGCTGAACACATCAAAGAGAGTTTATGATATCAAAAGCTGAAAAAAATAATAAAAAGTATAAAAAATCAAATGATCTTTTTAACACCAATGAGAGAAAAATAAAGCGGATTTTTTAACTCCACTTCCTTTGCGATACCAAATAAAATTAAAGTACAACATGCAAAATTAATAATAGAAATAGAAATAGATAGAAATAGTTTTTTTTTTAATTCAAATTACACAACACATAGATAAACAGAAAAAAATAGAATAAAAATAAAAAAAAATACAAAAATAAAGAAAAAAAGGAAGAAAACGTGACAGTGGAAGACCTGACCATCCAGAAGCAAGCAAATAAACAAGGACGCAAACAGCATGAGCCAGAAAATAGCAAACAAAAAAATAATATAAAGTTCATATTTATGGGTATGTAAGTATATGTATATTCTGTTTACTACAGGCTCTGCTCAATTTGTGGCGTTCATGTCAACCAATTCTTAGAAATCAAGATTTTTTGTTTGTTTTTAAATTTCCACATTCACATAAATTCAATATAACTAATTGTGTCTTTCCTTTCAACCAATTACTTGTTAATTTGGGTCGTATGGGTAGGTATGGGTATTCTTGTTATAGGTAGTTATTTATGTATTTCTTATTTTTAAAGGCGAAAACTTGTAATTGGCATGTTTATATCCTAACATTAAGTCTACGCAAAATTTTGTATACTTATTTATATATGCTGTATGATTTCCTATGAAAATAAAATAAATAAAAATATGTGTTTTATTTTATTATCTAAAGTCTAAACAGTTAATTAAACCTTATCTTAAGCCAATAATGGATTTAAATTCCTTATGCTAAACATCATGACATTATACTGAGGAGGTTAAATAAGTATATACACAAAGAAAACAGTAAAATATGTGACTGAAAACAAATTCAAATTATTAAATTATATTTTTTTATGTCGAATGCACGGGTAAAATTTGTAGTGTGCAGTGTAGTGTGGTGGTGTACGCCCCTGCTTACTTAGCACTACGACCGTAGTCTTTGGCAGCATTTACCACTAAGCTGGGTGCATGGGTTTTGGGTCAGAAAATAATTGTTTCCTAAAGGCCTGTTTGTAAGAATGAAAAATGTCTACTTCCCTTTCCTTCAAAACCCCATTATAATTAGAAAGAATTCTATTTATAATGGAGTTTTGTGCATAGTTAGAACGGGTTCGGGGGACGTAGAAGAGAGATGTGTGCCTGGTTCTCTTAGTTGGAACGTTCAGACGAAGTGCAGAGGCAGTTAGCTCCGGTGAGTCGAGAGGTCCATTGCAGATGTCGTGGAGCAGCAACATATCCAGGAGACTCCGTCTATCCTCGAGTGTCTGCAGCTTGTGATGATCCAATAAGGTAGTGTAAACACTATGACCATAACAGTTAGCGCTACGATAGTGAAGATGTTTGACGAACTTACGTTGTATACTTTCAATTGATTCAGAGTAGGTTTTATACTGTGGCCTCCAGATTGGTCTACAATACTCAAGAACACTACGTACGTAGGAGTAGAGTACTTTTAGACATAGTGGGTTAGTAAAAGCCTGGCTAGTTCGGAGGACGAAGCCTAAGTGCTTATTTATTATAGCATCTATGTGATCTGAGAAGGTTAGCTTTGAATCGAGCAGAATTCCAAGGTCTCTTAATGTGTCAGCCTTCTCGATAGGGGTGTTATTAAGTTGGTAGGTGCTTACTATTGGCTTAGTCTTTCTGGTGAAGCTGACGTGTTGACACTGTTTCAAATTAACACTTGTCCTATTTTCATTGTAGTAAGTATCCAGCCTAGTCAGATCTTCCTGCAAAAGTACAGTCTAAAAGTTTTTTCAAAATCCGTGGAGATCAATCAACCTGTCCCCCGTAGTCCATACCAGTAAGCACATCACTTGTGGAAATTGACAAGTTTGTTTCCGTGGAGCGCCCCTTGAAAAGTCCATTTTGTTCTGTCGGATTAGTTTTCGCCAGGACGGGACAAAGATGCTCGTGAGCGATCTTTTCCAGTATTTTGCTGAACACATTTAGTATATGTGCCGGTTGACTTAGTCATATTTTCACGTAATGTTAAGATAAGTTGACGACCGTCACAGATAAGGTATATTTATATTCATCACGCACTACGTCTTATGCACGTCATTAATAACATGTACCAACCTAGTATATAAGCTAGGATTCCCTATAATAAAGTAGTCTAGTCTAGTCTCGTATTTGCGCGCATCTCAAGCCTTTTACTTTACTCCCGAAGATGTCGCTCTCCTTATAATTGCCTCCGGCAAAGTATAGAAATTTGCCTTTAGTGTTCTGCATTAGTGTGTAGATACAGTGGTGGTCATAGAATTAAGAACGATTTGTAGTACCAGATATTTTTTTTTTCAAAACTATGCTAAGTTTACTTTTAAGTTCCTTCTTAAAAGTAATTAGTTGTGTTATGAAATAGCTACATCGATAAAGTAAACGGGATTAGGAGTAAATATTTAAAACATTTACTATTTTTTTTACAAATTTAATTGATTATCGATAATTACAAATTCAAGTAGTAAAAATGCTGGACAAATAATTAAGAACGATTCTTAAGCTGCTCGAGAGTTGTTTCCGTAGATACTTAGATTTTACAAATCACATTAAATAAGACAGTGACAATGTTAAAAATTATAATTTAATACATTTTATTCTAAGTTAATAGTTTGTAGCGTGACCATGGCTTTTAATAACTGCCTTACACCGACGAGGCATTGATTCTATCAATTTTTGACATTTTTCAAGAGAAATAGAGCGCCATTCTTCTAAAAAAACGTTATATAACTCAGTTAGGTTACCACATCGTCGATTTGAAACCTTTTTCTTCACTTCGCACCAAAGATGCTCTATGGGATTTAAATCTGGGCTGTTCGGTGGCCATTCTAAGACAGAAACTGATTGAGATGTGAGGAATTCTTTAACGGTGCGTGCAGTGTGCTTCGGATCGTTGTCGTGTTGGAATGTCCAAATAATCGGAAGTACGTCTTCAGCATACGGTAACATAGTTTCTTCGAGTATATTTTTGTACTGGAATTGATCCATGTTTCCTTCTATCAGTCTAACAGGTCCAACACCATGACCAGAGAAGCATCTCCAAATTTTCACATTTCTACCACCATGCTTTAATGTCATTTTTGTGTACTTGGGGTCGAATGCTGTATTCGGAGGGCGTCGAACATATCGTTTCCCATCAGAACATACTCTGTTAATTTTTGTTTCGCCAGAGAAAAGAACATTTTTCCACTGTCTTGCTGTCCAGCTTTCATACCTCCTAGCAAATGCAAGCCGGGCTTGCCTATGACACTGTTTCAACATGGGCACCTTTCTTGCTATCCTTCCGTTCAACTTCGCTTCTACCAATCGCCTTCGGATAGTGCGCGCTGAGATCGCTGAAGGGTTATTTTCACCAAAGTATTCTTTTTTTAACTCATTAGACCCCTTAAAAGGGTATTGTTTTGCCAAACGCACGATATTTCGATCGTCTCGCTGAGATGACTTTCTCTGTTTAGGTACACGAGGAATATTTAAAGTTGTTTGATGTGTGTTAAAATGCTTCACAGCGTGGAATATCATCGTTTTTGAGCACTGCAAATGATTGGCAATCTTTTTATATGACCAATTCATATCGCGAAGTTTTATTATTACTTCCCTTGTAGATGCATCACAACTTTTATTTTTTCCCATTTTTTTATTATGAAACGATCAACTTTTTGACTTTTACAGAACTAAATGGCGCCAAAATTACTCGAATAGTGGCCTAGTTACAGAGTGTTCTCTATTTAAATTTGAATAAAAAAATAAACTATCCAGCGTTCTTAATTATGTGGCCAGCCAGTAAGTTTGCAATAACATGTTAAGATATATTATATACAAAAAGTTTACTTATATAATAATATTGTTGAATTTATCATATTATAACTGTATGCTACGATTGTGTAAAACAGTTTTACGATACCGAGAGAGATACAAAACGATATGCAATAAGTGTTATTCTCGTAAGTTTGAAAAAAGCTTGTTTTCAAATAGTCGTTCTTAATTATATGACCACCACTGTATGTGTATATATATATATAAGTATATATGTGTAGTAAACTAGTATATGTAACTGTACATAATTAGGTATTATGTAGCAGTCACATAATAAATAAATTATACTATAAGTAATTAGCTACAACTTTGTTGTGCTCTCTCCATCTTACGGCGGCGTATCGGTGTTCAATACTTTTTCACTTCTCTGGGCTTTTTCTAAACAACAAGGACAAACCTAAGAAATTCTATCCTCTACCGAAATACTAACATCTTTCTAAGGAATAATGCATAGCTCAAGATATTTGTCAGTAAAGTAAAGGGGAAATCTCTTCTTGCAATTGTCTTATGGCAGCATGCATACATTGTTTCGTTGCTAAAATCAATGGCATGACATCGACTGGAGCAGAACAAAAACAAAAGTATGTATGTATGTGCAATAAAGTATGTATTTGAGTTTTGGTTGTACTCGGGACCTCACTTCGTAGCCTGAGTCTACGTGTTTGCGCCAACTGATCGCATGGCAAATAAGCACTATACAGTATAAACAGACAGCTGGACCGGTGAGCATGTTAATACAACAGACAAGACGAGACCCCGATGTGGTGTGTAAGGTAATTCGGTGAATAAGGAGGGTTGAATAAATCATTAATTAATGTCAATAAACGCATTTATTCGAATAATAAAAATCGTAACTATCACGTTCTCGATATAGGGCATACAGAAAGACGACTACGCCTCTCTTTTATACCCTGCCAAATACTTTATACAAACAACACAATGACCACCAAACTTATGAAATTGCTTTTAATTAAATAAATACCTCAATATACAGGGTGATTTACTAGATAAAACTTATAATCGGACTAATAATTGAAATTCCGCAGTGGTATTATATCCTTATACAATACAGCTATTTATCTATGTATTGAATTAAAGTTCACAGTCTCATACAAGTGCAAGCATTAATTTGAGATAAATTATTTTTTAGCAATATAAATATGTCTACATTAAACCTTGAACGACCTCATGTGCTATGAGATTCTTTATTTTATACTATGTTAAATATAATGTATAATATGGATCATAAAAATAAATATCTCGGTATAGGTGCTATGAGATTATCATTTATAAATTTATCACACATACTTAAAGTCGCATCACTTATCTTGTAGAATGTATGTCAACAAAGTAATGTCATTGACCGGTACAATAGTAGATTGTACAACAAGGGCATAAAACACGCCATTTCACCCGAGATGCAAGGGTGGATAGTTAAGTCGATGGTAAAATGGAGTTTATGACCGAGTTATATACCCTGCTTTTCACTTCGACTGAGAGAAAATGAAACAGTGAGCATTTAAAAAATAGCATTTGAGAATGTATTGCCTTGTTTGCCGCTTCTCCAGAGGTTGACATTTTCAACCTCTGGAGAAGCGGCAAACAAGGCAATACATTTGTAAGATAAAATTGTTTGGATTTGTCAGTTCAATAATTTATTTTGCTTTTGTTTCCATTAGTGTGTTATACGTAAGCAATATTTCCTCTTCATTTGACGACATATTAACTAACTTTCGTAAAAGAACAAGTTTTGCAAATAATTATTAAAGGATTAGAGATAAATTAATAAATAAATAATAAATTTTATAGTCTCGCCTTTGTCTATTAAATTTATTGTAACTGTCTGTTTATCTATATTTTCTGTGCAATAAAGAATATGAATATGAAAACAACTAAATAAAAATCAATCAAAAATCAAAAACAAATCTTTCCCGCCACTGTATTTTTTTAATTATTTTTTCTGCATGTCATTTCTTGCTTAGTTCGTACGCGATACTGCCGAGTCTTACTATGAGTTTTTGTTAATAATACTTGTTTTTATTAGTTTTTAGTTTCTTTTTTACTATGCAACATAGAATGCAAATAAATTAAAGTAAATGTATTAAACTAACAAGGTTATTCAATGCAGTCACCTCGTCTGTCAGGCTGAATGGCTCAAATGTATTAATCTAGATTATTAATCTGTGGTCTATATGACGACAACACTTTATGCACTAGTGCATAAAATAGATTTTATGCAGCCTACAACCAGCATAAAGGACTTTTCGAACATGATAAGTGAAAATAGTAGATTGTACAACAAGGGCATAAAACACGCCATTTCACCCGAGACGTTGATATCCACCCGAGCCGCAGGCAGGCGTGGACTTTTCATGTCACTGACCTCGTTCGCATACCGACCGGGGGGGAAGAGATAGGGCTAGTACTTGCACGCAGCGGCAATCGCAGCGTCAGACGCAACGCATGAAACGCACATTAAAAATATTTTATCTCCGTCCGTTGTTTCAACGCATCCGACGAACACATCTTCCTCTAATAATCATAAAGGAACTGCTATTTTTCTTTTTCCTGGTAACATTTTGCACTAAAAAAATTTTAGACGCAGCGTGTAACGTTTATGAAAGTATGCTCCATAATAACAGTATACAAATAAAAATGCAAAGCGTTGAAGGAATTGCCCTTTCCTGCGACGCACACGCCGCAAACGGAGTGCGTTTAAGGCATGCGTCTGTCGGTGCGTCTGCCGCATAACGAACGGTGTGATTTAAAATCTACGGGCCTTACCACAAAAAAATAAGCAACTGTTCAACACTATGGGATTTGACGTTTGTTTTGAGGTTGAACGCTGTTTAATATTTTTTGCGGTACGGTACAAGATTAGCAAGTATCGCGACAATAGTTACCACATGAAAAACTTAATTATAACAAAATCTTAGCTGCCTGAGTTCTAGCATGTCTTTTCATTACATATAATTTTAAAATGTTTATTTAATACCCTTAACTTTATTTAAATCTAAACGCAAGACTGTTTAGATTTTAATTTGTTTGTGTGTTAGTCAAATGAAACTACTTCAATGCATAAAATTGTATTAAATAAAATAAATTACTTATATGTATAAGCCTGCAGCAAAAAATATGCACATGGCTTGAGTGTGATTATTACGATATAGCATCGATATTAAATATATTTTTATTAGTTTAGCAGAGACTAATAATATAATACAAGAAGACCCTCCATCCCGAACATAAAATCGTACTCCGGTAGTTAGCAAAAATTTCCGGCCAGGCACAGATGGCGTTAGCACTGTTTGCTGCCAATTTGTTGCACGTTATAATGCCCTAGATGACGTCAGAGATTTATAAGACTACACTAGCGCCACCAGACTCAGATAAGACCTCTATATCATTCAAAAAATGATCGATAATTTCGCGCCTTGTTGTAACGATGTGATAGCGCAATTGGTTTGATATCAGTTGCACAATCTCTATGTTCTGGGTTCAAATCCTAGTTTTTTTTCTTGTTTTTTTTTTAGAGCTTAAGTTTTCTTGTAAGATGGTTCCGTACCAAGTTCTTCGTGTACAAGTTCGACCCGCAACTGACCGGTTTTTCAACCTTTTCGACAAAACTTCTCCAATACAATTTGTATCTGCAGGCGCAATATCAAAAACCTGTATTATTTATGGCAATAAACGTATATTATTATTATTATAATTATAAAAAAGAAAAGAAAAAAAAAGAAGACAGTCAAGTGCGAGTCGGACTCGCGCACGAAGGGTTTCGTCCCGCCGCACAATGGAAGCGATGGTATGGAGTAAATAGGTTGGATTTAATATCGCATAATGTTAATTACAAAGTTATTGGGGCGGCGCGGCTACTTTCATGCTCCATGTATGTATGTGATCAGGTAATTTAAAATATGTGTTGAAAGAAATTGAGCCCCTAGTTCTATATAGAACATATATTTCGCTATATTTTACCTGTAATATTTAAATAAATAATGGGAAGGACCAGGAAACTGGTTGTCGTCGTTTGAGGGACCGAGGTTCTGACAAACGTTCTAATTCGAATTTTACTATGGCTCTGGGGCTTTCCATTCCTTTCCTAGGACAGACACACAAGTGATCCTCTAATAGTTCCGTTTTTCCTTTTTAAGGTAACCCTAAAAAATACGCGTGAAGCACCGTACACGTGTAAGAAAGTTAATTACAAAAGTATATCACATGATGTAGTACATTAAATAAATTTATTATAAAAAAATAACTTCGGCTCAATATATAATAATAGTAGTTTATATGACTGCTACATAATGGAGAGGGCATTAATACTCGAGAGTGGGTTTATTAAACGAGCCGGAGGCGAGTTTCATAATAATATCACTCGAGAGTGTTCATGCCTAATTATGTACAGTTACATACACTAGTTTATCTACACACATACCATAAGCTCTCCTTGATGTGTTCAGGAACCGCATTTTTGACTTGGAATTGTGGCATTGATCATTGCTCTGCAGTTGTTTAGCTTGTTCTGTAGTACCAACTTCACAGACAAACTAGGGGCGGCACGCAGGCGGGTGTCGGCGTTCGAAATTTGAATGTCATAATTTAACAAATTTTGGTACATTATGGTCATAATAATCAATATTCAGATAAGAAATGAGTTTTTACCAAGAAGTTTACCAATATGCTGGTCGTAACGTGTTGCTTTTGGACGCAGTAAAGAAGGTTTATGATAGGTGTGTAGATAAAAAACAAAAGGTGATTTGTAGGTATTAAGGATCGAACCACGATCAACCACTTGGAAGTCTGAAGATAGACCGCTCGGCCATCCACCTAGCTGATAAGAGTGGCGAATATTACAAATAGGTTGTTTCGTTCAGCAATGAAGGCTTCGTGGCAGTAATGAAGATTGAAATTATATTTAAGTCTAATTGAGTGATGAAAAAATATGAGCGACTTCTAGGTTTCTATATTTCGATGTACGGTGTTTTGTATGGCGATGGACACTCTTCTTTATTTAATTACTCTATGGTTTTAGTATTCATTGGAATGTCACAGAAATATAATACAATAAAATAAAAATAAAATAAATAAAATATCTTTACAGACTGAGATAGCATTTTAACGTAACCATAGTGTCTCAGGAGTAAAACAAAAATACTCGCAACGAGATTGTGTGCAATAAAGTGTAAATGAATATGAAATGAAATGAGTTTCTTGCTCTGAACAGGCGATAATTAGAACGGGCAATAGGCATTCCAACCTCGTGAGCAATCCGAATATTTATTTATATTCATCAATAGTGCTCTGAAAACAAGTTGTATTTAACTCGATATGCGGAAGGTGAATGCGATTTACAGCGCTAGGAAGGTATGTAAATTTGAAAATCGAACGAGGCTCCTTTTTTGTTTTTTGGGACAAGGCCTCATATTTGAGGGAAGTCCTCAGCACAGCACGCCAAGCGCGCCGGGGCGGGGGCGGGGCGGGGGCGGGGGCAGAGCTTTATGCAGAGCATAGCTCTGTCCCTTGTATTTATTGCGCATGGCAAAACGATCGCTTTGCCCAGCAAAAAAATCGTATGAAAAACAGAAATTGGCACCACGCAAATCTTGTTGAAAATATCTTGTTAATAAACAGTTGTTTTGTATTTCCTCATATTAGTGATGAAAAGTAGAGTACTGCACTTGTAAGTGATCAATTACACACCCTCCAACCAATATCTCGGGTGCAATTGATGACTTACCTCCCTTTTATAACAATCTAGTATTAAATTCTCTCTCGCTCTAGGCTAAGTGGCTAAGTTGCCATTGCTCAACCAGAGACCTTCGTCTCCTTGCAAATTTGATTTGTTTGAATGAATTGATTTGAATTTGACAGTTTTCGCTGAATCGTTTTCCCCTGCAGTAACTTTCAGCGGTGGCAAATTAATATGGAAACAAAATGGGTAGGAGGCCAAGAGGGGTTACGCGAGTAACTCGAGCGCGACAAATTACGATTTGGGAGATAGCTGACCCCCTTTTTAGTAACTCCATCTAATCTGAGCTTTTTATCTAAAGCCGCGCCTCGATCGGGCAACAATAAATAATACCATACAAGTGGGATTTACTCGAGCGCGTCAGACTAAGATATGGTGAGTTAATGACATGCTGTTACTTATCGTCAGATTTATTGAAATCTACAGTTATCAGCATGTCATTAACTCATCATAGCCTTGTTTGACGCGCTCGAGTTAATCCCACTTGTATAGACTTATTTGTTGTTGCCCTTACGGCGCGTCTCAAGCTGGAAAGATTTGGTGCAGTAACTAAACAGGGTGTCAGGTATCTCCCATATATTAATCTGACGCACTCGAGTTACTCACGAAATAGCCTAATGACCTCATGGACTAAAACAGTTGGCGGCTCACACTGAGAGCATCAGAACAACACTTTAAGGTTAGTTTCGAGCACAATTTCACTATCAATATATACAAAATCTGTTGAATGATCTTGAGTCTCCATTACCCTACTCGTGACCGCTTCTCCACTCCCTGTCGGAGCGCAGAAGTACAATTTCCTCTTCCGTGTCAGTATCGGAAGGCGGAAGGTCTTCTTCGTCGTAATACGGCTTGCGGACTATTTCTGTAACCAAAGTTTTAGTTAAAGTTGATCGCAATCTAACAGCACTTCTTGGGAGAATGCGTAATGTATTCAAACATAAGATGGCGAACACTAGGGATGGATAACATTAAAGCAGATGATTAAAGTTGAGCGACATCCTAGAATTCATTAAGCGAACAAGAAGATTTGGGGAGGGACATCTGTTGAACCAACAGTAACCAGTGCCCAAACACTGGGAATCTGGTGAAATAGTCACGATAGACGACCGATCACCCGCCTGTGGTCCAGCGGGCGTCCCACCTCATCATCATCATCATCATCATCAACATAACATAGCGTCACGCCTTTTCCCATACGGGGTGGCAGAGGCACAATTGTGACAACTTTGAGCCAGTTATCCAATACTCCATTTTGCGTGACAGTTAGAACACCGTCAGAACGTCGGTATATTGTACTTAAGATAAATTCATTATCTCGTTGGTACATGGTCAGGAATCGAACCTGCATCTCCTGTGTGGGAAGCAAGCGTGTCACCCACTAGACCACGGAGCTCGCAATCTATTAGTATACTATTGCAGTATCTGTGGTATAACATAAATATTCATATAGGTACAGGCGTGCGCTGAACTATTGCAGTATCTGTGGTATAACATAAATATTCATATAGGTACAGGCGTGCGCTGAACTATTGCAGTATCTGTGGTATAACATAAATATTCATATAGGTACAGGCGTGCGCTGAACTATTGCAGTATCTGTGGTATAACATAAATATTCATATAGGTACAGGCGTGCGCTGAACTATTGCAGTATCTGTGGTATAACATAAATATTCATATAGGTACAGGCGTGCGCTGAACTATTGCAGTATCTGTGGTATAACATAAATATTCATATAGGTACAGGCGTGCGCTGAACTATTGCAGTATCTGTGGTATAACATAAATATTCATATAGGTACAGGCGTGCGCTGAACTATTGCAGTATCTGTGGTATAACATAAATATTCATATAGGTACAGGCGTGCGCTGAACTATTGCAGTATCTGTGGTATAACATAAATATTCATATAGGTACAGGCGTGCGCTGAACTATTGCAGTATCTGTGGTATAACATAAATATTCATATAGGTACAGGCGTGCGCTGAACTATTGCAGTATCTGTGGTATAACATAAATATTCATATAGGTACAGGCGTGCGCTGAACTATTGCAGTATCTGTGGTATAACATAAATATTCATATAGGTACAGGCGTGCGCTGAACTATTGCAGTATCTGTGGTATAACATAAATATTCATATAGGTACAGGCGTGCGCTGAACTATTGCAGTATCTGTGGTATAACATAAATATTCATATAGGTACAGGCGTGCGCTGGACTTTAGATTATAATCAAAATCTACTTTCTTCTTCTTATTTATAGTATTTTTTTCTATATAATAATATCTAATCTATATCGATAACTTATCTTGCACTCTACTAGACTCTCACCTTATTTTCTGGGGCTGATTATCGCGTAACAGGCTTGCTTAGCTCGCGAGCGACACAGATGTTATGATGTATCCCACAGACGAACTGAGCGACCCAGCTCACCGCCCACTATGCTCACACGTGTCAAATGTCGCTCACTAGATGGCAGACTCGGACGGAACGGAAGCTGATAACAGCCGAGAGCTCGCGAGCGTAGACAGAGTGAGAGCGTAGACGTTGTTTATTGTATTGTTCGAGTTGGAGTTTAATTTTGTAGGTTTGGTTCGAATAGTAATATAATATGGATATGTCGACTGTGTCATTGACTGAAATTAACGTTTCCTAGGTTTACATACTACATAATATACAACACAGGTGTTTTAATTTTAAAATCAAAGTATTTATTATTCATGATTCTACGATGTGATCGAAACACATTTGAAATAATTTGAATCCTTCAAGCTGTCTTAAATTTGAATTGTTTTATCATATACATACTTTTTCATTTATAATAGCACAAAGTAGATGAATTATTTCAATAGAAAATACATACTACGCATACGATACGCATCTATGCAAAATTACAAAGTAAAGAGAGTAACACAAACTGCTGCCTGTCTTGCCTTGCCTAGTAACTGACATGACAAGAGATCGTGTTTCACGTGCGAGCTGCGATAAATATGCCTATGCCTATATCTCTCAGGTTCAAGCCGACACGGACTCGGGAGCGGAAAGAGCTAAAAGAGCGTAAACACCGACCTGGTTCTTTGTGGAGCGGTGAGCTAAATTGACCGAACCCGATCGCGAGCGGTTATGCGCAAGCCTATTACGCAATATAGAATCGAGAAGAATATAGTTTTCACACAGTAGCGACATCTAGTTCGAACGTCGCGAGCTATATTGAAATTCTATGACGAACTCTGTGGCTGGAGTTCCTAGTTAGAAAACCTAACAACAACAAAACGTATCTAATTCCAGGCTATCCTAGCGTGGGGACAAGAGCGATGTCATTACACTTACCGTATTTATCGGGCTCGCAAAGCGGTCGCTTGTCGTCGGACGGTATTTGTGTGAAGAGATACTCCCTTCGCGACTCCTTCGTTTGCGAGCGGCAACTGAAACACCACGCCGCCAGCGACACTAGCGCCACGCCTACCACACCTGCAATACAGGATGGTTTGGTTAATACGTTGGCAGTACTTATCCTGGTGTGGGGCCAGAAGCAATGTATGTGCCTGTATATAAATGTGTATGTTTCTTTTGTTTATATATGTTACCAGCAATCTGTATAATCCGGTATTATATATAATCCCTAGGCAATATATATAATGCCTAAAACGTGCAGGTAAATATTATTTATTTTATATTTTGCCTAATTACATACAATACCCAATGCATTTACGTACATAACCGGCTGCGGTTAGGTTGAACATGTAAGAACAACAAAAAAAAAACTTAAAACTGAGTAGTTTTTGTTGTTCTTACATGTTCAACCTAACACAAAAAAACCTTACAACTAAGTAATTTTTTTTCAAATCAAATCAATTTATTTAATTGTGTGTATTCATTTGTTCTTCTTACAACCTAACACAGAGGATAAAAGGGGCTTCGCTTTGCTCACCCCCTTTACATAAGCTACCGCAGTGTTTTGCCCTGAGAATCTACCAAAATCTATTTATTTTACACATTATATATATAGCGAACCGCTAGGTATGCCTGTTCCGCTTGGTACAGGCATACCTAGTGGTCACTGAGTGGTACCCACGTGGCACCACCCTGCAGGTAGGTAGGGGAGGGGGGAATATCCCCTCTACCGCGGTGCACTCTGACGTCAATATCTGAATTTTTTTTAGCAAATACCTCGTGTTTGGTGTCGTTTCTGGAACATCATTTTCACCCATCCAAAGAAAAAAAAGGGGTTCGGCGCAAAAACCTATATATTGTTTAAATTAATGCCCACAATGAAACCGTGGGAGTATTCTTTGTAATAAAAATATGGTCACATAGCCCTGGTCAGCTATAATTTACGACCATAAACAATTGTTAAAAAAATATATTGTGATGCGTGGCAAAGCAGCCGTAGAAGATATTTGTATTTTGTATCGTATTGGAAGAATTCCGTAATTCAAAGAATCTTTATTTTTGATTATCTTTGAAGATTATTGCAGATGTATCATTTTTAAATAAAAGTAACAATAAATATGTAGAGATTATTATGTAAAAAAACTTCAACTAAATATTTAGAGATAAACACAATACCAGCTTATTTTAAACATTTGAATGAATGCTATGCATGTGATATGCATGAATGCAATGCAGGGTGGTGCCACGTGGGTGCCGGGCTGAATCAGCTCAGTTGACCACTAGGTATGCCTGTACCAAGCGGCTTCGCTTGTTGAAGATTTGCAAGGTTCCCATACAAGACCTGTCGACACTGACCGTACTAATGGCCAAGTAGGTATTCTATATTGGGGCTAGATCAATGTGTGTAAATGGTGTCCAAGGTATTATTATTATTATAATTATATAATCCCTGGGCATTGAATGTATTACCTAGGTAGAGTGTAGGTAGGTGTAATGGACATTAATATTAATAATATCACATACTTTGCCTGAACGCCCCAATGTATATTGCCTAGGTATTATAAATAATACCGGCAATATGTAGGTAATATATATGTTACGGCTAAAGCTAGGTGTGAAACTAAACTTAAGTTTAGCCGGCTTGTCTTAAGATTAATTTCGAGCCTCGGCTAATGTCCGAAGTGATGTTCGTTTGTGATAACAGATCTCATCTTTAATCGGCTAGACTGCACATTAGCCGATGCGTTTCGGTTAATGTTGGACATTAGTTGGCTAATGTTGAAAACGAAGTATTCGTGCGACTGCGGGGAGCGGGGCGGGGTAATTTTATTCAGATGAGAAAGCTATTTCTAATATCAGGGCAAAACACTGCGGTAGCTTAGGTGAAGGGTAAAGGGGGTGAGCGAAGCGAAGCCCCATTTATCCCTCACCTAAGCTACCGCAGTGTTTACGGCTACCGCAGTGTTTACGGCTACCGCAGTGTTTACGGCTACCGCAGTGTTTACGGCTACCGCAGTGTTTACGGCTACCGCAGTGTTTACGGCTACCGCAGTGTTTACGGCTACCGCAGTGTTTACGGCTACCGAATCATTATCATCACTTATTCCAGATTAAGACGGTAATTTTTCAACATTAGCCTAGGTATACTGAAAAATAAACTTAAGTTTAGTCGGCTAATGTCAACCATATTTTCTCACCCATATTTAGCCTCAACAGCGTCGAGGCTAAACTGCAGTTTAGCCGACTAATGTTGAAATCATTCATTGCAATGAACATTATCTCGGATATTAGCCGAGGCTCGAAATTAATCTTAACACTAGCCGGCTAAACTTAAGTTTAGTTTCACACCTAGCTTTAGCCGTAACATATACACAATAATAGACGGAACTAGAGACTGAAAAAGTGACTGACATATAACGCATAGCCTGAAGCAGTGGACCTAGAATCATTAAACATTGCAAATGGGTTCCATGTTTAGTGTAGGGGAGCCCCAAGAGTTAAACCTGTGTATTTTTAGATTGGTCTATTTATTAGCGTTAAATTGGCTAACACAACCACATTGTTAAGGTATTAAATGAAAATTCGAGGTATGAGTATTTAGGAGTACCATTACTTACTACACAAGTAGTAGTAATAGTCAACTGTACCATCTGCCAAATAACTTGGCAATAGAGGACAATCTCCTTCACCAAAACCCCCTTGATGTATCGCCAGTTCTGTCGCATACCATACAAACCCATACCACTGGTATCGCTAACTATCGTACAAGGTACGCCTCTGAGACTCTGGTACTACGAGATTCTGGCGATACCATTTTGCGACAGAATTAGTGTTACACAAATTGGATTTTGGTGTAGGTCCTTTATTCTGTAAATTTCCTCTATTGCCACGTTACCAAGCAGATAGTATAATAATAAAGTAGTGTACTACTAGAACCAATAATTTCTAGTTAACTGGCAAATCTAACATTACCTGAGACCATGACGAACACGAGTCTCGGCATACCGATAACTTTGTCGTCTCGCTCTAGCTTGAACAGGATGTTAGGTGTCACCGACTCTTTGCTGTCAATCTGAAAGCAACATAAGCAAACATGACTCAGCTACGTTCAATTATAAGTAATTTCTGACTTTATGATATGCATCAAACTATTAGCGGCCATAGAAGATTTATTAGATAGTTACAACTCTCCTCAAATGTCACTCCTGCCTTATATAGCCTCCAGCTACAGAGATGACGCATTCGGCATACGGCTCGGGTGGAGACAAGTCAGAATTTACGTCACGTCAATGACTAGCGGTAGACAATTACACTAGCGGTTATACAACGTACGTACCGCAACATGTCTCCTGAGCTTATAAAGCCTTCTGTGACTATTGTGATGACGCACTCCCGTCCCATGTACGTCACGGGTAGAGACACGGCAGACATTATTGACGTTATATACTAGAGCAGTTATGCAATATACGTACCACGACATGTCTCTCCTGCGCTATATAGCCGTCTCTAGCCACAGAGATGACGCATTCCCGAGCCATGTACGCCACGGGTAGACACGTCAGACGTCATTGACGTTATATACTAGAGCAGTTATACAACATACGTACCACGACATGTCTCTCCTGCGCTATGTAGCCGTCTCTAGCTAACAGAGATGACGCATTCCCGTCACATGTACGCCACGGGTAGATACGTCAGAAGCCATTGAAGTTATACACTAGATCAGTTATATAATATACGTACCACGACATGTCTCTCCTGCGCTATATAGCCGTCTCTAGCCACAGAGATGACGCATTCCCGACCCATGTACGCCACGGGTAGACACGTCAGACGTCATTGACGTTATATACTAGAGCAGTTATACAACATACGTACCACGACATGTCTCTCCTGCGCTATGTAGCCGTCTCTAGCTAACAGAGATGACGCATTCCCGTCACATGTACGCCACGGGTAGATACGTCAGAAGTCATTGAAGTTATACACTAGATCAGTTATATAATATACGTACCACGACATGTCTCTCCTGCGCTATATAGCCGTCTCTAGCCACAGAGATGACGCATTCCCGAGCCATGTACGCCACGGGTAGACACGTCAGACGTCATTGACGTTATATACTAGAGCAGTTATACAACATACGTACCACGACATGTCTCTCCTGCGCTATGTAGCCGTCTCTAGCTACAGAGATGACACATTCCCGTCCCATGTACGTCACGGGCAGAGACACGGCGAAGCGGCCGGCTGCGTCCGTGAGGTTGTGAGCGAGAGCAGCGGCGTTGGTGGGCAGCGGGCGGGCGGTGACGGTGGCCCGGAGAGGCAAGCTGTTGGCGTCGAGGACTAGGCCTGTTTCGGAATTCATTAATTATAGCGGCAATAGAAATACACATTCTGTGAAAAGAGTACCTATTTCGCGGTTAGGTGGCGGACATACAGACGGACAGCGGAGGCTTAGTAATAGTAGTTCGCTTTTGGCACCCTTTGGGTACGAAACCCTAAAAAGAGGTCAATATCAACCAAGTTTTATACCACACGTTAGCTTTTCAACTGTATTTACGACTCTGTCATAAAAGTATGTCGAAGTTTTTACTGACACCTCGTCTTTTGTTTCCCGGGTGGTGTGGCATATACATCTAGACTAAAGGTACACCATTGTTTAGTCACTAGTTCAACAGTCCTTTTTAAAATCCCAAATTGCTATCAAAACTGAAGCATGTACACCTCACGAATTAATATCTCGATGTTCGATAGTCTACAAAAAGACCACTTTGGGGACCTTTGTTAACAGGCCATGGGCTGTGAGCCGTGGCTCACAGTTAAATCAATTATCGATAACTGTCACACAACATAACACAGGGGATGTTTTAGTCCGTATACAACACGAGCAGATGCCCGCTCAATGTGTAAGAACCCGGACATAGAGAGGTCTCACTGCTGGATAATTCCATTTTTTTCCCCCTTAAAAATAAACTTTGTTAAAGGCTGCTCAAACTTATGCACTCGTGTCGCCCACGACCAAATATTAGGTGATACCGATGAAATCAGCGTTTTGTATGGAGTAATTGAAGACAATGCAATTTTCAGTACAAACAATTTTAGAGCAGCTCTGAACAAAGGTCTGCAGAGTGGGCTTTTTGTAGAGCGCTATCGAACATAGAGATATTAATTCCTGACGTAAACATGCTTCAGTTTAGATAGCAATGTGGGCTTTTTAAAAGGACTGTTGAACTAGCGACTAAACGATGGTGTACCTGTGTATATGCCACACCGTCCGGGAAGCAAGTCTTTCCGGCTTGCCTTTTTAATTAAATGGAACAACTATGAAACATATAATCACGGCTTTTCCTAAAGGGGATGACAGAGGCAAAGTTGCGCTCTCGTTGAGCCAATTATTCGATACTCCATTTTGCGTGACAGGGGGCTAGGCTGTCGCCGCAAATTGAAATTATTTACTGGCGGTAATTTTGCTTCTTTACCGTGAATACTTTAATATAAAAGTAATCCTAAATAAATTGATGCTAGGTTTGCTGGAAGGAATCTCTCGATCGCCTGTACATGTAATTACCATTTAGATGCGTCTGTATGTTCAGTTTCATGCAATAAAGATGGCTCAGACTCACCGGTAACATGCACTAAGTTAGGGTCGTTGTCCACTAGCACCTCGAACTGGCCCCCGGGTATCCTGTCAGCGTTGATACGAGTCAAGATGATGTCTTTCTTCTTCAGTTTACCGGCTTCCACGCGCCAGTTCAGAATCTGTAGAGACCAAGCTCTTTAGAAGTACAGATGGCGCCAAATATCTTTGTTTCTGAACGAAACGTGAAAATGAGATGTTATGAATAACGTGATTAACAATACTAATACCGGCGTTCAACGCTGTACTCAAATTTTATTGAATAAAAATAATTACGTTAGGTCTTATCTGCTTGTTTTGAGCTTTTGTGATTTTTAGTATATTTATCTACACACGTATCATAAACCCTTTTTACTGCGTACAAAAACCGCACGTTACGATCAGCATAATGTTAAACTATTTGGTAAAAACTCTTTTCTTATCTGAAAAATGAGACATTATGACCATAATGTGTAATTTTTCTTCATATTATGACATTCAAATTTCGAACGCCGACGCCCGCCTGCGTGCCGCCCCTACTTTGTTCGTGAAGTTGGTAACACTGAACAAGCTAAACAAGTGCAAAGGAATTATCAATGCCACCATGCCGGTCGAACATGCGGTTCCTGAACACATTAAAGAGAGCTTATGATATGTGTGTAGATAAACTAGTGTATGTAACTGTATATAATTAAGCATTAAAACTCTCGAGTGATATTATTATGAAACGAGCCGAACACTCTCGAGTATTAATGCCCTCCATTATGTAGCAGTCATATAAACTACTATTAATTACGTTATTTATTTCCTTTTTTAAGGACGAAATTACGAAAAATCTTTATATGCTTAGTTTGTGGGTGTGTGCACAACGAATGTGAATTATTCATAGCTTGTGCAATATTCATTTTTATATCCTTACTCGACTTTTTAAACCCTTTATTTTGCTACAACCACACGAGGATTTTAAAATTTCTAATTTTAGAGTTTTCTTTGAGTCTCTTTATTATTCGGACAGAAAGTGACCTATAGCAACCGATTCTATTGTACATTCTAGTCATTGCTAGGAAATTCTAGATTTACCCTTTATAAACTTGTATAATAATTCAAAATGAGTTTGGAATAGGCCAAACTATTGAAGCCTTAAGTATTTAGGCCAAATCAGAATGTCATAGACTAAACTAGTAAATCCTGACACGCTTTAACAAAACCGGTTCGGCCTAGAACAAACCAGTTTGGCCTGAAATATGGCCGGTAGCATATTTATATGTAATAAGTGTCTGTATACAAATATTAATGTACATTACCTGGTCCTCATAGTTATGGCAGCGCACCACAATCCTATAGTCCCCGGGCGGCAGCATCATCTTGTAAAACGCCATGTTGGGCGACACTCTATACTGCCGCTCAAAGCCCGTCACCGCAAGCGAGGCTTGGCGCATCGGCTCGCCAAACGAGTTCTTTACGTACCCGGTTATACCTGCAGATGGATTAATTAGGCTTAAGTTTCACTGATTACCAAATTGAGTAAAGTTACATACAAAAAAAAACATCCCAAAATGACTAAATTTTCACCGGTTCCAAGTTGTATTATAAAGTAGTGACCTAACAAACTTAATTTTAGTGTTTGGACAGAAGGTGAGCTATAGCAACCAATACGGTTCTGTGACGCTACAAGGATACACTAAATTTGGTGTACATTTAACATATTTGGGAGTCAACATTTATATTGGTAAACAACATATTTTAACTTATAATAATAATCTTAATGAAGGGGGAATAGTTGCTCATCTCCGCAGGAAATTTTTGGATTCGACCACCCTTCACATTCCCCCTAGATAGTGCTTACGAGCAACAAACCCACAAAAACCAAAGTTTCCCAGGTACTCCAAAGAGAACCTTTCCAATGAAACAGTGAAATCTATAAATTGACGAAATCAACTCATTCATTAATTGGATGTTTAGATGTGTAAGATGTCGCTGATTCGGGTTCTCACGCCACAGGGTATCCTAGTGTGGGGCCAGAAGCGATGTATGTGACTTTATGTAAATATTTATGTTTGTGTTTACCTAGTGGTTAGAACGTCATGATTTAAGAAATTATTAAACGTAACCCATTTTTAAGGCTGGGCACACCGACAATGGAACTTAGAATTTCACCTTCAGCTTACTTTCCGGAGAAAAGGAATTCAAACATTAAATAACACTCTTCATTGATCTATAGAGGACTAATAGAGCAATATAACCTAAGATATTTTGTAAGGAATAAATAAATAACAAGTACATAAATTCAAGTCTGGTGCGAAATTGTAAAAAATATATTGTGCAAAACTTTGAGAGATTTTTAGTCGAGCAAATATAATCAAATTACGTTTATACGTCTACGAATGCCTGCTGACACTCATGATGAATAAGCTAGAGTAAAGCAATAAATGCTTTAATACGGCTAGTATTTAATTGCACATCAAAAATACCGATTTTCACAGCAAAAAACGATCAGCAAAAACACTTTTTATGTTTTAAGTATTTTTGTTGTTCTTACATGTTCAACCTAATTCGAAGGATAAAGGGGGCTTCACTTCGCTCATCCCCTTTACCCTTCACCTAAGCTACCGCAGTATTTTGCCCTGATATTTGCTGTGAAAATCAGTATATTTGCTGTGCAAATCAGTATTATTGATGTGCAGTTTAATATTTCCCCTTTAATACGCCCATTTTGCGAGATTTACAAATGACTGTTTCGGCCTACTGCGGTGTCTTAATTCAATAATTTCTCGACGAGTCTCGCTGCTACATAGTTGTCACCATTTTGCGAGATTTACAAATGACTGTTTCGGCCTACTGCGGTGTCTTGATTCAATAATTTCTCGACGAGTCTCGCTGCTACATAGTTGTCACCATTTTGACATTAATGATGGAAATGTTTGCTTAAGTGTGTTATTTTATTAATAAAATATTAATAGTGCATCCCTCTGTGTAAACATAATTAAACATAGTAAGATAGTTGTGTAATTGCCGTCCGTCTATCAGAGGTCGTGACTATAATTTAACTTACCAAATTATTCCTATTAGTGGCATGGAAGCAGACAAAGTATTTTCAACAAAAACTTTCTTACAATGTTAACCATAACTACTCATATTGCGCTGACCCGGGTTTGGGTTTCTTATTTATTAGTCTTATATGCATTTCTGATATCAATCGCGACACATACTAATTCTAAATCAACCAATCACATCGCTAGAAAAGACAGTAACATAATTCACCAAGTTAATAGTAGTTTATGTGACTGCTACATAATGGAGGGCATTAATACTCGAGAGTGGATTTATGAAACGAGCCGAAGGCGAGTTTTAATGCCTAATTATGTACAGTTACATACACTAGTTTATCTACACACATATCATAAGCTCTCTTAGATGTGTTCAGGAACCGCATGTTTGACCGGCATTGTGGCATTGATCATTGCTCTGCAGTTGTTTAGCTTGTTCTGTAGTACTAACTTCACAGACAAACTAGGGGCGGCCCGCAGGCGGGCGTCGGCGTTCGAAATTTGAATGTCATAATAATGGACAAATTTTCAGATAAGAAATGAGTTTTTACCAAATAGGTTAACATTATGCTGGTCTTAAGGTGCGGTTTTAAGACGCAGTAAAGAGGGTTTATGACACGTGCGTCCTTTAAAAAACCGACGTTCAAGTTCAAGCCCTATTTCTTCCCCCCGGTCGGGATGCGTATGAGGTCCAATGCACATGAAAAGTCTTCATCAAAACTTTTGCAGCACGGAACCACAAACCAAAACGTCATCTGTGTATATATTGTTTTGTTTTTGATTTTTGGTCCAAAAAAGCGCTGGATCAATTTTGATAAAAGTTGTATGGGACCGCCTCTGACCTATGGGACCACGTATGACCTACCAATCAAATCAAAAATCATCAAAATTGGTTCATAATTCACGGAGTCATCGCGTCACAAACATACAAAAAGTCGGTTTAAAATGACAAGGACAGGCGTGCAAAATAACCGTGGTCTATTATTCATAAACATTTGGTACATGGTAGGCATCTGCATTCGAACCTGCAGCTCCTGCGTGAGAAGCAACCGTGAAACCCACTAGACCACGTAATGTTCCAATCCAGTAGATTTTTTCAATTTGACTGATATTGCGTTTAATATTAGAAATTGATAACAAAGCTACTGGCTATGCCATATTAAAAATATGTATATATCTGTTACCGGCAATCTGTATAATCCGGTATTATATATAATCCCAAGGCAATATATATGATGCCTAAAACGTGCAGGTAATGTATGAAATATTTTTTATTTTATACTTTGCCTAGGTAATAATGCGCAGCCGGTAATGTATGTAAAAGCGTAAAACACTGCGGTAGCTTAGGTGAAGGGTAAAGGGTGTAAACGAAGCAAAGCCCCCTTTATCATTCGTGTTCTTTCTTACATGTTCAACCTAACACGAAGGATAAAGGGGGCTTTGCTTCGCTCACCCCCTTTACTCTTCACCTAAGCTACCGCAGTGTTTTGCCCTGATATTCTACCAAGTATGTATTCTATATAATCCCTCGGGCATTGTATACATTACCTAGGTAGAGTATGTAATGGACATTCATATTAATAATAATTCATACATCGTCTGGACGCCCCAGTTATTATATATATATTGCCTAGGTATTATATAGAATACCTGCATTATACAGATTGCCGGTAACATATTCATTAGAGATTAAGGTACGAAATAATAACCCACCAGTATTAGTAAGCTCCACGAACTGCATGATGCCACGCACATTGCTCCTCCACACCCAACCTATATCTCCTTCCATCGGCATCTTACAACAGCTGAGGCCCACACTAATGACAGGCGTATTATAACGTTCACAGATCAAATCTATCAAGTTTCCGTGAACCACATTTGCATTCTCAGCGTTACAGACATATTTGTCCGTAGTCTGCCTGTTTTCCTGGTATGTCTGCGCGAATTTTTCGTAAATATTCTTTGATAACTCAGGATATATCAGGTCTTCTGTGCCTGAGGACAGGTCAAGTATCAAATCGTATTTTTGTTTCTCGATCATGTTTATAAATGCCTTCTCTCTCGTGTAGTTTGAGAGTGGGTTTAAGTCTTTGTTAGTTAAGTAGTGGTACAAGCTATCGCCGAATTCTTCTTCCAAAGAGTCAATGTCACATAACTGAGTGCCGTTGTATTGTTTCAGAATTTTGTCCGCCAAAGGATCAAGATTTGGTATGAAGTGTAGCACAGTGGCTCTCAACAGTTGCCTGTGAATGGGCTCGCCGATTGAGTAGGCCTCGGTGACGTGGCGCGCAAAGTTTATGAGCATCTCTTGGCCGATAGGTTGAGAAGCGTAGAGGTTGCTTATGAGGCCGATTCGGAACTTTGTTTCCTCTGGCGAGCCGGCGGCCTGCAAGCGAACAAACACAATTATGTTTGAACATAAATATTTTACCTGTAAACTAGTAAACCCTAAAACGGATTGTTAATGACAGACGTCACCTAGAGTACTGAAGATTCTATTGTAGGCATCTGTGGGGAAACAACATAAACTTTGCCTTAATTGTTATGTATTTTTTTTTCTTTTCCAGCCAGCAGGCAAGCGAAAGGGCGGGAAAACAGGCGTATCCATTGCTTTTGGTCCAAACACTAGGATATCGTGTCGCGGCAGCCAGGAACAGCGACTCACAAACACAAACATATACATATCCAGGACATAGGTTTTTTTTTCGGGAGAATAAATATCAGCCATTTTGTTAGGTTGCTGAGAAATCAATAGCTATTGGTACTTTGTGGTACACTAGTACTTTGTGATAATTTATTATCTTGTGATATTAGAACTTTGTGATAATTTAGTACCTTGTGGTATTAGAACTTTGTGATAATTTAGTACCCTGTGGTATAAGAACTTTGTGATAATTTAGTAACCTGTGATATTAGAACTTTGTGATAATTTAGTACCCTGTGTGGTATTAGAACTTTGTGATAATTTAGTACCCTGTGTTATCGCAGTTATGGTACTTGAGTATTCAATGCTCTTGACACAACTTTGTATTCCCATTTCGGGTACTTTCTATCTAATCACAATAGTTCCCACTTCCTAGTCTTGATTGCACTTTTGTATTAAACGACTACTCAGTTGGAACGTCACTAAAATCTGTACTTAGCGAGTTCGGTACTTACATCAGTAACCTCAAGCCTATGCAGCTTCATAGTGTCCATGCTGTCCCCGGACTGGAACTCCGCTATGTCCGGGTACTTGTTCTCTAGTTCCGACAGCTGCTGGTACGTCGCAGCGGCGGTGTGGTACTTCGTGTGCAGAATGTTCTCCAGGACGCTGCAATCAGCGGGACATCAGGGGATTGAGGGTTTGTGGAATCCGTGAAACTTCATGTACAATTCTAAATAATGGCGGTGAACGGATGAGCGTGCCGAGGCCCCTTTTATCCTTCGTGTTAGGTTAATGAATGTAGACATGTAGAAAATAATTGTAACAAAACACTTACAAACGGGTGTTTACTAGTTAGAACGAAAATGACTCACAAATCTACACAACACTTTTAGCGAATAAAATCTCCCGTCCAGGCCCAATCAAACTGATTTTCATTCAATTTCAGTCTTGCCACGATGATTTAGCTTTTACACTATCTATAATGTTACACTACACACACTATTTACTACCCACTACGAACTCAAAACATTGTAGTTTCACAGACCTTTTCGTATTTGTGCTTTTCTTTATACGGACTAGTACCATTAGGTCGGTATTTTTTGCTCCACGGACGACGTCATTTCTATGGAGGACGTGTAAGATAATGTAAAGAATGAATTCAATAATCTGATTGTGTTTTGGCGTAAAGAGTCATCACATCATCATCATAACTATTATCAGTATGAAAAAGTTTGATGCTGGGCTTCCAACAAAGAGCTCTAGAGTTTGCGTTTATCTATAATAATAATAATAATAATAATATACCTCGGACACTATTTACACACATTGATCTAACCCCAAACTAGGATTCCCTGTATCTTGGATACTAGACAACGATACTTATATAGAACCGTTCAGAGGTTAAGGCCGACTTACACCAGACATTTGACAGCCGCTAAAGAGCGTAGAGATAGAGAGAGACTAGACAACGATACACATACTTATATAGATAAATATTATACTTAGACAGATAAACATACATGACTAGGGTACAAACATCCGTTCTCATCAAACAAACATTTGCCCCCACCGGGACTCGAACCCGGGACCCTTGGCTTCGTAGGCAGGGTCACTGCCGACTCGGCCATTCGGGTTGTCAATTTCTGTCTTATTTAGTTACTTACTGCTTACTAAACGTCACGTTTATCAGTTCCCAATCAGACTGGAGCTAGTGGGGAGGGTAAGTCCTAAATATATCACACCGGTTATACAGGATTATCTATTTCATTTATATCTGTAATTGTGGTACTTTGTGATTCAGCTGTACTTAAGCACTAACAGGAGCGACAGGAAAAGCAGAGACAAGAAAAGCAGGACGAGTTCAGCACTGCAAGCTCACTGCGTGAACATCTCGTGCTACCCATACGATGTACTAGAGTGGTTTATAATCAGGGGGCGGAAATTGCAGGGCAAAAATCAAATGTCACTAGAGACTCAATGTATTATTTTATCTACACACCCTCATATCGTATCATAAACCCTCTTTACTGCGTCCAAAAACCGCACTTTACGACCAGCATAATGATGTACTACTTGGTAAAACTCATTTCTTATCTGAATATTGATACATTATGGCCATAAACGTGTCATTATAACCGCCTGTGTGCCGCCCCTAGTTTGACTGTGAAGTTGGTACTACTGAACAAGCTAAACAACTGCAGAGCAATGATCAATGCCACCATGCCGGTCGAACATGCGGTTCCTGAACATATCAAAGAGAGCTTATGTTATGTGTGTAGATAAACTAGTGTATACATAATTAGGCATTAAAACTCTCGAGTGATATACTATTATCGACATTTTACTTTATCACATAACGCTTAAAAAACATAACTCAAAGGTCAGGCTTTTTCTAACCAATATTTTAAGTAAAATTCAATAAACAAAATACATCGGTGGTAGGATATGCATTTAATATCTTACATGGACAGTAAGTATAAAACTGAATTTCGCCTACTGTATTATAGAGGAAACCGCGATATAAGGAATAACCTCTAAAATGCACATCCCTTAACCTTTTGAGCCCTGGACTTGGTTACGAGACATCGCGACTTTGAACCTCATGTCATTTTAATAAAATTCAAAACCTTTAACGGGATAATGACACCATAATGGAGTCACCCTTAAGGGGTTAAGTAAAAGATGAAGAATGATCAAATTTAATGTTCATAAGAATACTAAAATTTACTCAATCGCGAACGTAACACGAAATCAAAAATACCTTATTAATAGGAGCCAATTTAACTAACTACAGTAATATTAGGAGCTCTTACCAATTTATCGAAAGTAGATAAAATATCACTTTCGGTCTATGTATAGACATTTGATATTTACTATGAAAATTCTGCCGTCTCTTTATATACAGCCTGTTATCGTGGTATTTTACCTCTTCTCCTAATTTCGCTTGTAGTTAGACAGACGACAGGCCTGCCTCTGTCTGATTAACCCATCCGCACACACAGCTACAATGTGAGTTATTATAACGTCCAGTCGCCGAGCAGGAACAATTTCATACTTTAAGCCTGTTATTACCTGTCTCTGTCGCTCCCGTGTAAATATATTTCGCCACGCCCGTGACGGCGGCCATTGCATCTGTACGAGCGCGCAATATATTTACGCATAAAGTGACAGAGACAGGTAATAACAGGTTGATATACGAAATTCTTCCTGCTCCGAGGACGGACTTTAGCAGTATGTTAGTGTAAGAATAGAGCAAGCATACTTTTTATGACGAATTTATTAAAATATGTTTATTTATGAATTAATATGTTCCATAGTAAATAGAGAGTCAACTGACAAGATAAATAAGTATGTTATTCAAAACGAACAATAATTTATGGACAACACAGATGTAAACAATAAACATAATGTGATAGAGCATAAGATAAAAGCATGGAACACATACAATTAAACATAGAAAACCGTAATACGTATGATATGAGTATTTTGTAAGCAAATTAACATAAATTCCAATCTGCATATTTAAGATTTTAACATAAAAAGTAACTATTTTGTCTACCCAAGCACCAGAAGCGGCTATTTTTAAATATTTACCGGAAGTCGTAAGCAGAGCTCCAGTGCTGAGGGTCGTCCGGCATCAGCGTGAAGTTGAGCGAGGTTGCGCCGGCGTCGGTCACAGTGACTTGCTCGGTCACGCTCTCGTAGCTGGGAGAGAGAGGGAGAGGTAGTTCATAAGACAATAAGTTTATTTTTATTTTTGGCCTTGTGCTTGGTGGATGAGGTATCCGAGTCAAAAGACTGCGGCTGGGATGTTTTGTAGCTTATGAATTGGCCTCGCACTTTGCCAGGGTGTAATAAGTTTTAATAGCAAATGTCTCGGCCTTTAATGACAAAGAGGTACGGAGCTCTGATTTTCCAGCGCAGCACAAGAACCACGCACACGATTGCAACACAAGACCTATTTTTGGAAAAAAAATAAACAGAAAAGAAAAGTAGGCCGTGTTGCAGTGTATGAGTTTCTTGCGCCGCTGCTTCTCCGCTGCCGAAACACTTTCCGAAGCAGTAGTAGTTTTTCTTGCATTATATAGATTCAAATGACGTTCAAAAAGTGTTCGTAATAATAATAATACCTTGGACACTATTTACACACATTGGTCTAGCCCCAAACTAGGATTCCCTGTATCTTGGGTACTAGACAACGATACACGTACTTATATAGATAAATATTATACTTAGATAGATAAACAACCATGACTAGGGTACAAACATCCGTTCTCGTCAATCAAGTATTTGCCCCCACCGAGACTCGAACCCGGGACCCTTGGCTTCGTAGGCAGGGTCACTGCCGACTCGGCCATTCGGGTCGTCATAGTCTATCGTCGTAAGTGTCTATTTTGAATAAAAAAATTGAAGTTTGGAGTCTTCGGCCTGACATATTTGTTCGCTACGGCGTCATTTTCGTATTGCTTGCCTCGGAATTCAGCCTCACGAGTTTATGGTTGATAGTTACATTACAGCTTATTGTTCGGCCTTCGACTTCACATTTAGTAACAGATAGTGCGTTTTTGTATCGCTTAGCTTTGCCTGCAGTCGCAGTAGGTGCTGGGATATTCGCCAGTGTTTATCCTGATGAAGCCTACCTACAGTTAGGTCGAACCCTCCGAACAAAAATCATGGTTCCACTACTGCTAAATTACATAATATTGAAATATTATCTAAATGATCATGTAGCATTCGCGGCTGAGCCTCACAAACCCAAATAACAGCGTGAGAGAATAACTGGCTGTGGGATACAACCTCAACTGGCCTATCTGGAAATCGCTCAATCGTCTCAGAGTGTGCGAGGTGGGTATCTGCGGCCACCCGACGCAGACCTTCGCGGACATGACCGGGTGCCAGCGAACGAGGAGTTGTGTGAGGCTGCCGAGCTCGCGGTTGCGGCCACTCGAGAAGAGGATCCTAACTGACCCGTCCTTAGCGGCAGTGACGTTGTAGGTGCCTGGCAGTAGCAGTCGCCAGTAGTCGCCGTCCTTGGCCGACGCGACCGTGTGCCGCACCCCGCCGACTGAGATGGTCACGTTCACGAGGCGGTGGCCGATGTGCGAGCTGACGAAACCCTTGATGCCGCGGTCCGTCTGCGGAGATAATAATTAAGACAAAAAATAATACTTTAGAAAGAAACGACTTCAATTTAACCATATTTGATTAACAACCAAGTATTACATATATTATATACCACAGAATACTTAATAGTACTACGTACAGAAAGATCACTCCGCAAATACACTTAAATAAATAGCTACTCTTGCTGCGCGGCAATAAAGCGCATTCTAGCTAGCACCTGCGCTACGTACAATAATCACTAAGCACCTACAGAATCGGTTGTCCCGCCCGTGCAGGATAGCTTTCGCCGCATCACTACGCCTGAGAGCTTCTTTTACTCTAACATCACAAGGTCGTGCTGTAAACTCCTGTCTCGCTTGATCACGGTAGGGTTACCTACGTGCGATCTGTGTTTGTGAATTTTAGTCCACTCTGTGCAAGAGAGGTTTTATTAGTACTTTCTCAGGCTATTGACAAATTCTAAGGCTACGTAGGTATCTACCTACTTACTTATGTAACTGTAATTTGTTTTATACTGGGTCTAAAGTGTTTACCTTTAGGTTAGCTAAACAACTTCTCAGACAACAACAGAAGCTATAGTGGCCTTATTGTTAGTGTCGCTATAAGAGTAACCACACTATCCTGTAATTACGCACCGTTCACGCGGGAATTACGCGACAGGATACGCCCGACCTAAGTTGGGCTGTACGCCAAAACGTGACGGTCTTTCGGCAAATGTGTCGCAAATCATTGAAATAGCATTGCAGGTGTAATCACGCGGAATGTCTGCAGCGCATTTTCATCAGTGTGGTTGAACACTCAATGCAGTTACCTCCTCAATATACTTGATGAGCGCCTCCTTGTTGTCCTGCCAGTAGGTCGCCAGGTCGCTGGCCGGAGGAAACTTGAAGCATCCGAGTTCAAGTGTCAGCTCCATATCGTTAGTGTGCAGGTAGTTCCAGTCTTGCATGCCGCCGTTCAGTACGTACCTACAGATGCAACACTTTATTTACATTTGGCTAGTATTTAATCACACATCAAAAATACTGATTTGATTTGCACAGCAAACAAGGATCAGCAAAAACACTTTTTTATGTTTTAAATATTTTATGAGTACTCAAGTTTATGTTTTAAGTATTTTTTGTTGTTCTTGCATGTTCAACCTAATACGAAGGATAAAGAGGGCTTCGCTTCGCTCATATCCTTTACCTTTTGCCCTGATATTTGCTGTGTAAATCAGTATTTTTGATGTGCAGTTTAATATTTCCCTTTACATTTAAGCAGCGTGTGACAGAAAGTTAAAGTTAGCAATTATTTCAAGGGTCAGTGCATTCTCTACTACAAGATACCTCTGGAGTAATCAGTGCAAACGCGTTTCTTACGACGTTTTTGAACACACTTGCGAGGAAAAAACAGACTTGTATTTATAATAAGCAACCATACACAACGAAAACGTTAACAAATATTTATGGAAAATGGCGCGCTGGTTTAGTTTATTCTGAGCGCTGCACTAAATAAAGGCACTGAAAAAACAATAATAATTAGCTCCATTATGATCCTAAATAGGTTGCCATAAAGAGTCACTCTACGAGCAATTAAATGGGTAAATATTCACCATTTGGCACCGTTCGTGATGCCCTCTGGGAACCTTTCGTTTGGCATGTTCTTGCAGGGCTGACCCAAGTGCATTTTGAGGTGAGCCTGGAAAAATTAAAGCTCGATCAACAAAACACACATATCTTCAGCATGTAAGCCATCTAGTGTGATTCCTTAATACTACGTCAAACCTTCCAATGGGTAAGAAAATTTTCAAAGAAGTTCCGCGACACATAACAGACACACGGTGCCATTTAACAAAAAGTTCCATCCAACGTGTTCCCTAAAAACTACATCAAACCTTCTATTTCTTTCAATCTACGCCATCTAGTGTGTTCCCAACAAACTTCGTCAAATTATTCAATCAAATCAGAGTTCGTGAGCTTGAGGTGCACGAAACACGGCGTTGCGCCCTTTACTCGTGCACGTCGCTGCTCGATGCTGCTGTACGATGGCACAGGTAGCTCGAGACCAGAACGCCGCAGTACATATTTTAAGAAGCCTTCTAATTTTTTCGCAACCATTTACGCCATCTAGTGATTTCCTTAATCACTAAATTAAGTTCTTTCGACTCACATAAGCCATCTAGTGTTTTCTTTAAACACCACGCCGAATCATCAAGTCAACTAATCTTCTAGTTCAGATTCATAACCCCATTTAGTGTGTTCCCCAAAAGCTTAGTCTTAATAAAAACTGTTAATTATCCTATTTTTCGACTCACGTCAGAGTATGTGTGCGCGAGGTGCACAAAGACGGGGTTGTCCGGCGCCGTGTACTCGCGCTCGTCGCCGCCCGGACTGCCGTCGTACGGGTAGTTGGCGACCAGCGCGCCGCCGTGCAGATTCGCCGAGAGCACGAACGGAACGGCGGACGCCCACTCCATCAGCGCTTTTGTTTCGGGCTCGGCGATCTTGTTGTCCTGAGAGCATACAACATTTACATACACTGCTTCTGGCCCCACACTAGGATACCCTGTGTCGTGGGAACAAGAAACAGCGACGTCACACACATAAACCTCCAAGACCTGGCGATTGGTGCTCCCAAGCCGGAATTATAACGTACAATACGATTAAAATCAGTTAAAGATTCGGTTTTTCTCGGATAGCATCGCCTAAACCCGATCTCTCTCTCTCTATATGAGAGATGAGGGATTCACGACAATTTCCGAGGTTGGCCGAATCGTTAACTGATTTTAATCGTATTGTAATATCAAATCTTAGGGTACCCGAATGGTGCCACGGGAAGGGTCCTATTTCGGATCAGATAGACAGTCAGACGGCCAGCGCAGGCTTTATAATAGGGATTACAAAGCCTCCGCTGTCCGTCCGTCTGTCTGTCTGTCAGCGAGCTCTATCTGATGAAACAATATAGGTAGAGTAGATATTTTTACAGAAAGAGTATTTCTGTTGCCGCCACAGCAACAAAATTCAAACTTAAATTCTTTATTTACTGTAAATATTAACATATGTTTATAAAACGTAATTTTTGGCCTCTTTACATTGAACCACTGTGGGAGGAGGGCCAACAATCTCCCACAGATACATTGAACCACTGTGGGAGGAGGGCCAACAATCTCCCACAGATACATTGAACCACTGTGGGAGGAGGGCCAACAATCTCCCACAGATACATTGAACCACTGTGGGAGGAGGGCCAACAATCTCCCACAGATACATTGAACCACTGTGGGAGGAGGGCCAACAATCTCCCACAGATACATTGAACCACTGTGGGAGGAGGGCCAACAATCTCCCACAGATACATTGAACCACTGTGGGAGGAGGGCCAACAATCTCCCACAGATACATTGAACCACTGTGGGAGGAGGGCCAACAATCTCCCACAGATACATTTCTAGATCCCATTTCAATTTTGTTTAACTACTACAAATATTACATATTACAAATAATATGCAGGAATGAATAATTACAAAATTATCAAGTGGGTTCTTTGTTGAGTAAGATTAACACCATGCACCCTTGTCATTTATGGAACAAATAATGAACTACATGAGATGTTATAAATTACAGGGGGTCCCCATACAAGAGACTTGTTATGTTGTCGTGTGACGACAAGAACCTACCAGAACCTAACAGAAAACAACCAGGATAAAATTTAGAGTGACAGTTTATTGGTTATTTACAGTGAAGTAATTTAAAAAAAATGAAAGGAAGATGAGGATGAATGAGATGAGACAGGTTTTATAAAATACAGATGTCTGGATAGAAAGAAGGAAGCGGAGAACACGGAGAGAAGTAGACCGGTGGGGCGATGACCAGGATGCAGGTGTATTTGTTGTTGTAGATGTTGTTGAAATCGTCGTTGTAGGAACGGTAGCGGCGTACTTGTAGCTACGGCTCGCTGGATCCCGTTGTAGAAATCGTCGTTGTAGGAACGGTAGCGGCGTACTTGTAGCTACGGCTCGTTGGATCCCGTTGTAGAAATCGTCGTTGTAGGAACGGTAGCGGCGTACTTGTAGTTACGGCTCACAGGATCCCGTTGTAGAAATCGTCGTTGTAGGAACGGTAGCGGCGTACTTGTAGCTACGGCTCGCTGGATCCCGTTGTAGAAATCGTCGTTGTAGGAACGGTAGCGGCGTACTTGTAGCTACGGCTCGCTGGATCCCGTTGTAGAAATCGTCGTTGTAGGAACGGTAGCGGCGTACTTGTAGTTACGGCTCACAGGATCCCGTTGTAGAAATCGTCGTTGTAGGAACGGTAGCGGCGTACTTGTAGCTACGGCTCGCTGGATCCCGTTGTAGAAATCGTCGTTGTAGGAACGGTAGCGGCGTACTTGTAGCTACGGCTCGCTGGATCCCGTTGTAGAAATCGTCGTTGTAGGAACGGTAGCGGCGTACTTGTAGTTACGGCTCACAGGATCCCGTTGTAGAAATCGTCGTTGTAGGAACGGTAGCGGCGTACTTGTAGCTACGGCTCGCTGGATCCCGTTGTAGAAAGGATGGTTTGAAGGATTGAGAGAGTTTGAAGGCTCGCAGGATCCCGGGGTAGTGCGACCCCGGGATAAGGCCTTTAAGTGGTACACTACAATGTATATAACCGTAAATCCATAAAATAACTTGTTTAATTTTTGGTCATGTGTGATGAGGGAAGAGCGCCCTACTCATCCCAAAACACAGAGTTCACCCTTCTTTGGGGAGTAGACTCACCATTTTGTTATTTGTAAGAATTTATTATAACAAGAATACATGTATTACTGAATATACGATGATGATTATTATTATTACATAGTAGATTTCCTCTCACACAGAAGATGCAAGTTCGATTCCTGACCATGAATCAATGAGATAACTAATTTATCTTAACTACATTATCGTACGTTCGGTGTTTCGGATGACACGTTAAGCTGTAGGTTCCGGCTACTATCGCTACGTGGTAGTGCTCGTAAAACCCCTCCATCAACCCGCACTGTGCCAGCGTGGTGGAGTATGGCTTAATCTTACTCGTATCCGGGTAAAGGCCTGCGCCCCTCGGTGGAGACATTAATGGCCTACATTATTTATTATTATTATATAGTAGCTTACCTTGGTAAGCCCGAACTGGTCAGGGAAGTTCCTGTTGAGATCCACGTCGTGAGCGTTCGCGCGGCCATGGCTGCTGCTGAAGTCACCTGCAAAGTTCGCTAGCTTAGCATTCTGGTACTCAGCGCGCTTCATTTGAAAATAATTGACTAAGTTCAAAACTTCAAAAAACCCGACGAGACTACGAGATCTGTCTTTTGACTAAAAATTCCAAAATTCCAAATGTCTTTATTACTGTAGATATTAACATATACTTAGCAATCGTCATTTTTGCCACTTCTCTACATTGGACCACTGTTAGTTGACTACTTCTGACAGTCAAGTCTACACACATATTACACGACTTAGTCAGAATTCTAATTTTCAAAAATTTATATAGAATCTAGCTAAAGTGCATTTTCTTAGATACGGTCGCGCCGCCTTGGTACGTGCCGCCTCTAGTCAAAGGACTCTACTGTATTTCGAGAAGTTACTAGCTCGCCCCCCGACACTTTAGCAAGTTGCTAGGTCATCGCCTGGCATGTCATGTTGCTCTCTCACAACCCGACAGTGACTCACCGACAAACCCCTTTTCGTATCCGTCCGGGTTCATACTCGGCATCAGGTGGACCCTGATTCCGCTGAGGATCCTCCTCGCTCGCGTGTCGCCAGCCGTGTACTGCTGGCAGAGGTGGCGCGCCAGCAGCAGGAGCAGTTCTCGGCCGACGACCTCGTTGCCGTGCATGTTGGCCACGTACTTGAACTCCGGCTTGCCTGAGGATTGTTGAAGAATTGCCTCTCTTATAAGCAGTGATAGGAATAGGTAGGGCTTATTAACCCAAACTTCGAGGAACAGAAGCGAAAAGTGGAGTCGTCGTTAGAGCTTTTATTTTTGGGACAATAATTTGTCCTAGTTTTGGGGCAAAGTTTAAATGTATTAAAATAAATCTCGTAGTGTGCTAAGGTATTTTGTGAGAGAATATGTATTTACAGTAAAATAGTAAAATTACAATTCGGTTAAACCCCACGTCACCGCCATTTTGGAAATTTTCCAAAAACGGAATCGACCAAAGAAATCTATTTAATTATCGAACCTGTTCACTAAAAAATCACGAGAACCTGTTGAGAAATGCGGCCTGTAGAGGAGAACATCAGGACAAACATCCGGTCATAAGAAAGCATTTTTGCCCAATCCTGAAACGTTTCGTTCGCTCGGTCAAAAAACCAAGACCCAGGGATATTTTTTTGTCCTACCAGGCCGGAATTTGAACAGGGTGCCTCACGATGAGGCAGAACTTCGACCTCTTCGCCACAGAGAACTGTTATTTGTATGAATCTTACCCGGAATATGCTTCCCTGGATTCTCCGTGACCTCAATCACGTACAACTCCCTCCCCTCCACACTCTTCCCGATGCTGTACAGTCTTGTAATCTCGGGATACTGCTGGTTCAAGTCTTTGAGGAAGCTCTCCATCATCAGATAATTGTGGTGCTGGTACGCCGCTGCGGGGAGAGGGGCGTGGTCACGCGGCAGCCTGTTATGCTCTGTGGGTTGTGCCCGGTGGGTTTAGTGGGGCTAGTGGGACGTTGGGCGCGCGGGATTTCGTTGTTTTTGTTCACGCTCCCAAAAACATATAAATGTTGGTAATATTTAAATATTCATTCAATATTCTTGTTATACTTCTTCTTATTGATAATCTCTAAATGAATATACAGAGAGAGTATTTATAAAGTGCACAAATCAAACAGGATTAAAGAGGATCAAACTTTATCGACAAAATAAAAACCCTTTGCACTTCGTATTTAAATAAATAAATATTAGAGGACAATCTTACACAAATCGAACTAGGCCCATAGTAAGTTCAATAAGGCTTGTGTGGTGGGTACTGACGACATCTTTAATAGAGATAAATACTTATGTAAATACCGAGAAAACATCCAAGACTAAGAAACAAATATTCATGCTCATCACACAAATATTTGCCCTTACCGGGATTCGAACCCAGGACCGTCAGCTTCGTAGGCAGGGTCACTACCCGCTATGCTAAACCGATCGTCTTTCTTAGTAAATTTTTAGTAATTGCAGTTTTTCACTTTGGTACCCAAAACAAAATTATTTTACCATGGAATATTATTCTACATCCATTAGCTTTCAAATGATACCAAAAAATATTTATATCTAAAACACTTTTGACGTGTTATTATATATGTTACGGCTAAAGCTAGGTGTGAAGCTAAACTTAAGTTTAGCCGGCTAGTCTTAAGATTAATTTCGAGCCTCGGCTAATGTCCGAAATTATGTTCATTGCGATAAATGATTTCAAGATTAGTCGGCTAAACTGCAGTTTAGCCTCTACGCTGATGAGGCTAAAGATGGGTGAGAAAATATGGTTGACATTAGCCGACTAAACTTAAGTTTATTTTTCAGTATACCTAGGCTAATGTTGAAAAATTACCGTCTTAATCTGTAATAAGTTGATAATGATTCGGTAGCCGTAAACACTGCGGTAGCTTAGGTGAAGGGTAAAGGGGGTGAGCGAAGCGAAGCCCCCTTTATCCTTCGTGTTAGGTTGAACATGTAAGAACAACAAAAAATACTTATACTCGTATTATTATAGTTTTTGTTGTTCTATTATTATAGTTTTTGTTGTCTTCACCTAAGCTACCGCAGTGTTTTGCCCTGATATTAGAAATAGCTTTCTCATCTGAATAAAATTACCCCGCCCCGCTCCCCGCAGTCGCACGAATACTTCGTTTTCAACATTAGCTAGCTAATGTCCAACATTAACCGAAACGCATCGGCTAATGTGCAGTCTAGCCGATTAGAGATGACATCCGTTATCACAAACGAACATCACTTCGGACATTAGCCGAGGCTCGAAATTAATCTTAAGACTAGCCGGCTAAACTTAAGTTTAGTTTCACACCTAGCTTTAGCCGTAACATATATATATATATTTAGTTAAAATCTGTCCAGAGCGCGCTCGAGCGTCGTAAAAGGAAATAGCGTATAAAGAGTTAGATGAAGAAAAATGTATGTATAGGAATGTGAATAGTATTTTGACTCGGTGAACCAAGAAATAGAAAGAAAGAAACATAGTTCTGATTCTATGAAAAATATATAGAAATTATTACATAGTATTACAGTAATCTACGATAAAATGTGTTCCTTATTATGCAAGAAACAAGGTCTTATAGCACAAGTAAAGGAAACAATGTGACAGCCGTAAATTTGTAGTGAGATACATGAAAAAAATAAAGGTGTTTTTTTACGAAAGCCTCGGTACGAAGTCCGGCTCGCATTTGGCTATTTACCAAGTAATGGTTTATTTCCTCCAAAAACCACATAAAAATTATATCCCTAGGCGCTACACTTCCAGATATCTAGGCGATCTTGTCATTACGTAATTCTGATACATTTGGTTTTTGAGATTTAACCCTCTAATGATCGATTTCAATATTAGTTTATGTGACTGATACATAATGCCTAATTATGTACAGATTCAAACACTAGTTTATCTACACACATATCATAAGCTCTCTTGGATGTGTTCAGGAACCGCATGTTTGACCGGCATTGTTGCATTGAGTTGTTTAGCTCGTTCTGTAGTACCAACTCCACAGACAAAGTAGGGGCGTCGGCGTTCGAAATTTGAATGTATAAAATTTACACATTATGGTCATAATGTTCAATATTCAGATAAGAAATGAGTTTTTACAAATAATATTATGCTGATCGTAACGTGCGGTTTTTGGACGCAGTAAAGAGGGTTTATGATACGTGTGTAGATAATAGTAGTTTATGTGACTGCTACATAATGGAGGGCATTAATACTCGAGGGTTTATGAAACGAGCCGAAGGCGAGTTTCATAATAATATCACTCGAGAGTTTTAATGCCTAATTATGTACAGTTACATACACTAGTTTATCTACACACATATCATAAGCTCTCTTTGACCGCATGTTTGACCGGCATTGTGGCTCTGCAGTTGTTTAGCTTGTTCTGTAGCACCAACTTCGGGCGTCGCCGTTCGAAATTTGAATGTCAGTACCAACATCACAGACAAACTAGGGGCGGCACGCAGTCGGGCGTAGGCATTCGAAATTTGAATGTCATAATATGTAGAAAAACTACACATTATGGTCATAATGTGTAATTTTTCAGATAAGAAATGAGTTTTTACCAAGTAGTTTACCATTATGCTGATCGTAACATGCGGTTTTTGTACGCAATAAAGAGGGATTATGATACGCGTGTAGATAAAAACATTAACATGTAAAAAATGTTTTAGTTAGAAACATTTTTGTGATGTTTTTTAAAATCATATTCCTTAGTAAACCTATTTTGTTTAGGTTAGCAAAGATTGTGAAAATCTGCAATTCCTAAAAAGTGCTTACAAAAAAGGGGTTTTCTTCTTAAAAAAAAAGCGTAATTTAAGTTTTTAGCGACTATTTGATGCTGGCAGTTCCTTACATCATTGTCCAGAACATTTGAACCCGACAAACCCTTCCATCACGAAGTTATATATGTTTTTTGCAGTTGGTGGGGGGAATATTTAATTGGATCCTCTTCAACTCTGTTCGATATGTACACTTTATAAAGACTTAAAAATTCGAGGTTCATAGATCAAATTAATTGATTTTACATGGTGCAGATGCAGATGGTGGCAGGAATGATGGTATTGTAGGGGTATAATGATTTGTATTGTAATTAAGGTGCTTATTTATTGTGAAGGGGCGAAACAAACCACAGCGCATAACAGACGAAAATAAAATAAAACCAATTTACACCCAATGAATAAATAAAATATGAGACAAACCAAGCATATGAGCAAACAAGCAAATAATATAAAACTGTTCGCTACAATTAAAATATACTAAATAGTTAATCCAATATTTATTTATTTATATTTTGACACAAATTACACTATTTTATAGTGTTATCACATTTCACACATTGCTTTGCTTGAATTTTATATTTCACAATTTTACGTTGAGTTGATTTCTTATAAAAGAACCTATGTATATGACTATATTGGTTCCCTACAATTAAATTATTTGTTAAACTTATTAATATACCGATTCGGCATGATTCTCATAAAACAACTCGATACTTAACATTATCATATTTTAAGTATCGCAGTAATACCTCATAGTAGTAGTTTATGTGACTGATACATAATGGAGGGCATTAAAACTCGAGAGTGGCGAGTTTCATAATAATATCACTAGAGAGTTTTAATGCCTAACTATGTACAGTTACATAAACTAGTTTATCTACACACATATCATAAGTTCTCTTTGATGTGTTCAGGAACCAGGACATATCCCACCTCCACCCAAACTCATTCCGACTTCATGTCATAATGAGGCAAACGCGGGGGAGCAAGCCAACGGGCTAGATTTGCATGGAGCTCCTGTAACCCGCAGCTATTTCACATGGCTGGACCGGCCTTCTTTGTCTTCCGCCTGCCCTCTTCCCGCCTCTCCAGATAGCAGCGTCGCACCCTTCTGGTGATGTGACACACACAAACGGAGTGAGCTCGGTGCCGATTCCGCAGGTCATTCAAAATTTTAGCCAAATTCCCAGCCAAATTGTGTTCAGGAACCGCATGTTTAACCGGCATTGTGGCATTGAGTTGTTGAGCTTGTTCTGTAGTACCAACTTAACAGACAAAGTAGGGGCAGCACGCAGGCGGGCGTCGGCGTTCGAAATTTGAATGTCATAATATGTAGAAAATTTACACATTATGGTCAATATTCAGATAAGAAATGAGTTTTTACAAAGTAGTTTAACATTATGCTGATCGTAACGTGCGGTTTTTGGACGCAGTAAAGACGGTTTATGATACGTGTGTAGATAAAAATATATATTATTCCGCTGTGCTATAAACCCAACATTTTATAAAACATGGATATAAAACCCATATTTTCAAAATTAACTCAGTTTTAAGTAAGTACATATTTCTTATAGTTACTATTATTACTTAAACATATCTTGAGTTTGTGTAATCTTAAATGTTGGCACAGATACAATACACAATCTACCATACATACCACAACCGCATGGATGCACCCGCCGAATTAATGAGAACTAATAATAACTATTGTATTGGGTGCTTTTAACGTTCTCATGGTAACTATTCGAGACCCTAGTTATACGGTTCCACTATGTGTTAGTTGATAGTGAAGCAACACATCGCAGTTACAGTCGGAACTTCATAATCGTCCATTAGATTGGACCAAAGCAACGTAGCAAGACTCATGCGAGACAAAATTATGTGTGACCAATTTTGGTATATCGTCGATGTATCATTCTAAAATTAGACCAATCAATCCATTTCTCTACACGATTATACCTTGCCTTTGGACCAACTTTATGCAACACCTTCAAACTACCATCACCATACGTCAGCCATATATAGATGAACTATTTAACTAACTTGACATATTCTAACATGAAGACATGGCTTTTTAAAAATGAATCTGCAGTGATTCATCTCTCCCACGAGATAACGAATGACATTCCAAGAAAGTACGTCTTGAAATATTATTAGAAAAATCGCTGAGCAATGGGGGAGTCACATAGTTTTGATTTTTTATGATTTTAGTAACTTGCGTGCCCACATACAACTTGCGTGCCCACATACAACTTGCGTGCCCACATACAACTGAGGCAGACTGTACAAAAACAACGCTCTTAGCTCTGAGAGCACGGACCTGCGAGGCAGGAGCGTTTGAAGACAGCACCTCAGTACAATACGATTAAAATCAGTTAACGATTCGGCGAACCTCGGAAATTGTCGTGAATCCCTCATCTCTCACATAGAGTTATCAATTTACAGAATGACCTTTAATTAATACAATACAAGAAGATATGAGCAACAAAACCTCCTTTGTAGCTCAAAACTAACACAACCTTTATATTGAAATAAAAAAAAAATTGACTATTTTGACAGTCTGCCTTCTTAGTGTCAATAAAAACAGTGTGACGTATATGATGATACATTTAAGTTTATGAACGCTAATTTCATTCGTGAAAATATTCGATTCTATCAAATTTTATCAAAATTAACTTACAATAGTTATGTATCATGGCTTCAACAAATTTAAAGCGTGGTAAAACAATTGTTGCTCAATCTCGTGATATTCAAATTCATGTGGCTTCTGCATAATAAATGTCTTAGGTCTACCTGTTAGTAATGTCATCGTGTCAGGTGCTGTACATTGCGTTTATGATACTTCAAATTGAATGCTACCTAAAAGAAATCGCGGTAATGTACTTCGTGTCATTTCCGTCTCCTGATTTAGGCGATGATATCCGAGTAAAGCCGAATCTTTAACTGATTTTCATCGTATTGTACGTGTTTATGACAGCTCTCAGAGCTGAGATCATCTTATTCATGCGCCGGAGAGATGCCGACGCTGATTGATTGAACTAGCCACCACCTCACTCACCGTCGTTGCTAGACCTCTTACGACGTTGTAGTCTGAAGTTCACAGGGACCGCACTTGGCTGGTCGGCTGGTATGATCACTTGCTGGGTTGGCGCGTCTGCGAAACTGAGGAAGGCAAGAAATGATACTTGTTACTAGCTTAAACTACTGGCGGTATAATTGATGAACGCATGCAAGGCGCATGGTGAATCAGGAGTCTTATCATGAAATTGTGAAATATAGAAATTTTAATCGGTTTTGAAAAATGTATTCTATAAATAAATTAACATATATTATATATTAATATAATAGTAATTGCCAGATGTCAGAATATTATAATAAGACTACAGAAGCTAGGTATTGTATTCCTTTCAAAATAAAATTACAGTTGCTCTAGATGACAGCTCCTGTGAAATGGTCGCGCTCTGATTGGTCCAACGGAAATTTGAAGCCAAACATCCTTCAACACATTTGTCAGGGATTGCGATACAAATTTCTGGATGTCAGAGATAGAGAATCAGCCAGGTGGACCAGTTAAAATTACCTTAGTTTATTCCATTCCATTTGATCAGAGCAACATTCCAATCCTCCATAGCCCCTTACTATGGAGTCACCCCACAAGTGCACATAATAAAGTTGCTCGGATTTTATTACCTGTCTATTAAAAAACTCTTCCTAATAACCTTTCCGGCAATCACAGGGTTTATCAGAAAGCTGTAAGACTACATCATCATCGACAGCTTGTTTCCGCCCACTGCAGGGTATAAACCTGCTTTTTGAGCCAGCTTACCCGAGCTGTCCCAATCCAGCGGGCTTAATCGCTAACTCAGTGATGATCACGAATGATGATCCGTATAAATTAAGATGTTATAGGTGTCGTTAAATTATTTAGTGTAGAAAGGATATCAAAATAAGTCGGCTAATATTAACCGACTTATTTTGTTATAATTGTTAAACGAAATAATTGAACGACACCAATAACTTCTTAATTTATATGGATCATAATTCGTGATGATCACTGAGTTAGCGAATAAGCCCCCAGGTCATCCCCGCGATATTGGTGATGTCATCGCCCCACCTCGCTGCCGGTCAACCCAAGCTCCTTTAACCTTCTCGCGGCCACCACAGGGAAACGCGGTTCATATTGACTCACCCATCAGCAGACACGCTAACATTATAGGTGCCGGGCAGAAGCAGCCGGTAGTAGTCTCCGAGGCCACACGTGCGCACCACGTGGTTCACGCCTTCCACGCGGATCTTGGCGTTCTGTGAGCGAAATGATGAATACAGGCACAGTAGTTACGGAAACCCTGTGTCCTGGGAATCAGAGACAGCGATGTCGTATAAATATCCAAGAATGTGGGGATCTTTTAATGCAGGGTTGCCGTTCCCGTCCGATATTTCAGCCACAGCCGCGTTTGGCACATATACTTGATATTAGCCTCACACTGGGATGGGGATACCATGTGTCGTAGGAACCAGAAACAGCGAAACATGACAAACATCAAAGTCAAATTTCTTTATTACTGTAGATATTTACATATACTTAGCAAACGTAATTTTTTACCTCTTCTCTATGGGAGAAGTAGGGAGTAGAAACTCCCACAGATAGATTTTAAGATCTCTTTTAAAAATTGGTTGTGTTTAATTAATACAAATATTACTATTATTTATATTAATTATTATAATTAATAAGCACGAGTAAATAATTCAAATTATTAACGGCAAGGCCTGTGTTGAGTTAGACTAACCCCATTTATTTTGTCCAAGCCCAGGATTGTTTTTGTCTCCTCAAATTGAAATTCAAATGACTTTATTACTGTAGATATTGACATACACTTACAACGTATTTTTTGCCTCTCCTCTACATTGGATCACTGTGGGAGGTGAACCTCCCCGGTCAGATCGAACCCGGGAGCTCTCGCCTCCCAATCTCTACGTCACTTAGAATAGAATACAACACCAAAAAAATACCTTGATAGGCTGGCCGTCTTCGTCAGTAACCAGCCCAGCGACTCCAATATGGGCCTGTTCCATAAAAGATAGCAGGGACTCCTTGTTAGTCTTCCAGAAGTGCGGTAACCGGCTGCCGGGGGGGTATTTGCAGCAGGACAGCTCGAAGGTTACCTCGAAGCTGTTGGAGTGCAGATAATTGAAGTCCTGCATTCCGCCTGTGGATGGGGCAGTTGGAGAGACATTAGCTGTTGACTCCACGCTCAGAAACATTAGTGCTTCAATCTTGAAACCTCAGTGCTGCCGATCAAAGCGATCGAGCCACAAAACGGTGCGCCACAAAATCATAATATGTTTTTTATTACTGTAGATATTTACATATACTTACTTCGTAAAAGTATTTTTTTTGCCTCGTCTCTACATTGCACCACTGTGGGACGCAGTGCAGGACGTAGGGATGCAGAAACTTACACAGAGTGATTAAAATATATCTTTAATAAATTGGTTGATTTACTATTACAAATATTAAATTCTTGATTAGAATAACTGACGTTTGTGAAGTATATGTAATTATCTACAGTAATAAAGAAATGTTGACTTTTATCCATCAGATTTAATGCCGTTGACTGCCTTTTGAAATCTATTGCATTGAATTTGAAGTATTATCTTAGTAGATCCAACGCTTTATTTCTAAAGTACGATCGCGAAGCAGGAAGAATTTCGGTCATTAACCTGTTATTACCTGTCCAATATATGAACGTCACGCTCGCTCGGACGGCGGTAATTGCACCTGTGCGAGCGTGACGTGAATATACTTACGCGGGACCGACAGAGACAGGTAATAACAGGTTAATGACCGAAACTCTTCCTGCTCCGCGCTCGTGCTTTATAAATTCTCATTTTTCTCGTATCTCACAATACGCCTCAAACTAAGCTTAGTTTGTTTCACAAGCACAGGTGTGTCATGAGACGGACGACGCCTAGTTAGGCTTGGTGGAGTAGTACTATCCGGCTACCCGCCAAACTCAACTTGGCACCCCGGCCTGATGACGTCATAGCGTCCGTCCGTCCTACTGACACATCATGGACGAGAGCGAGAAGGTGGGGACGTCTCCATATAAGGCAATAAGTCAGTCTCCAAACTAATCAGGCGCCGCCGACAAGCCACATGTGACCGATATTACTGCAGACGCCGGGAAAGAAGGGACCGTAGGGAGGCCGGATAGTGATACGAAGCCGGCAAGCCCTATTCACGCCCAGAGGCATGTAGAGTGCTTTTCTCGATAAAAAATACACCACACAAAAATAAAATTTAAGTTTTAAAATACTACTAATCGTAATTTCCGTGCGTCCGTTGATGTCTTTTGGCTTTGAGCATAAAATAAAATAAAATACTTCCCGGCCTAGGCCTGCAATATTTTTTCGAGTTGTGCGTGCGGCCCGCAACGTAAATGTATTCGGTTTATACTCCCCAATGTTAAACAAGTCTCGGCTAATGTTAATGTTAAAGGTGTAAATTTAGAAACAGTAGATAGCACGGTATTCCTAGGAATCACCTTAGATAATAAGCTTCAGTGGGGCCCACACATAGATAAGCTATCAAAAAAACTCAGTTCCGCAGTTTATGCAGTTAAAAAAATCCGTCTTTTTACGGACGTGGAAACAGCTAGACTAGTTTACTTCAGCTACTTCCATAGCATTATGTCTTACGGCATACTGCTGTGGGGGAACGCTGCAGACATTAACATAATATTTGTGCTGCAAAAGAGGGCTGTTCGTGCAATCTACAATGTGGGTCCCAGAGAGTCACTGCGTTGTAAATTTAAGGAAATTAACATTATGACAGTGCCGTGTCAGTATATTTATGAAAACCACAAGTAGGTCCACAAAAATATTGATAAATTTCCTAAGAATAGCGACAGGCACAATGTCAACACTAGAAATAGGAATAAACTAGCTATACCTACTACTAGGCTCCATAAGGTTAATGTATCTTTTAAAGGGCAATGTATTCGCTTTTACAACAAAATACCGACTGAGTTACAAGAATTGTCTGTAAATAAATTTAAAAATGTTGTTAAAAATCACTTATGTAAAAAAGGTTACTACAAAATATCAGATTATGTAGTAGACAAGAAAGCTTGGGATGGTGTTAGCTCCAATTCTGTAAAAAATAACGTATAAAGCTGGAGGTTTCTAGTCGCCTCTTTGCCTCCAGCATCTAAAACATTGAGGTGACGGAATTCAAATTGAGTTCTATATTTCCCTGTACCTTATACATGTGTTAGTTTAAGATTTGACATTCTCCAAATGTTACCTATGTGTTTCTTATGGAAATAAACTCTTTTTGAATTTTGAATTTTTAATTTTGATACTTGCAAGCCTGTTAGAGCGCACGTAATGACGACATTTCATTGCATGTTTGGGAAAACGTATTTTATTAGTTTATAAATTGTCGACAAATTGTAAACTGCTTATAATATAACGCGTTTGTTTATTATCAAACCGTTAAATTGTGGACTGGTTTCAACTTGAAATGCCAACGCAATACCAGGGTGAAGTGGTGGCTCATAGTAGATGAAGGCGAAGGGAGTGAGCGAAGCGAATCACTCTTTAGCCTTCGTGTTAGGTTGACATGTAAGAATGAAAGAAACATACCTTTTAAAACCGTTGTGTCTAGTTTACAATTTGTCGATAGTTTACAAACTCACCCGTTCTTTTTAAAAACATTTGACATTCGTGCTTCATGGGAGACTCGGGTCCCAGAGTGTACAGGCGAGGCACTAGAAGAAGAAGAACTTGGTCTTCATCGATATTAGAATCCGCATATCCATACGACAGGCGAGCGTGTAACCACTTTACTATGGACGTTATCACTTACCTCTGACATTGTACCAAAACGCGCCATTAGTGATTCCCTTCTCAAACTTCTCCGGCAGGCAGGCGTCTCCCTTTCTCATCTCCTCATGGTTGTCCGCGAATGAGTGAGCGAGATGGCGAAACACGGCATCATCGGGGGAACGGCTTTCGATGCAACACTCGTCTTTGGTGCTGTAAGACGAATGGAGGTCATGTAGGAAAATAAAAAAACAAAAAGAATATAACTCCAAGATTTTTTACCAACGATGGACGGAACGGAACGTAGACTATGTATGCGTTTGGGGTTAGAGGTTGTTTGTGTGTGTTTGTATGTATGTCCGTTTGTATTTTGATGCGGTTTTTGGTATGAAACGGCCATAACTTCCGAGCAGGTTCTTAGATATGTTTCACGGTGGAAGAGACCACCAGGGGGCGCTTCAGCAGTCGGATTATTAAGCCATTTTCTATGCGGTTTTTCGCATTATGTTAGCTGAAAAACTTCATTAATGTGTTAGGGTTCAGTACCCGAAGGGTGCCAATCGGGACCCTATTACTAAGCCTCCACTGTTCGTCTGTCCGTCCGTCCGTCCGGCACCGGACTCTACCGGATCAACCGAAAATGAAATGTTCAGAGAGGGTGTATTTCTATTGCCGCTGTAACAACAAATAATGAATGACACATACGGGTTTCCAAGAATTATAAGTCGTACCCATAGATAAATTGGCTGGTAAATTAAGTTCTGCGGCTTACGCTGTTAGGAACATCAGACAAAGCAAATTTTAGTTAATTTCATAGTGTGATGTCCTATGGTATCTTGTTGTGGGGGAAAGCAGCGGATATTCAAACTATTTTTATTTTACAGAAAAGAGCTATTAGAGCAATTTATAATTTAAAACGAACAGACTCCTTAAGAGAGCTTTTTAAAGAAATTGACATACTAACAGTAGCTAGTCAATTTATTTTCGAAAATATAATGTATGTACGCAAGAACCTTACAACATTTTCCAAACTTAGCGACAGCTGTAATGTTAACCTAAGAAATAATCACAGACTATGTGCGCCCCGTTTTAGACTCGCGAAGGTTAGCAATTCTTTCAAGGGTCAGTGCATTCTCTACTACAATAAGATACCTCTGGAGATTTTGAAATTGCCATTTGAGCAATTTAAAAAGCATGTTAAAGCGACTTTGTCGAAAAAGGGATATAACAATGTTCAAGATTACTTAAATGACAGGACTGTATGGGGTTAATCTGGCTCAACACAGACCTTGCTGTTAATAATTTTGTAATTATTTATTCCAGCTTATTAAATAAAAATAAATCATAATTGTATTAGTTAAGCACAACCTATTTTTAAAAGAGATCTAAAAATCAATCTATGGGAGTTTCTACGCCCTTCTTCTCCCACAGTGGTCCAATGTAGAGAAGAGGCAAAAAATTACGTTTGCTAAGTATATGTAAATATCTACAGTAATAAAGTACTTTGACTATTGACTATTGACCCATCCAAGAGTATATTATATGGCCAATTTCTTAGCCATTTCGTTTTATTTGTTTATCGGTGAACAGGTGGGTTACCACAATCTATTTCCGATTAAATTTAGGTTCAAAACAAGAACATCGCCATGGCAACCATTTCCATTCCAATTCGCCATAATGGGCTTTATTTACCTAATACCAAGACTTGTTTTAGGACGGTCACGGTAATTTTGCGGATCAAATTAGGTTCTTAATCTGAATCGGCATAAGACGTTGTGGTAACCCCCTGAACTCTCCCGATCTTATCGGCAAAATATCTTTAATTGCGGGTATTGTGTTTTGTGCTTAGCTATTTGTCGATATACAATTAATAATTGCTCATTCGAATTATAAAAAATAATATAAGGTTTTTTATCATATTTGATATTTATTTCAGTAAAATAAGTAACAAAATTTCTATCCACATCCGGTGTCAATGAGCAAAGAGATTCGTTAACCTGAGAACATAGTTTAATACTTACTAAATACACAAAACTCTTTTTCATTGTTTCGATGTTCGGCCCTAAATGTAGTCCTACCTAGTATTCAATATTTTAATATCAAAACTTAAAAAGCTTTATTCTACAAAAGACTGTCATTTAACATTTTTCCGTGTACAATGGTATGGAACCCTTCGAGTGCGGCTCCGACGTCCTGCTCGCACTTGACCAGTTTTTTACAGTTGTGTTAGTTTAGTTATATATTTATAGTTAACCCATACGCGCTTCAGAGACAAGTTGTGCCCACCTTTATACCCACGCCAGTCAATACTGTAATTTACCTACATACGAATAGCGTCACGTTTTATCCCATACGGGGTAGTAGAGGCACAATTGTGCCCTGGTTTAGCCAGTTATCAATACAATGTACAAATTACATTCACATTCACAAAAACAATGCTTTTCCTTGAACACCTTTAAGGCTATACCAAAAAAATGGGGTAATTTTTCGAATCCATTTACTCCACTATACAGTCATCTACAGATTTGATTTTTGGGTTAACAATTGTATACTTAAGATTCTCACTGAAGAAAAACGCGATCGGAATTTAATTACGAAAAGACCTCTAAATTGTTTTTTTTCCCTCTAATTCTGAAATCCTAACTAAAGTCATTGCGGAATTGCATTCAAAATGTGAATATTATGTACTCGTAAACTCTCCTAGAAAATCATTTTGACAAAATAGCGTAGTTTATTTTTTAACAATTTTTATGTGGTTTGGCGCTTCGTTATTTTAGCTTGAGTCTCTCTTTTATTTCTGTCACTTTCGTTTACATTCGTTATAAATATTTTTTGGTATCACCTTAAAGTTGATACATAGATCCTGTTATGAGCTATCCCAATTTTGAATCTCATTTCATTGTTATAAAATGCAAAACCTATAACGGGAAGATGTCATCATATGATGACGCCAGTTATACAGAGATTATTGCTTGATTTACGTGGCAGCGAAGATTTTTGAAACTCCTGCGAAAACAAACTTGTAAATGGCATTTCAAGCGAGAGGTACAGATGTAGTGAATAATCCTTTCCTTTCGTATTTTCTCGGAAATGTTCGTTTTTGTCTTACTACTTCACCGCACTCAGTACCCATCGAGACAACGTAGGGAACGGTCGCATTGCAAGAGGAAGTATCTATATAGAGTAGTTAATACAACAGAAATATTTTGTTGATATTTATGTTAGATTTTGTGATAAACTAATGGACTCGTGTATTAATGCAGGCCACCTATATTATTATTTTTTGACTTTACATTTCACTCTTGTCTGTCATTTTTGTAAATAATAAACATTGATTTTATTCGATCCACATTAACAATTTATAACAGACATGCCGAAAGCACTAAGAAAAGGGAAACGTTTAGATCGGCAAGCCTGCGAAGTTATTTTCAATATTTATTTATATTTCTTAACTGAAAATGATAAATTCAAACATACCAACTATACTGCTTACTTTTGTAAATTCCAAAAAAGAGTTTCGGAGGCCAGTGGAATTTCTCAACGAACAGTAAATAAAATATTGCAAAAAGAATACATAAATCAATCCACCTCCAATAGTCCGAAGTCGGCAAAGTTGGGTAGACCAAATAAATTATTTTGTCTAGGTCTTGACGATTTTGACTACAACGTTATACGCCGATTAGTGTATAATTTCCATTTGATATACAAACAAGTACCTACAATTAAAGCCCTGAAGTCCAAGTTATCCGAAGCCATAAATTTAAGGGACGTGACTTTACGCTAAGAAAAATTCTTAGAAAAATGGGATTTCGGTATAAAAAAGTTGAAAACAACAGAAAATTACTTATCGAGAAAGATGATTTAAAAGATTTAAAAAAAGATTTAAAAGATTTATTGGTAATTACAGGTCACATTTACAGTCTTGAGACCAAATCATGTGAGCGTTAACGGTAACATGACATACACACATATATATATATATTATAAATTGGTTAACACTTAAAAAATAAACAAAAAAAATGAAATACCGACAAACACAATATCTTATTATATAAATTTACAAATCACAGATTATTTAAAAACAAGTACACAATTTTAAAAAACATATAGATCGGCATACTAAAAATATCTAAATCTGGCTGCTGAGCAACACAGGCATTGAGTAGAGTGAGTGCCTGATAAGTGGGTGCGTGACGGGCATGCTGTGTACGAACAACACCCGTAGCGAAGAGCGGGCGCGATCGTAACATCGCGTACCGAGGCGGCACGTTAAGGGCAACACTTCGCAGTGCCACCGGATTATCTACCTTGCCGTGGAGGAGGAGATAGAAGTGCACCAACAGGGACATCTTCCGCCTCAGCTCTAGGGTGTCTACCCCCACCATCCCTGCCACAAATAGAGACGGGAATAAGTAGGGATAATACCCATATTTAATTTTGTAAAGAAGTCTAGCAAATTTTCTTTGGACTTTTTCCAGCATGAGTGTATATTTAGCCTCATGTGGGTCCCAGATGATTGCGTTGTACTCTAATTTACTCCGAACAAATGCATTATACAAAGAGGTTAATGTAGATATGTCCTTAAACCGAGTCACCTGTCGCATTACGAATCCAAGAGATCTGAAGGCTCTCCTACAAGTCTCCCGGATGTGGTCGTTGAAGGTAAGCTCAGAGTCAAGTAAAAGTCCTAAGTCACGTATTTGGGTAACCCTCACAAACCCAGCCCCAGCAATAGTGTAGTCATGATGGAGCGGCGCCCGAGATCGAGTAAATGTCATGGTTTTGCACTTGGCGCTATTAAACGCCAAGTGGTTACATTCACTCCACTCCACCACTCTATCAACGTCACTTTGCAGACGCCCAATATCATCCTCACAGCCTATGCGCATGAACAGCTTCAGGTCATCCGCGAACATCAAACACTCAGCCGTCCCGACGACATCGGGAAGGTCGTTAATCATTATCAGAAACTGAGTGGGGCCAAGAGTACTACCCTGACTGACACCCGAGCAGGTCTCATAGGGCTCAGAACTATTACCGTCCAACCTCACGTACTGAACTCTATTTGAGAAGTAGTTCGCAAATAGGCGAATTAAGTTCGGTGTAAACCCTATGGATGCAAACTTTTCCAACAGGACGTCATTGTCGACTCTATCGAAAGCTTTCTTAAAGTCGAAAAAAGTCGCATCAACCTGTGTGTGCTTATCGAGAGCTGACGTCACATAGTTTACAAAGTTCATGTGGTTAGTTAGTGTTGAACGTCTAGGGCGGAAACCATGTTGGCAGTCGGATAGTAGCCCGCGTATTTGTTCCGTTATATGATGATTGACGATAGATTCAAACACCTTCCCGAATACCGAGAGGACGGCTATAGGTCTGTAATTTTCTACTTCCGACCTGGAGCCGTCTTTGAGCACAGGAGTGACTCGCGACGTTTTCCAGTGCCTTGGGTAGACTGCAGTTTTTAGGGCTAAATTGTAAAGGTACCCGAGTGGTAGTTCAAGTGCAGATAAACAGTCTCTAACTAGGAAAGGCGGAATGCCGTCAGGCCCTGCAGAGGAGCGAGGTTTAAGTCGCCGCCCTGCACGTCGTATGTCAGTCACTGTAATGCAGTCAATCGCCACACGCGACGAGCTGTTACCCGGTCCTGCTCTCCGCTCGGCGGCGTCAGCGTCAAGTGTCGGTTTGTCTGGCAGGAACACTGACTGAAAGTAAGTTGCGAACGCGTTGGCCGCGTCCACTCCCGTCACCGTCTTGCCGTCATAGTCATATTCGTCACATGTCTGTTTCGTCGTCCGTTGGTCCCTAATGAAATTCCAAAAAGTAGTGGGGTCACTTTTGATGTCATTCTCAGCTAGTCGTATGTACTCAGAGTATGTTTTGTCTATTAAGTACTTAACGTGACTTCTATAATAATGGAACATTTCCTTATTAAACTCCTTGCCCTCAGCTCTATACCGTTTGAGATGAAAGTATTTGTTCTTAATGTTGCGTATGATGTCGGGCGTGAACCACTTCGGATATACATACCGAGTCCTCGCGCCTTTACGCTGCTTACTTGGAACGCAATCACCTATGCATGAATATAACTTATTATACAGAAAATCAGTGGCTTGATCAACGTCATCGGATGCATATAGATCGCTCCAATCAAGAGAGGCAAGAGAAGAATATAACTTAGTAAAGTCTGCTTTGCGGAAGTTCCACTGTGGTCTGTCAGGTGGGTCGGGCGACGGCGTCGGCGACGGCGGTAGCACGCGCGGCACCGGACGCGGGAAACGCACGCTCAGCTCCAGCGGCGGGTGGTACCCGTCCACAGGCCGCGTCAGCGGTTCCACCTCTCCAGACACATCGATCCGACCAATGCCCATATTACTCAGCACCAGATCTAGTATTCCATCATAACAATTTTTAACTGTATTGAATTGCTTTATATTGCAAACTTGTAATAAATATTCAAATTGAAGAAGAGGGTTCAGGCCACAAGAATTCAGATTGAGATCACCAATAACAATTGCATTTAGGTTCTTATATTTAACTACAACACTCTCTATAATTTCGAACACCTTAGTATAATGCGAATCTGAGGACGATGGTCTAATGTAAACCACTATACACAATAATTTTATATAATTATTAGACACGATAGCAAATATCACCTCCACATCGTCATCATACCCCGCCACATCGTGTAGCTGTCGTACGTTGTAGCAGTCGCGCACGGCCAGCAGCACCCCCCCCCAGCCGGCGTCGCGCACGCGGTCGCGGCGCAGCGTCGTGTAGCCGGGCGGGATGAGCTCGGCGTCCGCTATTCCGCTAAGCAGAAACGTCTCCGTGATGGCGTACATGTCGGCTTCCAGTTGCAACATACTCATCTTACATTGGTCCAACTTTGTCCTGAGGCCTCTGACATTTTGGTAGACGATGGTGCATGTTTTGTACCTAGGCTTAGATTGAGTTGGGTTTCTCTTGTGGCTTACGAAACCCAGACTGCCACGGTTTTACATGCACATCCTCGGCCCAGTACTTGACATTCATATACTCGGCGACATTCTTGGCCGGGACTCCCAACTTGAAAGAGGCGTAGTCTCCCCTCGGTTTTAGCGCCTCGACTGAGCAATTATCGGTGGGACAGATAGTTTTCAAATGTTCTTTAATTTTGTCTACGCTAGTTCCAGCCTTTACAAAATAGAGATGAAGGAATGATTTCCTTTCGGCAGCTTCTAGTATGGTTGAACCCGGCGCAGCTGTACCTTTGACTACATTGGATGGCCGACGGCGGGTTCGCCTATTCACCGTCATCCACTCCTCTTCATCTTGGACTCCTTCCTCCTCATGGCGCGGCAGAGTGACGGTTGCCGGCAGGACAGATCCTCCAGCATGGCTCGTATTAGTTGCGGCGGCAGGCCGCTGCGTTACGCGCGGCACAGCGCTGTCGGAGCTAGGTGCGCTATTCCCCGACGTAGGTCTCGCTCGGCTAGCTGGCCTAGCTGCAGGCGGGGCAGGCGGGGCGGCGGCGGGGGCAGCGGCGCCGACAGCGGCGTATGTGGCGCGCAATGGAGGGGCGATGCTCTGCCTGGACACGATCTCAGATAGTTCCGATCGCAATTTTTTACAGTCCATCTCGAGACTGTCCACTCTGGTTGCAAATCCTTGTTGCTTAGCGTCCAGATCATTGGTAACCTCCAGAAACTCCGCCTTCAACTGTGAGCAGGCTACACTAATTTTTTTGGACACGGCAACAGAAATATCAGCTATTTTTCTATCGAGTATTTTTGATAGTCTCGCGTCTAGGATACTAGTAAATTGTTCGAGGGTCATCGCTCCCACAGTGGTTGGCACCGGCACACTCTGAGTGGGTATTGGGTCGGCTGGGTTGAGCTGTAGCTGTCTCTGCGTATCGGCAACAAGGAAACTGCTATCCAATACGGAGTTCTCCCCAGCACTGTGGGACGTGCCATTCAGTGACTCATCACAAGACATATTAGTGATGTCAGCATCTATGGTCTCATTAACCCCTAACCCCTTACGAACGGGGGTGTCGTCGTTCCTATTGGCCCGCCGTGTAACACTTTGGCATAGGGAGCATTCCCATTTCTCGCGGAGTGTTTTTATGTTACTCACATACGAACTTATGTCCATGCCAAGACACTGATAGTGATAAGCTGATCGGCAAGCATGACATTGAAGCATCTCATTTGTCGCTATTATCGATCTCTTACAGGCCAAGCAAATCATTGTGTATGCGCTGACTCACGGACGGACGGGTTGCAGAGCGATGAGAAGTAGCGGGGCACGTCGTCGTCGGCTTGTGACGTAGTCACTCACGGTGACTCAGGCGCAGAGATTCGCAGACAGCGCGGCGCTAGACAGAGACAGCGGTACGGCGCGAGAGCGGACGCGAGGATCGAGTTCAATGACCGCACTTAGCAACAGCGAGCGACGACCTTGGCCAGCTGTTGTTTGCTGTACTTTCCGATCTTTAGATGGCTTATCCAGGATAATTACCAATAAACAAAACTTTGTATTAGCACATATTTGAAGGCACTAAAAAGCACTAGCGAATGGTATATAATATGATATTAAGCAAGCTATTAAGCAGGTTTACTGGGCAAATATTACAGAGCGACACCGAAACAGATGTTTGCGCAAGCGAACGTGCGACTCGACTCTCTGATGATGATGATGATGTTCGTTTAAAAAGAGTAAAGTTTTTAGCCGCGATAAAAAAGTACAGATTGCAAGGGAGAGAGATTGTTTATATGGATGAAACATACATCCATACCTCACATTTGGCAGGTAAAAGCTGGGCTGACCATTCAGAAAACGGAGTGAAACAGTTAATTTCTAAAGGACAACGTCTTATAATAGTGCACGCTGGTAGTAGAAAGGGGTTTATACCTGGGGCATTGTTAATGTATCAGTCTACTGATAAAACAGGTGACTATCACAACGCGATGAATAATGAAAACTATGAAAAATGGCTTCGTAATCAGCTCATTCCAAACTTAGCTCCACATTCGGTACTAGTAGTAGATAATGCTGCATATCATAATAAGTATGTAGAAAAACTTCCTAATTCAAATACCAGGAAGCAAGACATGATTGATTGGCTATCCAAACATAACGTTCCGATTGATCCGTCATTAACAAAACTTGAAATACATGAGATTATTTGCAAGTACAAACAAGACTACAAAGTCTTGTTTGTACTCTATAGATAAACTTATGAACGAATATGGACACAGCGTACTAAGATTGCCACCATATCATCCTGATTTCAATCCGATTGAAAATATATGGTCTCAAATAAAAGGATACGTATCCAAAAGAAACATCAGTATGAATATGACTACTGTGAAACAATTGGTACAGGAAAAGGTTAATATGATTGGTTCCCATGTTTGGGCCAAAGTATGTGACCACGCCATCAAATGCGAAAACGAGTACCGAAAACACGAACCTGAGTTGGAAAATTATATGGCTAGTTTTGTAATCACCGTTCATGAAAACTCTGACGATGATACACCAGAAAATAGTTCTGATTCTGACTGTGATATGGAAGTTGGAAGTATTGTTTCGCATCACACTGTCCACCCCGCTCCTCCTCCTCTTATCCCGCTGTCATAATCGAAGTCGTTCATCCAATCAGAAAATCATATTTATTTATATTAATTTATCTGCTGGTTTGTTTTGTTTTATGTTGAGGTGTCTTTTTTGTTATGTCATAGTATTTTTAATTAATTACAAAAATGTATTGTTATAAAAAAGGTCTACAAAATCCTACTGTAGTTTTGACTTATAGTTAGACTTTTGGGGTTCCAATCCTTATAGAATCATTAGATCATCCCAACCGGAATTTGGTTTTTATCAGTGCGTTTTATTGAAATAAAACGTCCTCAGTAACTAGTTATATTTTTGTTTACCTAACGAATTCTTTATATGATAGAATCGTGGTGGTTTTAACATCTCAGTGTAATATACGTCAAACGGGCAATTTGACATTTGACATTGATAAATAAAGTATGCGATTTATTTGATACCTACACGTAATTTAATAATACAGTAATTCATAGACACATCGGCACCATTCGGGTGTTATCGTTGTTCCGAGTTTTGCCGATAGGAAAGGATTATTCACTACATCTGTACCAGGTTTGAATCCAGTCTTCATTAGCATTGCCCCGTCCAGTGCGTACGAAGAAAAAACCTGTGATGTCGCTGTTTCTGGTTCTTACGACACAGGGTATCCTAGTGTGGGGCCAATAGCAATGTATGATTGTATGTGCGTTTATATAAATGTTGATGTTAATTTTTTTTAAACATGGTTTTACTTTTCTTTTGCATGGCAATTTTTTTTGGCATTTTGAAAGTAATTCACACATGCAAGACTGTCCTACGATTTCTGAATTGAGAATTTCACTAATCAAATACTTAAGAATTATTCTGTCTCTGCAGATGTCACAAGAAGAACTGACTGATACAAGATTAACTTAGTGAATATCTTAATTCAGAATCTTGTTCTTTACTATGGGTATGAATACATACTTGTTGCTCACTCACAGGTACCCAACACTGCACAGAGTGGGGTCAAAAGTCTAGTTGTTATCAAAATAGGATATAATGATTATTCTATGTTTATGCAATATTATCTATAGTACTGCTTCTCCCTTAGCAACTCTCTCTGGCTGACATTTTGAGATTTTCTATAGTTTAAAATAAAACCGGCCAAGTGCGAGTCGGACTCGCGCACGAAGGGTTCCGTAAAGTATTTATTTTTTAGTATTTCTTGCTACAGCGGCAACAGAAATACATCATCTGTCAAAATTTCAACTGTCTAACTATCATGGTTCATGAGGAAAAATATCAGTAGCTTTAAAACCATTGATAGCCGCCACAATGTGCAAACTAGAAATAAACATAAACTTTCTTTTCCAATGTTCAGACTCACAAACGTTAGCAGTTCTTTTATGGGACACTGTATACGCTTCTACAATAAAATTCCGCAAGAAATACAAAACATAAATGAAGCTTGATTCAAAAAATGTATAAAGCACACTGAGCACAAAGGCATTCTACAAAATTAATGACTTTTTACAAAACACCGACATCTGGCATTAAACCAGTCTATTGCACCCTATATATTATGTACTAATAATTAGGCACCTACTGTTTGGCTCGCATGTGTTCCTAGCCTAGCTTGAGTTTGGTTTTCTTATATTAATAAAATCCCTATCTTGTTGTTAAAAGCTTATATTTTTCTGATGTTGTGTTGTGACATGTAATTTTCTTAGTTCTATTTGACGTTTTAACCAAATTATGAATAGAAAAGTAAAACTAGTTAATAAGGTTTCATAGGATTGACAACACGTTGTACTTAATGTTAAATTATGCTTGCTTGATTATGTTATGACTTATGACGTTCATTAAGTCTCAAATTTTGTGCAATTATGAATAAAAATCTTTGAACTGAACATTGAACTGAGATACAGCCTGGTGACAGACGGATAGACAGACAGTCAGCGGAGTCTTAGTAGTAGGATCCCGTTTTTACGCTTTGGGTAATGCACTCTTAAAAACAAAATACATAGCATCACTGGTCACACCATTTCTCATAAGGAGGGGCGAAGGCATAGTTACCAGACCCATGTTTTCAATAGTCTATTATGAGTGACAGGGGCCTAGCCCATCGCTGCTGCTGTGGAGATATTGATATCTTTAGGTTCCCTCAATTTTTTTTCCCTCACTCTTAGGAATAATGAATAATGAAAATACTTAAATTCAGGAAATTTATTGCTGGCATTCAAAACTCAAATTATGTGATTGGTCCTCAATTTAACTATTACGATTCCTAGTGTTTCTGCAGCAGTTACTATTGGTTGAACCTATTTCCCTCCCCAAATCTCCTTGTTCTTTTATTGAATTCTAGTATGTCACTAAGTTAGACGTTTGAATGGTCTTCTTCCTAAATTTTATCCATCAATTGTGTTCGCCATCTTATGTTTGAATATATGACGCATTCACAGAAAAAGTGCTGACTAGTTTCCTCCAAGCCACAATGAGGGCAAGATGGATGTGGTTCAAGCTTTAACAATGAATGTTTTATTTTGTTATTAGCTGAACCCCCATTGTTTCACTGCACATAATTACGGGGATGGCTGAAAGAGATTTATTTTAGGAATAGCCCGCCTTTGTTCATCTTATTTCCCACTGTATTAATTGTTTTTACTGTTGTTCTATGCAATAAAGGATATAGTAATAATAATGAAAAGTAAAACCTAACTTACTCAGCATCATCATAAGGGTAGCTGGCCACAACTGCACCACCATGTAGGTTGCCCGACAACACAAACTGCTTGCTCAGCAGCCACCGCACCATTGCCTGCGTCTCCAGCTGCCGCTTACCATAGACATAGTAGTCATCAGCCGAAATGTCTTTGTCATACTGATCAGGAAAGTCCCGGTTGAGATCTTTGCCTTTTGCATTGTTGCGGCCTAGCAGGCCACCGAGGGATTCGCAGTTGCCTTCCTGGAATTAATGAAGGTCAGTTTATTAATTAGTATTTAGTAACTATACTTTAATAATGAAATGCTCATATTTAAAACTGATTATGGTGAGTGTATCTTTATAACACATAAATGTTTATTTCTTTAGTAAAACTGGACAATGCTATATGAGAAATTTTACATTTATATGCAAACCACTGTCACCTATGTGTATGTTCATCTTGTTTACATTATGATAGTGCTACACAAAGGTTAAACATATTTATTTACACAAATGTTCAGAAGGTTATTGTATCTTCTAAAGCCAGCTTTTTTTAAGCCATGAGCATTAATTTTAAGGCCTTTAGTAAAAGTGCAATAGTTTTCACTGTTGTTGTATGATTCATAATATATTTGTGGACTATGCTTTAGAATACTGCGGCACGAATTTGATAATAAGAGATTACTGTTCAATTAAGAAAATTATCAGCATTCCAATGGTTATTCTTTTTCCAAACAAACATTAACTTTTCGAGATTTAAGCTTTCAAAGTTTTATAAATTTTAACTTAATTGACATGTTTGACCCTACAGGAGTGTGTTCAAAAACATATCCAACCGATTTTTTTGTTGATTTGATTCAATAAACTGTGGCAAAATCGAATTGGCAGGTTCGGTTAGTTAGGTTGGGGTCCACTTTTGATAATATACACAGAATATATCTCTCTCATTTGACTTATTTTGAAAATCTGGATCAGGGCACCCTACTTACTAGGCTGTCTTGTGGCTATGCTCTAGAGTGTTTATAAGCAGTGGTACCCAGAGTTAAGGCGATTCTAAATTTGCAGGGAGAAAAAGGATCCATTTCTAGAAAAAAATGTGGTTTTATTAATTATTTAGGCAACACAACCAAAAACAAAAAAAACATAAAATGGGGGTTTGCTCACCCCTCCGTCCCCACCACCCCCTCCTCCCCTCAAATTCGTGCCGCACATATTTTTTTTCTTTTTCTGTTTCTTATTAGATTGGGTCATTATCATGCTGACAAAACCACACAGACCCCAAATATTAAAAAGTAAGTAGACAAAATTATCTTCTTACCTCACTAGCTTCAAATCCATCAGGATTAAGCGACGGCATCAAGTAAATATCAGTAGTATTCACTAGTTTGATCACCCTTTCATTCTTTCCATAATTTCCCAGCAGGTATTGAGCCAAAAACACCACTAATTGCCTCCCCACTGCCTCATCACCATGCATGTTGGCCACATACTTAAAAGCCGGCCTGGCATGCTGCTTAGACACACCTTCAGTGATTTGCAACACCAATAACTCTCTCCCTTCCACAGAATTGCCTATCGAATGAACTTTAGCAAGATCTGGCGCTGTCTTTTCGTATTCATAGAAAACTTTCACTAACTCCTCGTAATGAGTGTACTTGGGCTTCATAAGGAAGGGCTCGTCATCTTCCTTGATAGATTTCAGTACGCATGAGTTCACGAATAGAGAAAGGACCACCAACACAATAGTTGCCGTCACCATGGTTGAAGCGGCGGCTACAAGTAGTCAGAGGCCTCAAAATAAATAAACACTGTGTTTACTTATCAATGTAAACATACTTGTGGACTTGTTTAACACACTGTGAGATAAGAAAATCTAATGAATATCTCTCTGTAGGAAATGCAAACGAAATAGACACAATTATATTCTCATTGCAGACACACAACACAGCACATTCAACCAACCAACACAACACAATGAATGAATGAATGAATGAATTGAATAATCGAACCAGGGTTGCCAGATGCCGGATATTTTTTCTCGTACCAGGGATGCCAAATATCTCGTACTTTTAGTACATAATCTCGTACAGGTATAAAGAAAAAGAAAACACATGTAATCCATAATTTACGGAAGTATTAAGCCTTGCGCATTGGAATGTAAAATGAAACAATTTATTCGTATTATTAATATAATTATATTCCACATCTTAATAAAACAAGTTAATTATAAGTACACATAAGGAATTAAATGTATTCTGTTCTACTTGTATTGTAGATATGGAGGTATTGTCATCAATCTAATTATATGTAATGTCAGGGACATTGGTAAAATCTTCTTTGTTTTTATTATATAGTTTTTCAGCTGTCATTCTGGAATACATTTCCTGGGAGGATTCAAAATTAACGCAATTTCCTTGGCGAGTTGGGCCTTTGGCGCTATCGGCAGCTAAAAGTGTTCCATTCACTGTGTCTGTAATGAGACGATTTCTGAGGTCTGTTTTCACTAAATTTGTTTTACTGAACCCTCGTTCACAGTCTGCATTTGCATGAGGCAAACACAAAACTGCAAGGGCAAAACTAGCCAAGTCAAAGAAATCTTCAGTTTTTAGTAAAATCGCCCAAAACTCATTAGGCTGTTTAGTCGTTTGAAGCTGTGCAGGGTGGCGGGCTATTGCAACAGGCAATCTTCGCCATTGATCGTCTATCTGCTATTTTTAAGTTTCATTATAAGTCGCAACTATGCGTGGCACGACTTCCGTGAGCGGCATCAATGTTGGGACTTGATCTCTGAAATTGTTAGAGAGAGCAGATACTGGTCCTAGAGCTTGGAGTTTTGACAGCAGAGGGTCATCCATATCGTAACGTTTTTTTATTTCCAAGGCGCCAGTCTTGAGGAATTTTCTGCAGTTTGTGAAAAACAATGCCTTTTTTCCGGGGTCCCTGTCTTCTTCAGGATGTTTCTGCATTTCGTACACTTTTATGCCAAGATACATTGCAGTGTCACTTAATTGGAACTCTTCATTTTCAGGATCAATTCCTCTAGCATTCGGCTGCATCACATATCCCCGTGTTAAGTAACGCAGAAGGATTTCTTGATATAAATCTCGAATTTTATCGTGTAGCTTGTGAATAACAACTTTTTCATTCTGAAATTCGAGATTGAATTTTGTGAACAAAGGCAATGACCAGTCCAGAAAGCAAAAGTATAGCCTGTGGAAAGGATCACACAGCTTTTCTAAGATGGTTACGGCATGATTTTTCACCTCAGCTTTCACTTTGTGTATTGGGTTGGTAGTGAAGTCAATGATGAATAAGCGCAGTGCTTCCCATTGCTCCAAGACTCTTACTACTACTGCTGTCAAGGAAAGCCATCTTGTTTGAGAAGGTTTCAATATTTTGTGTGGCTCAACTTCGACAAATGCTTGAAAATTGCGGAAGTCAAACTGTCGCTTGTCACTGTTTTTGAAGAAGTTATATATGTCACGAGCAAGTTGTTCCATAGATTCCGGAATATCCTTACAAGCCTGACTTGCACATAAGTGGGCTGAATGGCAAACACATTTTGAAATAACAATCCCTGGTAAGTCATTCAACAAACGAGTTTTGACTGAATCGTTATTCCCCATCATGACGTTACATCCGTCCGACCCGAAGCCAATCATGTTTGTAAGTGGCACATTACGACTGGTAAAAGAAACCACTAGCGCTCTGTATAAATTTTCAGCGTTAGCTGCAGGAACATCATCGGTGTGTCTGTGTTTTAAAAAATCTTGTACAGTTCCCAGAATACGCTGCAGATTTTCTGAGATTCATTGTCAAAATAACGTACTACAACACAAGCCGTTTTGACCGTAGATACGTCTGAAGTCTCATCAGTAAGCGCAGAAAACATAGTTGATTTAAATTTATTCGCCAAGTGTACTTTGTGCCCTTCCCCAATGTCATTTTTTACAACTGCTGTGATTTTAGTGCGCTTAAGCTTAAGCTCAATCTCTTGTACTAACTTGGAATCGGGAATAATTTCTTTTAGTAGATCAGTCAAGTGGTCAGCTACAGAAAAAGCAATATTATGTTAAGCATAAAATGCAGCTAGTTTGATTTCAGTCCGATCCTTCTGTTTGTTTTTTGGTGTTGTACCCATCTTAAAACCAAATTAAGTCAATTTTTGGGACTGTTGACCTGATGTGCCAGGGCCAGGTGTGTTCCTCAAATGTTTTTTGGAATCGGCGCCGCGGCGAGGGTTTTGAGGTTTGAGATTTCAGCGACCAGGGAACTTGCTGGACAGAATGCACACTTCGCCTTCTTTGGATTCTTGGGATCTGGCTGAAGCCAGTCTCTAAATACTGGATTCTGTAACCACTCATCTCGAAAGGTTTGCTTACGATGTTCAAAAACCGTGTCACCTGTTTTTTTTGCCGTCCATCCTCCTTTTCTCTCTTTCTTTTTGGGTGGTGTTGACAAAGTTTCACTGTCACTACTACTCATTATGTCTTACTCTTCAATAATGAGATAAAAAGACAAAACGCACTTGAAATTTAAAAACTTCAAACACCTATGCTTAAAAATACATTTCCCGCGCATTTAAAATTACGCTTTATTTCTGAAATAGTTGTCATTTTTGCGAGAGTTTTTTAGTAATTGCAGATTTCCACAAATTTTTGGTTCCTAAAATAGAACTATTTTATTACGAAATATTATTCTTCATTTTGTCAGCTTTCAGACGACACTAAAATTGTGTTTCTAAATAACACACTTTTTATTTTTTTAATCATTACATGATACCTATTTTTACTTTTCGGAGCTAAGCTTAATCATAAGACCTAGAGATTAGTGACATACCGTGAAAACAACAGGTAGTAAATAAATAAATTTAGCCCACATTAATGTCCCCACTGAGAGGCACATGCCTTTTATGAATATGCGTAAGATTGAGCCTTACCTCATCAAATTGGCTCAGTGCGGGTAGATGGGCGAAGATATTAGATAATACTACTTTGAGTACTGGCTTAAAAAATAATTGAATATTAATTTAAATCAACTACTTAACAGAAATACTTACAGTGAAATTAAGTAACAGATAACCCAAGTAGCACAAAGCTGCATTATATAATTCCACACAAGGTCCACATCGGTTGTTTAAGCACTTTTAACCACTTATTAGTGTTCACTCGGACTGCAATAGCTGCAAAGGAAATATCGAGACCCAATATAATGCAATATTCGGTACTGCGATTATATTAAGCGCTACACAGAAGCCACAGATTCACTGTTATTCAGCGTTTAGTAGCGTTGCACCCTATTAGCTGCAGAAGCGCATTTTGTGTACACAAATAGTGCAGTTTTCTGAATAATGGTTCACAGGTGTACCTTTACAACACTTGCATTTTAAGAGAGAACATACGAACCTCTATAACGCAAACAGACACGATGTGAAGTATATTAACAAAGATATAATGCTCTATGCTGCTTAAAACGTGGACTTTTACGTCATTACTCACTGATAGAGTATACTCGTATATCAGAATTAATATAGGCCAATATTGTACCAAGTGTGACCTTTTATGCAGTTACACAGCAGCGCACTGCTATAAATCTATACATCGTGCCCGTCAATTCAGACCTGGGCTGAATAATGCAATGGAAGTAGGCATTAAGACTGCTGGTTAAGTTACAATTTACCACTATAATTTAGCTTTAAAAAACACAGGTCACTGGTTTATCCGCCATTTTTAAGTAAGTACGTAACGCGTATCCATTTAGTTTATATCAGAAAATATCGGCTTGAACTGAACTATATCAAAAATAAATGAATATGTAAACAGCGCTCACATTAAAAAGAAATAATATACACCGTGACTTTTAAGACACTCTAAAGTCGAAACATGATTTATCTATACAAAAAGCACTATCGAAAAGCGAATAGTGCTTTTCGATAGTTCATTTTGTTTCAAATTGGAGCACTTAATTTGGAATTTAATCTCGACTAAATAACAGTAAAACTTTATAATCTCGATACCATGATGAACCATCGTAGAGTAGAGTCATCTTATGCCTTTGTGCCCACGCCGCCCCTTTCTTTGACCTCCGCCGCAGTCGAGTGTACTGTATGTGTAGGCAGTGACACAAGATAAGATAAAGATAAAGATAAAGATATATTATTTGTGAATGTGGGTTACAGGGTTGTTAAATAAATATTGTTCTTGCCACACTCTACCTTAAAGGCGTACAAATATTAATTTAAATTAAATTATATTTAGATGCCGCTGACCAATCACATTTCTTTGAGTTCCGCCGCCGCAGTCGCTCGCTTCCGATTATCCGTGTCCGTGACGCATGTAAGTCGTTCCCCAAAATGTTTTCAAACCGAGAATATCTCGATATGGTCAGGTTTTACGCAATAGCTGACAACAACGTTCTTGAAGCACGAAGGATGTATGCGTAGCTGGATCACCTGGAATCTTTACGCAGGTCAAGGATCCACAACCCAACGTTCCCTGCTGTGGAGACTATCCTGGCAGCCACGCAGCGCCTACTCGACCACGGGCAATTCAGAGTGCCGACTCACGCGCAAGGACGTGGCGCTCGGCGGCTCCCGGAGTACAATGATAAAATGTTTTGTTACCTTACTATTAAGATTTCTGTGCAATAAAGAATATGAATATGAACTATGACGGGGTGGTACAATACACCGCGCAGCACCAGGCAAGCAGCCAGAAGATTCAGCCTGAGCCAGAAGTTCGTCTGGACTGGAAGGACTCCACCCGTTCCACTTCCGGGGTGTGCAGGCTCTTCACGACGGCGATCATGTGCGTCGAATTCAATTCTGCCAGTGGCTGCAAGAGAACAGGGACGCAAATGTGCTTTGGACAGATGAGTCCCTGTTTACCCGTGTCGGAATATTTAATTGTCACAACCACAGAGCATTGAATATTAGAGAGAGGGCACGCCGCCGCGTAGCGGCTGACCGTTGTATGCCCAGTATGCATACAGTGTATGTATTCAGTTGCTCTCAGCGAGAATTCCCGAGTGCACGCGCCGATCGCCTTAAAAAACTGACAAAACTTAGCTTTATTTTCTATAATGACGGCCTGTGCAGTTGTCCTATGCGAAAATTGCGCAGTGATTCGTCAAATTTCCATAACAAGGGTATAACATTTTACAGGTAAATATTGAAAATACAATATTTCTTCAATAAAACAACACGATTAACGAAATATTCCGAGGAAGTAATGCTATTGAGTCGTATCCAGCGTAACCTACTAGCGAGAGAGACAGGAAATTTTAATGTTCATGACGCGAGCGGTGCCACACTATGGTAGATTAGTGATGTACGCTTTATCGACTTAGCCTGTATCGAAAAAATTTACACCTATATGAAAGTTCGAGTTACAGAATTAAACCTTTCCTGTACAGTATGTATTTTAAAATGCCCCGTGGCTCAGCTGGTGAATGAGAGTACACATAATCACTCTGGTTAATCAACTGCTGCTTATAATGGGTGACCATTTTCTATTCATCCCCGTGCCTCAGAGAGCTCGTTAAGTGCACAAGACTATTATCATTGTTTCAAAGCAATTTTTTGATTTCAAGTCCCATGCAATTCGGAAATAAAAGAAAAATGGATTACAGCAACAGCTAGAGGACCTATTTGGTGGCCAGTGAAGAGGAGTACAATATGCTCTGCTGATTTTAAAGAAAATATTGTGTATCACTGAGTATCTTAAAATGTACGTATTTTGAGTAATAAAATGTATATGTATTGTCGGCAACACCCATGTAGTTTCTGACTGCTACGCGACAATATGTTATAATAATAAATACTTTTCTTGACTGTTGAATAAGAAAGAGTTTTATTTTACTTATCTTTTCACGTATACAGTCTAAATAGTTTATAACACTATATAGAACACAAATGAATAACCCGATCGAAAATGTCTCCCAGGCCAAATTTTACTGTTCTAGAAGATAATTCGCGAAAGACATAACTATCGATAACCTTTTATCGGCATCACCCTGTCCCCACATATTCATGCATTTGCTGCTGTGTGCGTGCTTTATGAAACAATGTGCGCCTCATGCGCACGTATACAGCCACGTAACTGTTTTGCCTGTGTTTATCAATACGAGAGCAGGGATAAATGTGTAAGTGGTTATTATGTGTGCGTGTTCGTTGTGGTTATTTAATGATACTTTGTATTTTTTATTTTATTTATTTATTTTATTTATAATAAATAAAATAAATATACTTTGTATGCGTGAATTCATCCTGCGACAGTCGGTTTGCATACAATTAGGCTGAATGCCCTATCTCCTATGTTGAGATATCTTTAGTCACAACGAACATTACTGGAGTTTACTGAATCCCAAAGTAAAAAAAAACAACAGCCACCCCACCAAACATGCTTTAGCGTGAATGTTTAGGCGGGTGTGATTAACGGGAATCTGATCGGACCATTATTCACTGAGGGCCACCTGACCGGGGCCAGCTTCCTGCTGCAGACAGTGATCCCCGAGCTGCTGGAGGAGGTTCCCCTCGCGTGGCAGCCCGAGCTCCAAATGTATTACCAGCACGACGGCTGCCCTGCCCATTACACGGTCCAGGTGCGCGAGTACCTTAACAGTGCGTTTGGTGATAGGTGGATTGGCCGCGCCGGGCCAGTGGCTTGGCCTCCCAGAAGTCCCGACCTGACACCTATGGACTTTTTCCTCTGGTCAGAGATTAAAAGACGGGTGTATGTGGAGGAAGCTCAGTCAGTAGAAGTACTTCACAATGCAATAATAATGGCATTTAATGACGTCAGACGTGACCGCGACACTTTGGATAAACTGAACGATAATTTACAAAAACGTGTGCGCTTGTGTATCGCAATAGGTGGCGGACAGTTTAGACAACAACTTCAATATCAATAATCTACCTACTACATTAGGTACATTACCTACCATACTTTGACCCTATTACAAGAGCGTGCAACTAAACACCTAATATGTTGTTAAATTATATACCTACCTTCTTATCATTGTTTAATTTTTGTTATTTGTGTGTCCTTGTTGTTTTAATTTATCATTAAACTTATCTTGAATAAAAGTCATGAGTGGAATTTACTTTTCTCCATTTAGCTCTACAGCTAATAACACGTCAAGCTTTACAGTTTGCACTATGAACCCTAACCTACTTTTTTATTGAAGAGTAAACTTGATGTGCTGCTGTGTGTTGTACATAATGTTATTTTTTTCGACACCTCACTGTAGATAGAGGTAGGGGTCGTCGTAGGCTTTGGTAGCGAGTTATTTTGTAGCTAAACGTGTGTGTACTAACAATTGAGCCGAGTAGATTAGAAAAACACCACTCACTTGCGTACTGTACTCGACCGTAATGCGAACGACTTTTGGGCAGTAGCGCACGTTTTAGCTACTAAATTACTCGCTACTAGATCCAAATAGACTACGACAAGTTTACACTCGCAAGCTTGCGCGCTCGCGCAGCTCAGCTGATGTGACGTGGTGCGGTGACCTCGCTTGCTGAAGGGAGCGCTGCGCCGCCATCGCCACTGCGCGCGCGGCTGTGTTTTCTCGCAGATTGGAGCAACTAAAAGATGACTCAATTTTCGAGTTTTTTTTCATCCGAATTGGAAATTTTTGCCACCACTCAATAGTGTCGACTGTCTATACCAACCAGGCTTCAGCTTAAGAGTGTCTTAAAAGTCACGGTGTATAAAAAAAAAACTTGCAAATAGCCTATTTTATTTTGAACTTTTTTCACGAATTTATGGATATTATGAGAGCGCGTGAAAATTTTTACCTAAATATGTATGGTATTTCACAATAAAGTTACATTCCCGATACAATTTAACACATAATTGAAATAACTCAAAGTTTTACTTAACATTAACTTTATTATTTATGCACAAAATGTCAACCAAAACATCTTCATTTATACTCACAATATTACTTACTGCATTTCAACACTCTTGTACGGAGTAATTTAAAATGCTTTTCTGCACACCACAATTTCAGTGATAATTTACTTTTAGCTTCGAAACAGCATTTATGATATCCACACTTATTCCAATTTTGCGAATGAGTGTGAGAATGACTGCATATTAACTATAATGAGTACCACGCGCCTTGTTATTCAGGCAATGTTCAGCACTTGGAGTATTGCCTTTATTAATGCTGATATAACGCTATTACAATTCAGTTGAACAGCAATGTGCCACGTATATCAGCATTATATGCGCATATAATGCTGATATACAGCAATTTTTAGCAGCTAATGTGTCCAAGGTGTACTCTAAAAATGCTGTTACACAGAACTTTTGTGCTACTTGGGAAATGCATCAGTTTTTCTAAGCACACACACACTTGTAGTTAAAGGCACTGGCTGAGCCAAACACAATTTTCACAATAGAGAAAGTTTTTTAATTTGAGGTTGTAGACCAAGTAGCGACGATTTACCTAAAAATAAAACGTTTATTAAACATACTTACCTTATTCGAAGCCTATAAATAATAATAATGAGAGTAGTATTCTTGTTTTCGCATATCCTGTCAAACTACGTCACTTCCGTCCACTGTTTTCTCAAATTCCACATCCCCTCTACCACTGCCCAGGCAGTTGGGCTACGAGCGCAAAATATCCGTCATTGGATCTCGTTTCAGAAATCACCAGGAAGAATTTAAAAATTATAGGCTTCGAATAAGGCAAGTATGTTTAATAAACGTTTTATTTTTAGGTGAAACGTCGCTATTAAACAGTACTGTACCGTTATTCGAAGCCTATAAATAATAATAATGAGAGACATGTTTGTTACCGCCTGGTGGTAGTGGTAGTAGATGTAAGTAAAGCCAATGTGATATGAAGCTGAATGTTGTGTAACCATTGAGTGTAACTATCTTGGTCTCTCAAATAGGTAGGACAACATGTGAAAAATTAAAAGGAAGTTATTGTTAAATGAACAAAAATTTGTTTTATTACTTCTCCTTACATAATTTCATACATGACATAAATGGGTATTATATCACTTATAATAAGCAGCTAAACTCAAAATAAAAATTACTTGAAGGTATACTATACTTATACAGTACTAATTACAATTATTAGTATAACGTGAATGATTAATCAGATTATTCCTTCCATGTACTAAGCATTATTCTACCTATATCGGTACTAATTGTGAGCTAAATGATGAAGGGTTGTGAGTAGCCTTGGCTATCTCACGACAGTAATATTTTTTCAAGATATTGGCCGATCTCCAATTTTCTCTATCTAGAAAACTACCGGCTAGGCCAAATGGCCCAGCGGGTAGTTTTCGATGCAAGCCTTAGATGCCACAGCGGATCGAAAACTGCCAGGCATGGCTTTGATCCCAGCCTCTTGAAGAAGACTTTTAACCCAACCACCTATAATTGTGTGTGTGTGGCTGGTTTTGGGTTACCAGGGGCTGTGATAAATAGGTGATCCGAACTAGCCAAAATCCTTCTGTCCTGGGACAGAAGGATTTTGACTAGTTCAGAGTAGTTTAATTAAGTGGGAAATCCAGTGTACCGGATCGAGAGCTTTATTATCCTGGTTAGCCTTTAATTTCCAGCCCGACTGTTGGTAACTTGCACTATCGGTTTTTGAGCCGAATGCTGGCCATAGAATGACACTGTTCTCCGCGGTGACATAGTGCGCTGGAGATATTCTTATCAAAGTCAAATCGTGGATGCGCCGGCCAGATGAAAGTAAGAGAATCGCCGCAGTACATTTGGATGTTTCATACAAACTGTCTGGCTCTGGATTCTTCTTACTAAGGTAATTAGCAAGGTCGTCAACATCCCATATAGGAGGTTTCTGAGGTTTGGGTCTCGCTAGCGCTATCGACTTCAACACTTGTTTCACGAGGTTGTGCGAGCTTAATGGGTTGTCTTTATTCGGGTCGCAGAAAGTCGATACCGCACCGATTTATGTACGAGAATTGTGCTTAGCGAGAGTTTCTCCTTTTGGTGAAGGTCGGCTAAGAACTGCGCTAGGTTATAGAACCGCTTGGATGCTATAGGTCAATGTTTTTATCTTTTGCCCAAGATGTCCACCGCTGCCACGCGCTGGTTTGTATGTTTTTAATGTAGACTTTCGCCAGCTGGCCGCGAGCAGGGACCTTTGCTTGTCAGTCCAATCAACTATAAATGGGTTCCACCACGGCATTTCCATACTTCCATCGTCATCTCGGATGCTCGCGCTGGGGGTTGTCCCGTCGACACATCCAGGACTTGTTAGGTGTTCCTGATCGTGAAGGGCGGTGCCATAGCGCGATTCTTCAAGTCTGGCCTTGGGATTCAGTAAACTCCAGTAATGTTGGTCACAACGAACATTACTGGAGTTTACTGAATCCCAAAGTAAAAAAAAACAACAGCCACCCCACCAAACATGAATTAGCGTGAATGTTTAGGCGGGTGTGATTAACGGGAATCTGATCGGACCATTATTCACTGAGGGCCACCTGACCGGGGCCAGCTTCCTGCTGCAGACAGTGATCCCCGAGCTGCTGGAGGAGGTTCCCCTCGCGTGGCAGCCCGAGCTCCAAATGTATTACCAGCACGACGGCTGCCCTGCCCATTACACGGTCCAGGTGCGCGAGTACCTTAACAGTGCGTTTGGTGACAGGTGGATTGGCCGCGCCGGGCCAGTGGCTTGGCCTCCCAGAAGTCCCGACCTGACACCTATGGACTTTTTCCTCTGGTCAGAGATTAAAAGACGGGTGTATGTGGAGGAAGCTCAGTCAGTAGAAGTACTTCACAATGCAATAATAATGGCATTTAATGACGTCAGACGTGACCGCGACACTTTGAATAAACTGAACGATAATTTACAAAAACGTGCGCGCTTGTGTATCGCAATAGGTGGCGGACAGTTTAGACAACAACTTCAATATCAATAATCTACCTACTACATTAGGTACATTACCTACCAGACTTTAACCCTATTACAAGAGCGTGCAACTAAACACCTAATATGTTGTTAAATTAGATACCTACCTTCTTATCATTGTTTAATTTTTGTTATTTGTGTGTCCTTGTTGTTTTAATTTATCATTAAACTTATCTTGAATAAAAGTCATGAGTGGAATTTACTTTTCTCCATTTAGCTCTACAGCTAATAACACGTCAAGCTTTATAGTTTGCACTATGAACCCTAACCTACTTTTTTATTGAAGAGTAAACTTGATGTGCTGCTGTGTGTTGTACATAATGTTATTTTTTTCGACACCTCACTGTAGATAGAGGTAGGGGTCGTCGTAGGCTTTGGTAGCGAGTCATTTTGTAGCTAAACGTGTGTGTACTAACAATTGAGCCGAGTAGATTAGAAAAACACCACTCACTTGCGTACTGTACTCGACCGTAATGCGAACGACTTTTGGGCAGTAGCGCACGTTTTAGCTACTAAATTACTCGCTACTAGATCCAAATACTAGCCTAATGACTACGACAAGTTTACACTCGCAAGCTTGCGCGCTCGCGCAGCTCAGCTGATGTGACGTGGTGCGGTGACCTCGCTTGCTGAAGGGAGCGCTGCGCCGCCATCGCCACTGCGCGCGCGGCTGTGTTTTCTCGCAGATTGGAGCAACTAAAAGATGACTCAATTTTCGAGTTTTTTTTCATCCGAATTGGAAATTTTTGCCACCACTCAATGGTGTCGACTGTCTGTTAGACAACAGCACGTTAGAATTAGTAAATGATACGAAGTTTCTTGGAATAACCATTGATAGCAAATTGCAGTGGGGACCCCACATAGATAAATTGGCTGGTAAATTAAGTTCTGCGGCTTACGCTGTTAGGAACATCAAACAAAGCACGGATGTGGCTACACCTAGGCTAGTATATTTTAGTTACTTTCATAGTATGATGTCCTATGGTATCTTGTTGTGGGGGAAAGCAGCGGATATTCAACTATTTCTATTTTACAGAAAAGAGCTATTCGAGCAATTTATAATTTAAAACGAACAGACTCCTTAACCTTTGGTGCGCGAGCGAGCTGCGCACAAATGTACCCGTAAACTGCGAGAGATTCGCGAGGCGAAAGGGCGCGCGCGTCGCGTTTTGGAAATTATTTAATTTCTCAATAAAATTGCTAGGCAGAAACAAAACTGATTCGTGTTCCTAAAAGCTTGATAAATAAAGAATTATATGCATATTTTCGTAATGATTATAAATTGGTGATTTATATTCCATAGGCCCTTGAACACAGACATCGAATGAAAATGTCAGCCATTGCTCAACATGAACGATTTTCAACACATTTTATAAACAATGTTTTGTTTTATTTATTATTTGATACATCCATTATTCCTGAACAATCAATTGCATAAAACACTACTTCTTTCTAGCAGTTGAAAACCTAAAAATATCACTGAAACTCACTGGTAAACAAAATTCACAATTTCGACATTTTGCATTTCTTCACAATGAACTTTGACATCAATTTTTACGTATTTCTTTTTCAAAATTAGACCCTATGACAGTTTCTAATTACGTATTATGTATTGGTATGCCACTAAAACTTGTACAATATGCTTATTTTTACCATTTTTATAACAAAATAATGCAATAACTGAAAGGAGTACGTTTTGACCTAACTTTTTTTATTTGTTTTTTGTTCCCCATATGTTTTAATCTATGCATACGAAAATATGTGTGTTGCAAGCTGAAAAAAAGGTCGTCCTTATTGCATTTACACTATCATAGCTTTCATAGATAACATTTTAGAAAACCGATAAAATATTGTAAGATTTTATAAGTATCTGGATCATGCATTTTGTGCATGTGTTGGTGACTCGCCTGACTGATCAACTGCTTTGTCTCAGATCTAATCCAAGATGGCGTCCTTCTGTAGTCTCCTAATTGCTTAGTCTCAGATTTGGGCCTGACAAGTAGACACCAGTATGCTTTGGCTCAGATGTGTGCCAGTATACAGGTTGTTCATATTTGGAGAAATGAAACATAGAATATTACTTACAAATATATGTATTCTTTATTTTTACAAATCTATATCTAAAGTTCTCGAGCTAGGTCATCTATAAGAATGACTAAACCGATATGGCTGAAAATTGGTGATGAAGTAGCTTATAACCAGGAGACGGACATACGGTGGGGTTAGGGTGGAGAAGGGTAGGGTAGGGTGGAGTAGGGTAGGGTAGAGTTGAGTAAGGAAGGGTAAGGTAGCGTAGGGTAAGTAGGGTATAGTAGGGTCGGTAGGGTACTGGAAATGAAAAATGGAAAATATACAAAAAGTAAAAAAGACAAAAGGAACTGCTTATTTTTAAAAATAAATTTATTCCAGCAGACCTAGAAAAGCGAGATTTAACTAAAAGGGGGCAGATATGACTTGCACAATTTAATAAATTCTAAATGAAGCAATAACAGACTACATTAACTAACGATACCTGAATAAATATCAATGCATAAAATATGTAGGTATATATGAAATATATAATGTACTTAATACATAATAAGATAAGAAAGAGATAGTATTGTTTTCCTTCCTGGGGGCAATCGGTTCGGCGTCTGTTTAACGTGCCAACAACGTCTGTTTTATTACGTTTCAGAAACTTGGCTAATGTTACTGAGTTGTAGAAGTTATCCATGAATAACGTGTACCCCTTATTAAGATAGTCCTTCAACAGTTCCAGGACTATCTTGGCAGTTGACGATATGAAACCTGATATAGGTCCGTCAGACAATGTGCCTTTGCTTGTATAAATTATGAATTTAACAACGTAACCCGATACCGCCTCACAGAGTTCATAGCTTTTAATGCCGAATCGTGCTGCTTTGGTACGGATGCACTGGATCCAGCTCAAGTGACCTTTCCACAGCAGCAACGATTCGTCAATACTGAGTTCTCTGCGAGGCGAGTATACGGTTTGGAATTTTGAATTCAGATATTCCAATATCGGTTTTATTTTTGAAAGTTTTCGCTCGGCACCTTGGCTGTGGATTTTGCTGTTGTCTGTAAAGTGCAGGAACCGCATCAACAGTTGAAATCGGTCTCTCTTCATGATTTTCCGGAATCCAGGCATGGCCAGGATTCCGGTAGACCAATATTCGTCGATGCGGCCCCTGACACACATGCCCATTAAAATTATGACGGAAAATAGGCGGTAGATCTCTGTTACAGAAGTTTCTGTCCATTTTCCTATCCGGCTGTGTGTAGATGGTAACCCATCTTCTGCCTCATAACGAGGGGCTATGGTATCCCACGCATATTTATTTGTTTCTCCAACAATTAAGTTCATGAGAGGCTGATCCCAAATTTGTTTGAACAGTTCAATAGGGCGTGTTCCTTCAATTTTGGGACCAACACTCTCATGAAACTCCTCTCGTGACCCACGGAAATTTTCATAATCATCGTCCCAGGTTATATTTTCGGTGGGATCTACATCTACTACTTCATGCACATCTTCTATTTCTTCGTGCTCACTCTCTAAGATCTCTTGTAGCTCTTCCAGAGTGAGATCTTCGGGCTCCTCATTCTCATCCTCCTCACTCCCCGAATCCAGAGCAAGAGCCTCAGCAAGAGACGCCTCAAAGATGTCACCTTCACCCTATAAAAACCCGCCAACCATGCTCAAGCAAAAGCACCCAAAACACAGTTAGTTGCAAACAACTCGCACAATGCACTCCTCCTTTGTAGTATATATTAGTTTTTCCACATACATACACACTTACAATCAGTTAGTCAACATTCAAAACCATCCTAAACAAAGTTAGTTTCACAAGCTCACACAATTCTTACAATGGTGCCGATTCGGAGTTGCTTATTTTCGTTTAGTGTTTGTTATTTGACTAAGATTGACAGGACAAAACTAAAAAAGTCCGAATTGGCATCATTATAACCCATCATTGTAACCCATCAAAATAAAACGGTTTGCATCCAAAGCACAGTTAGTTGCTCACAACTAGCATAATTATTAACTCATGATTATCATTATCATCATCATCATCATCATCAACAGCCTTTATCGGTGCGATGCTGGACTAAAGACCTCTCCGAAAAATGGAAGGATTTGCCCATAAACACCCTGAGCAGGCGGGTAGGGGATACGTAAAACAAATTGTCTCCAATCAATCCAAATAAAACATTAAGGTATAAACATGCACACGACTTTCAAAATTGTACCTTTCTACCCACACGATGATGATGAAGTAGATTTATTAAATTAAAAACCATGCTTACAGTTTCATTATCATCTTCTGTAGGAAAAAGATTGCGGGGTCTGAAATTGGCTCTGCACTCGTCTATAAGGGATATCCCTTCCCCCACGCTTATGGTTTCAGGACAAAAACTCTGTAAAATAAACATAAGGTACCTTCGCTATTGTAAATTCTTATAAATATCTTAAAATTAGAAGCACTAGAAGAATATTGTTACTTACTCTTATTCTCCCTGAAACAGTTCTTTCCAACAATACATCCTCTGTCACTATTAAACTACCTTGAGGGGTAACAACCACCTTTTTGCCCACGGTAAGGTGTTTGGGAAGTCCGCTCGTACTAGGGGTATCCATTTTTTTCTGGTAAACAAGCACATGTTAATGTAAATGCATTTTTCTGTAAGCAATAAAAATAAAAACGTACAATGCACGTTACTCATATTTAGATACGATATACAAATATGTGAGAATCCTGGTTGGAGAAGTAGATCATGACAAAAATCAGGTTCCGCTATCTAAATACAAGACTGATACAAAGTTTCGTGACGGAGCTGTTCACCGTTGAGGAGTTCCCTCATGAGAAGACACTCCTGGCTGCAGCAGTAGATCATGACCAAAATATTCTTCAGGAATAAATCTAAATTGGTCGCGTAAGATAGAACTCAATATTTATCACAAATTACGTTTTACAGAATTCAATATATACTAGAGTATAAATTGAATTCTGGGAGCATACTGTATATCCCTAACGGTCCGTTTCAAAATCGTGTAGAGACGTGAAAAAAATGGCGGACTTCGTATGTATGTGTGAGTGTATTTCAATACCCTTTCATGTAAAATTTTAATTTCTGACAATGTTGTGCAGATATTGTAAAGAAACTAGTATAAATCGTAATTATAATTATATTTCCCTCAAAATGACAGAGAATATTACGCCTAAAACATTATAAATACGCGAAATAACACTCTGAACATAGCGTCTCATTACAACTCGTAGCGACAGTCAATCTTTATTTTTCATTGATATCAATATTTCAGAAGAATTTATGCGTATTTCTAACAATTTAGGTTCCTTATTATGTAAATAATCATAAAAAGTAAAATGCACTTTCAATAAAGTAAAATCACCTTTCCAATGATTACACAAGTAAAATCACCTTTCCAATGAATTTCTCACAAAAATATAACTTTTTTAGGAGCACTGATCGAAACTGAGCAATCGCTGTGACTGTTGCAACCGTAACGATTTTCAAATTTGAATACAGCAGTTTGGCCAACTTACACTTACAATTGGAATATTGTTTATGGTAGATTATTTCTTTGGGAATCGAGAACAAGGAATAAAACACGTATTTGCTTTATGAAAAGATTTATATTTAAGTAAACGATGACCAAGGTACCCTGGACACAGATCTGAGACTAAGCAGTCAACGGGGGTTGCGCATATATGAGCCAAAGCATACGACCGGTTATGAGAGCTTTTTAAAGAAATTGACATACTAACAGTAGCTAGTCAATTTATTTTCGAAAATATAATGTATGTAGGTACGCAAGAACCTTACAACATATTCTAAACTTAGCGATAGCTGTAATGTTTACCTAAGAAATAATCACAGACTATGTGCGCCCCGTTTTAGACTCGCGAAGGTTAGCAATTCTTTCAAGGGTCAGTGCATTCTCTACTACAAAAAGATACCTATGGAGATTTTGAAATTGCCATTTGAGCAATTTAAAAAGCATGTTAAAGCGACTTTGTCGAAAAAGGGATATTACAATGTTCAAGATTACTTAAATGACAGGACTGTATGGGGTTAATCTGGCTCAACACAGACCATGCTGTTAATAATTTTGTAATTATTTATTCCAGCTTATTAAATAAAAATAAATCATAATTGTATTAGTTAAGCACAACCTATTTTTAAAAGAGATCTAAAAATCAATCTGTGGGAGTTTCTACGCCCTGCTTCTCCCACAGTGGTCCAATGTAGAGAAGAGGCAAAAAATGACGTTTGCGAAGTATATGTAAATATCTACAGTAATAAAGTACCTACTTTGGAGTTTGAGTTTGCCCTACATTATTTAAAATGTGAAAACCCTATTTATCCAACGGTAGGACTAGTTGCTGTCGGCCCATTTTTGGTAATTAGTGGGCCGAAATCATATAATATGTTTCTTTTGGGCCAACGTCAGTTTTAGGTGGGAAAACTAACAAATTATATCCAAATGGATCCCCAACCTTTGGCCAATGGATGGCAACGGTAAATGCTACTAGGGTGGCTGTTTTCGATAAAGGAGTGATAAATAAAGTTCCTCTGGTCGAATCGGTATAAGGGATGAGGGACATCATTGCGGCGATGGGCTAGCCCCCTGTCACGCAAAATAAAGTATTGAAGAACTGGCTAAACGTTGTTGTATATTTTTTTCAGATAACACATGTAGGCCGGAAGCCTAACAGTAGGTGCTGCTGAATTTAAAAAGTTGTTTGTAAAATACGCAGACATTTGCAGAAACATTAAAATAAAGTCCAGCGACCCCATATTCAGAATTATCTCGAAAGAATTAGACAGTAAGGTGTCTCAATATGCTGTATATAAAACCTTGAAAAGAAACCACGATGAAATCTTTGAAAATATTGTTTTCCAAGAAGATATACCATCAGCTCCAAGCAGTTCATCTTCACCATCCTGTCGCAGTAAGGCATCATCACCGTTGCATTCTCAAATCCAAGGAGACAATTAAGTAAAAACATTTTCTTTTATATTAGATGAGCAGGACTTGAAGAAAATATAACCTATTTCGGTTCTTTACACCAGACGAGACTTAAGCACCTCATCCACACATAAAAAATACAAACGCACACCCAAATTCCTGCTATATCGGTTCAGAATTCGGTCGTCTAATATTAGATTTATTTACACACCTAGGACAGAACATGAGTGATCCTGCAACGGTTTCGTTTTTCCTGTTTAAGGTACGGAACCCTAAAAAGTGCATGGAATCAAAGTTGCAGAGAATTTTATCAGATTTCATTATGTGATATTTAATAAAGATTCGACGCATCGTTATCGAGAATGCGATTGCAATGTGCTTTAACATCTTCAGCATGTTTTGTCAAATCGAATGTCAACAAATAATGAAAACAAACACACACAATTAAAATAAATGGGCTTTATTTTCAAATGATAATCATCTTCAATAAAATAGAGCGGCAAATATTTAAAATACACAACAATACTAAAATTACGTAGCGTCCGTGGCACGTTGCGGTACGCAAACGGAAACGATCCTACGGGTAGAAACATCTGGCCAAGACGGGTACTGGATGGGTGTCCGTTGCATGTGGTATTGGTTTCGGGGGTTCAGTGTTTCGGATGACACGAAAACTGTTGGTCCCGGCTTTTATCGCTATTCGGTGGCAGCTGCTGCGGCAGAGGCCCAAATAGTGCAGCTTGACAACCTGTGGCAGTCGGGATGGCCACCAGCCATACACCCCTCCATGAACCCGCACTCAGCCAGCGTGGAGTATGGCTCAATCTTAAACGCATTCGGGTAAAGGCCCTTGCCCCTAGGTGGGAACATTACATAGGTATACATTTGTTATTATTAGAAGTATCCGCAGCTAGCATGTCCTTTGCCTTACCTTTGAATACGTTTTCGACAATCGACTGCAATAACTATAGCTATTGGTCCAGACACCAGATATAAGTAAATCTTTCAGAATAGGAGCGAATAAGTAAAAACATTACAAATGGCTTTACAAAACAATACTATGCTATCATAGGAACATGAATTTGTTAAAAGAAAATTATATTGATACATTTTATAATGTCATGTTTTCCTCGTGTCCCGAGTATCAAAATGTCATAGGTTTCGAAAAATCACACAGTTTAAGGCACATTACAGACTATGGAATACCTCACAAAAATACTGGAAGTTTTAAATTGAAAATACTTAGGCACTTAAAATAGCTACTAACATATCAGTTACATGGCAACACAACTCAATATTACGACAAAGTTCTCTCATAAGACCCGGAGGTGAATTCACTATTATTAAATTAAATCTCCCGCGCCACTATTTAAAATTATGTACTTTGTAAGATTTTGGAAATGTAGAAACTGGGGCAGCTGGGAACACCCTACCGGGGCTGCCAGGAAGCTTGTTTATTTAGCTGTTCGGGACTAATGGGAGAACAACGATAACACAAGTACTTTTTCCCAAAGTATAACCAATAAGGTACGACCGTCCGTTTCCGTCGTAACTCGGGTGACATCATGTCATGTTTCGACATTATTTATGACATTCAACCGGGTGAAGATCACCCCGTACAGAAAGAGTGCGTCTGTGGCAACCTAGCGCTCAAACGTGTGGATGAATTTTAATGCGCGTTTTTATTGGTAGTAAACTTCACTGCGATAGTTCTGAGCTATGTCTTGTTAAAATCGGAAGCACCAAATTTTAGACTTTTTAGAGTTTCATTTATTGAGTCAAAGATTTTTATTTTATTTTAATTTATATTTATTAAAAGAGATTTAAAAAGGGGAGGCCTTTGTAGAGCAGAGGGACATCACAATGGCTAGATAAAAAAACAGATCTAAATATCAATATGTGGGAGTTTCTTTGGCCAATGTAGAGAAGACACAAAACGTGTACGCATATTTGGAAATATCTACACTAATATAGAACTTTTAATTTGATTTGATAATTGGCGACTGGATGATCACGTGACGTGGCAGCAAGTGGATAGTCATACCTTGTTGGTGATTCTATGTTTTTTCCTACTTTAGAAACATAGACAATAATATAAAAACTAGACCTTAGAGAGTTTAACAAAATAAATTATTAACAGAGATCTTAGTAGCAAATGGACTCTTACAACAAACTTTATCTCAACTCTTACAATAAAACCACACCATATGTATGTATAGAAGCACCACTTTGTCTAAAAGCAATATTATTGGGCACAACATTCTGTTTAAATTAGTATAATTTAATTCACTAATAGTTTAAACATGGACGAAAAATACTTTATATTTTGTGCGTTATATATTTCATTTGAGCACAATTTTAAATCTTGTATACCTACCTAGATTTATAGCATAAACATTGCCTAAGAGTAAAACAATGTCCGAAATTTCCGCAAATTCAGTATAACGAAGGAATTGGGCTTTGATGAACATATTTATTTTCTTTCTCTAACGACAAGCATGAAAGGAGATGCAATTGGCATCTCTATTAACACATAATTAATTATTCATTGGTTTTGGGCCTAGTCACCAAAAAGTGCAATATACGGTGGGAATATATTTCCCATTATCCGATAACGGATTGAGGTGTAACCTATCTATTACCTGAGTTACACAGACCAAAATATTCACACTTAAAGCCCACATTTGTATATGGCCCACTCTAAGCAGGCACTATTTTTCGGATAGTATCGCTATATTACGTATTTCGGCTTGATATGCAATGTAGGATCCAAACATCGGCGTTAAAAGTACGCCAACGCCATCTATCCGTCACTTTTCAATTTGCATTACTGACGATAGATGTCGCTAGTTATTACCACGTGTTTACAAAAAATCGCGATGCAGGATCCAAACATCATTGCAAAAACTTCGCCAGCGCCATCTGTCTGTCAAGTGTGCAACTCGAACATTAAGGTTCGCTAGTTGTAATAAAATCACGCGCTGGGCTTGAACCGCGCCGTCCAGAATATATTCGCCAGAACTCCTCCGACCATAAGAGAGCAGTAGAGAACCACCGCCGCCCACCATAACCGCTTCTCCCACTTTCTCTTCTCCAGGTTCCTGAGCACTCCGATACCGACCAGGAGACCTGCAAAGATTTAAGTTATTTATTACGAGCTGATTATTTATTAGTAGTAAAGCTGTGTCAGAGGCTCGAACTTTTGACACTGTCAGATATACTTGGGTAACTCGGGAGTAAGATACCTATACTAATATACATATGTCACTTGATGTCAATTAAATCCTATTTACATCCCAGCGATATCAACTCCGATAGAAAAGCAAATACACAATCTCACACACACACAGTTGAGTGAGACCAACCAACATGGACGTCTCTCAGTTTTAAAATGTCACTATTATGCAAACAGCAACCTAGTAATGGCCAAAAATATCTATGCCAGTATAATGGGCACGTTTGGTGCGGGCGTTTCTTGGGGCGGTTTATTTTTATAGATGTGTATTTTGTTTCTTAAGTTTAGTTATGACGAAACGTTTGGCGGATTTATGTCATTGTATTTTATTGTAATTGTATTGTAATGGCTTTTTTTTTTGAAAAAATGGAAATCCAAAGTTTTTATGGCGACATAGAAAACGCTATTTCTAAATAGCACGCATTTAAGAGAAGGAGGTAATATATGTTTTTATTGCGTAGATTTCTTGTGTGAATGGTGTTTCGTTTTATAAAACGTGTATGATAGTTTTTCTTAACGAACATTAAGCACTCAAGCATAAATATCGATGGAAAAGTTAGAATGTCTAATTTTTTGAAGTAGGGTTTGCAGCTTTTCGTCTTTTTTATGCGATGGCCCTAATACAATTTTTCTGATGCCTAAATATTTTGTCCCTATCAGTAGAATTTCCGAAAAAGATGATACCGTAAGTAAGGATAGAATGCACATATCCGAAACATGCAGTAACAGCTGCTTCTGTGGTCGCAATCTGCGTTAATCTCCTTAGAGAGTAAACAAAGCTGGTTAACTCACAGCACAGTTTTTCATGTGCAGTTTCCGTCCGCAGTATTGGTGTAGGTGCAGTGAGAGGAATTTTATTGTTTGTACTATTTCTACGTGATTGTTATCATACTCTATGTTTAATTTCGGTGCGTTGGTGGTGGTTGATAAAAATGCATAATTTTATTTTAAAGTAGGTAAATTTTTAGATTGTTATTCTGAAGCGATTCGTCAAGCACACTCAATGTATTGTTTATATCTAGTTCGAAATTTAGTGACTCTGTACATTTTATGACAACGGAACAGTCATCCGCAAACAAAACTGTAGGATGTGTAACACTTTCTGGTAGGTCATTTATATAGGCTAGGAACAGGAGAGGCCCCAAGATACTTCCCTGTGGTACTCCGTATTCTACAGCCCTATTGTCGGACGCGTGGTTTTGTTCTGTTCCCGTTTTATCTATACTATTGATAATGTAAAACTGTTTTCTATTTGCTAATTGAATGAATGAATTGAAATGAATTTAATAGATTTTGTGTTGAACCCCTAATCCAAAACTTTCGAGTTTTTCCAGCAATAGTTAGTCGTCTACAAAATCGAAAGCCTTACTCATGTCCATGAAGATCACTGAGAAATGTTGTCTATTGTCTACAAATATGTTGTGTGCTTTTAGAAAGGAATTAAGTCTGCTATTTATTGCCCGTTCAAAGATTTCAGATATTATAGATATAAGAGCTACTGGTCGGTATTTAGTGACGTCTTTTTTATCTCCAGCTTTTTGAATAGGATTTATAACAGAAGTTTTAAGTCAAAGCTGAAAGTTGAAAGCACATATTTATAACGTACAATAGTGGCGGGGCTAAGATGTGGGAGCCAGTATTTAGTATTTTGATGCTGATTTCGTCATATCCTATTGTATCATTGTATTACTACTACTATTGTACTATTTGTATCATTTAGACCTTTCATTAGCAAATAGACTTCCGTAACATCTGTTGGTACCATGAACATTGATTTTTGATTAGATTTGGTTGGTCTGAAATTAGGTATCTTGCTACCTTGAGATTTTACTTGGTTATAAAGAAATCATTAAATGATTTTTGGCAGTTTTTATGTAGTGCGAATTTTAAGATTTTATGTTAGAGAGAGGATTTTTGTACCGTTTTGAGAATGTTTTAAACTCTCCTTTTAAAGCCAAGGTGGTCTAAATCCAGCTGATAGTCTAATTCTGCACATCGGGAAGCATAGTTCGAAGAATAGGTGGTTGTATCCATTAGCTTTTCGAAAGCATCTCCTGAGTCGGCACATTCATAGACTTCACTAAACGATAGATTACTCAACGCATTTGTGAATTTAGCTATATTTTCTTTGCAGAAGTTTCTTTTTTTCGCGAATTAAGTTTAGGGGATTTCGTTAGTCGTTTTTTTTACCGGAAAATTTATAATAGAGGTTTCTAGCAAGATATCTGACGGTGTCTTGGTGTGGAAGTATTTGGTCTCCAAGACTCACTGGAGGGAAATTCCCTTTCCGTAGGGTGAAGGAGATATGGGTAGACTTTGAGGCACATGCCTTTATTCTCCAATTCTTCAACCACTCATCTATATTGTTCAGTGCTAACTGAAGATTTGCTGATGCTGTAGACAGATCAGGGCTGCTGGACAGTAGGACTGTGTCATCGGCGAATGTTGCTGTTGTTACTTCTAGTGTCTGCGGTGGAACAGCCGTGTATGTGGTGTAGAGGATGGGGCCAAGGACTGATGCTTGAGGGACTTCAGCTTTGATTTGAAACAGTTCAGTCGTGCTGCCTGTCTCTCTTACTTGGAATAATCTGCAGGTAAGTTTGACTAAAATAAACCAAAGAACCTGTGCTTGTTTTATTTTACATAGCAGTCCTTTTTTCCATACTCGGTGAAATGCTTGCTGTGCATTATAACGCTGCTGAACAGTACTCCTTGCGTTCCAGTGTTGACCTTATTTTGTCGCCTACTCTATGCACCTGCTCCTCTCGGAAGTCAAATTGTCTGGTATGACTTGCTTTTCTTTTAGTGCTGGAGCTATTCTTCTCATTACAATTTTTTCAAGTAATTTCGACACGTTTGGTAACAAGCGTATTGGTCTATACGATGTCGGCTGATGTTTTAGCTTATCCTGCTTATGGATTAATACGATTTGTGATATTTCTTTCCGCTATAGAGCCCCCATTGCTACTTGGGATTTCCTTGATTTTAGTCAGTAGGTTCCTCACTTTGGGCTTGCCCTCTTTGTTTCGTGAGTGCTTTTCCAACATACCACCTGTATAGTATTGGTAAAGTACTTTAACACTTTTAGTCATTTTCAGTAGAACTGGTGAGTGGCTTGTTTCTCCATCAAGACATGGCTACGTCAAGAAGTAGTGACGTGATAGGCGTTTAATGACGAAAAAGTCGATGAGGTCAGGAATCTTGTTAGGGTCTGTTGGCCATTTTGTTTGTTCATTAGTAGAGAGAGTTAGAAGATTTGACTTGTCTAGGCATTTTTTTAGTTCTCTTCCATGCGTTGTTATTAAACGAGAACTCCATTGTGTATGCTTCGAATTCCACTCACCTCCTGCTATGAAGCGTCCACCTAGTGTTTCAAGGTACTCTGGTGATCATAGTTTCTGTAATCTTGTGTGTTTGGAAGGCAGTAAATGGAAGATACATTTAATTATCCTGCCTTGTCGTCGGTTGCAATTGTTGTTGTCTTTATATGAGTGGTTCTGAAAGGAGGCAGTGGGTGATTTTTAATAGATTCCTGTATAACGATTGCAGTGCCGCCATGCGCTGTTCCATCTGAGTGATTTGTTGAGCAGATTTGGTACCTGCGTACATTGAATATTGAACGGGTTGTGAAATGCGCGTCTGATTTTAATAGCACATCGACTAGGTACAGTTTAAGAAGAATTTCCACTTCACTCTTATTAGGTGTAAGTCCGTCTATGTTCCAGGTAGCAATTCTTAGTATATTCACCAAGAGTGACCATCAGTCCCAGCAGGGTATTAATTTGTTGAAATAGTGAATAAATTTTTTCAGATTGCTTTATCAGTAGTTCTTGAATATTTTGGCATGCTAATGTCACTTCTTCATGACTTTTGAGGTCCGGTTTTGAGTACTTCTGCTTGAGATCGCCGGCCCAGAGAGAGAAATTATTTTTCGTCCATAATGAGTTGCTGGCCTTCTTCTTTCCCACCATCGTCTTTGCTGGTTGCTTTGGTTGTAGCTGGTCGAGCATTTCTTTTTTGTAGTTTTCTTTTGGCAATTTCTTCGTATATTTCACAACCTTTGTAATTGGCTGGATGGTTTCCAAGGCATAAGACACATTTGGCAGGTGAGTTTCTGTCCATCTTTGGACAGTCTGATGTCTTGTGGCCCTGCGCACATTTCACACAACGATAGGGCCTGAGGCAGTTGTTCTTTGTATGGCCGTACGGCTGGTATCGCATACACTGGACTACAGTCTTACTCTTGCGGGGCACCTCTATGGTAATAGAGGTGTTAAATATGTATTGAATATTTTTAATATCAGTATTGTTACAGCTTTTATCCAGGTTCACAAAGAAGGTGGAAGATGGTTTTTTTAGTGCTTCAATTCTTGCATTGATTATTTCTCCTCTGACCTTTTTGACCATTTTCTATATTTCTTCAAAAATGGCTTCATGTGGAGTGGTATGGTGTAGATGCCTAATCAAATTAATCACAAAGCGATAACATTTTTCTTCCTTGCTGGTAAAGGTGTGGCCAATCAGTTGCTTTTCCTTCACTAAATTCATTAGCTTTTTGTATATCTCTGCTTAACTACAAGTGACAGTGCTTAACCGCAGCTGGTTTTGATTAATAATATTGATATTAAATTCACTCTCATTCACTCACATCTTCTATTCCATATAAGATAAGTAAGTATAAGTAGTGGGGGTCTACTTTCTTTTCTGGTTTCCTCATCAACAGTGAGCACTGAGAATCTGTTGTTGGTTGGTATCACAGTGGCGGGCGGGGAATCGTATGGTCGCGGACGTTTGTTTCCGGCACATGGTGAGGCATCGTCTTTTAGCACAAGCAGAATTATCTTGGATTTCAAATTCTATTTGACTGTTATTTGGTTTCGTTTGTTTGTTGAAAAAACTTCTGAGGAAGGTTTGTTGATAGTACTTTTTTGAGGGGGTACTTGCATTGCTACTCATTTTGACTATTTGTTTGTAGTGAAATAGTTTATTTCTTCGTGGTTTTGCGCATTTTCCACAAGAAAATTGATTATATTATTTTCGGGGGTAGTTTCATTTCACTTGGTTATGTCCACATGGATTTGGTTGACTAAGAACTGAATAACACTTTCACTGTATTATTGGAGATACATTCTTAGTTTTCAGTTGGTTTTTGATTTGTTAACTCAGAGAAACACATTTTTCGCAATTAAATTTCCCGAATCAGTGTCTAGTATCTTCTATATAAATGAATAAGATACTAGACACTGATGAAGCTTGGTGTAATTTGGCTCAATCTTACTCAAATCCGGGTAAAGGCCTGTGTCCATCGGTGGGAAAATTAAGAGGCTATATTTATTATTTACTACCTTCCAGTGGCGTGGCTACGCAACACATTTTTCGTATTCTCATAGTTCCCCGTCATAAACTATTCGTTTATCATAATAGAGGCACCTTCATAGGTTTCTAGAATTCATATCGACATTATCGGCCCGTTGTTGAGCATAATACGCATCAGAACTCAGATTAACGAAACTCATGCGATGCATAAAGTTTACAAACTTTTAATCAACGACGAAGGAGTTTGAGTGATGCTAGATGCGATGCGATATATGGCCACCAACGCCATCTAGCCAAAAAAGCTGAACTTTCCATACAAAATATTTTTCGATTTTTGGCTGTTTCTTTGCCTTTTTGTAATTTTATTTTTATCTAAACCTCCTCCGGACTGAGGAGAATAAAACCAAATAGGAATTATACAAACCAATCGGTCCATTTTAGAGATTTAGTAAGATTAACGTACTGCGATTCATTTTTATAAATATAGATTATTACGAGCCTGCAATGTCCCACTTCTAGGCAATGGCTCAGTAAAGGAAGATATATTTTTAATAAGCCTAACAGAGAGTGGTTTTGGGCACACCAGCTGTAGCTGGTAGGCAGTGGCAGCGGCAGGCCCAGGACAGGAGTGGATGGCGTGGTAAGGAAGAGGCCTATACCACGCAGGGGGTGAATGTGGGCTGATTGATAATGATAAATAATCATAACCGAAAGTTGCTGCGGTTGCGCGGGATTGAATAAAGAGATATATCTAGTTCTAGAGAGAGTTTTATATATATATATATATATATATATATATATATATATATATATGTGCGATTTTTTTGCTGATGATCGGAAAATTTTAAGGCAAGCAAGAAATGTTGCAATGGAAGAAAGCAAGAATGTTTGGCGATATGTGAGCATGAGGAATGATCTATCCACTCATATGAATTAGTTTATAATAATCCAACTCATGTTAGCCCACCGCATTATATCTCATATGGTTTATATAACTTACTATACCTACCTATATAAAGTTCAGATGTAATGATGTGCACTTAAAACATTATTTTATTGCTACTATGTAATTATATTGTTTGGTTTAGCCCCGAAATAGGTTGACCTGTAATGGAGCTAAATTGTAATATTTATAAATAAATAAATAAATAGTTGTTTAAGCGGCGAGCCAAGCCAAGCTGGACCGACTCAGCACTGGCCAGGGCTGCGCCGGACTAATGTAGAAGTGGGGTTACATAAACAATCCTATCTGCTCCTGCGCAACCATTCAAAACAAGGCCCACTTAACTTTCGACTGTCCTCTATGGTCGATCTAGGGTGGACTGCATAAAGTCTGCCGGCTTCGTGACGTAAAATTTGCGAATCACCGACACCGACACTAAATATAAGACCCGCCTGAGGGTAAAAAATAAAAAAACAGGTCTTGGATGTTTATATGTGTGTGACGTCGCTGTTTCTGGCTCCCACGACACAGAACATCCTAGTGTGGAGCCAGAAGCAATGTATGTGCCTGTATGTAAATGTTTATGTTTATGTTGTAAATATAAACGCGATTTAATAGGCGATAAACTCGAGTCGTCTGGGGTGTGGCAGGGCTCTGATTCCGGTATCAAAATGGCGACTCGATGACGTACCAGCGATGGCGCCGGCCAGGTGGGCAACGTAGCCGATGTTTTGCTGCAACCGGCCCCAGTAGCGGTCGTACACGGCGGTGCCCACGTCCACGCCAGCTAGGAGCAGGAAGACCAGGAGCTGGATGATCGCGAACTCCATCTCGTTCCAGTTCTAGAAGCATAAATGGTGTAATTACTTTCGTGATTTCTTTGAGGACTGTTCGTGTTCAGACCGATGTGGCTACATCTAGTCTAGTCTATTTTAGTTACTTTCATAGTGTCATCTTGTTGTGGGGGAATACAGCAGATTTTCAAACAATTATATATTAGAGAAAGGAGCAATTCGATAAATTTATAATTTAAACGCACAGACTCATTAAGAGAGCTTTTTAAAGAAATTGACATTGAAATGTAGCTAGTCAATTTATTTTCGAAAATATGTACAGTAAAGTTCTCCAAAACTGATAATGCGCATAGAAATCTTCGCCAGTAATCGTATTCCCGAAAACACCCGAATCATATAATAGTATCAGCCCTAAACGTTGCTCTTGCAATTTATACCTTGTTTGAAAGAAGTAGGAGTCAATGTCATGTGTAAACAATCGAACGCAATGTAGATGTCGCAGTTAGTTGGTTAAATCAGACACTTAACTAACTCTCTAGATCGTTAATTAAATATCGACGTTTAACCAAGTCACTAAAATTCCGTCCGACAAGTGAGTGAACGAAACGTTTAAAGAGTTGTCTAAACGTTCTAGGCAACAAGACTCATGCATTTTTATTTTTTTATGTTTACTTAGGTTAATGTTTTAAGTATTTTTTGTTGTTCTTACATGTTCAACCTAACACGAAGGATAAAGGGGGTTTCGCTTCGCTCACCCCCTTCACCTAAGCTACCGCAATGTTTTGCCCTGAGACAAGCTGTACAAATCAGCTGTTGTCGTGACGCCATCTTGTTTTCCAACACGCCGGCTTACGTTTTGCAATACGTTTTCGACGATGCTTTATTTCAATTAAAATGCTAGTGACTTAGTTAAACGTCGGTATTTAATTAACGGTCTAGAGAGTTAGTTAAGTGTCTGATTTAACCAACCAAATGTGACATAGATATCGTCTCCCAAACGCTCAGAAATACGAGCCATGCCGAACAGTAGCGAAGATTGTTGTTTCAATTGTTTACAAATGACATTGACTCCTATTTATTTGACAACTGGCGAAGATTTCTATGCGCATTATCAGTTTTGGAGTACTGTACGCAAGAACCTTACAACATTTTCCAATTGTAGTAATGTTAACCTAAGAAATAATCACAGACTAGTTGCGCCCCGGTTTAGACTCGCGAAGGTTAGCAATTCTTTCAAGGGTCAGTGAATTCTCTACTACAACAAGATACCTCTGGAGATTTTTAAAATACCATTTGAGCAATTTTAAAACCATGCATCGTCGACCCCTGTGGCGCAGCGGTTGTGGCTCTCCCTACCATGCGAGAGGTCCCGAGTTCGATCTCTGGCTGGGGATAAAGAAAAAAGAAAACCCCCAGGTCTTGGATGTATGTGTGTGATGTCGCTTTTTCTGGGTCCCACAACACAGGGTATCCTAGTGTGGGGCCAGAAGCAATGTGTGCATGTATATAAATGTTAAAAGTTTAAGTATATGTAAAGGCGATTTTCTCAAAAAAGGGATATTACAATGTTCAAGATTACTTAAATGACGGGGCTGTATGGGGTTAGTCTAACTCAACACAGAACTTGCTGTTAATAATTTTGTAATTATTTATTCCTGCTTATTAAATATAATAAGCAATATTGTAATATTTGTATTAGTTAAACACAACCATTTTTTTTTAAATGATCTAAAGGTCTGCCCTCCCACAGTGGTCCAATGTAGAGAAGAGGCAAAAAATAACGTTTGCTAAGCGTATGTAAATATCTACACTACAGCAATAAAGACATTTGAATTTAAAATTATTAAGGTGGTTTTTCAAGCTTGACTACCGAATGGCCGAGTCGGCAGTGACCCTGCCTACGAACCCAATGGTCCCGGGTTCGAGTCCCGGTGGGGGCAAATATTTGTTTGATGAGAACGGATGTTTGTACCCTAGTCATGTTTGTATATCTATCTAAGTATTATATTTATCTATATAAGTATGGTATCGTTGTCTAGTACCCAAGATACAGGGAATCCTAGTTTGGGGCTAGATCAATGTGTGTAAATAGTGTCCAAGGTATTATAGCTTCTGCCTCACAAAAGTTTCTGTCAAGAGGATATACTTTGGTCACGCACGTTGTAAAGGTGGATGAGCGGTGATGACAGAAAAAGATCCGTCAATAGAGCCGTCGGACGGACTGGGATCGAAACAGACGAAGAGGCAAATCAATGAACCGTGTAACAGACGAGCTTTATAAACGGCAACAAACATATTGTTTACCAATAAAAGTTTTGACTACCAAATATGTTAAGGGCCCCCATGTACATATTTAGTTTCACCACAGATACTATAATACTATACAGTACAGATGGACAACGTAGAACAAAAAATGTCACCGGCGTAAACAGAGATGCTACGGAAGCATCTTTAGTTCGAGGCCTATATCGCTAGGTGCAGCACCATCGCAATATTGCAAATACTACGAGATGGCGCTAGGAGCTTTAATTACATACTGCGGATGCCACGAGATGGCGCTTGTGCAGCTGGTGCCTTTCTTGTCAAGTCAATGTCAATAGGTATTGCTCTGTAGGTATTGCTTATTAGATACTACCTACCTAAAATGTACAATCAGTCAACTCTATTTTATGCAAATGTATTACTCCAAATCCAAAGACCAACTTACTCTAATACTCAATGGCTGACTATGTAGTGGATTTCGATTTATGTGCTCCTCGTTTACCTACCTACTAGTTTCCTTCACCTTTTTCGACTTCTGCCTACGACCTGGACCCTTTAGAAAAGACGATGGCTTCCGAATACCGGACACCGAATCTCAGCATCAGTATTCGACTTGGACTAGGAAATAGAACTTTGTTGTTTGTGCCGGACCACACGCCGCGGCGTTGCCATACTTCTCTGTTCATCCATGGATGGCTTGTAATTATAATTAAATAGAGAAGGCTGAGCGTGAGCAGCGTCATGCTTGTCAATCGCATCGATTCGAAACAGTGTTTCCAACTACGAAAATTCCATGTCGCTAGCCACGTAGTTAAGCACAACCTATTTTTAAAAGAGATTTAAAAATCAATCTGTGGGAGTTTCTACGCCCTTCTTCTCCCAAAGTGGTCCAATGTAGAGAAGAGGCAAAAAATGACGTTTGCTAAGTATATGTAAATATCTACAGTAATAAATAAAAAAAAAAACGCCAATAAAATACGCAAGACGATTCTTCAACCAAATTTATGGCTTTTGATGAAATTATTAATCAGAACATCGCTTTTAAACAGCAAAGTCGAATTATAAGTACCTATAATACAGCTCGTGTCAAATAATCGTGTTGTGATTGGTAAATTTTTTCAAAAGCGTTTGATATTCCTAGATGTCAGAATCACATGTAAAGGCTACAGTTCTAAAAGCTAATTCCCTGCAATAGCTATCGTTGAGGTACACCTGAAATACAGGACTACCTAGTTCGGGGCCAGCAAACCACTGTACCTATTAGCTAAACAAATTTATCAGTAATTGTAATATTATATTATTAAGCTCAATTTTGTAAAAACAGAAATAAAAAGTTCAAAAAAAAAGTTCAAGGGTCCAGTAATTTTTGAATATGACTGTAATCAACCCTAAAAATGTATGAATAATTTGCAAATATAAAATAAAAATGTAAGAATATTGCACAAAATAATGCTTACAGACAAATAAAAATGGAAAATACATGCAAACAGGCATTTAATGGATGTAAATTCATTTTTTTTGTCTAGGACTTAAGCAATAGTCGCCATTTCTAGCGACAAAGTCGCTAAATGGCGGCCCAATCAACGCGGCTACGTTGCCAGATTTCAGAAGACGGCTGGGACTGCGCAAATTCTCTTCTCTGATGCAGCAAGCTCACTACAACCTCAGGGGTCATCCAAGTATTACGAAAGCACCAAGATGTGGTTGGGGAAGGATCATTACTTAGCATATTTTAATGTAAGGGGGGCCGGGGGAGTCTGGATGGTGATTACGTCATCAATATTTTACTTCCTTTTTTGTTTGTGTAAAAAAATTGAATATCGTTTAAATGTTAATAATAAAAATATAAACGATACGACGTTAATAATTTTTCTACAAATGATGTGTGTGGTGTATATGAATAGAAGAAACAAAACTACTAGAATTATGCTTACGTAATACTTGAATGATCCCTCGAAAGTTCGCCTCCTCATCGCCCGTACAAGCAGACTCTTGACCAGTTTTGAACCCTTTTACCAAGCTATAAGGTTGAAAATCGCGGGCCTTCGGACAAAAAGCCTGCAGATTCTACTTGCGTCAGCTTGCAGGCAGCACAGATACTATAACACTATACAGCAGCAACCTCTTCTGCCGTGCGCCGTGTGCCGTGTGCCGTGTGCCGTGTGCCGTGTGGCAGACCATTCAAACCACGTAACTATATAGGTAGGTATAATATGAAAGAAAAATAAACAAAGTAGGTGGGTAGGTACTATTATATTACCACATATACTAATATTTTACTCATATTAAACTATATGACCCTGAGTATGAAAAACAAACACGTGTGTTTATAAAAAGCTTTTATTTATATATTTACATATGTATTTTGTTTTGAGGTTAAACGCTGTTTAACATTTTTTGTGGTAACACGGTAAAAGTCGAGCGTGATGTTTTGTGTCCGTGATCCTAGCCAGAATTAATACTAATATCACTATCTGCATCATCATCATCATGATCATCGCTGACATGAATTATTAAAGAGTCTGAGACTGTGTCAATCAAATCGTCAAGATTGCACATCTTATTTCCATCTTTGATTGCATGGCTGATATATTCTTGCCTTTTATCAGGAGTAGAGATGTAAGGTCCGTATTAAACCGATTGTTTAAATACCAACTAAACACATTTAACCGCACATGTGCGGGTAACCCGTTTTGATCGAGGGTTTGGGTTTAATGCATCTTTTATCGCAAATACTTGAGTTACATTTTTATTTACATTGTTAGTTCCTCGTGGATTGCTAAAGAGTTATATAGACGGATTTCCCGATAAAATCCTACAGGAATAAAATTATCAATTTAAATAATCATAGGTTTTCTGAAACCTAAATTGTTCCGCGATTTGGAAATAATATTTAAGTATATACATACATAAATAATTAACCAATTTAACTGCACAAAAGGCACAGTAACGAGCATTTAATAGTGCACTTTTGGGTTTAACGATTAATTTATAACTCTAATCAGGAGTAACATTATTTATACATCGAAACGTGATATTAGCCAGAAAGTGTGAAATCGAAATATTTTGTGTGTTAGTGGTAAATGTGACCAAAAAGCCAGATTTGTGTGTCACATTTATATGAAGGCTTGTGTTTAAAGGACCTATTTTACTACAAATACATTCGAAATGAAGATCGCCAGAATGGATAAATGATCACCAAATTGTGTTTCACGAAATACTGTAGAAATTAAGCTTTTTTTCTTTTATGTTTTGTGTTTAAGTTTATGTTTTAAGTATTTTTTCTTGTTCTTATATGTTCAACCTAATACGAAGGATAAAGGGGCTTCGCTTCGCTCACCCCCTTTACCCTTCACCTAAGCTACCGCAGTATTTTTCCCTGATATTTGCTGCAACTTTTGATGATCATTTACACATTTTGGTGCGAAAAAATAAATTTGGTTTTAAATTGTAGCCATTTACCTATATCTAACAACACACAAAACATGTGCATGATCACAAATTATCAGAATCTGTATAATATTTATAGATCATACTTTCTGGCTAGGATCACGGACAATAGGCGACATTGGTCATTTTGAAAACGGAACAACGACCTGTTAATATTAGCGTTTGAGCAATTGTAAAAAGCACACTTTCTTGGCATTTTGAGGAAAGCTTCTTGTTTTATGCTCTGCAAGCAAAGATACGTAGCGTAGATTGATGTTGTTGTTGAATAAGCGTAGATTGATGTTGTTGTTGAATGTATCCACTATCCACAAACTAAATAGAGTAGAGAGTGTATCTGTCAGTGCAGGCGTCTGTGTATACTATGTATGTATCTGTGGTTCGTTATTAGGGGTGCTAGCGATCACAGATACAGCGATGCAGGCGCACTTTCACAGTTGCAAAGTCCCGCCATCTATGGGATAAGAAGAGTAAATAATCTGCTTGAAATGAGCGTCCTGTGGTGCCATCTTGAAGTGTGTTGACTGAAACCATAGCGATAAACTACAATCGTTACTGCTAGCGCCATCTCTGTATTACGAAGGGTTACTAATTTTAAGCTCTAAGGGACTGGCACCCACTGGTTTCACCGAACCGTTTTGGTTGTTATAGGTCACAAAGTTTCGTTTTCACACAATTTTTTAATACAACCTGGAGCCGAAAACGAAGCGAAGCGGAGCGAGGCGACCCTATTTAGTTAAGTATAAAATTTTGGTGAACCTTTTGTTAATTTGGGATGAAATTTTTTTGGACGCAACTTTTTACTCAATTTTGTAGACAATTTAACATAAGCCTAAACCTAGTTTGCTTTCGCCGACAATCGCCGATCTAAAGTTCTGTAGATCTCTACAAGCCAGGTTACCCGGAAGACCACTCTTGCATGGTTTTTCTGTAAACATCTTCAGTCTACAATAAATAATGTACAAGCACACTCACCATAATGATAGTAGCGATATGCGCAGTGATCAGCGCATAGACACCCCCCGAAGCCCCGGCCAGGAAGACCGAGGGGTCGGTGAGACTGGTCGCCAGAGACCCGGCCGCCACGCCAGCCAGGTAGACCAGGGTCACGCGCCACCAACGGTGGACCATCTCGAGGGGCACCCCGAGGAAGAGTTGAACTAGCAAGTTGACGAGGAGGTGGACCACCCTGGAGTTGGGAGATGGGTTTTGTTGATAGTAGATTTAGATAGTTTTTGGAGATAAGACGGCACAGTTAAAATCCAGAGATGCAATCGCAGATCATATGCTCTCGTCAACTTAATACAGTTTGCCGAAAGATAGACTGCAGACGCGATGCTGAATAGATTATCGCGCGTTGTCAATGCTCCCACGAAATGGAGTCGGCAATGATGCGATAAATCTCACTGGGTCCTTTCTCCTTTGGGTAAGGTAGCGAAAATAACGAATATTGTCAAAAATTTAGCAAATATTTAGTGGTCACTTACCCGACGTGTACCAGCATATAGGTCAGGAACCGCCAAGCCTCGTCTCTCTTATGGGGATTGTAAATGAAAAGCTGCGCCACCGGTCCAGTCGCATCCGTCTTGGAGTGCGCCGCGTCATAGCAGAAGAAGATAATCTCCACCAAAGATATCAGGATCATGCAGAGAGCTGGTGGCCAACAGGAGTACTCCTCTTCGTATGTCCCGTCTGAGTATGTGAAGTAACCTTTGCTATGGGTTCGGACTTTTGAACGCAACACAAAACACAAACGGAGTTTTTCGGAAGATGGATTGTGGACAGGAGTTTGGTCGGGTTGATCACGAGTTTTAGTCCGAATATTTTGGAAGATTCGTATCGGATTTTAGATTAAAACATTTTGATTTGGTTTCAATATTTAAGTACAATTTCTATGAAATTCGGATTGGAAATGTCCTCGATGGAGAGACATGAATCAGCAGCGTGTAAAGAAAGATCACGCGTGTCGAGAGTGAACTCAATAAAGGGCATATTAACCAATTACGTACGCTCATGAAAAGCGAAAATTGCCTCGACCACAAATAGACATTAGGCAAGGTGGACAAGTGAACCGGTTGAAACCGGATTTTAGAAAGATCAGAATAGAAACACCAAATCATTTACAGGAGGAATAGGGCGGGGGGAAATAAAACACAAATCCACAGTGGAGTAGGTAGGGGTAGAAGGGTTGGAAGAAAAAAGTTTCAGTTAGTAAATTCACATGCAAGTAGTTACAAAGTTATATAAAGCATTGTCGAAGTTAAGTCGAGTTAGTAAGATGTTATTAAATGTTCAGCAAAGGAAGTCTGTACACTCATAAATATCTTTATGTGTACTCTTTCTAAATATTAGTTTGGGTATTGATACCTTGTAGCTTAGCTTAGTCATAGCTGCAGCCCTTATCTAGGGATAGGCAGATTTGCTGTATTAGGACCGAAATGTTGAGTGCATGATTATGGATTCTTAGAAAAATAATACATCTAAAACAAATGGTCTAAATATTAGATATTGTAATCTAAAACCCAATGATTGCAGTCGCAACAATAACACATGAAATAGGTGCCTTATACCATGTTTGTAAGCCATGACATGATCAAGTCCCATGACCTCACTAACAAAACAGACATGCCCCAGATGATGGCGATAATGATTTTATTTGTACAGACAGTACAACGACCAGATTCCTCATTACCTTGAGAGACGTAGAGGTGATGTTTAGTATTTTCCTTATGCTGGCAAAAGACAGCAAATAGAAGACATTTTCCTCATGACAAATGATGTGAGAGATAATCTTGAATTTAGAAATTAAAGCAAGCGGAACCCAATGTATTACATTTAATCGGTCCCGTAAATTCAACTTAGTTTAACACGTTAAGTCTTTTCTGCTTGTTTTGTGCTTTTTAGTGTACCGCAGTCGAGATTTTTAGTTTTTTTAATTACGTTATTTATTTCTTGCCTTTTAGGACAAAATTACGAAAAATCCGTAGATGCTCAGTTTACAACGAGATTACCCAACTCGAGGATCTTGAAAAATGTTTTTTAGCCCGCCCATTTAAGCGCACGAAATCCGCCTTTTATATAAATTATGTAGCCAGTGACACTCGCGCTATCAATACGAATCAAATGACGTATCATTTGTTAAAATCGGTTAAGCCGTTGAGTGGTTACGAGGGAATCCAGGAACAGACTTACATACAACACAACACATACAGGTCAAATCCTGCTTTTATCGCTGCGCTGCAGTCAGGTAAAAATTATTTTATGCTTACGATTCGATAATACATGAATGTTATAACTGTGATATGAATTGCCACCTGACTTTACGATTGAGAATGTCATTAAGAAAGCATATGCTCAAAGCATTCATACCAGCTATGCTGACCTTCTTGTAGTTTTTAGTGATCTGAACATACATGGCATTCTTGTTTCGGAATCTTTTCTCAAGCCATCTCTTTCTTCTGCCATGTATGCTCTGCCAGGGTTCAGTCTCTACCGGAACGACAGGATAGGCAAGGCTGATGGCGGTGTTGCTATCTACCTACGTTCTGACATTCCATGCAAAGTCATCAGCCATTCGCCAAGCCTGTACTCTGGTTCTGCTGAACACCTGTTCCTGGAGATATTCTTGCGTCACAACAAAGTCCTCCTGGGTGTCTATTATAGCCCCTCTCTTCGAATCGACTATTTTAACTCTTTTGAAACCCTTCTCAGTGACTTGACTCCTCTTTATAGCGACATCCTAATTCTCGGCGACTTCAACACTTGCCTTCTCAAGAATAACGGTCGCTCAGCAAAGCTGAATTCTCTTGTAAGTTCATTTAACATGCATATCCTTCCTCTAGAGGCCACTCACTTTCAACCACACTGCACCCCCTCTCTTCTAGATCTAATGATTACTTCTGACATGTCTAAGGCCAACTTAACGCCCCTTTCTCCTATCACAATCTTATTTACCTCTCTTATAAGATAAAGCCTCCCAAGCGTGCAGCTAAATTCCTTGACATTCGTAGCTTCAAGGGCATGGATATAACCTCCCTTAATTCAGACGCCTCCTCTGTCGACTGGTCGCCTGTCTACGGTAGTGAGACCATTGATGACAAAGTACGGAACTTCAACTCTATTGTCCTGAGCTTGTTTGATAAGCATGCTCCGGTCAAGAGGGTTAAAGTGAAGCATCTTCCTGCACCGTGGCTTACTGACACCATTAAGGGTCTGATGGCTAAGAGAAACCGTGCCAAGTCTAGATATAAGAGGGATCCGACCGATGAGAATCTTTTAATTTTCAAACGCCTCCGTAATCGTTGCACTCGCCTGTGTCGTGATTCTAAACGCCGTCATATCTACGAATGTATCGAGAGCTATACTCCAGCACAGGTCTGGAAGTTCCTGAAGACCCTTGGTGTTGGTAAGTCACAGGAATTGGCAGCCGGAAATGTCGATCTCCGGGGTCTCAATAGTTTCTTTGCAACTCCCCCTGTCGCGATGGACTCCCTCGTCAAGGATGCAACCCTTCGTAACCTACGGTCCAGGGCAACATCCCTCACCTCAGCATTTAATTTCATCCCTGTCGGAATCGGCGCAGAAAGGAGGGCAATACTAGCAATCTCGTCGAAGGCCATAGGTGAGGACAAGATATGTTCGCAGATGATAACAACTATCATTGATGTACTGTTACCTCTCATCACCCACATAATTAATGTGTCGCTTGACCAAAGTTGCTACCCCAGCCAGTGGAAATTGGCACTTGTGATTCCCCTCCCCAAAACGTCTAATCCCGCCTTCTTTAAAGATTTCCGTCCCATTTCTACTCTGCCTATCCTCTCCAAAGTCCTGGAATCAATTGTCCACTCCCAACTCTCCTCCTACCTTTCCTCAAAAATGTTACTGAATCCCCACCAATCAGGTTTCAGGCCGGGTCACAGCACTACCACAGCACTGCTCAAAGTCACTGACGACATTCAATTAGCTATGGATCAAAAGCAGCTTACGGTCCTTACCCTGCTTGATTTCAGTAGCGCCTTTAACTGCGTCGATTTCGATATACTAGTCGAAATTTTAAAGTCACTTAATGTCTCCTCGCACTCTGCTCGCTGGTTTGACTCCTACCAGAGAGACCACCAGCAACGCATTAAGTCTGAGGAGATCTCAACGGACTGGTGTGATCTCTCCGCAGGTGTTCCGCAGGGAGGCATCCTTTCTCCTCTCCTCTTCTCGGTATTCATTAACTCCATCTCTGACGTTCTTACCTCTTCTTATCATCTGTACGCAGATGACCTTCAAATATATCGGCACTTCTCTCCGTGTGATGTGAATCTGACAGTAGAGGCGTTGAATGCTGATCTCGATAACATCAGGAAATGGGCTACCTCTTATGGTCTGCTTGTCAACCCGGGCAAATCGCAGGCCATGATTTTGGGTACTCGTCACTCTCATAACCTAGTTCAGAAAATGCCCGTCGACCCTATAGTCTATGATGGTAACATAATTTCATACAGCGAGAAGGCCAAGAATCTTGGGGTTGTATTTGATAAATTGTTGTCCTGGTCGCCCCATGTTTGTGAGGTCAGCAGACGAGTCTTTGCGTCATTTCACTCCCTACGGAGATTGCAGCACTTCCTGCCACAGCAGACTAAAATCACCCTTGCCCAGTCCCTCCTACTACCTTTAATCGACTATGCAGATGTTTGCTGGATCGGTGCGAACGAAGAACAACTGAACAAACTCGAACGACTTCAAAACCTCGGGATTCGGTTTGTCTTCGGGCTGCGCAAGTATGACCATGTCTCACAGTATCGCAAGGAGTTGGGGTGGCTTCCGATCCGCCTTCGTCGTGATATGCACGTTCTCTCCTATCTGTTCAACATTTTGCGAAATCCCCGCTACCCCTCATATCTTCGAGAACGTTTCGAGTTTATTTCCTCCAGGCATAGCAACCGGAGATCCCACACGATGTCTCTTCTCTCTACTCCTCGGCATAACACTGCCGCTTACAAACACTCGTTTAGGTTAACGGCGATCCGACTGTGGAACGCACTTCCCTGCGCTATTAGAGATAGTCCCTCAATTTTCACTTTTAAGACAAGATTGAAAGAGCATTTCCTTTCTCTTTCGTGATAGGTACTTTTATATATGTATATATAAGTAGTATATGTTTGATATATATAAAAATTTTTGCTTTTGTATTTTATTTAGTATATATCATTTATTAAATTATTATGTTTTAGTTGTAAACAATTAGATGTGTACAGTTTTATTGCGCACTAGGACTCTCCTGTTGCACAATTTTTCCTGTCCTACCTAGGTTTGCTGGTAGAAATCTCTCTTTGGACATAAGCTCGCCTTTGCTCATAAAATGTTTTGTTACCTTACTATTAAGATTTCTGTGCAATAAAGAATATGAATATTGTTCAGGCTTCTCAGCACCTAATGACCTCGTAGGGGCCCATCAGCTACGAGGTAGCGTAACGATCAGTTGCCAAGAAGCGTGAACGTCGCGTTTCACCGAGCTGAAGTTAATTGGGGTCGATCTAACCTGGTCTGTGCTTCGGTCCCGTCAACCTCCTGTCTCTCTGCAAGGCCCGGGTGCACCCTAGGCTCTTCTTGGTAGACAGGTTCTTCAGCCAACCAGGTATGACTGGCGGGCCAGCTTCAATGAGCACAGTGTTCCAACACAGGTTATGTTACGTGGTAAAAACAATCGGGCACGAAAATGCGAACTTTATCTGGTTCGAGAAACAATAACACACTCAGCTATATGAACAATCCTGAGGGAAACCCGAATACATTCCAGATGGCCTGCGATTTAATTTCAACACCCTAATCAAAACGCGTTTACATTGCGAGGGCTTTCGTCTGTCAGTTGTCAACAAAACTGCCAGGTTGGCAGCTAACGTCAAATTCAAAATGGCCGTTCAGAAACCATCGATCGAATATCGATTTGGAATCGAACAATCACCCGCCCGGACAGGCACCCACCTGTCCCCTAATCTACGGGCAGCCGAGACAACGTTGCTACCGCTCGTTTTAGAACCGAGCCTCCTACTAGAACCTCTGCAGACCGGGGGGTCCCGTCCTTGCCAGGGAACAAGTTAACAATGCGCCCCCTGCGCCAACGTAGTGGCGGTAGGTTAGCATCCTTAACCAGAACGAGGTCACCAACACTAGGGGGGCTAGTTTTGTCAGTCCACTTAAGGCGCTGTTGTAAGATATGCAGATACTCGAGCGACCAACGCTTCCAGAAATTCTGAGTAAACTGCTGCAACATCTGATACCTTGACAACCGATACAATTTCACTCCCTCGAAGGGGTGCTCGGGCAACGCGTTAAGTGGCTGTCCTATCAAGAAATGGCCTGGGGTCAGAGCCTCCAGGTCATTTGGATCCGAGCTGAGCGGACACAACGGTCGCGAATTGAGAACGGCCTCGATCTTACAAAACAATGTCGCGAGCTCCTCAAAAGTCAGCGCGGTCTGACCTACTATACGCCACAAGTGCGTCTTAGCTGACTTAACTACGGCCTCAAAAATCCCACCCCAGTGGGGGCAAATCGGTGGGCTGAAGGTCCACTGTATACCCCGACGGAAGAGGGCCGTTCCAATATCCACTTTATTTACATTCAAAAAGTTCACTATCTCTCGTAAGTATCGTTCCGCACCGATGTAGTTAGTGCCGTTATCAGAGCGGATCAAAGTTGGAAGTCCCCTTCGAGAAACAAACCTATCCAAACAAGCAATGAAAGCCTCTGTCGAGAGATCAGCAACGAGCTCGAGATGTACCGCCTTGGTGGATAAACAAACAAACACACATAGGTACGCCTTGTATTGCCTAGCGGTACGCAATCGTGAACTCTTCACCATAAACGGTCCTGCAAAATCCGTACCAACACCTGAAAACGGTCTGACCTCATTCACACGATCAGGGGGCAAGTCCCCCATGAGAGGTTGCATCGTGGCAGCCTTAAGTCGATAACAAGGCATGCACCGAAACACGATGTTCCGTATGACACGGCGGGCAGATAAGATCCAAAACTCCCGCTGGAGCGTGGCCAACAACGCGTTACAGCCGGCATGCGCGTTTTTAATATGACGATCAGTCACCAGCAATTCAACTAACTGTCCCCCCTTGGGGAGCAGAAGTGGGTGACGAGCCGAATACGACAGATTCGCATTGCGCAATCTTCCTCCTACCCGAAGTAACCCGGTCGAATCAACAAAGGGGTTGAGACGCGCGACGGCTCCCTTCAATTTCGAACGTCCACTTCGTATAATCTCCAATTCTGCCCCAAACTTCGAGGACTGTACCAACCGGACCAAATTCAATAGCGACTCGTTTCGCTCTGCCGGAGTCAGAATAGGGTTCAACGTTCGCTGATCGCGAGGAGTACGACAATTTCGAGCGAATCTCCTAATCCAAGTGGACACGTTTATCAACTTGTCAAGTGAGCTATACCGGTCCAGCAGAAACCCGGCGTCAGGGTCCTCAGCCTTCTGGGTAACATGCACGGCCGCTCTGGGGCCATGATCCGAAGATACTACTACATTGCTGTGGGGCCAGTCCGATTCTCTCTTGGCAAGCCAGGGTGGTCCCCACCACAAATGGTGTCTAACGAGTTCAGGAGCCTGACATCCCCTGGATGCACAATCAGACGGGTTCAATTCTCCTGGTACATGTCTCCAGGTCAGTCGGACCTCAGACGACACAATCTGGGAGACACGGTTCGCAACAAAAACCTCTAAGTTATGGACCGAAGCCTTCAGCCAGCACAAAACAATCTGGCTGTCCGTCCAAGCGTACACCGTATCCTCCAAAACCACTGACCCACGCAACACTGTTAGAGTGTGATTCAAAAGTTTGGTCAAAAGAGCAGCCCCGGACAGTTCCAGTTTTGGAATCGTCATCCTTGTCCGAATAGGCGCTACCTTGCTTTTTGCCAAAACCAAACGCACGTCGACCTCCCCGGTGGAGGTGACGGTTCGCAAATAAACCGCTGCCGCAAACCCTCGTTCAGAGGCATCACAAAACCCGTGAAGGGTTGCCCTGTAATCCCCAGCAGGGACCAATTTCCTCGGCAGCGATACATTATTTATGTCCGATAGCGAGGTGAACATTCGCGTCCAATCAGTCAACAAATCACCTGAGAGGTGGGTGTCCCAGGTCAACTGAGCCGCCCATAGCCTTTGCATAAAACATTTGAGAGCAAAGGTGACTGGAGAAATCCATCCATTCGGGTCGAACGTTCTCGCAATCGTTGACAGTACTGACCGCTTCGTCCAGGCCTTCGGTGTTTCTAAAACCACCCGATAGGTAAACTCATCATGGACGGGCCGGTACTGAATTCCAAGTACTGACAACATGTTAGGGTTGTCAGGATTCTCAAAAACGTGCGGGTCTTGTTGAAACTCATCTGGGAGACCAGCCATCAACTCAGGGGAGTTGGACATCCACTTACGTAGTTCATAGCCGCCTCGTTCCAGCAATTGAATGAGCTCGTCACGTCGGTCCAGAGCTTCCTCTACACTGGCTGCCCCTGTGCAGACGTCATCGACGTACAAATCTTGCTCCAGGATAGCGGCGGCTCTAGGATAGCTCACACGGTCACGCGACGCCAACTCCCGCAGGGTACGCATCGCCAAATACGGGCTAGACCGTAACCCATACGTGTTCGTGTTTAACTCATAGACCTTGACTGGCTCGGCCGTGGACTCACGCCAAAGTATCAACTGATACCTTCTGTCAGCCGGTGAATTACCGTTTGCCTAAACATCATCCGAATGTCTGCGACAAATACAATCTGGTGCCTCCGAAAGCTCGTGAGAATATCCGAAATATCACGACTCAACTTGGGTCCCGAATGTAGACACTGATTCAGGGACATCCCGTTCGAGGTAGGTGCTGACCCATCAAAAACAACTCGAATCTTGCCGGTAGGGGTTCGTAGGACGGCATGGTGTGGAAGGAAACAATGATCCTCAGATCTCCAGTCCACACCCGATACCGACATGTGTCCTAACGACTCATACTCCCTCATGAAATCAACATATTTTTGTTTAAATACGGCGTCCCTTGTCATCCTACGCTCCATCGACATCAATCTCGTCTCAGCCATCTTCCTAGATTCTCCTAGTGGCGGTCGATCGACCCTGAAAGGCAGTCGAGTTACAAAACGACCAGAACGAAGGCGACCAGTACTATTCTGGTAAAACAACTCGCACTCTTCTTCGTCTGCGTCGACTCGACGAACGGTGGGAGGTTCCTCTATCTCCCAGAAACGTTGGATAACGTCTGACAACGCTGAGCCAATAAGTATGCCATCTGACTCGGCAGGCCTAACCATTGGCAATGCCGGACCCATGATCACGTGACCAAACTTAGTATCCACAGCAATCAACCCGTCCGGCTGAAGAACTCGCCGATCCGACAACAGAAACCTACCCAGAACGTCTGCTCCCAGTAGCAGGTCGACCGGGGCTGGAGTGTCAAAATCGGGATCCGCCAACTTGAGTCCTGATGTCAGGAATCGAACGGCCGGATTCAACTTCACCAAGGGGTGTCTGCCCATGACATGCGTCATTACTAAAGCTTGCACGGATGTTTTTGTCAAAATGTCATAACGTGGAGAGAACGTGATCACCGATTGACCAACTACATTCGTAACCGTAACATTCCCCACGCCCCGTATTGATTTATTATACCTATTTACCTTGAGGCCCAACCATTTTGCTAAATCATTCGATACAATGCAGCCCTGAGCTCCAGAATCTAGTAGGGCGCGAACGTATGTTGGGTTGCCCGCCAAATCCCAAACAAGCACAGAGGCGATCGGTAACACCACCGTCTCCGGTTGGGGGGCAACAAATGGTTGGGCCGCAAATTCCTAGCGAGGACCCCCGGGGCCCCACTGTGCCTGTAACCGATCAGGTATGCAGCTATACGCCAGAGGGTCCCATTGTACAAATGGCCCACGCGCCGGTTCCATTCCCAACCTACGATTCCCCGTAAAGGGGGGTGGGCGTGAATTCAACCGTGGCCGCTCCATGAGCGGGGGGGACATCACATGTGACCGACGAGGACGAGGCGACGAGCGGGGCGACAACTGAGGCGGCGTCCGAACCGCACCCGCATAGCTCGAAGGTGTCCCATGACACCCGCCCGTTACGGCCTGCTCAACACACCCAATGTCCCGCTGGGTCGGATGCTGAGTCGCAACCGAAAACTCAGGGCCCCCATGTAATGGTCCTGAGTGCGGCCCTGCACCCTGGTACTGCCCTGTGCACGTGGGGACGTTGGCCCCTGAGTTGCGCTCCGAGTCGCAAACGAATTCTCAGGGCCCCATGCCGTGTCACCCTGGGTACGGCCCTGTGGAGGCTGTTGGCCGGACCGGTTCATGCACAACAGATTGTTGTGGGGCCCACCACAATATCCGCACATTTGTGTGCACGTGCAGTCCCTAGCCATGTGTGGCCCGAGGCACAGGAAACACCAGCTCCGCTGCTTGGCCATCCGGCGCCGTCCCTGAACCCTAAGTTCCCCGAACTTATTGCAATTGGCCACAGCATGGCCAATCTGCCTACAACATGGGCAGGTCTCACCATGTGGGGTCAATTCACTCACAGTCCCATACGACTGCCGGTTGGTGCGGTCCTTCCTCGTCGGAGGGCCCCTACTCACAGCGCTCCCGGCAGCTCTCTGTGGCTCCGAAGGATGGGTGACCGTCAACCCCAAATTCTCTGCCCGTCGAGCCTCCTCTTCCAAGAATCCGACCAAGTCGGAGAAGGCGGGCAGGTCCTCGGCCGACCTCCCGTGAGACTGTTCGAAACGAGTCTGCACGTCAGCGGGTAGGCGGGAAAGTACAATGTACAACAGTAGGTACGACCATTCACCAACCGGAAGTCCAAGATTCTCTAGAGCCTTGGTGACGGACAACAATGGGTTCAAAACCTCCGTCTGTATGGCCCCGACCTTGTTCACAACCGGGATACTAAACAAACGGTTCAGTTGGGCATCGGCCAACCTCCGTTTGTTATGGTAACGTCTGACCAACAATTGCCTGGCCGTTTCATAGTTACCCTCCGTAACTGTCAAATGAGCGACCAGCTCCCTAGGCTCACCCCTCAATGCTGCCACCAGCTGAGCCATCTTGACAGACTTGGTAATGTCCGATCGCATGTGCACCAAACTGTCGAACAGATTGATGAAGCTCATCCATTCACCGGACACGCCGTCAAAAGTAGGCATAGTTATGGCAGGTAACCTGGACCCCGATCCCTGAAGCGGCAGAGGTCACCACCATGGCTGGACTCGCGCTGTCTACGTATGTCCGCAGCATTCTGCGTGATAGCAGCTGCCATCTCCATACATTGGTCGACATCCCCTATCAACCGTGACAGCCTGTCAGGTGCGCAACCATCAACTGATTCCGCCTGCGCGGACAATTCGAGCACCCTATTGTAACGTTCCTTAACGTCCATAGACCGCTCCAATACCACATCATGCCTATCGAAACGGTCTATCAGACCGTGTGCGGAGGAAAACCATCTGAGTTCCTTAGAAACACCCTTCTGGATTTCAGATAACGACATGATCGGAACGATACTTACTCACAATTTGCAGTAACTCAATTTTATTGGACCCTCCAGTCTACAACCCAAACGAGGGAACCCTAAACCACAACTTAAACAATGTTGTTTTCCTTAAACAATAGGAACCGAGTTTTATATCTATATAAATTCTGTAAATACAATTTAGTTTCCCTTTATCATTATAACACACACAGATAGTCAATATTAGTTCAAGTTATAAATTGCTATAAACTGAAAACAATGTAATAGCCTGCTATCAATAGATGTAACTACCTATGTTAACCAAAACATTCATTCAATAGCATTACTAGACCACTAATAGATTGACTAACTGGTAATTCAATGCAATTTTCAATTCAATATCTGTCTATCTACTACCAGCAATAGACCTATAGCTTACAATACTACCAATCTATGTGGATATAGGAACAACAACCAAGTTACCTAATAACCGCCTATACCTACAGATTGATAGTCCCAAATCGTGCCTTCCTGGAGCCCTTGACGGCTGCAAATCTCAGGAAGCCACGCTCTAGCTACCAAAATGTTCAGGTTTCTCAGCACCTAATGACCTCGTAGGGGCCCATCAGCTACGAGGTAGCGTAACGATCAGTTGCCAAGAAGCGTGAACGTCGGCGTTTCACCGAGCTGAAGTTAATTGGGGTCGATCTAACCTGGTCTGTGCTTCGGTCCCGTCAACCTCCTGTCTCTCTGCAAGGCCCGGGTGCACCCTAGGCTCTTCTTGGTAGACAGGTTCTTCAGCCAACCAGGTATGACTGGCGGGCCAGCTTCAATGAGCACAGTGTTCCAACACAGGTTATGTTACGTGGTAAAAACAATCGGGCACGAAAATGCGAACTTTATCTGGTTCGAGAAACAATAACACACTCAGCTATATGAACAATCCTGAGGGAAACCCGAATACATTCCAGATGGCCTGCGATTTAATTTCAACACCCTAATCAAAACGCGTTTACATTGCGAGGGCTTTCGTCTGTCAGTTGTCGACAAAACTGCCAGGTTGGCAGCTAACGTCAAATTCAAAATGGCCGTTCAGAAACCATCGATCGAATATCGATTTGGAATCGAACAAATATGAATAAGAAAGGTGTTTGTAAATTGTCAAATCAGAAAAATCATAATGAGATTTACCCAAACATTCATAAGACTGATATTTCAGCACTTCATGGTATTGTCCAAATTCGTTTCACTTTTCGACAACCATCTCTTTCTTCGTATGTGCATCTACACACTCAGCTCTTTTCTAACACTTTGTACACATTTGACATTTGTTTTGTTTATTATAGTTAAATTGTTTGTTAAGTGCAATAATACCAACAAAAACACTCTATCTAATTTAGGTTTACGCTTACAGTTTCGTCAACCAACACAATAATGTGAATCATAATTACTTTAGTCGTTACTCCGGTTGGTTTAACTCAAAAAATGTTTTGCAAAATACAAGGTTGCACTTTTTGTACAGGAAAAATATAGAGGTACACTGATTGTAAAACTAGATAAAGAAACAGTTTACGACTATGAAATGCATTTTTCTGATTTTATTTATGTTTACAGACAAACTAGGCTCAAATGGTTAAGAATTTAAAGTGGACAGTAAGGTCCAGTAGCCACAGATGACTGTCATCGACTGACCAACAGATGGTATCTGTCTTAGTAACAATGACGAGGATCTATGCAACAGTGAACACAGAGGTGGTTTTAAGATATACCTACTTCGGTATATCTTAAAACCATTATATCAAAATTGCAAAGTACAGAAAAGGATTAAGTTACTATACAAATTGCTAAACTAACTAAATACCATTAATTAAACTGGGAACACCCAAAACAACAAATCAATAAAACTGATTTCACTTTTTCATAATTTTCGGCCGACATGAGTTAGCTATTTAATAAAAACGGCAGTAAAGTTTCTAAGAATTCGACTTCAATTTAAAATGACTAGTTTCTATGAATGCCTGCATCCTGCAACTGATCGAGTCATGAATAATTGGACTAATTCAATCTTTCATCTGATTGGAGGAGACGAGAACGAGTATGGAACTAAAAGGAGTTTTGCATATTTCGAATAAAGGAGGTCAGTTAAGCCAGTTCTTAGAAGAGGGTGCCACAGACAGGGCAAATCATAGACTCAAGGTGAAGGCTTCCGTGTCACTGGCGAGTAAGGTTCTGAGGCATGTATATCTTCAAGCTAGATTAACAATCCTCTCAGAATAATATCCTAAAATAAGAAAATAGTAAACACAAATACTGACAACAAAATAGTAGTTTATGTGACTGCTATATAATGGAGGGCATTAATACTAATAGAGTGGGTTTATGAAACGTGCCGAAGGCGAGTTTCATAATAATATCACTCGAGAGTTTTAATGCCTAATTATGTACAGTTACATACACTAATTTATCTACACACTATCGTAAGCTCTCTTTGATGTGTTCGGGAACCGCATGTTTGACCGGCATTGTGCCTCTGCAGTTGTTTAGCTTGTTCTGTAGTACCAACTTCACAGACAAATTAGGGGCGGCACGCAGGCGGGCGTCGGCGTTCGAAATTTGAAAGTCAATACCAACTTCACAGACAAACTAGGAGACACATTATGGTCATAATGTGTAATTTTTCAGATAAGGAAATTAGTTTTTACCAAGTAGTTTAACATTATGCTGATCGTAACGAGCGGTTTTTGGACGCAGTAAAGAGGGTTTATGATACGTGTGTAGATAAAACACATAAAGGCTTTGTATGAGATTGATGTGACATTGAAAATTATCGTAATACCTTACGTGACCTCTGCTTAACGAAGTATATAATAGCAAACATTTAGGATTTATCACGATATTCAAAAAGTACCTTGACATTATGTGTGACCCTATTTTGGTATCCTTTATTGTATAGTATATTATATATATTTTTTTGTATACAATTTCAATTTACCATATTAACATAATTTTTACCATAGTTTTAATTTCAGTACCTGTCTTAACTGTTGACGACATACAAACAGTTTTAATTTAATAACTATATCTACTGCTTATTCCGGTGATGATTGAATTTGTTTTGTTTTGTTTTATTTTGTTTTCATTTTTTGTACTGAATTTATATGGGTTTTGTATAGCCTGAAATAAAGAAATTATTATTATTATAGCTGCGGCGCTGAGCCAACCCCAAAAAACAAAAAATGGAGTATTGCAAAACGTAGGCAGTAGGTAGTGCATCTGCCACCAGTTCTGTTTCTTTGAAGTTCAGTTATGCACGTTTGTAAGTGGCGACCTCTATACGGTGTCGATATAAGGACAAACTCAAGTTAGTCACAACAGATGGCGCTGTATAAACTATGCACAATGACTTTACGTTTAGAATTGACATGAACACGTCCAGTCAGCCAGGCAGGATGGATAGATATCTGCGAGTCCAAATGCAGAATACTTCGTCTAGTCATACATTGAGAGACAAGATATTTTGTAGGCAGTTAGCAGATATTTCGTATGATACGTAATACTTAACATGTTATATCAAATTATCCCTCTTTAATATACTTTATTTAAACGTTGTCATGTTGTATTAATATCATTTGGAACTTAAGTCTAGCAAAATAGTTCATCTAGTACCTAATCGTTGCAAAAAAGTTCGGCTATGTTGAGTTAAACCTCAGGTAAAGTCAGAAACTGGACGTAAATAACAAGATTGTGGTCAATATTTGAATTGAAATAAACCCTTTCATCAATTTCGCTGATGGAAGGTATAATTAGGAAGACCTGCTCTCTATTATTCAACCTTAGGTAGGGGCAAACCAATTTCAGAAGAAGTCCAAAAAATTATAATATGTAATAAAGATATGTCAAAATACGCTATATACAAAGAACTACTTCCAAGGTTTACTATCCAGTCAATCATCCAGCATTATAGACAACATAAATCAGTAGCATGTTTGATGAAGACCGGCCTCCCCGCATCACAAGTGACGCAGAGAACAGGGGTCTGAAGAAAATAATAAAGAAATAAAGAAAATCCGCCATGCCCGAGCAGGACAACTCACTGAGCAATGGCGGGACATGATCTAGAAAGATATTTCTTTCGACAGAGAATGGGAAAAGAAAAGCCATTACTGACTGCTCTGCAAAAGAAAAAAGAATAAAAATCGGCCGTGAACATCAGAACTGGACTTCATATCAGTGGCGTCAAATAATATGGAGCGATGAATCAAAATTTGAGGATAACATAGCGTTTACGATAACCTTTTGCTGTACAGGGTGGCAGAGGCACAATTGAGCCCACTTTGAGCCAGTTATTCTATACTTCATTTTGCGTGACAGGGGCCTAGCCCATCGCCAAAGCTATGCAGTAATGAAAGTTTCCTCACGATGTTTTCCGTCACCGTAAGAACGTCCGTATAATGTTTTTAAGATAAATTAATTATTTCATTGGTCAGGACTCGAAAGTGCATCTCCTGTGAGACCACGGAGCTCTTGATCATCAGAAATAAAAGTGAGTCCTATCATACGAACTGCATCAAGCGAAAAGTGATGTGGTTGCATGTCAGCACAGGGTTTGGGTCAGCTGCAATTTTTCAAGGGAAATGTTAATGCTACAAAGTACCACAAAATTTTGGAAACGAGTCTATTGCCGGCCATTCAGAGTTTGCAACATCAAGACACCTTAAATTTTCAACAATATGGGGCTTCATGTCACGCTGCAAAGGACAACGAAGGCATGGCTAATTCTAAGCAAGTTCCTAGGATGTTTTGGTCGAAGCAGCCAGACTTGTCCCCGATCGAAACTTTATGGAAAATTAAGAAAAGATTGAAAAAAATATCCGTCAAGAAAGAAAATGATCTAAAGCAGAAGCTTCCGCAGTTTGGGATTCTATTATCCCTGAACAGTGTGCAGAGCTGGTGGCGTCAATGCCGCTGTAGATAAAAGCAGTTATTGACAGCAGAGGAGACACTACTAAGTGCTAGACGAACTGTTTTGCTTGCGTGGTTAGGGTGGACGAACGCATTTGCTTTTTAGGCAGTTAGGAAATAATTGATTTTAATGTTTAATTAATTCAGAAGTTATTTTGAGTCATATGCATGAATAAATAATATTTTAGACTGGAACATATATATGTATTATTCAGATTTTTGTTATTTAAATGGGTTATCTTAATTTCAGACTCCTTAAAAAAAATATAACACATTTTATGCCTATTACGAATTATTCTGCATTTGGGCTCGTAGACATGATGTTGGACTTCATCTTATCAACTAAACGATAATGAAGGAGGAAAGTAAGCTGTAAATGTTACTAAAATAAAGACTCTACTACCATAGCCAGCCACAATTACTACTATAGCCAGCTACTATTAAATTCGTATGGTTAAAAGACTTCTATTCAAATTTGGAATCGGATTAATGGTTTAAATACTGAGCTCGGCGCCACGAATAAAGAGCTCTCGGAGAAACTGGCGGGGATTACTGCGCATGTGTACAGTCGCGGCATAATTCCGAAGTGCGTTTTTAGGGTTAGTGTGAAGGAATGAGTGTTCAGGACTTTCTTCACTTCTATTTTTTCTCTGTTTGATATTTTGTTGATTGGGATATTAGCCGATGTAAATAATGGACTTTGTGTCAAATAAACTATAGGTACTCTCTATTGACAACATTTGTTAACGTCAAGGTTGAAACCTATATATAAATAACCCCCTAGCATAGAATGCCCCTAGTCACTAGGGCCTAGTGAATATAGATACTTGTAGTAATAGTCCTGCACACTCTTTTCTTCCCGCTGACTAATAATTTGTAACAATTAAACCACAATTAAGTTTTTAACACAAAAAATATTATTCATCTGACAGTAATGATATTCCTTCCATTAAATCATCCTGCGATAAGGAACAAGGCTGCTGTTGGATGCTGGAGGCACTCGTAGTACTTTATTTTTCGAATAATATATATAATATAATTTAGGCATTTTCGACCGGGGCGAAAGATAACGTTGTGTAATATTGTATGCGACTGTACTCAAGAAGCTTCGAGACGTGCTTTCGGTGCGGGCATCGGGAAGCGACTGATCAACGAATCAGGTGCGGCACCTGATTCGGCACCTGAGGTGCCGGCGCTGACTACCGCCCCCGTCGCTCCTCACTTCCCCGCGCCAAACACTTGTGAAAAGTGACTACTGCGCATTCAAGGACAAAGCTCTTTAGTCGTGGCGCCGAGTATACAGCGGTGTAGCTGTGGTTTCCTCCAAAAGCGGTGGCGACATTAAGCGGACGTAATATGATGGCCGTAAAAAGACGGCTGTAGACACGTAATGCTCAAGACTGACGGCCGTCAGAAGATCTGTAGTTGTTATGCTTTAAATTATATAATATGTCATGAACCCGCACAAGATTTAAAAATTTAAAGATTTATTTGCACACTGTGCCACACTCACAGTCCTTAGACCAAATCGTGTGACTGTCACATTTTACAAAAAGAAGAGTACTTACACAGACTACAGAGAATACTTACATAAACATTAATACATTATAAACAATTATTTAAAAATATATTCACAGTTTTGAAAAATATATACAGGGGCATATGAAAAATATCCATTTCTGTGTGCTGAGCAACACAGGCTAAAATCTATTACTTCGCAGCTCCAGTTAACATTCATTTTACAATAAATTGTTCACCGCTATTGAAGACAACGTTCAAGACTCTTCAACACCGTCGAGATGCTAATGGCGGCACCGCTTTTTGACGTTACGGTGTTAAAAGCAGCTCTTTAGGAAACCGCGCCATTTCATTTACATAGAAATCGTTCTAGTGTGTCATACCGTCACATTCATTACATTGATATACAGGCACATACATTGCTACTGATCCCACACTAGGATACTCTGTGTGTGAACCAGAAACAGCGACATTACACACATAAAAACATCCAAGACTTAGGTTTGTTTTTTATACCCAGCCCGGGATTGAACCCGGGACCTCTCTCAACCGCTGCGCCACAGAGGTCGTCATTCGACGCTTTAGCGACCGCTAAATGTCGCTGCCGCTTTTGGAGGAAACCAGAGCTTCATAAACTTTACCCACGTAACATCGCGGGCGGCTCTTCGAATCGCACACTAGGGCCGGCTTGTGTTCGGTGGATAACGTAGACTGTTATACGCGGAGAAGCTCTTGAATCTCTTGATCTTTCACCCTTACGACTGCCTAAAAGGAAAATCAATTGCTGCTTAAATGGGGCTTTCATTTATCTGACGGCAAAAAGCGCCAGCATGGCTTTAGGCCGCATGTCAAGACTGCTAATGGTAACTCAAATAAAGTGTAGCTTAAGTTAGCGGTTGTGCATCCGGCCCCTAGCGTCTATGAAAAATATTTTCATAGACTCCAGGAATTATAATTCAAAGGCTGAGATTGAAAACTATAAGCAACAAGTGGATCATAAAGGCTCCTTGATGATGACCAAAATAGCGAATCACGCAGTCGGCTACTTGACAAGGGTAGTCAACATAAAGTTACAAAACGCTTTTTTGTTCGTTAAGTATTTGAAAACAATGTAATGTGTCGTCATAATTACTCATAAACTCATAATACACTGTGTTTTTTTTCAATCAAAATTATGTTCATAAAATATAATTGAAAATGGCTGTTATTTAATCGCACATCAAAAATACTGATTTGCAAAGCAAAAAAGGATCAACAAAAACACTTATTACGTTTGAAATATTTTATGTGTTTATGTTTTAAGTATTTTTTGTTGTTCTTACATGTTCAACCTAACACAAAGGATAAAGCGGGCTTCGCTTCCGCTAACCACCTAAGCTACCGCAGTATTTGTCGACCTCTGTGGCGCAGCGGTTGTGGCTCTGCCTACCATGCGAGAGGTCCCGGGTTCGATCCCCGGCCGGGGGTCGAGAAAAAAAACCCATGTCTTGGATGTTTATATGTGTGTGACGTCGCTGTTTCTGGTTCCCACGACACAGGGTATCCTAGTGTGGGGCCAGAGGCAATGTATGTGCCTGTATGTAAATGTTTGTTTGTTTGTTATTTAACCTTGATATTTGCTGTGCAAATCAGTATTTTTGATGAATTCTGATATCGACCAGCCCTTTCGTTTAGAAGGCTACAACGTCAAAAATTCAAAAAATCACATGAATTTATATTTGTTAGACTACCCACTCCAGAAGCCATTTCTGGTGAATCAAAGGGCCTAATGGCATTTCAAAATGGCATGTTAGATTGCGCCGAACACTGTTATTGAAGTGTACAATCAGCAGCTTGCAGTTTGCAATAACGATTCACTCTCCTAAAAATGATGACCTTGGTATGTTGTTAACAAGGTAAAAGATATGGGTGAGGGATAAGGTAGGGTTCATATCTGACATAATCTATATCCGAAACTACATTTTTTATACTTTTGTCGGTTTCGTCAATGCAATAGGTTTATTATGTTAGCTTTCCCTAAGATAAGCGCGCCCTGATATCGATATTGGTATATCGCTGATAGTTAAAAATAGGTTCAGAGAAGAAGGGTTGCAGAGAATCCGCGGTTCTGCCTAGCAAGCCCGAGTGCGCGGGTTCAAATCCCGACTGAGGATAACTCTCGCGTCTTGGAAGTGATGATGATGTTTCTGAAGACCCTGTTGAAGTCCTTGTAATGTAATGGTCATTTTATGACAGATATGGCAAAGCTAAGGCACACATAAGTTATATTGTTTTTGCGGACATGAGTAGCCAATTTTAATGGATTTCCCCAAATAACCCATTTTAAATGTATAGGCATGATTTTGAATCCCCAGTAAAAAATGAGTTTGAACCAAAAAATAGACAAATGAATTGTTGAACCCAAAAGTAGAAAAATGAAATTTTGAACTCAAAAGTAAGCAAATGAATTTTTACACCCAACAGTAAACAAATGATTTTTCGAACCCAATACGTATGAAAAATAAAACAAAATGTCTACCGGTATCAGTTGTCGACACGGTCCGGAAAACAGGCCAAGTGCCTAGTGAACAAAACAGGGTGTTAGTACTCAGAACGTACATAGGTGTCGTTAATCGCATGCTGGAATAATACAAGAATACAATAAATCTGTACATGTATGGAGCGAACTCATGAGGCTCTTCAACTCGTTCATAGAGCAGAAAAATATCATTTCACAAGTTGTAAGGACTATCCGATCCTTTCTCTATGTACAGACATGGGAATTATGAATAACTTTTCAGTCATATAAAGCAGACACACTTATTTCAAACAAATGCCAACTATTTGTACAATTTAACCAATACCGGAATTATTAAATCTACTTTTTATTTTATAGGAACTCGTGGAAGTAAAGCACAAATTAGTTAAAAACAATAAGAATAGAATTAGTATTTAATTAGTCTTTATCCTCAGCGATCAGGCCATGCGAAATTTAGGACCCCATAGAGGGTAGGGCCTTCGCAAATTGCAGTCTAGCCACCTAGGTACTCGTTTTTAGGGTTCCGTACCTGAAGGGTTGGGACCCCATTACTGAGCCTTCGCTTACCATCTGTCCGTCCGTCTTTCTGTCCGTCCGTTAGGGGGCTGAATCTCATAAACTGTAATAGGTAGACAGTTGAAATTTTCACAGAATATGTAGTTCTGTGCCCGGTTCCGCAACAAATAATTTAATTAGTCTAGCATTTCGTGGCATGTTTTATAGTCGTCGTTGGCGCAATTAGTTTGACATCGGATCCGCAATCTGGAGGGACTGGTGTCGAAACCGAGTTTTCTTGTACAGTACGAAACCCTTCGTGTATGGGTCCGACCCGCTCATGACCGGCTTAGGGCTAGGAACCCTATCACTACCGCTTTTTAAGACCTGACTGTCAACCTCCAGTAGTAGCGAGAGAGGAATTAGAAGAAGAAGCACCCTATCGCAAGATCTAATAGGTTACTTACCTGTAGTATCGACTGGATTCCGATGCGGTATGATCGAGTGCACGTATCTCGCCACAAAATGGCCAAACACAGCCTTCAGCTCCGGATTGTGCATCATCTCAACAAACTCAGCAAAGTCGAGGTACCCCGAGTTGTCTCGGTCGGCGAGCGCCATGATCTTCTCGACGACGTTGTCGGGCAGGTCTCGGTCGTATTCCCGTGATTCGATGATGTCTTTGAGCTCGATGTAGGAGATGCGGCCATCGTTGTCGTGGTCGTACTGAAATGGGGAGGAAGGGTGATGATGAGTTTCCACGTTTCCACGCTGTTTTCCATGTGGGCTGGCAGAGAAGTGACAGGGAGTTAGCTTGAAGGCTATGGAGATTGAAGGTTTCCTCACGATGTTATCCATCACTGTTACAACGTGCGTATATTGTAGGTATAAATAAGATAAATTACCTACTTACGAGACGACGATGTGATGACGATGAATAGTAGAATGTATAGCAATCAGCAAAATCAAAAACAAAATTTCTTAATTTCTGTAGACATTAACAAATATGCTTAGTAAACGTCATGTTTTGCCTCTTCTCTACATCGGACCACTGTAGGAGAAGCAGGGCGACGAAAATTCCAGATTGATTTTTAGATCTCTTTTAAAAATAGGTTGTGGTAAAATAGTACAAAGTTTAAATATAAATTATTATCACTAAATGTGTAGGAATAATTGACCGAGCGAGAGATGCGAGCGAAAAGTCTCCGTTTCAGGATTGGACAAAAATGCTTTCGTATGTTCGGATGTTCTCCCCGCATTTCGCAATTGATTTTCGTGAATTTTTGTGATCAGATTCGATAGTTAAATTGATTTCTTTGGTCGCACACTGAATCGTCAAGAACATGCTAGCTGGACAAAAGTCACCTCCTAATTTCCAAGAATTAGTGGTCACATGTCATTAACAAAACCCCAGAGGGAACATTTCCAAGAATTGTGTGTTTCAAAGTACGGATGTCATTACGTAATGACAGGTAAAAGGGTGAATGTTAGATTTTGTATTTGATTAATTCTCGTCACTTGCAATTTTGCTACACGATCGAAAGGGTCTCATGAGTTATTTTGTGAAAAACCAAAAGTGTTGTGCTATGGATTTTGTTGCTGAAGGTATGTAGATTATGTTATCATATTCAAACCTCTCCTAAATGTCTGTTTTGTGTCCTTTTTAACTGTCTAAAGTTTAGTCTGAAAAAAAGCGTAATTTTTTACCTTTTTAAAAGTTTAAAGGACCATATCTTTTTGTATCCACGTGTACCCGGGCTAATTTTTTTATATTACCTAGACATAACCCTTAGCTTTCATTTAAGATAAAATTTCATTGCGCGATCTCGGTACATCATTTTTTTTTTTTTTTTTTTTCAGAACACGTTCTCACTGTCTCGAAAACTGACTTTTTCGAGGAATGGGTGAAACACGATAAAGAAAACCGGAATTCACGGATTTTCGACTTTTTGTCTCGAATATCACCGAAGAGTCACGTCGAGAAATACACCTCAAAATCGCATCATATTCGAATAAGATAGTGGAAAAAACCGGTCAAGTGCGAGTCTAAATTGCGCACGAAGGGTTCCGTACCACCGTTCAATGGAAGCGATGGTGTGGAGTGAATAGTTTGGATTTTACACAGCAAAATATTGTTTACAAAGTTATTGGTGCGGTTACTTTCACACTCCATGTACGTAACCAGGTGCATCCATAAGTTTGTATGTGGTATTGTGTATGGGAGCCCCCTTAAATATTTATTTTATCCTGTTTTTTAGTATTTGTTGTTATAGCGGCAACAGAAATACATAATCTGTGAAAATTTCAACTCTCTAGCTAGCTAGGTTCTTGAGATACAGCCTGGTGACAGACGGACGGACGGATGGACAGCGGAGTCTTAGTAATAGGGTCCCGTTTGGAACCCTTCGGGTACGGAACCCTAAAAATGGGCCTCATCAGGACGTCATCAAGATCGTTTCTTAACTAACAATAAAAGTTGGTTAGAAAGTGCTGACTTTCAGTTCAAGGTTCATGTGATCAGCCTAAAGGCGTCCAGCTCATCAATCACCGAGAAACGCACCCCGGGAAGGACAAAAAGCAGCTTTGTAGACGCTTCACACAAGACGAAGAAACGGCGTGTTGAAGAAGCTGTGAACAAGTAAGTGGACTGCTGAGGAGTTGGCGACTGCTGCTGAGGTCGCAAGCAGAGCGGAGGGGAAGAGAAGCATCGCAAAAGCAATAAAACGTGCAAGTGATGGTGAAACCTCTAAAGCTACTTCGTGCCCTGATGGTAGGCAGTTGTCTACCAATGAAGCTTGGGCTTATTACTTTGACTCCAAGGGGAATAGTCATACCTATAAGACGGCGAGGAAGTGGTCAATGAAGGCGGGACATAACACGTTTCCATCGTGGCATAGCATGCGTAAGTCAATTAATAGTTCTTTTCCTTCAGCGGAGCACATTCCTGTGACGGAAACGCGTGTCGATTGTAAGTTGCAACCTCTTTTGGATAAGACAACGGAGAGATTGCTTATGGCACAAAGTGAAGTCATTAGGAGTGTGCTCCCTAGATCATCATTCACGTTGATAAGCAAGTGGGGTTGTGACGGTAGTTCTGGCCATAGCACTTACAAACAGAAATTTGAGGACTCCGAGGCCACTGATGAGTTCCTATTTGTGTATTTGTTTGTTCCTTTGAGGTTGTATGATGGCGACCTCATTATTTGGCAAAACCCCCGTCCATCTTCAACTATGTACTGCAAACCCATCAAATTCATCTTCTCAAAGGAATCAACGGAGCTTACACAAATAGAAACAAACAAAGTGCTGGAAGAGGTTTCTCAGTTGGTTCCAACATTGTTTTCAGTCGGAGACTTCAAATTTCTGTGAAACACAATTTTATCTTAACCATGGTCGATGGGAAAGTATGTAACGCGTTAACGGACACACGTTCAGCACAAACGTGTTACATATGTAAAGCCACGCCGAAAACGATGAATGATGAAGTGAATAGTAAATGATGAAGTAAAGTCAGCAAGGAAACTTTGGTTTTGGGTTGTCCACTCTGCATGCCTAGATTCGCAGTTTTGAGTGTTTGTTGCACATAAGTTATCGTCTGGACATCAAGAAATGGCAAGCCAGGGGTGAAGACGATAAGTTAAGTGTAAAAAACCGCGCAGAGGCAATAAAGAAAATGTTCAAAATGGAAGGTTTGATTGTGGACCAACCAAAACCAGGGTTCGGAAATACAAATGATGGAAACACCGCGCGTAGATTTTTTGATAACGCGGATCTGAGTGCAGGGATTACAGGGTTAGATGCTAATCTCATTAAAAAGTTTTATATAATATTAAGAACATTATCATCTGGCTATGATATCGATTTGGTTAAATTTGAAAACCTTTGTGTGGAAACGCGGAAACTCTACTTAAGTCTGTATTCGTGGTACTTCATGCCTGCCACTGTGCATAAGATCCTTATGCACAGTACTGAGGTAGTAAAGACCTCGTTACTTCCGATTGGGCAGTTCTCCGAAGAAGCCCAAGAAGCGAGAAACAAAGACATACGCCGTTTACTGCTGCATAATACTCGCAAAAAGTCACGTATTGCCACGAATACAGACTTGATCCACATTCTTTTGGCATCGTCTGACCCTTTAATCAACTCACTCAGAGACGTTCATAGAAAAAAACCCGAACAGTTAATGCCTGAAGTCTGTGACTTAATTATCCCGCCTTCAGTGGCCATTTCGCCACCTACTTGTAATTTAATTAGAAATAATTTAGATTATACAGAATCCGACTCGTCTGTGGGTGAAGAAGAATGACTTTTGTATTGTTATGTGTAAATAAATCGATTTAGTGTAGTTTTGCATCAATTATTTAATTAAATAGGTTTTTATTATGATCCTTTTAATTATAAGTTACAGTTATAATTTTGTAAATATCGTTGATTTTGTGCATTGTAATTATTCAATTTATTTTTCTTTATTTATTTCCAAAAGGTGTGTATTTCTTTTGAATAAATATGTATTTTTTTAAATATTTTTTTGTTATTTATTTTTTATATCCCCCTAAAATTGCGGGATAGTTTCGAATCCTACTAGTAACAACAATTAACTGCTATTCAAGCTAAAATAAGCCATTAGAAATCAAAAAATAATTTTGTCCAGCTAGCATGTTCTAGACGAATCAGTGTGGGTCGATTCAATTTTCTATTTTTTTCAAAATGGCGTAGATATGGGGTTGCAACTTTAAAAAATCCGCTATAACCCAAACGGCTTGACAGATTTTAACAAATGAGGTGTCGTTGGGTTCGAGGAGTCCGTGAGTTTGACGTTAGCTATAAAATTTTAGAGAAAAATCAATAGTTTGTATTTTGGATCGCAAAATGTAGTTCACAAAGTTATTAGTGCGGCTGTTTTCATACTCCATGTACGTAACCAGGTGCATTTATAAGTTTGTATGATGTAATGAAAGAAAATGCCATCGGATTATTAAAAACTTCAAGGGTTCGGGGGTGTGATGCGAGAGGGATGAAAAAAACGCAAATTTCCTGTTCGGCTCGCGAGGTCAGCTCACAGAGAGTAGTAGTTATAATCTTAATAGCGAGTTCTGTGTTGAGTGCGATTAACTCCACTCCATGCGCTCTTGTCATTCATATATAATATTGGATTTCAGAGTATCCCTTTTGCATGGTAATTTTTAATGGTTTTTAAAACCTGGTCAAAATCTACAGAGGTATCTTGTTTTAGTAGAGAATGCATTGAAGGAATTGCTAACTTTTGCGAGTCTAAATCGGGGTGCAATTAGTATGTGATTATTTATTGGGTTAACATCCAGCTATCGCTATTTATCCAATGACTCCAGCCTTATTGTTTATCATCGTTAAACGATTTTCAAAAAAAATATCTAGTGTTTGTCGATATTTCGCAGAAAATCTAAAAGACCACAGAACCCCTGTTTCAAAGTAGATATCCAATATGATTTGTGTGACACATATTATCAAAGCAGAGGTGTGTATTCTAGCTTGGACAATGGACACACCTAATTACCTACCCACTTGTCGAGACAAATACAGTAACACCCTACACTAAACATTGTTATCAGTTGCTTGTAAACCAAACAGGGTGACCTAATGCGGCGACAACTACCGTGGTTATTTTACTCATGGTTGTGTAAACAAGACGGCATGTTGGTTCATTTGGGCTTTACATATCCGGCTCGAAGGACCAACATTTTAAATTCCATACCTACCTAAATAGGAGTCACGTTTTCCGTACAGGATGGCAGAGGCACAATTGCGCCCACGTTTATTCAGCTATGCGTGGCAGGGGTCTAGCCCATCGCCGCAGCTATGGAGACATGAAGGTTTCCTCACAAAGTTTGAACACATTTTTGAGGGCAATTAAATGTGTTGTTATAAGTCTTGGCTGCACCTTATCATATGGATGTCTTACAGTTCATGTTCGTACTTGTACAGGATAAAGACAAAATGATGACTCATTTAAGGCATTTTCAATGATTTGGTATTTCCTATGAGTCAACCAGATCTCTATCGAACTGATTCTGATGAACAGTTTATAATCCATTTGTTCTAATGAAAATTGCACACCTATTGTATTATTTGATCTAAAAACAATGCCAGATGAAGGCATACATATGTTGTATATGATGTTAGTACCTTAATGCATGATACAGTATTAAAGAATTTTATAATAATAATTATAAAAAACATGTAAGAGATTGATTTTAAGTTTTTAAGATTTTAATCTCATTCCAAGTTAAGTACAAATACTTAACTTGGAATGAGATCATCTGTCTAGCTGGACTAAGTGTCCTGCTCCAGATTTTCCAATGAGATAAAAATAAACATTCTTCCAGCTTCTGGCCCCACACTAAGATACACTGTGTCGTGGGAACCAGAAACAGATGTTGATAAAGATCGATAATGACGATTGAGGCGGGACGCCCGCTGAACCACAGGCGGGTGATCGATCCTCCATCGTGACTATTTCACCCGATTCCCAGTGTTTGGACACCGGTTACTGTTGGTTCAACAGATGTCCCTCCCCAAATCTTCTTGTTCGTTTGATGAATTCTAGGATGTCGCTAAACTTTAAGTTTGACAAATCATCTGCTTTAATGTTATCCATCCCTAGTGTTCGCCATCTCATGTTTGAATAAATTACGCATTCTCCCAAGAAGTGCTGGCTACTTTCCTCCAAGCCACAGTGAGGGCATGATGGGTTTTATGCGAGCCTTAATAATGATAGGTGTCTATTTAGTTTGCAGTGACTATCACCACACCTACAAGTATTGCTAAGGTTTCCCTACTAAGGTTAAGTAAGTACTAAGCCTTTTTGGGCTCTTTTTTTAAGATAAACATCTTAGACTGCCTACAGTCTTTGGTGTTCTACCACTCTTGGTTTGCATCTCGCATAGATATCATCTTGAAGATGTTCTTTGTGACAGTCGCTGATGTAGGTAATCTTGGTTCTGGTCCAATAATACGCTCATCAGCGCCGACTCTTGCCAGCTCATCTGCTTTTCGTTACCGTGAATCCCTTCATGACCGGGGACCCATGGATAAATATTTCTGATGTTCTTCCCAAAGAGTTAATTCTGTCCTTACACTCTTTTATTAGTGCAGATTTATTCATTGGTTGCCTAAGCGCCCCTAAAGCTGCCTGATTGTCAGAATAAATTACTACTATCTTGTTTTTGAATTCTGCTGTTTCCCTTAGTGCTTCTGCGCATTCTATTATGGCGTAGATTTGTCTTGTTTATTGCTGTCCATGATGCAAAAACCAGCTCCTGCTAGTTTTGTGCTTTCTCTTCGTGAGCCATCCGTGAAGCAAGATACAGCTGGTTGGTCTGTTTCTACATCCCAATTTTCTCTTGTTCCTATATGGATTCGGTATTTCTTATCTAATCGTTTTTCCTTTTTTATCAGATCGTTGTTTGCCAATAGCATTGCCAAGGTTCCACCTGAAGTTTTTACAATGGAGGCATGACCTGTGTCAATAGAGTTGCCTTTTCATTCTTTGTTAATTTTCATTATGTACCATTGTTCAGTTGCTTTCATTTTTACTTCTACATGCAATGGGTTTAGATTGAGTATTGTTAGTAAGGATGCCGTTGGTGTAGACCTCATGGCTCCTGTGAAGACATGCCAATCTTTGTACCTTCCCAAGCTCTTTTTACGTCGTTGTTAGTTCTGATCTTTTCCACCATACAATTGATCCGTATAGAATCCTTGGTAGAATGGTTGCCGTGTAGATCCAATGGAATATCTCCGGCTTCATTCCCCATCTGTTCGCTACAGCTCTCTTGCATTGGAATAAGACTCTAATGGCCTTAGCGCATTGTGACTTTACTTGAGTGTCAAACTTCATTCTCCAGTCAAAGGTTACTCCTAGGTATTTAATCTCACAAACTACTTCTAGTCTTGTACCCTTCAACGTAATGGGAAGCATTTCAATATGTTTCCGTTTATTCGTGAAGAGTAGTAGTTTTGTTTTCTCCTGGTTTAGGTCAAGATCTTTTTCTTTACAGCACAGTAAGACCTTTACTATTGCGTTCTTCATAATATCTCGTATCGTATTTTACTTTTCCTATTATAACAATAGCCCCAAAATCTGAATATACCTGTAGGTATATATTTATGTTGGCAACGCGAGTTATAAGGGAGTCTATAAGACACCACATCAGTGGAGATAAGCATCCACTTTGTGGGAATCCTCTATTTGCTCCGATTGAGTAGCTAGTCCCAGCAAGATATGCATCTGTTTTTGAGCATGGTTACCACCCATTTTGCTAACTGTTCATGTATTCCGTCCCGCTTAAGGGATTCTTCTACTGCTTGGAAGTTTGCCCTGTCGAAAGCTCCCTCTACATCAAAGAAACGTCCCAGGGCAATCTCTTTGTTTTATGGTGCTCTTTCCACCTTTATCGTTAGGTTCTGTAGAGCTGTTTCTGTTGATTTCCCTTCCATATATGCATGCTGATTGCTATGGAGGAGAGGCACTTTCATTGAGTTTTATTCTTAAGTGTCTGTCCACTATTTTCTCTAGTGATTTCAATAAGTAGGAGGAAAGACTTATACACCAGAACGACTTAGCTTCCTGGTAATATTTCTTTCCTGCTTTTAGTATGAAAGCTGCTTTTACTCTCCTCCAATTAGGAGGGATATATTCAAGTGCTATGCTACTCCTAATTAGTTCTGCTAGATGGTTGCTAATAAATCTGTAGGCCTTTTGTAGAAGCACAGGCAAAATGCCATCAGGCCCCGCAGATTTGATTGGTGAAAATGAATTTATGGCCCATTGTAAGTTTCTTCTTTTATTATATGTGGTGGATCCTTCCTTGTTTCCTAATTCTTAACTTTTTTGCCTGTGTCACCTAATGTTAGTGTTATATCTAGGACCTCTCTGCGAGTTCTTGTTATAAAGGTTGATTCATTGCCTACATTCTTTATTTCAAGATTATTACTTGTGATAAAATCTAATAATTCTTCTCCTTTCTTGTTAGTATCTGTACCACCCCACACCTCATTATGGGAGTTAGCATCACAGCACAACATGAATGGAACGTCTTTACCTTTACAGTTCTCTACAATGTCTTCCACCTATCGCGGGGGCGGCACGAAGTCTGCCGGAGATGTTACACACATATAAACAACCAAGACCTGGGTTTTTATTTTCTTCCTCTCCAGCCGGGATTAGAACCTCAATATCACAGAGGTTGTAGTAGTGATAAATATCATTAAAATGGTGTGTGCAAATGCTAGGCACTACTTGAGGTATGTGAGTGGTGAGACAGAGCAGGGCACCTGTCTACCAGAATCATTGTCTACCTCCCCCATCCTACTGCTCACATACCTTAGGCACCAACTTCAACTGCAGACACATGTCGCCGATGCAAAGAGCGAGACAGCTTTACTAAGGAGCACTACCTCTCTCTTTCGTAAAAGTTATTGTATATATAGTCAAATAAGTCAGGAATAATGGATACTACATCCTCCTAAAGGATCTGGGTCAACTTAACCTGTAACCCTCAGTTTATCACTTTCAATACATATTTAGTATTACTTACAACCTCTGTGGCGCTGCGGTTGTGGCTCTGCTTACCATGCAAGAGGTCCCCGGTTCAATCCCCGGCTGGGGATACAGAAAAAACTCCCCAGGTCTTGGATGTTTATATGTGTGTGATATTGCGTCATTTCTGGTTCCCACGAGACAGTGTAACCTAGTGTGGGGCCAGAAGCAATGTATGTGCCTTTAAATAAATATTTATGTTATGTTACTTTTTCTGTCTTTCGCTTTAATTTATTACTAGACATTTTATTTAAACTAGTTATTGTGCACTTTCATGATACTTTCTCATATCATGCCTTGGTTTGCTGAAAGAAATCGCTTTTTAGAGATAAGCTTACCTTTGTACTAGGGATGCAACGATACCGATGCCGATAATCGTAAACCGCAGGTTATCGTTATTTTTGACGATCATCGGTATCGTAAAACGTATTACGATTTATAACGATTCTTAAAACTAGTTTGATGTAATTTTTTTCGTGAAAAGGAATGTAAGACAGCATGGATGTTTGCGCTGGCAACACTAATGTCAGCCATCTTTCATATTTTTGACGTTTGACACTGACATTAACAACAATTATTTTGCGATATTTGTTTTTCGCGCGAGCAGTGATGCCAACTTAGGGTAATTTACCCTAGATTTAGGGTAAAAATTATCCCGCAGGGTAATTTTCAGGGTATAAATTTTCCTAGGGTATTTTTTAGGGTAATTTATTTACTTGGGGTTGTTTTTGGAGTAAGGAAGTAGTAGCTAGTAGATTTTTTTTATGTCAACAAACATTGTAACTCTAAAAGAAATAGGCTTTCTCTGCCCATGATACAGAGTATAATGACTGTAAGGTATAACGTAAAGATATTTCACAAATCTTGTGTTAACTTCACTCCTACAAAAACAATGTTAGACAAATTTAATAATAACATGTATGAGTATCACAAAAATGATAGTGATACAGCAGAGGAGACTTTCATTGTTATGTGCGAATAATATTATTAAAAATAATTATTATTGTTTTATTTGTAACAATATATGGAATTTTTATTTAGGGTATTTTTTCAAAATTATAAAGAATCTAGGGTAAATTGAGACGAAGCCTGGGGTAATCTGAAAATTTGACCTGGCAACACTGCGCGCGAGTAAAGTTGTGGTGTAGTACTTATGGTTTTTTACGTCTTGGTATGATTTTTAATAGAAAACAAAGGCACGAACACAGTGAGATATGAAAGCATTTTTCTAAAGGCCCACCATACAGAATAAAGCTGTTTGTAACTACTGCAATACTGAAATTTCGCGAGGTGGCCAAAATGCTGTATCCAAAGGTTTTACTACCACAAACATGTGGACACATATGCGACGTTCTCATCCTAATGCTGTTGAACATGTTAAAGAGAGATTAAAGGAAGAAATGCAGTCGGTTGCTTCTACCACATCATGCATAAATGAAATTCAAACGAACCCTGGACCATCTACTTCAAAAAAAAAAATGGAATGTTTGTCAACAGATAATATCAGACAAGGAGTTTGAGGAACCTCTATCAAACTTTTCAATTTCATCAAGTGATTTATGTGTTTACAATTTTAGATACTACTGATTTACTTATTTATTATTTAGGTATAGGTAGTACTAACCTGAAGGAACTTAGAATAATACAATACTTACCAAGTACTACTTAGTTTAGTTATCAAATATTATTTCTAATTTCAATGAAATAAAATAATGTGCCAACATAATATTGTTTTTTTGTTATTTATCTTTTGTTTCAGATCGCAACTACATGGATGAAATTAATGCTTATTTAAATGCACCCAATGCAGAGATGGATACAACAAACTATTCAAGCTATTGAAAAAAAAAAATACAGTATTTCAGAATTTGAAAAAATTGGCTCATAAATATTTGTCCATCAAACCAGCTACTGTCGATTCAAAAAGATTGTTTTCTACAGCTGGTTTGATCCATATGGATATATGAAATAGACTAAAACTTGATAATTCAAAAATGTTATGTTTTCTAAACAAGGATTTAAAAGAAGTTGAAATTAATTATGTTACTTAGAGGTGGTAAATTGTCTAAAATTTAAGTGAATGTTGATTTTACTCAATTGTCTTGATTTACTATATGTAAATAAAAAAATTGTAACACATTCGTTATCGTATTCGCTATTACGATGTATTCGTCATTCGTATCGGTATCGTAATAGACATATCGTTGCATCCCTACTTTGTACATATGTTTTCTTTTAGCTTCCATAATAATTATAAGTTTTTTTTTCCTTGGCGCCCCCTTATCTACACTCCAACCCAAGTGCTTAAAATTACTTGCTTGCTTAGAACTTGCTTGTTGCACTTTACAACAGTATGCATCATCATCCTATATAACTATCAACATGCAACATCCATATCTTTCGGGTTTCTTACCTTATTGAAAATCCTACGCCAGTACAGGTCGGACATGGTTGGAGTCAGCGGCATGTTTATAGGCATTTCCCTCTCACCGGACGGCATTTTCACCAAAAACTACGCGTGACCAACAAGTTTAGGCAAAGCAAAAATTTATTGAAAGTAGACCACCACTTTCAAAACACGTTTGATTTTTACATTACTTGCGCGATTGAGGCCTAACAATGACTGAAGACTTGAAGCCGGTGAAGTGATCTCTAAGCACAGTGCGATAATATTTGCGTTATATTTGAAAATTATAGTTTTAGATAAACATCAACGACCAAAACTAGTGGCTCACTGTTATCAACTAGAACTTAACAACTGGTGAACATGACCACAACATGACTGACTGACGTTCCTTCGTTTTACGTTGACGTTACATCTAGACGGTTCTCAATTAATTACTAATGTGTCCTGAAAATTCTACAACTGAATCACCTGATTGGCTGGTCTTATCGTTTTTCTTATCAATAGCCAATTAGCAAAGATATACTTCAAGAACCACTACCACCAATAGAGAACAAGAATTATTTAAGGGCTACGTTCCAGATGCAGATAGTATTCGAAACTTTGATAATAAATGGCCAATGTGTCGGATGGTGAGCACAAATGAAGCACTGTGAAAACTAGTAATAACCATTACCATGCCTATCAAGGATAACAAAATAAAAATCGGTTCGGCAGCAAGTACCGTACAAGCAACTTCTCTTGAGAAGAATTCTTTTTTTTATCCAGGTCTTGAAACGCAAAGAAAAAACAAAATTATTCAGTTAATTTTCAGTTTGATTAATAATATTCGCTGATATTAATAATGAAAATATCATTATTGCCGATCTCTGCTGCAAATGATTCTTAAGGTCTTAAAACATAAAGAAATTACGAAAGTAACTATTCCCATTTCCTAACTGATCATAACAACTTTCAATTGAAGTTAAAAATTAAAAAAAAAAACAATTTTTTAACATTACACAATAATTAATAAATTTTATCGAATTTAAAGAATTTTCACGAAAAAGATGACGTCATAGTGGGTCCGCCATTTTGAATTTTAAAAAACTGATGAAAGATTCGAAACCAGCACCCTCAAAAACCCACATCTACCCCTCAATACTTGGAATTACATACAAAATTAACGTTGCGTGTTCAAAAAAGTCAGTTTTTTACAAATAAAAAACGAACCGCTGGACCGATTTTTTCTAGACTCCTTTCAGATCTAAGTCATGACGTGGCGTATCGATTGATATGGTCATCAAAGCGATTCGGTCCAGTAGTTATTGAGAAAACGAATTCCATAATTTTGATCACGTACATACGTACGTACACACACACACACACACACACACACACACAGACATCACTCTAAAAATGATTGCAAATGATTCTCCAGGTCTTAAAACGTAAAGAAAACACAAAATTACCTATTTCAATTTTCAGACCTATTATAATAACTTCTCAAGAGAAGTTAAAAAGTAACAGACTGCATAAAAAAAAATTGGGGCTGCGGTGCCAACAATTTCGTATTTCTTGAACTTGATTGTAGCGGTACATCCAACGTCAAGCGGTAAAACGGTTACTATAGCAACGCTGGTCGCTGTTAGAAAAGTAAACAAAACAAAAGTTTTCTTTCATAATAAAGTAGCAGTTTCAGACCATATTCTGTGCCTGTGTGGACAATGAAATGAACGACTTTAGCCGCTGCAACAAGCGCTCCGGGGTCCATTGGCTAAATAAACCTATAAAATCAGTGATAATAAAGAAAGTTATCTGACATAAGCCTACCCGATAATATCATTCTGCAATACTGTCAAACATATTACAATACTTTCTTTATTATTTCAGAATACAATTGAAGCCGCAAAACAACAGCACCTTGCCTCACTTCGAGGATTTCCCCGACAACACTGACTCAGAACTCGATATCAACAACCAAGAGTTCTCCTTCAAATGGCAACAGAAAGTCTTCAACTCCTGGCAAATCCATCGTTACTCTGACCCTCACAACTGTATTACCAATACAGAACTAAACTACCACAGTATCATCGCCAACAGCGATGTTGAACCCAGTAAAGTATTCACTTACATTCATGATGATAACTATTTGAGTTCATTTGAGAATGATACAGAAACTCATAGAGTTGATAGCTTGACTTCTTGTTTGGAGAGACTGGACATAAATGGAAGGCTAGGGAATTATTTTAAGGATACAGTATCAACAGGTCGTCTGTTTCGAAGTGAGGAGAGTGTCGCTTTAGAAGATCAACAGATAGCTATGCATGTGATGTTGGATAATTCGGAGTACACTGAGTAAGTTGCTACATACCTATTTCTATTCGATTGGGTAGATGACACATTTTAGGGTTCCATACCTGAAGAGTACCAAACGGGACCCTATTGAGAGGCATAGGCCTCTGCTGTCCGTCTGTCTATATGCTCATTAGTGGGCTGTATCTCAAAAACTGTATAATAAGAAGAAAGTTAAAGTTTCTACAGAATATGTATTTCTGTTGCCGCTACAGCACAAAATGAAAAATATTTAAGGGGTCCCCCCCCATACATGAGATTTGTTTTTGCTTTTTTCTATGACTTCTTATGCTTATCTTAGGTCTGTTGCTCAGTAAGTATAACAGTTAATCAGTTAAATTAGGCTACACTTAAAAACACTGAGTGAACTACTTGATGTTCCAGGGACCTACAGCTTCTCTCAAAACAAGAATCTGTCCTTCTAACGCTGCTATACAACCCGAGCCAGCACTCCCTCATCGTCACACCAGACGTCAACAACCTCGAGTGGAGTCCGTACACAGTGGAGACATCCAGCGGTGTGCGGTGGAACTACGTGTATGCTGTCGATCTGGTGTTTGATGAAGGGAGTCATGGGGGTAGGGGTGGGGGTGAGGAATTTATTACACTGGTGAGGACTCTTTTTCATCGTTTCTTAATTTCATACATGCAAATTAAAAAATGCAAAAACACGATCTTTTCCTTCTGGTCAGGTGGCTTTTTAATAGCAATACTACTTACGCCATCTGTCGTCGTAATCGCATTTTAAATTAAAAACTGCATTCATTCGTGTGTCCAGTTGCAAAAGCTGCGACACAAATGGCAGTCTAAGCACAAGCCGCTGCTTCAGTTCGCGACTCCTGCGCACGGCAGGAAGCAGTACTTCGTCGCGCTGGAGGTGCTCTCGGCGAAGCGGTTTGACGCGAGAGACATGTACATCGAGTTTTATATCAAGGTAGGTCGCGCTCTGTTCTACTACGTATGGATTAAGTTTAAGTTAGATAATAACAAAAATTGCGCTCGCGCATATGAACCGAATCGGAAAGTACCTATATTTCTGCACTCGCGTCTATCCGAACTCACGAAATGTCAACTTGCCGATGAGATTTTCCCTTAGGAAAAAAGTACCATTATGTAATCACTCGTGTGTCTATCCTGGGTGTGTAAAAGTAATATTAAACGATCGAATTCTGAACCGATTATGTTGAAATTTAGTACCCTTATGTATTTTGCTAATGTAAATGGGTCCAATTTTATGGGTCATAACAAAAAAAATAAAAAAAGTTTTTCAAACTGTATCGTGTGACATGTCAAATAAAAAGCTTGTTGCGAGGATTTCAATATATTGTTTTCATAACATTGAAATACTTAGTTAAAAAATATTTAATAAAAAAGATAAAAATAAACCTCCCCACGCCCCCATTCTACAAAACTATTGATCCTAAATTATATTAAAAAAAATGTAAAATAGGTTACTTAAATAATACAGGAAAAATAATGAGAAATGTATGGTTAAATATACGGTACTTGACTGCTAGTCAAAATAGATACTTTTTAGGCTCTGTCAAAACTTAATTTTGTTCACGAAATCTTTGAAATTCTAGAATGTGACGTCATCGTCAAATGCTGTCTTTTATAATACAAAATTGAGTTTATAAAATACAACTGCTGGAAATATACAATTCTGATATTGTCAAACGTTTTTGTTGAAATAGGTTCTGCTTGAGACACGTTTCTAGATTTATTGGGCTGTTTACCTTGTCAAATACCGTATTGAGGGGGCAAATCAGAAAATAAAAATAAAAGTTTTTCAAACAGTTTCATAAGACATATCAAATGAAAGGGTTTCTCGCATAATATGCATATGCAAAAGGCGTGATGGTATGCTTCTTTTGTTTGGTGATTAAACCAGTGATCTTTGCGCAGTTTCCAGACGGCGTCACGACGAATGATGCGCGTCACGGCAGGACGCACACCACGTCGTGTCTGACGAGTGGTGGGGATGCGGACTGGTATTACGCACACCTCATCGAGCTGACGATAGAAGATGACGTGGACACAGGTAGGTATCCTTTGTAGAGCGTGTTGAAGGTTATATTGAAGAGTTAAATCCTTAAAATTACTGTATTTCGCTGTTCAGTTTACTAACCTAAGCTAAAGTGCTTATTTATGCTTATTGGTGCTTATTAATATTATGATACCTGGAATATAGATGACTTTTCCAGACAGAACCCGAATAATGCCGGGTTAGGCTTTGTTCGGCTGACAGCAAACGGCATCGTCGGAGTCGTTTCCATATGTATGTGTCAAATAGTCGGTTGCTCACTCAAAGAGCAATTTCAACATAGCCTAAACTGTAGAAAATAATGACTTTCGGTTTCTGTAAATCCACACTCTCGGTCTTGGTCACGGTCTTGCCACACTATGCTCCTCGCTCCGCTCCTCGCGCTTCCACGATGTTGCCCCTCTAGCGGACTCATACTGCTCTACTCGCGCAATTAATTGCGACGCCGCCGACATGGCCGATATTGCCGGTCATTGACTCGCCACAAAACCTACAAAACAGGGAGCGGTGGGCATGACGAGGAGCATGACGTGACAAGTAACTGGGCCACACTACGTCCCTGCCTCCTTCCTCGTTCTTCCCATGCCTCGACGAGGGTGTCGCAAGGGATTTAAGGCCTGGTAAAAACGAAACCTACACCTTACAGATTCCCAACCAATCCAGGTGTTCTTCGAAGCGATCTCCACTGACTGGTGGGGCCGACATCGCACAGAAGGATACGCTCACTTTCCCTTACCACTGCGTCCTGGTCTCGGCGCCAAACAGCTACATTGCGTGAGGCCGGAAGAAATGGACAAAGTGGAGGCAGACAGTAGGAGGTTCTTCGTCGGAGGCTGCAATCTGATCAAGGATTTGGAGGTGTTGACTGGCTCAAGGATACAGGTTAGATACAACGAACAGCTGTTTTTGTTTAGGTACTTAATTAGATCAAGATGTCTTTTTAGAGATAAGCTCGCTTTTGTGTTGTTTTCCAGTAATGTTCCATTTTAAATATCTTTATGCTATAAATAATTATGACATCATATATCCAGTCCATGCCTATTTATTTCTCAGAATGACCATCTCTCAGAACCTTTATGTTATTTTTGTGTAATAACTTGACATTATGCGACAAACCAGACTCCAATTCCAGGTCACAAACCTCCGATTCGTCGCCACCGGCAGCATCGCCGTCAGATGGCGTACCCTCCTGCAGTCACACCACTCCAGCAGCCTGCTGCCGACTGCAGCCGGACACGGAGCCTCCGCCGCGGCGCTGCTGAGAGGTGCTGAGGCGGTGCTGAAGCAGTACAGGAAGGCACGGGCGAGGCTGGCGGCCGCGACCAGCGACTTGCATGAGGGGGATGGTTAATGGACAAACCCCACAAAATCAACGAAAACCCACCGTTTAAACGAAGTTTGCGAAGCCGAAAGTTGCGCCATGTAACATTAAGTACAGTAATAAAGAAAATATTATAAATGTAGCCTATTAATGTCCACGGGACTTTACTCGGATATGAGTTAGCGCGCGCTGACTTAGTACGACCGATGGAAGGGTGGCAGGCTAGTGGCAAACCCGCCTGTCAGAAGTTATCAAGCTGCACACCAAATAGCGATAGTGGCTGGGACCAAGAGCTAACGTGTCATCCGAAACAAGCAGTAAAGAAAACAGTAAGTACAAATCCTAAGTAAATTGTTTATTCAAGGTTCAAACTTCAGTGATATTGTTTAATTTCACATTGGTCGCTACCGGCAGCATCGCCATCAGATGCTGCCGGTAGCGACCACAGCCTCAAGAGCCTCCGTCGCGGCGCTGCTGAGAGGTGCTGAGGCAGTACAGGAAGGCACTGGCAGGGCTGGCGGCCGCGACCAAGAACTTGCAGGCGGGCGTTGGTCGATGGCTGAAAAGAAAGAACTGATTTGCATAAACATTATTGTGTGTGTGTACAGGTCTCCCAGGGATAAGGAAGATATTTGAGAAAGTTATGGAGGAGGGCTGCTTCGCTAAGGGACGAGAGTAATTGCAGCCACATCAACATTTGGGCTTATTACACAAATCCCCTGCGACTATCCCTTGCGAAGGGGATTTGTGAAAGAACTTTAGATAATCAGTATTTATTTGATTATATAAATTTGATACCTTTGTATCAAAATAAGGACTGATTATCTAATAATTGCTTTAAATTCGATAAAAAAAAGAAAACCATGCAAATAAGTGGTATTGTGGAACGACTGAAACTTTTGTCCAGAAATGCCCTTTGCTTGGGTTGGCAACGCCCCGGAAGGGGAGTTAAGGACAAAAATTGGCAAAACGTCCACAAATCCCCTTCGCAGGGGACAGTCGCAGAGTTGTTGTGAAATAAGCCCAACAGGCCAGGCCGAAGAAGTACCCAACAAAATTTAAAAGAATTGTGCGTAGCCAATAGCCGCGCCTTGTGATACAATAAGTGCTGTTCGATTCCAAATCGATATTCGATCGATGGTTTCTGAACGGCCATTTTTAATTTGACGTTAGCTGTCAATTGGGCAGTTTTGACAACTGACAGACGAAAGCCCTCGCAAAGTAAACGCGTTTTTGGTTAGGGGTTGAAATTAAATCGCAGGGCATCTGGAATGAATTCGGGATTCCCTCAGGATTGTTAATATAGCTGAGTGTGTTGTTGTCTCTCGAACCAGATAAAGTTCGGATTTTCGTGCCCGATTTGTATTTACCACGTAGAAACATAACCTGTGTTGGACACTGTGCTACCACGTTGGCCCGCCAGTCATACCTGGTTGGCTGAAGAACCTGTCTACCAAGAAGAGCCTAGGGTGCACCCGGGCCTTGCAGAGAGACAGTTGACGGGACCGAAGCACAGACCAGGTTAGATCTACCCCACATAACTTCAGCTCGGTGAATCGCCGCCGTTCATTACTTCTTGGCACCTGATCGTCACGCTACCTCGTAGCTCATGGGCCCCTACGAGGTCATTAGGTGCTGAGAAGCCTGAACATTTTGGTAGCTAGAGCGTGGCTTCCTGAGATTTGCAGCCGTCAAGGGCTCCAGGAAGGCACGATTTGGGACTATCAATCTGAAGGTATAGGCGGTTAAGTAACTGGTTGTTCCTATATCCACATAGATTGGTAGTATTGTAAGCTATAAGTCTATTGCTGGTAGTAGACAGACAGATATTGAATTGAAATTTGCATTGAATTACCAGTTAGTCAATCTATTAGTGGTCTAGTAATGCTATTGAATGAATGTTTTGGTTAACATAGGTAGTTACATCTATTGATAGCAGGCTATTACATTGTTTTCAGTTTATAGCAATTTATAACTTGAACTAATATTGACTATCTGTGTGTGTTATAATGACAAAGGGAAACTAAATTGTATTTACAGAATTTATATAGATATAAAACTCGGTTCCTATTGTTTAAGGAAAACAACATTGTTTAAGTTGTGGTTTAGGGTTCCCTCGTTTGGGTTGTAGACTGGAGGGTCCAATAAAATTGAGTTACTGCAAATTGTGAGTAAGTATCGTTCCGATCATGTCGTTATCTGAAATCCAGAAGGGTGTTTCTAAGGAACTCAGATGGTTTTCCTCCGCACACGGTCTGATAGACCGTTTCGATAGGCATGATGTGGTATTGGAGCGGTCTATGGACGTTAAGGAACGTTACAATAGGGTGCTCGAACTGTCCGCGCAGGCGGAATCAGTTGATGGTTGTGCACCTGACAGGCTGTCACGGTTGATAGGGGATGTCGACCAATGTATGGAGATGGCAGCTGCTATCACGCAGAAGGCTGCGGACATACAGCGCGAGTCCAGCCATGATGGTGACATTGAAGCACCTCTGCCGCATCAGGGATCGGGGTCCAGGTTACCTGCCATAACTATGCCTACTTTTGACGGCGTGTCCGGTGAATGGATGAGCTTCATCAATCTGTTCGACAGTTTGGTGCACATGCGATCGGACATTACCAAGTCTGTCAAGATGGCTCAGCTGGTGGCAGCATTGAGGGGTGAGCCTAGGGAGCTGGTCGCTCATTTGACAGTTACGGAGGGTAACTATGAAACGGCCAGGCAATTGTTGGTCAGACGTTACCACAACAAATGGAGGTTAGCCGATGCCCAACTGAACCGTTTGTTTAGCATCCCGGTTGTGAACAAGGTCGGGGCCATACAGACGGAGGTTTTGAACCCATTGTTGTCCGTCACCAAGGCTCTAGAGAATCTTGGACTTCCGGTTGGTGAATGGTCGTACCTACTGTTGTACATTGTACTTTCCCGCCTACCCGCTGACGTGAAGACTCGTTTCGAACAGTCTCACGGGAGGTCGGCCGAGGACCTACCCGCCTTCTCCGACTTGGTCGGATTTTTGGAAGAGGAGGCTCGACGGGCAGAGAATTTGGGGTTGACGGTCACCCATCCTTCGGAGCCACAGAGAGCTGCCGGGAGCGCTTTGAGTAGGGGCCCTCCGACGAGGAAGGACCGCACCAACCGGCAGTCGTATGGGACTGTGAGTGAATTGACCCCACATGGTGAGACCTGCCCATGTTGTAGGCAGATTGGCCATGCTGTGGCCAATTGCAATAAGTTCGGGGAACTTAGGGTTCAGGGACGGCGCCGGATGGCCAAGCAGCGGAGCTGGTGTTTCCTGTGCCTCGGGCCACACATGGCTAGGGACTGCACGCGCACACAAATGTGCGGATATTGTGGTGGGCCCCACAACAATCTGTTGTGCAGGTACCGGTCCGGCCAACAGCCACCACAGGGCCGTACCCAGGGTGACACGGCATGGGGCCCTGAGAATTCGTTTGCGACTCGGAGCGCAACTCAGGGGCCAACGTCCCCACATGCACAGGGCAGTACTAGGGTGCAGGGCCGCACTCAGGATCATTACATGGGGGGCCCTGAGTTTTCGGTTGCGACTCAGCATCCGACTCAGCGGGACATTGGGTGTGTTGAGCAGGCCGTAACGGGCGGGTGGCATGGGACACCTTCGAGCTATGCGGGTGCGGTTCGGATGCCGCCTCAGTTGTCGCCCCGATCGTCGCCTCGTCCTCGTCGGTCACATGTGATGTCCCCCCCGCTCATGGAGCGGCCACGGTTGAACTCACGCCCACCCCCCTTTACGGGGAATCGTAGGGTGGCAATGGAACCGGCGCGTAGGCCATTTGTACAATGGGACCCTCTGGCGTATAGCTGCATACCTGATCGGTTACAGGCAGAGTGGGGCCCCGGGGACCCTCGCTAGGAATTTGCGGCCCAACCATTTGTTGCTCCCCAACCGGAGACGGTGGTGTTACCGATCGCCTCTGTGCTTGTTTGGGATTTGGCGGGCAACCCAACATACGTTCGCGCCCTATTAGATTCTGGAGCTCAGGGCTGCATTGTATCGAATGATTTAGCAAAATGGTTGGGCCTCAAGGTAAATAGGTATAATAAATCAATACGGGGCGTGGGGAATGTTACGGTTACGAATGTAGTTGGTCAATCGGTGATCACGTTCTCTCCACGTTATGACATTTTGACAAAAACATCCGTGCAAGCTTTAGTAATGACGCATGTCATGGGCAGACACCCCTTGGTGAAGTTGAATCCGGCCGTTCGATTCCTGACATCAGGACTCAAGTTGGCGGATCCCGATTTTGACACTCCAGCCCCGGTCGACCTGCTACTGGGAGCAGACGTTCTGGGTAGGTTTCTGTTGTCGGATCGGCGAGTTCTTCAGCCGGACGGGTTGATTGCTGTGGATACTAAGTTTGGTCACGTGATCATGGGTCCGGCATTGCCAATGGTTAGGCCTGCCGAGTCAGATGGCATACTTATTGGCTCAGCGTTGTCAGACGCTATCCAACGTTTCTGGGAGATAGAGGAACCTCCCACCGTTCGTCGAGTCGACGCAGACGAAGAAGAGTGCGAGTTGTTTTACCAGAATAGTACTGGTCGCCTTCGTTCTGGTCGTTTTGTAACTCGACTGCCTTTCAGGGCCGATCGACCGCCACTAGGAGAATCTAGGAAGATGGCTGAGACGAGATTGATGTCGATGGAGCGTAGGATGTCAAGGGACGCCGTATTTAAACAAAAATACGTCGATTTCATGAGGGAGTATGAGTCGTTAGGACACATGTCGGTATCGGGTGTGGACTGGAGATCTGAGGATCATTGTTTCCTTCCACACCATGCCGTCCTGCGAACCCCTACCGGCAAGATTCGAGTTGTTTTTGATGGGTCAGCACCTACCTCGAACGGGATGTCCCTGAATCAGTGTCTACATTCGGGACCCAAGTTGAGTCGTGATATTTCGGATATTCTCACGAGCTTTCGGAGACACCAGATTGTATTTGCCGCAGACATTCGGATGATGTTTAGGCAAACGGTAATTCAACCGGCTGACAGAAGGTATCAATTGATACTTTGGCGTGAGACCACGGCCGAGCCAGTCAAGGTCTATGAGTTAAACACGAACACGTATGGGTTACGGTCTAGCTCGTATTTGGTGATGCGTACCCTGCGGGAGTTGGCGTCGCGTGACCGTGTGAGCTACCCTAGAACCGCCGTTATCCTGGAGCAAGATTTGTACGTCGATGACGTCTGCACAGGGGCAGCCAGTGTAGAGGAAGCTCTGGACCGACGTGACGAGCTCATTCAATTGCTGGAACGAGGCGGCTATGAACTACGCAAGTGGATGTCCAACTCCCCTGAGTTGATGGCTGGTCTCCCAGATGAGTTTCAACAAGACCCGCACGTTTTTGAGAATCCTGACAACCCTAACATGTTGTCAGTGCTTGGAATTCAGTACCGGCCCGTCCATGATGAGTTTACCTATCGGGTGGTTTAGTTTGGTTGGTGGTAGTTTTAGAAACACCGAAGGCCTGGACGAAGCGGTCAGTACTGTCAACGATTGCGAGAACGTTCGACCCGAATGGATGGATTTCTCCAGTCACCTTTGCTCTCAAATGTTTTATCCAAAGGCTATGGGCGGCTCAGTTGACCTGGGACACCCACCTCTCAGGTGATTTGTTGACTGATTGGACGCGAATGTTCACCTCGCTATCGGACAGAAATAATGTATCGCTGCCGAGGAAATTGGTCCCTGCTGGGGATTACAGGGCAACCCTTCACGGGTTTTGTGATGCCTCTGAACGAGGGTTTGCGGCAGCGGTTTATTTGCAAACCGTCACCTCCACCGGGGAGGTCGACGTGCGTTTGGTTTTGGCAAAAAGCAAGGTAGCGCCTATTCGGACAAGGATGACGATTCCAAAACTGGAACTGTCCGGGGCTGCTCTTTTGAACAAACTTTTGAATCACACTCTAACAGTGTTGCGTGGGTCAGTGGTTTTGGAGGATACGGTGTACGCGTGGACGGACAGCCAGATTGTTTTGTGCTGGCTGAAGGCTTCGGTCCATAACTTAGAGGTTTTTGTTGCGAACCGTGTCTCCCAGATTGTGTCGTCTGAGGTCCCACTGACCTGGAGACATGTACCAGGAGAGTTGAACCCGTCTGATTGTGCATCCAGGGGATGTCGGGCTCCTGAACTCGTTAGACAACATTTGTGTTGGGGACCACCCTGGCTTGCCAAGAGAGAATCGGACTGGCCCCACAGCCATGTAGTAGTATCTTCGGATCATGGCCCCAGAGCGGCCGTGCATGTTACCCAGAAGGCTGAGGACCCTGACGCCGGGTTTCTGCTGGACCGGTATAGCTCACTTGAGAAGTTGATAAACGTGTCCACTTGGATTAGGAGATTCGCTCGAAATTGTCGTACTCCTCGCGATCAGCGAACGTTGAACCCTATTCTGACTCCGGCAGTGCGAAACGAGTCGCTGTTGAATTTGGTCCGGTTGGTACAGTCCTCGAAGTTTGGGGCAGAATTGGAGATTATACGAAGTGGACGTTCGAAATTGAAGGGAGCCGTCGCGCGTCTCAACCCCTTTGTTGATTCGACCGGGTTACTTCGGGTAGGAGGAAGACTGCGCAATGCGAATCTGTCGTATTCGGCTCGTCACCCACTTCTGCTCCCCAAGGGGGGACAGTTAGTTGAATTGCTGGTGACTGATCGTCATATTAAAAACGCGCATGCCGGCTGTAACGCGTTGTTGGCCACGCTCCAGCGGGAGTTTTGGATCTTATCTGCCCGCCGTGTCATACGGAACATCGTGTTTCGGTGCATGCCTTGTTATCGACTTAAGGCTGCCACGATGCAACCTCTCATGGGGGACTTGCCCCCTGATCGTGTGAATGAGGTCAGACCGTTTTCAGGTGTTGGTACGGATTTTGCAGGACCGTTTATGGTGAAGAGTTCACGATTGCGTACCGCTAAGCAATACTAGGCGTACCTATGTGTGTTTGTTTGTTTATCCACCAAGGCGGTACATCTCGAGCTCGTTGCTGATCTCTCGACAGAGGCTTTCATTGCTTGTTTGGATAGGTTTGTTTCTCGAAGGGGACTTCCAACTTTGATCCGCTCTGATAACGGCACTAACTACATCGGTGCGGAACGATACTTACGAGAGATAGTCAACTTTTTGAATGTAAATAAAGTGGATATTGGAACGGCCCTCTCCCGTCTCCCTTCAGCCCAACGATTTGCCCCCACTGGGGTGGGATTTTTGAGGCCGTAGTTAAGTCAGCTAAGACGCACTTAGGGCGTATAGTAGGTCAGACCGCGCTGACTTTTGAGGAGCTCGCGACATTGTTTTGTAAGATCGAGGCCGTTCTCAATTCGCGACCGTTGTGTCCGCTCAGCTCGGATCCAAATGACCTGGAGGCTCTGACCCCAGGCCATTTCTTGATAGGACAGCCACTTAACGCGTTGCCCGAGCACCCCTTCGAGTATCGGTTGTCAAGGTATCAGATGTTGCAGCAGTTTACTCAGAATTTCTGGAAGCGTTGGTCGCTCGAGTATCTGCATATCTTACAACAGCGCCTTAAGTGGACTGACAAAACTAGCCCCCCTAGTGTTGGTGACCTCGTTCTGGTTAAGGATGCTAACCTACCGCCACTACGTTGGCGCAGGGGGCGCATTGTTAACTTGTTCCCTGGCAAGGACGGGACCCCCCGGTCTGCAGAGGTTCTAGTAGGAGGCTCGGTTCTAAAACGAGCGGTAGCAACGTTGTCTCGGCTGCCCGTAGATTAGGGGACAGGTGGGTGCCTGTCCGGGCGGGTGATTGTTCGATTCCAAATCGATATTCGATCGATGGTTTCTGAACGGCCATTTTTAATTTGACGTTAGCTGTCAATTGGGCAGTTTTGACAACTGACAGACGAAAGCCCTCGCAATGTAAACGCGTTTTTGGTTAGGGGTTGAAATTAAATCGCAGGGCATCTGGAATGTATTCGGGATTCCCTCAGGATTGTTAATATAGCTGAGTGTGTTGTTGTCTCTCGAACCAGATAAAGTTCGGATTTTCGTGCCCGATTTGTATTTACCACGTAGAAACATAACCTGTTTTGTACACTGTGCTACCACGTTGGCCCGCCAGTCATACCTGGTTGGCTGAAGAACCTGTCTACCAAGAAGAGCCTAGGGTGCACCCGGGCCTTGCAGAGAGACAGTTGACGGGACCGAAGCACAGACCAGGTTAGATCTACCCCACATAACTTCAGCTCGGTGAATCGCCGACGTTCATTACTTCTTAGCACCTGATCGTCACGCTACCTCGTAGCTCATGGGCCCCTACGAGGTCATTAGGTGCTGAGAAGCCTGAACAAGTGCTAATCCTAAAAAATACGTATTCAAGTGACATAGTTCAATAAATTAATAATTTATTTAATGTATAATTGATGCAATACAATGTAATGGTTTTGTCAGTACATAGACATGTGTTTTTGCTTACATTATTAGTGCCCTTCGGCATATAAACAGTCTACATTTACTTTATTTTTACTTTTTTTATTTTTACTTTTACAGCTGTTATATTTTTATGACATACAAAAGCATGCTTTACTCGATTAGTGAGTGAGGTATCGCTGGCCGGTTTGTCATTTTACATTTCCTTCGTTACCCTTGTTTCTACCAATCTTACTACTAGACTATTCACAAAGCATTTGTTTTTCATCATTTAGAATTCCCATTCAGAATACGGTATTTGACATGGTAGTCCAATAAATCTAGAAACGTGTCTCAAGCTGAACCTATTTCAACATCAGCGTTATCAGAATTGTATATTTCCATTTTATAAACTCAATTTTGTGTTAAAAAGACAGCATTTGACTATGACGTCACGTGCTAGTATTTTATTGAACTCGTGAACAAAATTACCGTTTTGACAGTTTCTAAAAAGGATCTATTTTGACTAGCAGTCAAATACCGTATTCTCAGTCCAGTTTAGTTCACGGAATGTCCACTCTCCGCTTGTGGATGTCATTATTATATCTATTGGAAATATTCATTTTGTGAACATTGGCCATTATGTGCCCACTGGGCAATTTGCGAATGGCACGTTATGAGCAGGTGTCACTCAGGAACAGCCTCTGACCGCTTCTCTCAACTGGTGGGTGACGTCGGCCATATGCCTGGCACGCTTTTGGAGACGCTCCTAGAATTAAAAGGAAAACACTATGATAATGTGCATAATTACCACCAAAAGTACCTGCAATGGGACAAGCCCATGTGCACACGGAGCTACTGGATAGACACATTACCTGATGGTTACCCGGTTTACTGACATATATCTACTGACTGAATTACAAATTTACAGACACTACATATCCACTGACTGAATTACAAACGAGTCTTCAACCGGTATCGCCGTGTGTGGCGTCCTGTTGTTTACACGAAGCATTTGGCGGATTTATGTCATTGTATTTTATTGTATTTAATTAAACTGTTTAATGGGTTATCATTATGATTGTTATACTTCACAAATTCTTGAGAAATATTGGCAATAAAGTCAACAAATCAAATTGTTTACACAGGAAGTGACTCAAAGAAAACTAGCAATATATAATGTGAACAATGCAGATGACAGATCATAAAATTGATGTAACAGTAAAATAAGCAGTAAGAGTGATTATTAAATTGATGTAACAGTAAAATAAGCAGTAAGACTCATCATTAAATTGATGTAACAGTAAAATAAGCAATAAGATAATGATAATTAAATTGATAACTAATAATGGTGGTCACCGAAGCGAAACAGCTGTCCTTTCGATTGGAAAATTGGTTTAAAGGAAAGCAGTTTTAAACTGATCATTTGATATCGAAACGATATAAGCAGCACAAGCTGATGTCTGTTTAGTATCTAGACTGCAGATTTCTTATAATGATCTGAATAATGAAATTGACTGGTTACCAATAAAGTCACCAAAGCAACCCCCTTATTCAGAATCACAAATTGACTAAAAACTATAGAAATTTAACAATTTTGATCATAATGGTCTTTCAGATGGGCATGCGGGGATCTTGACTAAATTGGTAGAGATAAAATCAAATTACTAACCCTAAAGATATTGCAGATTTTTTTTGCAATAATTTTAGTCAGCATATAGTACACGATAAGGTAGAACCTGAAAAGGCGTTGTATCTGTTAAAGAGCAACACCAACCGGGAAATCAATTAAATAAGATTGACGCACACGAACTCAGCTGAGATTAGAAAGTTAGTAGAGAAGATAGCTAATAAGAAATCTTGTGGTGTTGACGAGATACCCATAAGTCTAATTAAAGAGTACATTTAAATTCTAGCAGCACCTTTAGCTTATTTCTACAATTTATGTATGGATGGAACTATTTTTTCAGACCAGCTTAAGCTTGCTAAAGTAGTACCTGTGCATAAAAAAGGAAACAAAACTGATTCTAAAAGCTACAGACCGATTTCTCTACTCTCGATTCTTTCGAAAATATTCGAAAAAATTATGAAATCTAGGCTGGTAGATCACCTCGGTTGTAGCGACATAATTAATAGTCGTCAATTTGGATATCGGCAGGGAGTAGGTAATAGTGAGTCTATGAACACATTGGTGGTGGATCTTCTATGGGAGTTAAACTTTAAAAAAAAGGTAGCGGGTCTCTTCCTCGATTTAAGTTCGGCGTTTGACACGGCCGATCATAACATATTCTTAGCTAAACTTGAGCATTATGGTATTAGGAACCAGGCCCACAATCTTTCCAGATCTTACTTGTCAAACAAGAGGCAGTTTGTGGAGATCAAAAGCGTAGTTGAGGACACAACTGAGAAGAGCGTAAGATCTCAGTTTGTCAAGATTTTAGAGGAAATGATAATTTAAATGTGTCAATAGGGGGCCAGCAGATTTCGTCGGTCATGACCACCAAATTTTTAGGTATCACCATAGATGCCGACTTAAATTGGAAGGCAGAGCTAGAGTCAGTTACGGATTCCATCGGTTCTGCATCTTACGCCTTATCAAGTTTAAGAGACGAACTTACTTCCGATCAACTGAAACTGGTCTATTATGCTTTGGTAGTGTCCAAACTACGATACAGATGTAGTGAATAATCCTTTCCTATCGGCAAAACTCGAAACAACGATAACACCCGAATGGTGCCGATGTGTCTATGAATTACTGTATTATTAAATTACGTGTAGGTATCAAATAAATCGCATACTTTATTTATCAATGTCAAATGTCAAATTGCCCGTTTGACGTATATTGAGATGTTATATACACTGAGATGTTAAAACCACCACGATTCTATCATATAAAGAATTCGTTAGGTAAACAAAAATATAAATAGTTACTGAGGACGTTTTATTTCAATAAAACGCACTGATAAAAACCAAATTCCGGTTGGGATGATCTAATGATTCTATAAGGATTGGAACCCCAAAAGTCTAACTATAAGTCAAAACTACAGTAGGATTTTGCAGACCTTTTTTATAACAATAAATTTTTGTAATTAATTAAAAATACTATGACATAACAAAAAAGACACCTCAACATAAAACAAAACAAACCAGCACAGAAATTAATATAAATAAATATGATTTTCTGATTGGATGAACGACTTCGATTATGACAGCGGGATAAGAGGAGGAGGAGCGGGGTGGACAGTGTGATGCGAAACAATACTTCCAACTTCCATATCACAGTCAGAATCAGAACTATTTTCTGGTGTATCATCGTCAGAGTTTTCATGAACGGTGATTACAAAACTAGCCATATAATTTTCCAACTCAGGTTCGTGTTTTCGGTACTCGTTTTCGAATTTGATGGCGTGGTCACATACTTTGGCCCAAACATCGGAACCAATCATATTAACCTTTTCCTGTACCAATTTTTTCACAGTAGTCATATTCATACTGATGTTTCTTTTGGATACGTATCCCTTTATTTGAGACCATATGTTTTCAATCGGATTGAAATCAGGATGATATGGTGGCAATCTTAGTACGCTGTGCCCATATTCGTTCATAAGTTTATCTATAGAGTATTCTACAAAGTCTTGTTTGTACTTGCAAATAATTTCATATATTTCAAGTTTTGTTAATGATGGATCAATCGGAACGTTATGTTTGGATAGCCAATCAATCATGTCTTGCTTCCTGGTATTTGAATTAGGAGGTTTTTCTACGTACTTATTATGATAAGCAGCATTATCTACTACTAGTACCGAATGTGGAGCTAAGTTTGGAATGAGTTCATTACGAAGCCATTTTTCATAGTTTTCATTGTTCATCGCGTTGTGATAGTCACCTGTTTTATCAGTAGACTGATACATTAACAATGCCCCAGGTATAAACCCCTTTCTACTACCAGCGTGCACTATTATAAGACGTTGTCCTTTAGAAATTAACTGTTTCACTCCGTTTTCTGACGAGTCAGCCCAGCTTTTACCTGCCAAATGTGAGGTATGGATGTATGTTTCATCCATATAAACAATCTCTCTCCCTTGCAAACTGTACTTTTTTATCGCGGCTAAAAACTTTACTCTTTTTAAACGAACATCATCTTTCTCGATAAGTAATTTTCTGTTGTTTTCAACTTTTTTATACTGAAATCCCATTTTTCTAAGAATTTTTCTTAGCGTAAAGTCACATCCCTTAAAATTTATGGCTTCGGATAACTTGGACTTCAGGGCTTTAATTGTAGGTACTTGTTTGTATATCAAATGGAAATTATACACTAATCGGCGTATAACGTTGTAGTCAAAATCGTCAAGACCTAGACAAAATAATTTATTTGGTCTACCCAACTTTGCCGACTTCGGACTATTGGAGGTGGATTGATTTATGTATTATTTTTGCAATATTTTATTTACTGTTCGTTGAGAAATTCCACTGGCCTCCGAAACTCGTTTTTGGACTTTACAAAAGTAAGCAGTATAGTTGGTATGTTTGAATTTATCATTTTCAGTTAAGAAATATAAATAAATATTGAAAATAACTTCGCAGGCTTGCCGATCTAAACGTTTCCCTTTTCTTAGTGCTTTCGGCATGTCTGTTATAAATTGTTAATGTGGATCGAATAAAATCAATGTTTATTATTTACAAAAATGACAGACGAGTGAAATGTAAAGTCAAAAAAAATTAAATAGGTGGCCTGCATTAATACACGAGTCCATGAAGTGTATCACAAAATCTAACATAAATATCAACAAAATAGTTCTGTGGTATTATGCGACAATGCGACCGTTCCCTACGTTGTCTCGATGGGTACTGAGTGCGGGTGAAGTAGTAAGACAAAAACGAACATTTCCGAGAAAATACGAAAGGAAAGGATTATTCACTACATCTGTACAGTATAGCGATGTGGGGGGGCAGTTATCAGCAAAATCTCAAGCAGGCTTTCGATACGGATTATCGAGCGTATTCCGCCTTGGGAATCATGTAGGCCAGGTTTCAAGAAACTCAACATTTTGACGGTACCGAGCCTATATATTTTGGTGGTGCTTACAAGACTTGTAAAAAAACAAAATGTTGAAACAGATAATCAGAGGATTATAAGAGTAGAAACTAGAAGGAAAACCCTAAATAGTTTCACATTGTGCTCATTACCAAGCATTTTTTTTTAACAAGTTGCCTACTGAGTTAAAAACAATTCAGTCTATTGACGTATTTAAAGTAAGATTGAAACAAAATTTTGTTAAAAAAGTGCTGCTACTCTCTAGATGAATTTTGAAGATGACATAGCTAATTTGATTTTGTTGTATTTTTATTGACATTTGAATTTATGAATTGACTTGTAGGGATTATATATATATATATTATATATTTGGAATGATTGTTAAAATTTCATTTTATTTAACTATTTCATTTTTTATAATTTGGATTTGGTTGCAATAAATAATGACATGATTTAAACTTATTTCAAACACAATGTATTTTGTTAACGAATAAACGATAAGAATTTCGTATACTCTAAACGTCAGTAATGGAGGGGGGCAGCTGTTGGGGACCCCACATAGAAAAATTGGCTGGTAAATTAAGTTCTGCGGCTTACGCTGTCAGGAACATCAGACAAAACACGAATGTGGTTACATCTAGGCTAGTATATTTTAGTTACTTTCATAGTCTCATGTCCTATGGTATCTTGTTGTGGGGGAAAGCAGCGGATATTCAAACTATTTTTATTTTACAGAAAACAGCTATTCGAGCAATTTATAATTTAAAACGCACAGACTCCTTAAGACAGCTTTTTAAAGAAATTGACATACTAACTGTAGCTAGTCAATTTATTTTCGAAAATATAATGTATGTACGCAAGAACCTTACAACATTTCCCAAAGTTAGCGATAGCTGTAATGTTAACCTAAGAAATAATCACCGGCTACTTGCGCCCCGGTTTAGACTCGCGAAGGTTAGCAATTCTTTCAAGGGTCTATGCATTCTCTACTACAACAAAATACCTCTGGAGATCTTGAAATTGCCATTTGAGCAATTTAAAAACCATGTTAAAGCGACTTTGTCGAAAAAGGGATATTACAATGTTCAAGATTACTTAAATGACGGGACTGTATAGGGTTAATCTGGCTCAACACAGACCTTGCTATTAATAATTTGTAATTATTTATTCCTGCTTATTAATTATGATAATGACATAAGTATATATATTTTGCATTAGTTAAGCATAAGCAATTTTTAAAAGAGATCATAAGATCAATCTGTGTGAGTTTCTACGCCCTTCTTCTCCCACAGTGGTCCAATGTAGAGAAGTGGCAAAAAATTACGATTGCTAAGTATATGTAAATATCTAGAGTAATAAAGACATTTGGAATTTTGGAATTTTTGGAATTTTGTCGTCCGACCGCCGACCGAGCAGGTAACCCTGGTGTGCTGACGAGCCAATAGTAGTTTTTACTAGTAACATTTCACGTGGCTCTTGCATTTTGCGGATTTTTGAGATTTTTGACTTAATGTTTTATGTAATTTTAAATGAATACATATGATCATCAACAAAAAAAATATATACCTCGCATCGCTGATCAGTTTCATTTCAGTGCCATCCCCCCAAAAGCTTTCCCCCGGGCGCGAGGACGATCCCCTGGGGAGGATGGGACTAAGTATACCCGCAGACATACTTTCTATCCGCCGATAAGTCGGGCTAATTATAACGATTCGGTAGCGGTCGCATTACGCTGGCAGCTCAACTAGACCAAACTGTCACCCTATTAAAAAGTATGTTGTTTGCGGGGACTAAACCGACCTTGCTCCTCTGGATGTTGGCACTCCTGGCGGCAGTGAGCGCAGCGTGCGCGGCAGTGCGCGCGCGCAGCACAGTATCCATCGCCTCCTGCTCCTGACGAAGCATCGAGCTCTCCCAGTCGCTGAGAGCGTTGTTTATCGCGACGCGCTGTGACACAACGAGAAATAAATAGTATTGTTGATCACCAATAGCCTGTCAGGGAGTGATGCCTCCTCATGTACACGCCATTCAACCTGGTCCTGAGCAACCCGAGTCCATTTGTTTCTCGCTAATAAGGTCGGACTACCTGGCATCGATGGATGTTTGCTTATGACGTCGTCCAAGTTTCTGGTGGTATCCTGGTGTGAAGCTCGAGTTAATCATCTTGTTGAGCTGTTCATCGTCTCATCAAGTTACCTCTTAGCAAGGGTATAGGGTTCTTAGTACCGTTTTCCATTGACAATCTTTCGACGATTGGCATTTCTCAAGGCAAGTATTTACCTTTGAAGCGTCTCTCAGCTGAGCGCTCCGCCGCTGCCGTGCGTCGTCCACACGTCGCTGCAGGCGCTGCAGGACCACCACGCGCCGATGCCGCTCCGCCGAGCACATCCGCCGGCGCCGCGCTGCGGCTAGCTGCGCGCGCGTGTCGCACACCATCGCTGATGAGACTAGGTGGGAGGCCTAGACGCAATAAGTATACTTACATAAATACCGCAACTAGGATAAGTGTGGGACCACAAAACATTAGTTGGAGAAATTGGAGAAAAAAGAAAGCGAAGACTGAGCCATGCGCTTTAAATCATACCACCGGACTGGTAGGTCCCAGGGTTAGTTGGCCAATCAAGTACGGGCATAGGTACTTCAGTGTTGACTGACCTTCCTCTCATCCTTAAAGGCCAATACATCAGCACTCTTCCTCTCCTTATACCTTATGTACTGTAACAACTGTTCCGCCTTCTCTTTCTCACTTAGGGCTCGCTCGATACGCCTGTGCTCGTTGCACATTCGCTCCTGCTTCCGCTTGTTGTTTATGTAGCTTCTGTACTGCTCCGAGGTTTCGGCTTCCATCTGAAACCATACATACAATATAACATATAATAATTATACCATATAAGATTGTATCTCCAAGGTGGAATACCTAGCGCTGTATGCACACGATAAAGGGGTATAAAAGGAAACCATCAGCGACTATCTAAGTAGCTGGAAACGGAAGAATATCATCGGATTCGCCGCCCATTTCTGAGTTTAGTGATCAGAAGTAACGACTGAAGTTATTGCACTCAGAGAAATTCCTCAACGTAGAAACTACGTGTAGTAGATCGGTTCTGAAAAATCAATCCCACTAACCAATTTCCTCTCTTCCTTCTCTTTCTGCCACAGCTTGTGGAACTGATCAGATAGTTCCCGCTGCTCGTCATCTCTTTCCCTCTTCATGATGACGGCGGCTATTAATCGCCATTCTCGCTCGGGAATTGAGTCTAGAACGTCGGTGCGACCCTGCGCTGATGGCGCCTGATCACGGTCTACTCCTTGAAGGTATCGGGACATTGAGCTGAGGTCTGTAATAATAAGAGTATTGTAAAGATTAGACAGAAACGAGAATTTTTGTAGTTCTCCGTAGTTGGTTTGTATAGCAAAATACGAGTTCTACTCGGCGGGTGTTGCAGCAAAGTAAATCGTAGGAGTTAAAATAGTGTAAAGAAGTAGTACATTAACGAGTGTGTAATAGCTTCTTACAACCGAGGGAAGCATTCTATTTTACATCATTTTAACATTGGAGTACGAACTATAATATTTAAGTTTCATAAATATAAGTAGGCACTTACAAATAGGCATTCTGCTTACTGGTGATCGGGTTCCATTTCTTGATGAGGCGCCAGATCTTGTTGGGAATTCTGTTACTGTTTTATGACAAGACATCATAATTTCATTCAAGTTATAAATGCTAGGCCTGTCAGGTATTATGTGAATTTATGATATTCTATTGCTGCAGTCTATTTTATTCTGTGAACAAACTTATTTTTAATGCTAGTTTTCAAAAAAATAAAATAACCTCAATAGTTTACTGTGGTTGCTATGTTTCTCTGATATCAATGCATCGTTTTATCGATCAAACATTTACAATAAGTAAGATATAACAGAACAAGATAAGTACACCCAAATCTGCAGCTATTCCTCGTAAAGTCTCTTTTCCTATTCAAGGCGGCAATGGCACAAATTAGTTTTACAAATGTATGTGCTCTGCACCTGTGGTAGAAAGAGTCGACATATGTAAAGCAGACTAATTTAGATTATATTTATGTTGATATTGGTTTTTTGGATTCTATATTTACTTAATTTACATAGTTCTGTTGCTAGATAATCTAGCATCCCTCCGTAAGCTTAATTCACTTGAACTGATTTGCCTAGGTGCCTTAATTACACTTTTAGTAAACTTTTAACACCTGGGTGCATTAAAATTATTTTTATAAAACTTTATTCACCTTATTCACCTGGGTGTATTAAATAAATTTTAAGGAAACTTTACCCACCAAAAAAAAAACATGTAAAATGTTGCCAAGACGAGACCATATATGGCTCGCACTTTCAAAAAGTTATCAGATTTCATGTAGAGTCAAGCCTGTAACACACACCCCCTAACTAACTCTATAGGCCCTTACTTCACAAACTCTACACCTGTGGCTTGGCCGTTTCGCCGCTTCGTAAAAATTAAAAAGATTTCTTTATTCGTAGGTACCTACAAGAACTATACTCGTTACTATAAGAACGGATTCTATTAACAAATCTCGTTACTATAAGAACGGATTGTAAAATGAATGAATAGGTACCGTAAAAATAAATGGCATGTATTTAATTGCTAAACAAAATAACCCCGATTTTTATCAAAATATCTCAATACTGCAACAAAAATACTGACTGCACCTCAGAATTTACCCACAAAACAAAATATTGTTTGCAAACTGTTTAACTACTGTGTAAAACCATTATACTAAGATATCAGATACTATCTGATATTTGAATGTAAACCTAACAATTAATTTATTAACTACAAAACTTAAACCCAACTTCACTTGAACCAAGTACCTACTTTTCTTTGGGGCCCATAAGTTTTATTTAATAATGAAAACACCATTTTATCAATCAGAATTATGTAATCAAATCAATCAATCAAAAAATCACCTTAATTCAAACATAATAACAAGAAAGAATTGTAGAGTAGTATTTTTTTTGGCATACGGTAGGTGAATCAGTGAAAATAATTCGTTCGCATAATTATATTTTGAGCTACAGTTAAATATTCCCCAAAATAAATGTTGTAAAAATGAAATACTTACATTTGTTTATTCGTACCTACAATGACACCAAGAACATGAAAATGTTTTTGGTGGGATGTCAATTATTTTTGTAATAATAATAATAATAATAATCTCTATTTCAGACGCAAGCCTCCATAATGGTAAATACATGTCAAAATAAATTAAATTAGATTAGATTTAAATTAAGTCATTAATACACCATATACGTTAAAATGTTTCATGAAATTATTAAACATAATTATTTTAGCTCACCGACCCACGCAAATTATGGACGAAGTAGATTCGACCAGAACCTGCGCAGGTCGTGACTAACCTCATAAACCGTCTTTACTATACTATTAGTCGTCAAACAATGCAAATTATGCCTAAAATTAGCCACCCTGTGTCTTATCACTGCGTCAGCGCATGGCAGCCGCGCCCCTGCGAACATTGTAGTGGCGCTGCACCACCGCGGCAGGCGGAACAAGATGCGGTAAGCGTCGTTATATTGCACCTTGAATCTGCGATAACTCTCTACCTTATAACTGCACCAGAGCTGAGGTGTGTACATCGTCTGACAGTACGTCCTAAATAGAACAAGCTTTGAGTCACGCGAGCATTTACAGAATTTGCGCCCTATCATGTTGGCCCTTACGGCCATAGCTCGTCACTCCCTGTCCAGGTCGATATCATCCCGCATGTCGCTCTTTACCCAGTGCCCGAGGTACTTGAAGCTATCAACAAATGTCAGAGAGTTTCCGTCAAGGGTTACAGGCAGCGAGCACACTGTTTTTCCCCGTTCTGAGAACACCATAGCCACTGATTTCGTCGCGTCATAGACGAGCCCGTGCGCATCCGCGTAATTTGTACAGATTTGCAGTAAATATCTGAGAGCACCAATCGTGGGACTCAGCAGCACCATGTCGTCCGCTTAACTCAGATTGTTGACACACTTGCCTCCAACATGGCAGTCGATGCCGGTGCCTCTGAGCTCCTCGATCAGCGCCTCGACGTACAAGTTGTAGAGGAGATTTAAGCCCTCCCTGTCTCACACCGCAGGACAGCACAAACTCGTCCGACGAGGCATTACACCATCTGACGACGTTCACCTGATTCTTGTACCACGCCGCCAAGATCCTAACAATATCCGAGGGTACTCCACGATCCGTTAACTTCTCCCAAAGCAGACCGTAGTTGACCCGATCAAACGCCTTGCTTAAGTCAAGGAAGACTGCATATACGGGGGTTTTTCTTGAGATATAGTAATCCACGGTCTGCTTCAGTGTGAAAACAGCAAGATCCGTTGAGCTATTACTCTTAAAACCAAACTGAGCTTCACTTATTTCTACAACTTTTGTAAGACGTTTAAGAATAATGGCGTCAAATAGTTTTGAACAAGTCGTTGCCAAAGAAATAGTTCGATAATTGGAACTAAGTGAAGCGTTTACAGTTTTACTTTTAATAATGGGTGCAACAATGGTTCGAAGCATCTTCGTAGGCAGGTACGAATGTCTCAGACATGCATTAAATAGCACAGAGAGGAGCACCACCACCCACGGGCTACCAAAACGTAGGTATTCCACGCTGATGTCATGTCCCACGGCTTTACCCAGAGACATGGTTTTTAAGGCGTCAAACACCTCCAGCTCGGAAATGTGCGAGTGTGACTCCACCTGAATGTCCGAACTGCCCAGCCGGTCCACACCATCAGCGCCGCTCGATTTCGGAAGAATGAACTAATCTTTAAAAAATGTTTGCAACCCCTGTCAAATCGCTCACACCATCTACCGAAACCGGGACTTTATGAATTTTGACGTTTCCTTCCAAAATTTCACGAAATTCTTTTCTGCACACGCACTACTCATCCTGTCCAACAATAGCTGGTACTCATTCATCTGGCACCATCTAAGTTTTTGTTTAAATGCGGTTCTGCTACCCTTCATGTCTTCAAACAACAGACCAGACGCCGGTGAGCCAGCGGAGAGCCAGTTGAAGAAGTCAGCTCTTGCCTTATCATGGGTAGCACGTAGTGTGCATCCCATCCTGCTACGTTTTTTCGTCGCTTCAGTTACTAGACCTAGCAGCCTCCTGGAGTATCAACACAAAGCTATGATAGGCGTTATGTATACTCGCTTTATGTGACTCATCGGTACAGTTCTCACATACACACAGTTTCCGCAGCTCTGGCCAGTCAATAGGTTGCTATGATAGTATTTTTATTTTTTCATTTTGTCTTTCTTTTTTTGGTGTATATTTCTTGCACATTAGTGGTTCCTTTTTTATAGCGCACTTTTTTCCGATTCGTAATTTCCCAACAACATATCACTGTCACCGCAGTCGCGAGTTGACAACATTCTTAGATTTATGTTTGGGTACCTAGGTACCTGCACATTAGGCGTTTTGTGTGCGCTTTATTCCATCCCCTAATTTAAAGCGTGGGGTTGATTTAACGAAAATCCTGAAATGTGTATTTTATTATTTATAACAAGGAGTCCCTATATCAATTTTCAGACCGCATAAAAATTTGCGGAAGTCTCATTCAAACTTTCATCCCATTGTGACAGAATACTTAATAGTACTACGTACCATTGTTTAAGGGGTTTCAGTTTTCTAAGACTTCTAGAAGTACCCTAAGAATTTGGATGATCATCAGTGAGTCACCTTTTTTGTTTTATCTGGAAATGATGCGTTTTTGGGTTTTCGTACCTTTTTTGTTTGAGTGAGTGATAATTAAAAGTAAACTTTATTCACTAAGTGTCCTAAATATTATAACAAACGGTAAAGATGTTTAAAGTTTACTAAAAATGTACTGATTCTCCTAGGTGCTTAATGCACCTAGGTGAACTAAGTTAAGGGCCTAGCATACACGTATCAAGCAGGACAGGATGTTACAGTGCTTAGCAGGCTGAAAGTATATCGCTATTATTAAATAGCTAAAATATTCTAAGGTTATTCTAAACTTAATAAAAAACTTATTCATTATGATTTTGTTTTACCTGCCCGTTTTGTGAACGAATGGCATACATAGCAGCTTCAACTAACTGTACTGTACATCTTTATGCGTTTTTAAAACTATACACGACTATAGTTTAGCATTTGTATGGCAACGCGTACAGCGCCTCTAGCGCTATCTTCGCTTAACTAAAATTGTCATCTGTTTATCCTTGCCCTCAGCACATAAAAGAATCTCAGCAATAATGAGATAGTGGCATTATTACTAGAATAGTAACGTCCGTTGCGTTTACTACGCCAACTCATGATAGAATAGACGTACTGTTCAAAATAGTGGGCAGTTAGACATCAAGCTGGTTACTTATTACTAAAATAAAAGAGAGGCGTGGAGAATGGAGGATAAGCAATACAAATTCTTCTAAGAAATTCTTCTACCTACTTGATTTGAGTCGGGAACTGCAATACTCCTAGGACAAATTTCTGGCTGTCGTTGAAGTTTAGCTGACCCAACATAAAGTTAAATGTGTAAGGAGTGTGGGAAAAATAATTACGGCCTAAAACCTAAAAGGTACGTTGTTTGTTCCACGACGACACGATAATCTACGAAACAATAACTATGAGGTAATTTGCGCTGTGCTCCAGCGTTGTCAGCATTACATATACTGGATCTAAGTAGGTAGGTACCTACATACATTACCATCAACCGAGCGGTCGTGTGAGATACCTACCTACCCGTACCGGCCTGACCACATAAGCTGCCGGCCGCAGACGACGGTACAAGATTGAGTCACCCACCACACTCCCAACCTAACTCGTCGGCTAAGGAAGTGATGGGGCAGTCGGTATGTTTTGATTTCTTTTATATTATGGCAACACTAATCAACCTTCCGATCGTTCTGTTGCAAACATAATGAGCCAGCACATTAATATGTATACGAGGCGAGAGTGCGTACGTCATCAAAAGGTGAGATAACCATATGCCGCTTTTGTCAACGTACTTATTTAAGTGTCGCATATCACATTGTGTTTACATAAGACAAAAGAACAAATGCCACAAGCGAATATCTACAGCGTTCAAGTGTTTATCAGCACTTATCTGACACAACACACGCCAGATAAGACAGTAGAGGGTAAACCGCGCGCCGAACGCGACGTCAGCATGGAGAGCGACAAGCCCAGGGTCACCGTCAGAAGACCGGACGTACTGAAGAAACTCAACACGGAAAGTCTCCTGATGATAGAACGCGGACTTCTTGGAGACCTACCCGATAAGCTAAAGCCAAGAAAACCACCAGTAAGAAGACCCCCAGATAACCAAGAAGTTGCTAAGCCAACATCATTCTTGACAGCTTGTTTACCAATAGCACCGGATTCACCAGGCTCCGAGAAACTTACGTCATCAGACGATGAGGGTTCACCCGTGAAGAAGAGCTTTAGTTTTCGTAACAAGTTCTCCAGGTTGAGTTTCCTGAGTAAAAGCAGAGATAAGAGCAAGTGGAAGACCATCGAGGAGCATAATGTGCCTGTGATACATGAACCGGCGGTGGAGAAATATGGGAGCAAGACTGACCAGGAACACAAGACCAGGAAGCGGTTTGGGTTATTGAGAAACAAAGAAGTGGAACTTCGCGGCAAAGACTACTCGCCGATTTACAAGCGGAGTAAAAGTTTCGAGTTTCTCCCGAGGGCTTTGGAGGAGGAGGAGAGTAAAATATCAATGGAGTTGCAGAATAAAAAACAGGTCAGGAACAGCAGATCATTTGTCTTTGGCAGTACTGACACATTAGGGGAAGCTTGGGTTTCCAACGACAGTCTACAGTTTATATCACCAGGCATTACATATGCTGCCTGCGGAGACCCAGTCTTCATAGCACTCCAGAGCACTAAAGAATCTGCTTCCGGATCCTCTAGCCAGTGTCCTAGCTTATCAACAGTCGCATCGACAAATTCCAGCGGTGGAATAGTCACCAACATCCTAAAATCTGACTCAGTACAAGATCTACTTGATGACTGCGAAAGAACCGTGGACTTGTTCAGCGAGAGCTACCTGAGCGACTGCGAGACTTACACCAAATCCGAAGAAAAACTGACGGTCTCGGCGAAACGAAAGAGTTCCTCTTTCACTACATTACCATCTCCGAAGATAGTGCAACTGAATCCGGCTAAAGTGGATGTGCTCAGTGAGGATTTCAAGCGCGAGTTGTCGGCAGTGTTGAGTGCGAAGCGTGATAGCCAGTGCCCAAGCAGCCGGTCGTCCAGACGAGGCTCGGTGACGGATTGGTTCGTGCTGGAGGAAAATACCGCGGATAAGGACGACCGGTACAGGAGAGCGCAGCGGAAGCCTACGAATCGAGTAAGGCGGATGAGCTCCACTAAATATGTGAGTAAAATTGCTTTTTGCTTTATTATTCTTTTAAATGCCTTCCGTAAAATGTGGAGACTTGAATTGTTATAGAATTTTATAAACCAGGATTTATGTGCAGCAAGCTAATTTCTGGTGTCTCCCATATTGCATGTTTCGCAAATATCGTTAGCGGCCATCTTGTAGCCATTTTTATTACAAAAGCGGCATCTTTCATCTTAGCTGGTTACCTACTCGGAAGATTACTGACAGAACCACGGCTTATCGTGCAAACATTAGGCTTGCTGGATACTGTGTAAGCATCGAGTATATTTGCGACTGAGACAATCTGCTCTTACCATAACACAACGACGCTGATGACGATCTCATACCTATGCCGAATTGGTCACTTAATGAACAGCTCGGGCCGTTAAAAGGTCGTCGTTGAATCAAATGGCTATAGGACCGTCGGGCAAGTAAATGAAAGCAAGGTTTAACGAGTTGCCTAAACGTGCCGAGGCAAATGATTAACAATGTGGCCTTGAACCATAGGATCGCCTCGCTCCGCTCCGCTTCGCTCTGCCCCAGGGTTATAACATAAAGTTGTGATCTAACTCCTAACTTTAGTATTCGGACCGAAAGTGATTAAGGCATTTGAAAACAAGTTTTTCAATTATAATGAAATAATAATGGCGGGGTCGACAATATGTTTACGATTGCACCAATGACCAAACATTGAAACATTAACCATTCAACACACCTGATCGACTGAACCAACGTAGCACATCGTTGGCCAACAACGTTGACTCTAAAAAAATCAGCCGTTGCATTGACGCCATCTTGCAAACACGAATTAAAATCAAAAGGCTGACTTTCGTTTAGGCTCGTTGTTAAAACTTAATGCCGGTCCTTAATGAACGGGCCAGGATATTAATTGAGTGCCTCATTTAACCAAATGGCGACTACACATATTTATTTATACAAATGCAAAGATAGACGTTCATACTTGGCTTTCAAATGTGCGTACATCCGTGGGCTCCTTTATAATTGAGGTGTGGAAGAAGTCCTCGTTTTACCTTGGAGAAACATGATTTCGGTGCTGGCATTCTTAAAAATGTTACAGTCGAGTGTTGCCATCAAAAAAAAAAACTATTTATATCAGTCACCGTTGGGAACACGAAAAAAAGTTGCACACAATAACCATAAATTTTAAATTTAAACTAGCCCCGACATATTAATGAAACCTTAAGGCTATTATAATGCAGAAAACCGCATCGAAAATGGCTAAATATTTACTGAGAAGCCTGAAGCGTCAACCATATTCATATTCATATTTCATATTCATATTCATATTTATTTATTGATAACGTCAGTTACAAGTCATTTTGTAAATATAGTTAGTTCATGAATGTCAAATAAAATTACATTAAAATTAAATTGTGTCAAATTAAATTAAAATAATAATAATAAATTATATTGAATTATATAAAAATATAAAAATAGAATAATTTACTTAATTAACACAAATGTTGTCTACCTAGTTGGGTAGGTCTAGGAATTCCGAAAAAGAATAGAAGGTTTGTTCGACAAGCCAGCGCTTCAGGCGCAGTTTGAAAATGCTTGGATTGGGAGCATCGGTTACGTTGGCGGGAAGACGATTATATACTGCCGGACCCATGACGTGAGTCATCTTCGATGACTTCCCCAATGTGTGGGGGACCGTCGCGAGTTTGTGACCGTGGCGGTGTGTTTTGCGGAGCGTGCGGAATGAGTCCAGGTTTTCGCGCACGTAGACGGCCACTTGCAGAATGGTGACGGACGGCAACGTCAGGATCCTGAGCGCTTTGAAGTGAGGCTTCGCGGCTGGCTGCTGCAGCGCCCCCTGGTGGTCTGCAACCGTTAAACCTATTAGGAGCCTGCGCTGGAATTATAGCCGTTTAATGCAAAAAAATGGCCAAGTGCGAGTCGGACTCGCCCTTGAAGGGTTCCGTTGTAGCAAGTAATTATGTGACTGGATGTTTGTTTTTCATAGTGTTTGTATGAATGACAAAGTTATCTTTGCGATATTTAATAAATGTTTCATATCTTAAAAACTGCTTATTTTATTTTGTTCAAACAAATTTTCGTTGAAAGTGTGTATTAAGATACACAGCATATATTTTTTGTAGATTTTTCACTCTCTTACTTTAAAAGTTAGACAAGGCACACACATTTTTCCAATTTGGAAGTGTCTGTCACTTTAACGATTTACTTTGAGGAAAAATGGTTTCAGGTACTTGAATGTAATTTTTAAAGACCTATAATTCGATTCATATAATGTCGGTTAAGTTCAAATAAGATAAGTTCAAATCCAGTGCGAACATTGTGTTTTGGTGCGTACCTCACTCATAGTTTTGATGAAATAAATATTTTTTGGTTTCACTTCCATGTATTGGGGAGCCCCCTTTAATTATTTTAATTCTTGTATAAAAAACGTAAAGCGGTTCACAGAGTCATCAACATACTAAGTTTAAACTGTGAAGTCTTAATAGTTTCTGCATAAAGTTGCTGTGACATATATGGACCCTAAAAAGCGCGTTGATATTGGTCCAGTAGTTTACTAGGAAATTGGTAACGTACATACATATACGACCCGAATGGCCGAGTCGGTAGTGACGCTGCCTACGAAACCAAGGGTCCCGGGTTCGAGTCCCGGTGGGGGCAAATGTTTGTTTGATGAGAACGAATGTTTGTACCCTAGTCATGGTTGTTTATCTATCTAAGTATAATATTTCTCTATATAAGTATATATATCGTTGTCAAGTACCCAAGATACAGGGAATCCTAGTTTGGGGCTAGATCAATGTGTGTAAAAAAAGGTGTCCAAGGTATTATTATTATTATATTATTATTATATAAACACACAAACGACTTCTTACCCCAAACGCATATACCAACCGCCACCGCCGCCGCCGCCACGCCCCCCCGTACCGTTCCGTCCGTCGCGGGTAAAAAAAACAGAATCAGATTTTGCACAGAAAAGGTAATGTAAAATTTTATAATTTTCATAATTTCTATATTGCACACAAATAATTAAAATGACAAGATATACATTAAAATAATGTACAAAAGATTCCAGAAAATCAAGTCAGGATGAGAAAGGTTGATCGCTGAGCATGGGTAGACCTATGTGTACAACTGAGCATGGGCAGACCTATGTGTACAACAAAAGCTAATTATAATTTTCCTGGTTCCGTGAAATGGGGTTCCTTTGATTAATTTTAAAATTCAAATGCCCGTTACTCAGCCTATTTAATCTAAAAAAAAATGAAAACACAGAGTAATACGGCGTAATAAAAAAATATGTCGCTTGCCTCCTATAATTTATTTAATTTCAGAATTTTAAAGTTTTGTGTGTACTTTGATATCATTTAAAAAAGTAAATTTACTGTTTTCACGCGTACACACCTCTGTAATTTTGTGAAATTTAAAAAGCTGAATACATTAAGTTGTCACGCTTAACATAGACAATGTTTATTAGGAAAACTTAACACAGTCTTTGATTTACAGCAATGTGATCAAAATGTTTTATTTGAATAAAATATCATATTATAGGAACTTTCACTCACATTAAAAAAATGTGTAATCTTTTTTGTAATGTAAATGACCTTAGAATAATAACTTGAGTTATTAGTCTAAGAAAAAGCTCAGACTAATAACTCAAGCTATTATTCTAATGTCATTTGTTTTAAACAATGAGTGACAAATAATAAAAAAAAAACTTAAATCAAATGAGGTACGGAACCCCCAAAAAACATACAAACATAAACTTCTTACAAAAAACAACAGTTATCCCGGTCTACCGGTTAGCTACTTTTTGTAGGGGTTCCTCTTAGTATCCTCGGCTACCCGCTGCTTTCTCAAAGTTAAGCAAAGCACCATCATGAGCTACCAAAAAAAAATAACAGGGGTGGCTTTGATTATCTTATTATAAACGTAATATTGCATTCAAAATATTGGTGTGAGATTGATAACTAGCAGAATCGCCCGTCAAATAATAAAGTAGCCCCTTTGCATAAACTTCAACACAGAAACCAAAATGGCCGTCACCAGTAATAAACAATATCACGATCATATTCACAAAGAATCATATAAATACACAAGCAAAGAAAAACTTAACAGATATTAATACTCACTCTTGCACTAAACAAGTTTTCCGGCACACAATAATTGAATCTTAGCTTGAAGGTACTTAAAAATATGTATAAATATATATATATATATTATATTTGTCGAACCATATGATCCTGATGCGCCCACGCCTAGAGATCGGACATATCAGAATTGCCAATACTTAAATAAAACCAAGGATTCATTCATAAATTGCCAAGATGTTATTAAAGATCCTAGCAAAAAAGCTATCATTTATGATCAAGCTTTTTTTGGTTTTAAAGTAACCCCATTTCACGGTACGTAAATATTACAACTCAATAAACTAACTATACGAGTGCCTAAACTACATACATAAAATATACATCCTAAATATAAATAAATTTTAAAAATACATACATATATATATTGATAAATACAAGCATACTGATTATTTCGGAAGAGATAGGAAATGCTTCTTCGCGCAATTTTTAAAAATATTGAGAGTAGGACTATTCCTGATGGTGCAGGGGAGTGCATTCCACAAACGAATAGCCCGGACTCTAAACCCGTGCTCGTAGTGTCGTGTTGTGGGGTCGTGAGCATGGTAACTGCGTGGGTCCTCCGAGGCCTGCTGGAAGAAACAAATTGAAAACGGTCGCGTAGGAAGGTTGGATAGCGTGGACTCCGTAAAATGTTGTAGAGGAAGTTGAGGATGTTAGAATCCCGACGAGTACGGATCGGCAGCCACTTCAACTCTTTGAGATGCTGTGATACATGGTCGCATTTGCGCAGCCATTTGCAGTGGTTCGAGTTTGTTCTTTAGCATATTCTTCGTTAGCACTGACCAAGCAGACATCAGCATAATCGATGAGGGGTAGAAGAGGCTGAGCGAGAGTGATTTTGGTCTGTCGAGGTAAAAAGTACTGAAGTCTACCGAGAAAGTGAAAAGTAGCAATACTCGTCGACGGACCTCGTTGACATGAAATGACCAGGACGGCTGGTTGTCGAAGATGAGACCCAGGTTTTTAGCTTTATCGCTAGGTATATATAATTGTGGACCATTGAAAGTGACAGTTGGAATAAGCTATTGCTGTAATAGCTTAAGGGAATATCTTGTACCTATAATCGTGACTTACTCGGGTTAACCAGGGGTCCGAAGGATGAAGCCCAGTTTCCCCCCTCAAGATCTGCGTTCAGTGCCTCCACAGCAGAGTTTACATCGTTAGGAGAAAAGTGGAGATAATCAGCATAAAGATGATATGAGGAAGACATACGTCCGAGATGGAGTTAATGAAAATCGAACATAGGAGAGGAGAAAGTATACCGCCTTGAGGGACGTCTGTAAAGAGGTAACAACATTCAATGGATGTCTTCTCCCGACTTGATACGCTGTTGCCGATCCCTCAAATACAAGTCGAACCAGCTGGCAGAGGAAGAGGAGACGTTCATGGATCTAAACACCAAAATGAGAATGTCGAAATCAACGCAGTTGAAGGCACAACTTTTTATGTAGGGCCAACCGTTATCTTATAAAAAGTACTTAAATCCAATCCAACTTATATTAAAAAAATAAATGTAGCGATGTTAAGATGTTTGTCACGCTAAAACGGCTGAACGGATTTGAATGAAATTTAGCACAGAGATAGTTTATGATCTATATTAACATCTAGGATACTTTTTATTCGACTGCACCAGAAGGAGGGTAACGTTACCTTGGTAAATGATAATTCCTAGGAACACGCGGACGAAGATGCGGTCATCAGCTAGTAAGTACATAAAGCTCATATCTACATTACGAATTTCATTACAAAATGAAGAAAAATTCCCAGAAAATACGAAATTGCGTAGCCATCAAATAAGATAGGTACCTGTAAGTATGCAATAATCTTAAACACAGATGATAAGCAGATAAGCTCTATCAGATAATATCTTGAGTCAGTTCAGTGATATTTGATAAGCCTCAAGACCTCGCCTTCTTGGTCAGACGTAATTTTCCGACCGAAAATACGATTGTGTATGACCGGACAAAATAAATTCAAAACACGTAAAAACTAATGAAAATAGAAACAGGGCACTTGCCAAAGAAGTCTGTTACATGAGAACATAAAGAAATGGTCTAACGAAACTATTACAGGCAATGAAATGCTGCAATAAGTTACGATCTCATTCTGACTCTAACTATCTCAACTCAAATACTAGCCGTCTCAAGAGAGAACCGTCTCTATATATTCCGTATGAGGTGGAATTTTGTTTGACAACGGTTTGTTGGTTAGAACCTTTTTCAAGGCTGGGATGTTAGGTTAGGTGCGGTTTCAAAGGTCAAGAGTTGATAGGTGGCAAATAGGTATGATGGTTGGAAAACTGCACTAGAAATAGGAATGCAGCGAATTGCTTAGTAGATCATTTCAATGCTATGATAAAAGTAGTCGCGAGTTCATATCAGGGTTACTTAGTATTACCTTCGTACGAAATGGACTGATGATTGATTTGATTACTATTTGCGTGGATGAAAACCTGTGCCACACCGCTTGGGAAAAGGCGTTGTCATGATTTTGTTGTTGCAGTTGTACCATCTTTGAACAAGTACTGTGAGAAACTGTATTATTTGGTCCGGCCTAAACACTAAATTAGTCCAGTTCCGCTTCTTACTATACTTACCATTCTCAGAGATCGTACAAGGTAAACCAAAACCAAATTGAAAAAGGCAAACAGTGGCAGGTTTGCTAGCTTATCGCAGTTAAAGACCCCATACATATTGTTCGCTGGCTCAGACCTCTGGGTAACCTTAACGAAGCTAAACATTGTGGGAGCAATAACAAACACGCAGCGAGGTGTGGTTAACATTAAACCGGCGAAAGGTACAAATGCCCGTGAGCCCTGTGACACGAGTTAACGGTCTCACGACATGAATAGTAGGTTAGGTATCGACAATCGTGCTTGTAGCACGCAAGCCAATATGCGCTTTGTTCATCATGGACGTTCTTCCTAGCAGGCAAATGTGTAAAGTTTTCTCTACCCATTGCAAAACAATCTAATATAATTGTAAAAAAGAAAAACTGAGCCTTGTAGATAAAACTGTGTTTCTTGGCATCACCCTCGATTCAAAGCTTCAATGGGGATCTCATCTGAACGGATCGACTGAGTTTTGCAGCATACGCCATAGAAAGAATCCGACGTATTTCGGATGAAGACACCGCGAGATTAGTTTACTTCGGCTACTTCCACAGCTTGATGTCTTATAAAATCCAGCTGTGGAGTAATGCCTCGGATATAAATCGCATATTTATTCTGCAAAACCGGCCTACACATGCCATTTATGAACACGGTCCGAGTGAGTCGCTAAGAGACAAGTTCAACATTCTGACTCTTGACTCATTCTTGTGAATATATGGTATGTCAAGAAAAATATCCACCTGTTTAAAAAAACTTGCGATAGTTGAAATACTAGAAATAAGAATACCGTCCACCTAATCTAGTAGACTCCACAAAATTTACAATTCCTTCATCGGCCAATGTATACTTGCTTTTTATAAGGCCGCCGATACCATTCAAAGCTTACCGAATAAATTCAAAACATTTATTAAAAGTAAATTATGTTTGAAGGGATATAACTCAGTGTCAAATTATCTAGGAGACGACTTGGGGATAAATTGCTTGTTCTTCCATTGGCTGCCTTAGAAATAAACATAAGTGAAATCCATGTATAACTATTTCCTTTGAAAAAGGGCTACCTCAGAGTTTCTTGTGCGTTCTTCTCTAAGAAGTATCTGCTTTCGGAACGTACACCTGGTATTAAATTAATGACGTGCTCCAAGAGATATGCTATTATCCAACAGAATAAAGAATATTTTGATTGATTTAATCGATTGATTGGTTGATAACCAAAAGTTTTTGCTCAAACCACTTTGTGAAATTGTCGGGGTTCATTTGGTCATGGTAGGCGCCAGTTTTGTGCTAGTTTCGAATATTAGGAATGCGTCATCTACAAATCCGTTTTCGCTTCCAGCATGAAATATCCATCGGCGACCAGGGCGGCTATCGTTATATTTCACTCCATTTTCCGTCCCTATAATGGTCATGGATACAGATTTCGTCAATATACATGTCATGGACCAAGTATTATAAGCAATGCCCGGATTATGAATTTTGGGCAAAGTGAAGAATTATAACTTGAACTTCTTTATTTATCACTTTGCCCAGACATGAATATTGCCATGTGGGTTTCGGGCAATATGATAACACAGATACTATCAGGGAAAACACTGCGGTAGCTTAGGTGAAGGGTGAATGGGGTGAGCGAAGCGAAGCCCCCTTTATCCTTCGTGTTAGGTTGAACATGTAAGAACAACAATATTATCATAGGGCAGCAGAGTGCCAAGGAAAATAAACATTGTTCTGCCACATAGGTGCCCCATATAAATCGCCCGGGCGATTTGATTATTCTAAGAGTAGTTATCACACTGCCCTCTCATTTTGGGCATTATTCATTATTGTAATGACCGAATAATTGCATGGTCCATAACATACATATATCACTGAAAGTCGTTCAAATTGATGGGTACTATCAATCCCCAAAATATGGGTAGCTAATTAAATTTCACCCTGTGTATTGAATTAATAAAATTTCTCAATCAGTAATATTTTTTCTCCTCGCTGTTGCTTTGTCGGGGTTCTTATTTTTTAAACTGTATTTTTGACCAGTCCCGTGGCAGCGATTAGACGTTCTGTAAATTTTACTTTTAATTTCAGCTTTCTTAGCATGTCCATTAAAATTTTCTTTGGAAACAAGCACGTTCCGTTCAGAGTCATTTACATGAATTACTTACTTTGCCAAGCAAACTCTTCGAGCCTTCTCTCTCCTTTTCAAAATAATCATCTACATTCACAATTATTTCGGCTATTGGGTATTTTTCTACTTATCTTCTCGGTTAATTTACAAGTTAACGTGATAATAATATGTAATTGATTAGATAAAGTAGGTTGTCCAGTGTCCAGTGACAAACAAATTATCATGTTGTTACAGATCGGTTAACTAAAGCTGGCACGTTTATACCATTTACACGTTGCGCTTGTGTAGTGTATGTGACGTAAGCGCGTGGCGTGATGTTGCGTTTTTAGTTATTATTTTGCTTTTGCTACGGCTTATAAATAAAAAGTGATATTTTTGCATTTGTGTCACGTGTCAATCGACGCGCGTTATTGTGATTGTTTACGTATTTCGAGGTTGGAATAAAATCATTAATTATTAGGGTTCCGTATCCGAAGGGTTCCATACGGTTCCATACATTACTAAACTCCGCTATCCGTCCGTCTGTCTGTCTGTCACCGGGCTCTACTAGATCAACCGAAATAGGTAGAGAGCGGAATTTTTCACAGAGGGTGTATTTCTATTGCCGCTATAACAAATAATAAAACATACGGGTTTTAAAAAAATCAAGTAGTGTAGTGTCTGTGAATAAGCGTCTCTCGCGCGCGGTCAAACTTATGAGTATGAAGCAGACACGTATTGCTTTGCTTGTGCTACTACTTAAAAATATGGAGTGTTTTTTTTTGCATTCGTGTCACGTGTCAATCGACGCGCGTTGTAGTTTTTTTACCTATTTCGAGGTTAGAATAAAATCATTCATTTTCAAACATACTGTATGATAAAATTGCTTTAGTGTGAGTACTGTGAACGTGCCAGCTTTCGTTAACATATCTGTACTGTGGGCTACGTCAAAGGAAACGAAGGAGATAATACTCCATGTAATTACACGCCTAGTAATGTCTATCCTCATTTCTCACCATTATTCTTGCCGTAGGTAAAGTCGTGCCAATTTACACTTTGGCAAGAAAACTAAGAAAATAATCGATGGCAACATTTTCTGAAAAATAGACTGCATACACAATTACTTAAATACAACGTATCAATATATATAAACCATATAATACAATAATACATACCAGTATATATCTAACTGGAAAGGGAGTTGTAGTGCTTCTTTAGCTGGTTTTTGAATACATTTAGAGATAGACTGTCCCTGATAGTTCAGGAAGCTCATTCCACAGTCGTAAGGCTCTGATTCTGAACCCGTGCTCGCTCGTAGGCTGCAGTGGAGCGTTCTGGAGCTTTGAGCATAGACGCCATGTGAGTTCTCCGAGGCCTGCTTGAAGAAATAAATTCGAAGCGATCACGCAAGAAGTTAAGTGTAACGAGGGCTCCACAAACTATTATAAAGGAAACACAGGATATGAGAGTCCCATCGAAGCCGAATCGGTAGCCACTTCAGCTCCCTGCGATGCTGAGACACGTGGTCGTACTTGCGCAGTCCGAAGATGCACTCTCTCTATCTGTCTCTCTCTCTTACACTCGCGAGCACACTCGACCAACACCGTTGCTAACCGTACTACGTTTTCTTCACACGGTCTTCACATGTCTCTGGGAAACTGTCAAGCGCAATTCCTATCTGTGCTTATACCTACCTACAAGGAAATCGCAACTGCAATTAAAGGCACTCCCTATTTAGGTACCAAGGAACTGTTTTACATCTAATTGAAACCTCAAGTCTAAAATTTTGCTGATAGCTTTCGAGCCCTTATCCGATATTACATCAATCTCTGCTATGAAGAAACGGAATGTCTTAAAACATAGTTACAATTTGCTTATTTTACATTACACATATAAACACACTTTCATACAATTACACACCCTGCATTTAACTTTCATTAGTTTTGTGCAGACACAACTTACCCACCACAATTACTCACCCTGCTTTTTCAATACCTGTTTATAATCATACATCCTATCATCTTGAAAGAGCAGACATGCTCTTTACGTTCCTACACAACATTCCTATTTTTATTTTATTTTTTTATGCTTATTTTATATCCAAAATTTTTGTTTGTCGCCCCAGTACCTAGTACCAAACAAAATCAAATTGAGAAGTAAGTTGCTCGCCCTTCTATGTAATCTACTGACAACAGAGATACAGTGTTTTTCACTAGTTCGGTTGTTACTGATTCCTCCTATTTTACGATATATGTTCCTAATTAAGTATGTCTCCTTATTTTTGTAAGTAGAACCTGTGAAAACCATGCTATCTGTCAATAAACAATTTCATTTCATTTCACTTCAATAAAACTTAGGTTAGAATTAGAACCGTCGCATGAAAGTCTAACACCACCCGTTTGACCGCTAGAGTGGCACAGACAGATACACAGACAGATACACAGACAGGCCAACGCTTCAAGCTTATAACACCCCTCTTTTGTCGTCGGGGGTTAAGAAACAACACAAAACCCAAGAACAGGCGACAGTGCTAAATGCGTGATTGCTACAATCACTGATACGCCACTCTTTATTATATCAACAACAGTCTTATCCACAGATTGCCGGTCACTTAAGCAATTTTATGGAATCATCAAGGCAATTTGCCGCCAAATCAACGATGCTCATCTTCCTCGGTTTACTGGTCTCTCGGATTCGGTTTGGTTAAACGAAAGAAAGCCACATACGAAAGAAAGACGACCCCTGTGGCTCTGCCTACCATGCGAGAGTCTTGGATGTGTATATGTGTGTGACGTGGCTGATGTGGTGTGATGGAGCCAGAAGCCATGTATGTGCCTGTATGTAAAAGATGTTTAGTGTTTAAATTTGTTTACTTCTTTCATAAGTGTCCTTCCCAAATGTACATAGCGTTACGTACATATAGGTAAAATATGGGGTGGGAGGGGCACAAGTCCTCCTCTTTCTAAATCCCGACATGGCATATATGCTTTAACGCCCACTGATCCTCACCATTTTCCACGACCAGACCTTTTTGCAATTACGAAGATGTGCCACTCTACCAATTCTTTTGCTCGCTATGGCCACCAGGAAGCCAGGCTATACCGCCATGATGTTCATATTTATTAGGACGGTCATCATTATCAATATATATATTTATCCACCTTCACGTAAAATGTCTGCTGGATTCCATACAAATGTATTGAACAGCGGTCATTTTACGTGGTTCCCCGGGTATACTGAGGAAACCTCCATATCTCCGTAGCTGTTAGATGGGTTAGCCCTCTATCACGCAAAAAGGAGTATCGAATAACTGGCTAAACGAATGCACAGTGTGTGTGCTCTGTCACCCCCCATGGGAAAGTCTATGTGCATATCACATGAATATTCATCGAGTGGAGAATATTCATAGTGTAGAGTTTCTAGTTAGTGTAGTTTTAGTACTGCAGCCAGCCTCCTGCCCTTCGCCCCGCGGGACAGAAGGCATGCGCCGGCGCACAGTGAAAGGCGACGCGGGCGTTCCGCCCTGAATGTGCCGCAGTTCACTACGGCTGCTCGGTTAGTTTCGCTTTTTCCGTGCGAACATCTGGACTGGAGTAATTAGTTAATGGCTGAACTTGGTGGAAATTACGATGACGATACAAACATTAATTCAATATCAATACTTCTAACTGACAAGTTGCGATAATAGTAGGCGTTCAAACGCTCAAAAAGGTTCCCGTGTGATCCTTGATGATGCAAGTTCCACACTTGCATCATCAAGCAGGCTCAAGTTATTCGTTTGGGCTCGGGGAAACATAATTTCGATGGTCGCACTCTCGAAAACTTTTGCCAGCAACAAACAAAACGTTATCCTATTTATATCAGTAAGTATCAGTGGGATTTAAAAAAAAGTTGTAGCCAAAAATGAAGCTACACAGATTTTGCAAGAAAAGGTAATAACAACTTTTTATGTAGTGTCAATCGTTTTCGCATTTATAAAAAGTACTTACACATAAAAGCCGTGATAAAATATAATACCGTGTTTTTTAAATAAATTAATAACTATAAATTATAAAAATTGCAAGCGCAAATTTACGTGGTTATCCTCAACTCATACTGAGACGACATGTTTATTTTTTGATAAATATGAAAGTACTTGTTTATGAGAAAACGGATGACCCTACATAGGAAGTTGTTGTAACATTTTCTGTACAGAATCTGTGTAGTGTAGGTACATTTTCTAATTTCTACTTATTTTCGTACTTCCAACGGTTATGAATGAATGAATGAATGAATGGTGCTTCTCCAGCCAGGGTTCTAAACCTGTTCCGGTCTTTCGGCCGGCATACCAGAGAGCACGAGTTTTGAGGGGGGGCGGAATGACCTGCTCGATAGGAGAGGAAGGAGCGTGAATTCAATCGACCGACTCTTCAGCCTGAAGCCAATATAGGATATGTGGAATGGGGAGGATATAGGATTTGGAGAGCAGCTGTTGTTTTCTTCAAGTTCATGTTTTCCTTCTATTTTCAGGTATTGTTATAGGTTGAGTTTCCTGTCCTGTCGTGTTCGTTTGGGTTATCCGGTAAGGTCTCCGTTTCGCTTTCGCTGTCTGTTTCTGGAATATGGTATATTTGGCTCGATGCCTTTCTGACTTTCGTCCCTGTTGTGTGCTGATTCTGTCCAGTAACTGTGTTCTTTACCGTAGTATTTGATGTCATGCTTAAGGGAATCTTTCCAGGTGTAAATGGGTCGGCCAACTTTCTTCTTCTTTGCTTCGTATTTCAATGCAGCGTGGAGTAGGTGTTTTTGTGGGCGTCGTAGAATATGTGTATAGTAACACATCCGATGGTTTTTGATTTGTTTGGTTATTGTTTTGCCCTGTAGTAAGTCATGAATTTTGTGGTGTCTTGGATAGCTTCTGGCGTTCTCAAACATGTCTTTGAGGATCAGGCGTTCATATTTTCTTAGTCTAGAACGGTTTGCTTTGGTGAGGGCTGCCGCTTTAAGTCCGTATGTTATACACGGTGCAATAACCATTTTGTAAATCAGGCGTACTATTTTCCAGTCCATGTTAGATTTCTTTATAAAATGCATTAGTGCCTTGGAATTGCCTATGGCTTGCCGGCATCTCTTCTTTATTGTGTCTCTCCTACTATGTCCTGCCGTTATATATGTGCCGAGATATTTTATTTCGTCAACGGGTCGTATTGGAACTCCGTCCAATACGATCACTTGTGGGGGCTGGGTGTTTATGGGGTCTCTTATAAGAATGTTCGTCTTTGTTTCGTTAGTATCGAGCCCTACTGTTTTTAATAGTGCTTTCAAGTGCGTGACGTTTTGGTCAAGGTGTTGTAAATCTTGACAAACGATGATGAGGTCATCCGCGAAGGAGAGAATAAGTGGTAAGACTATTTCTTCATCTTGGTCCAGTTTTATGTTGGGAATTTCTTCTTCCAGTGTTTTGAGGACATCATCCATTAATATTGTAAATACTCTTGGTGACAGTGGATAGCCTTGTTTTACTCCTTTTCCTTTGTTGATCAAGTTACTTTGCTGTCCGAACCATTTGATGCAGGTCCGTTCATACATGCAGGCTTTTATTATCCTATTGGTTAAAATCTTATTGGTCCTTGAAAGGAGAATATCCTTGAGCACGTTTAGGTCTATAGTATCAAATGCTTTGGCGATATCTAGCGCCAGTACATATGTTCTGTTATCCGCGCGCCATTCTTCGTCTAATACTCTGCGTAGTGTGAAGATGTGGTCATCGGTGGATCTATTGCGGAGAAATGCTGCTTGGTAGTTCTCGAGTTCTTTTGTTATCTCGTCTAGTTTGATGAGCAGGTATGTCGCGTATATGCGATATCCTGTATTACACATTGTTATACGGCGATAGTCATTGGTGTCTTGCGGGTTTCTAATTTTGGGGATAGGTACTTGGACCGTTTCATTCCAGGACTCCGGTATTATATTTTCTGTCCATGCTCTGTGCATTGTTTTGGTAATAACCTTTAACAGTTGTGGCGGTATTCCTTTGTACAGTTCCGGGACTACCTGATCTGTACTCGGCGCTGTTCCTTTACGCATGCGGCTGATTATCGTTTTTATGTCGGCTATTGTTGGACCATTTTCTAGATAGTCAGGGTTTAATGAAGTTTCGTTAGGGATAATCATAATTTTAGGGCCTTCTGATTTCCTTAATTCCTGTTCCCAGCGTGACATTGGGATAAATTGTTGTTTTTTTCACCGTCTCGATTGAAGCTGGTGTCGTCTGTAATAGTGGTACACGATTTGCATGCGTTTGCTTGGGTGTTTTTTTCCTAGGCCTTCAAAAAATGCTCTGCATTCTCGTTTTTCTTCGTTATCAATCATTTCCTCAAGACGTCGTCGGCATTCTTTGAGTTGTTTATTGATTGTTTGGTCGGTTGGTCAACGTCTTTTAAGGAATTTGGCCTTTTGTAAATTTGCCAGAGCAATTCGGTGTTCCCGCGATCTAGCGGGTTTTACGGAAAGTGTTTTTTGGGCTACTGACTTCATAACCCCTGTAATAGATTCCCACGGAATGTCGGGCGTATATTCGTCGTCATTTTCTATAAATTTGTAGTTGTTCGCCGTAAGTTCTTCCATAATCCCGTTATGGTATTTTACTTTTGTGTCATTCATTTCATCTCGTGCTAGGGCGGTGTACGAAAACTGTTTATAGTTGAACTTTAAAGCTGTTATCGCTTTGTACTTAGTTTGGGTTGTACTCTTTGTTGATTCCATTTGCGTGTCGCCAGTTCTTGGAAGCAGGTTTAGTGGGTCTATTTCACCCCAGTTATCTTGTGGTCGGAAATATGCAGGTAGCTCCATTGTCCTCTGATGAAGTTAAATGTGTGTGGCGCATTATTCGAGATAATTATATGGTCTAGTTGTGATTTTGTTTTCCCGTTAGACCATATGGCCCGACCTGACTTGCGAGCCCAGGTGGTTTCTACTTTTAAGTTTTCGCGGGAACAGATATCCATTAGGATTTCTCCGATGATTTGTGTAGGAGATTTGTTCCTATAATTCCCTTTTTCCTGTATTCCTTTGTATCGCCTAGTCCGATATGCTCGTTAAAGTCACCTAGCATTAATATTTTGGCTTTATTTGGTTTCTTTTGAATAATCTTTATAAGTTGCGAAAACGCTGCGGTTGCTCTCGTGGAAGAGCTGGGGATATGTGCGTTTATTACATATAGTGTATTAGTGGCCGATGTTATTGTTGCTGCCATGGTTTCCAGGTCGCGATTTATATTGTGGACCGTTAAGTTCAGGTCCTTTCTAATTAGTATAGCTAAGCCACAGTGTGGTGCGATGCTGGTTGTGCCTGATAGATACCAGAGATAGTGTTTTGACACGTATGTCCCCGATGTCATGTTTGTTTCCTGTATACAGGCTATATGTATGTTTCTTTTTGTCAATTCAGCATCAATGTTGAGTCTCTTAGGTATTTCGGCGCATCCTCTAACGTTCCAAGTAGCAATGCGCATACGCTCGCATGTGACTTTTGGTTTAAATATGGGGCTGTGTCGTATCATCGTATATCCGGTGTTGTCAGGGATGTCATCTATTGATGTTATGGTTGACCCTGAGGAGGTCATGGGTGTTGCATTAAGTATCGGGGAAGGTATGTTGTTATCAGTTTGGCTGTCGGTTGCTAGATTCGTGGATAAATTTTGTGATTCAAGCAAGTATACGCTGTCGTAGTGGTTTCCTGTGAATTTATTTATTTATTTATTTATTTATTTATTTTATTATCTTAAAAAAAAAAAAAAAACCACAGCTTAATATATGCATGATTAAACAGCGAATTAAACCTTAACTTAAGCCAATAATGGATTTCAATTCCTTAAGCTAAACATTATGACATTATACTAAGGTGGTTAAATAAGTATATACACAAAGAGAACAGTAAAATATGTTACTAAAAACAAATTCAATTATTAAATTATAAATTTTGAATGTTGAATGCACGGGTAAAATGTGTAGTGTGCAGTGTAGTATAGTGTGGTGGTGTACGCCCCTGCTTAGCACTATGACCGTAGTCTTGGGATCGGATCTTTGGCAGCGTTTACCACTAAGCAGGGTGCATGGGTTTCGGGTCAGAAAATAATTGTGTCCTAAAGGCCTGTTTGGAAGAATGAAAAATGTCTACTTCCCTTTCCTTCAAAACCCCATTATAATTAGAAAGAATTCTATTTATAATGGAGTTTTGTGCATAGTTAGATCGGGTTCGGGGGACGTGGAAAAGAGATGTGTGTCTGGTTCTCTTAGTTGGAACGTTCAGACGTAGCGCAGAGGCAGTTAGCTCCGGTGAGTCGAGACGTCCATTGCAGATGTCGTGGAGCAGCAACATATCCAGGAGACTCCGTCTTTCCTCAAGTGTCTGCAGCTTGTGATGATCCAATAAGGTAGTGTAATCACTATGACCATAACAGTTAGCGGTACGATAGTGAAGATGTTTGACGAACTTACGTTGTATACTTTCAATTGATTCAGAGTAGGTTTTATACTGTGGTCTCCAGATTGGGCTACAATACTCAAGAACACTACGTACGTAGGAGTAGTATAGTACTTTTAGACATAGTGGGTTAGTGAAAGCCTGGCTAGTTCGGAGGACGAAGCCTAAGTTCTTATAGGCCTTATTTATTATAGCATCTATGTGATATGAGAAGGTTAACTTTGAATCGAGCAGAATTCCAAGGTCTCTTATTGTGTCAGCCTTCTCAATAGGGGTGTTATTAAGTTGGTAGGTGCTAACTATTGGCTTAGTCTTTCTTGTGAAGCTGACGTGTTGAGACTTTTTCAAATTAACACTTATCCTATTTTCATTGTAGTAAGTACCCAGCCTATTTAGATCTTCCTGCAAAAGTACAGAGTCATAAACAGAGACTATTTTTTTATACACCTTTTTGTCATCTGCGTATAAAAGATATTTGGAGTGTCTGAAGCAGCTGCCAATATCATAGAGGAAGGCAATGTAGAGTAGAGGTCCCAACAGAGATCCCTGCGGAACACCGGATGGAATGGCGACAAACTCAGAACGGTGTCCCGCAACTATGACAGCTTGGCTTCTCTTCTTTATATATGACTCTAGCCACCTAAGTAAGTCTCCTCTTATACCAAGCTCACATAGTTTACGCAGAAGTATGAAGTGGTCCACACGGTCGAAAGCTTTTTCAAAATCCGTGTAGATCACATCAACCTGTCCCCCGTTGTCCATATCAGTAAGCACATCACTTGTGAAAATTGCCAAGTCTGTTACCGTGGAGCGCCCCTTGAAAAATCCATGTTGCTCTGTCGGAATATTTTTGGCCAGGACGGGATAAAGATGCTCGTGAGCAATCTTTTCCAGTATTTTGCTGAATACATTTAGTATAGAAATTGGCCTGTAGTGTTCTATATTAGCTTTAGACCCCTTCTTATGTAACGGAATAATATGTGCAGCCTTCCATGCCGTAGGAAAAATACCAAGGCCAAAAGATCGGTTAAAAATTATGGATAAGGGTAGTGCTAGTGTTTTGGCACACCTTTGGACAAACAAGGATGGAATCTTATCACTTCCGGGTCCCTTGGTAACGTCAAGTGTTTTCAACAACTTATATGTCTGTGCTTCAGAAATTACCACGGAGTGGAGCTGCCCAATGCCATCATCCGGCTTACAACTGACACTATCATATGATTTAGGTGGTTGGATAAACATGCGCTCGAAAAAAGTATTGAATGCAGTAAAGATTTCAGCTTCTGAATTTAATTCAGTTTTTTCATATTTCATGATTTTAGGGTAATTTGAGCTGTTTTTGCGCTTTGATTTTAGATAGGACCATAGCAATTTAGGATTAGATTTAATACTATCTTGTGAGCGCTTGATAAAAAGTTTATAGCATTCATCCTGAATAGTTTTTTGGCGATGTCTTAGCAAGCTGAATGCATCATAATCGATAGGGTTTTTATACTTTTTCCAGAGAGAGTGGTATTTGGTTTTTTCCTTGATAATATTGATAAGTGCGCGGTCATACCAAATTGGGTAACGACGAGTAAGTCCTATGATAGATTGCGGTACATATTTATCAATTACGTCATATAAAACTTCATAAAAACTTCCAATGGCATCATCAATATTAGGACTAGGACTGTTTAAAAAGGACCAGTCTTGTTTTTGAAAACAATTATTAATACTTTCATAATCAGCTGTGAAGTTGAGGTTGATAGATCCCACTGCATCTGCGGGATTCTTGGGCCTGTATGTGAGCGATGGTGTATTTTGCTGGTGGATTGTTACGTTAATTAGAAAGTATTCGGCGGCTGCTATTATAATCTCCTCTCCAGCCCAAGTGCCGTAATTGCGCAGATTTTTAATGTAGTCATTGAGGATTTCTTCAGGCTCGGCGATTGCAAACTTTATGTTCTGTTCATCGCAGTTTTCTTCTACATATTTAACTAGGTCCTTACGAATGTGGGTGTGGTCGAGTGTTAATTGATATAGGTGATTAATTTGGTCAGCAATTGCGTGGAATAGGCAGTTACCATCTCTCGGCATTGATAAGGCTTTCATCTTTTTGGAATGTTGTTGAAAGAAAGAACTTAGAGCTAATTTGATTAATTTGAACTACCTACGTACCTATTGTTAATGGTACGGGTTGTGGCTGTCAAAGTTTGTGCGTATCTTTGCGCACTTATTCTCGGTATTTTCTAAGAGAATTGGAGGCTGGGCCTGGAAGCTATAAAATAGGCGTGAGAGAGACCCGCTTAGGACAAAGAGTCTTTGATTTTATTTTGTTATTGTTCGTCAGCTGCCTTTCGTTAATTGCCTGTTTTCTGCAAGATGGTAAAATGATCCTTTTATGATGTGCAAGTGTTGGCTTTTACTCGCTATTTCTCAGATTATGCAGTAGGCTTGCATTATTGTTTATTTTATTTTTGTAACAGGTCAAGATGGGCTGGTTGGACCGGATGATGGCAAATAGTTTAGTTTTGTTTTATTGTGCTTGGGTAGGTTCATGCCTAGTTTTGTATTTTCGTATACCTATCACTTACCTATTTGTACGGGACTATGCCTATGGAATAGTTTAGAGTTGGCGTAGTAATTTGGAGCGAGAGCGGTATCTGTTTATGAAATGGTAACCAGCATTACGAAGGATGTTACCTGCCAGATATAAAGTTAGTTTTGCTGTTTTATCTGATATAGGGCTATCTTAATCGGAGCAATCTCACCAGGTTGTTGCTCAGCTAGTGAGACTCTCTGCACTGACATCACCTACTTCGGTTCACTTCATTAGTGCGTAGTAGTGAGGTCCGTGACACGGGTCGAGGTTCAGTCCCTGTACAAGGCCCTAATGTTTATTGCTCGTTGGAATTCGTTTTTTCTTAGCTCGTTGTCCAGAGAAGGGGCTTGTTGCACAAAAAAAAAACGTATTTGCTTCGCCGTTTTGCAGCTGTGTTAGTTTGAGGAATGTTTTTTGCCGTAATTTATCTCTTTTGTTTAATTTTTTCTGTCCGGTATTGTTTGGGTTTTAGTGTCCTTATTCACGTGCCTGCGACACCACGACTCGTTGCGCAACTCTAGTTTCTATTGACTTAGTATTTATGATGATGTATCAAGCACCACGAATGTCTGTGATGAAATGAAATAAGTCTGTTTCCCAGGTTGTTGCTGTTGAGAGAGCTTAATTTTATGGGTTAGATTCACTTAAGAAATAACTTAAATAATGAAGATTCTACGTCCTATGTAATCGTTTGTGTGTCCGGGGAAAGCAATTAATTGATAAGGTTAGGTTACTGCTGAGGAGATATCCCAGTGTCATGACACACCTAATGTGCTGGATAGGGTCGGTTAATACTCCAGGATAACGGCGTGTCGTTAGGGAGTACTGTTATGTATTGCGTGAGACGTAAACTCGGGGTCTCTTCTAGTAGATTCGTCTGTGGAGATAAATATTGGTTGCATGCGTTAGGACACTGAATAGGAACGGGCTCACCAGGCAACACTCGTTGAGTTGTCTCAGCTATGTGCACCTATTGTCGTACACAATATTGTACACGTATTGTCACAGCAGCGTGGCGTAGCCTATTATCTGGTAGGGCGCAGCTCAGAACCTATCTAATTCACACTTTACGCACTCTAATTTCACACTTGTAGCTGTATTAGACACTCTCATATCATCTCGCTGATACAAAATCTCCGAAACGCGAGAAACCAGAGACAGAACAAAGGCGCGCGCCGGGTTGTAAACTATTGTTTGTTTAAATGCGTTTGCAAGATGTCGGAGGTCTATAGACACGTCCGTTCGGTCCGGCAACACAAACGCCACTCTTATTTTCGTACTTCCAACGGTTACTAAAAAAAATAGTAAACATTTTGTTTTTTGCTGGCAGCACTCAAACGCAACATTTTCAAGAGTGCCACCATCAAAATTATGTTTCTCCAAGATCAAACGAAGAAGTTGAGTCTACTAACACAGTTGCATCATCAAGGAGCACTCAACTTGAAAAAGAAAAACTTAAAAAATATACAGACAAATGCCTACCTTGCGTTTGGCTTCATAGTTTTCCGGTCAAAAGGCCCGGCCACATGATGCGGTGCGGCGCCGCTGCGGTGTGGGAATTGGCCATGTAAAAATATTTCAATTGCACCAAATTGAGAAAGCCTCTTCGACATAATTGTGTTTTTAACAAAATTTCGTTATTTCCATCAAAAAATGTTACAGGGTTACTGAAATATCCGTAAAAACACAATGTCCTTCATTTGTCCTCTAAACAGCGCAGTTTGTTCAAGTTCCATTCGTCGTTAAGTTGATACGAAAAAATATATAGGAATACGAATGTAAACGAAAGTGACAGCGTTAATTACTTCCACATAGGAAAGAAAAGAGAGCGCAAACAATGCGCTCGATTCAAACTAAAATAACGTTGGTTTGAACCACATAAAAATAATGTTTAAAAATAAACTACGCTATTATGTCAAAAATATTTTCAAGGAGAGTTTACAGATGCATAATATCCTCATTTTTAATGCAATTCTGCAATGAAATTAGGATTTCAGAATAACAGGAAAAAATAATCATTTTTTTAGCTGTTGCATCGGCGCCGCACCGCATCGTGTGTCCCTGCCCTTAGTGCGTAGATTTCACTGTGAATCGGAGTTAGTGGCAGCACAGCCTAGCTGCGCATGCGCAGTGGCTTCAATTAGAAACCTACGTACTCAGTTTAGCGCTCATCCGTTTAGCTGTGACATTACACACAATTAGCGACACCGTATCTGGACTAGAAAGTGCACTCGAGTTGAGCAACTGTGTATCTGTTCAGTTTTGTCAGTGTTTGACGACTCGAATGGCCGAGTCGGCAGTGACCCTGCCTACGAAGCTGAGGGTCCCGGGTTCGAGTCCCGGTGGGGGCAAATGTTTGTTTGATGAGAACGGATGTTTGTACCCTAGTCATGGATGTTTATCTATCTAAGTATAATTTTTATCTATATAAGTATGTGTATCGTTGTCTAGTACCCAAGATACAGGGAATCCTAGTTTGGGGCTAGATCAATGTGTGTAAATAGTGTCCAAGGTATTATTCATTGCAGATACAGCTTAGTTAGATACACTTTGCAGATACAGCTTAGTTAGATACACTTGAACTCTTCAAAGGTTCACAAAGGTCGACCAAATAGTATCAGTAAAGCTGAGTAAAGACGAATGCTGTGGGGCGGTGCGGTTGCGGCTTTGCCTACCATGCGAGAGGTCCCGGATTCGATCCCCGACTGGGGATAAAAAAACGGCCAAGTGCGAGTCGGACTCGCACTCGAAGGGTACCGTACTACCGTAACAATGGTAGGGGCTGGTGTGGAGTGAATAGTTTGGATTTTACACAGCAAAATGTTGTTTACAAGGTTTGGTGCGGTTACTCTGACACTCCATGTAAGTAACCAGGTGCATTCGTAAGTTTGTATGCGGTATTGAAAGAATTGTTGTATGGGAGCCCCCTTAAATATTTATCTTATCCTTTTTACGGTTCCGTACCCGAAGGGTTCCAAACGGGACCCTATTACTAAGACTTCGCTGTCCGTCCGTCTGTCCGTACGTCCGTCTGTCACCAGGCTGTATCTCAAGAACCTAGCTAGCTAGAGAGTTGAAATTTTCACAGATTATGTATTTCTGTTGCCGCTATAACAACAAATACTAAAAAACAGGATAAAATAAATATTTAAGGGGGCTCCCATACAACAATACCACATACAAACTTATGGATGCACCTGGTTACGTACATGGAGTGTGAAAGTAACCGCACCAATAACTTTGTAAACAATATTTTGCTGTGTAAAATCCAAACTATTCACTCCACGCCATCGCTTCCATTGAACGGTGGTACGAAACCCTTCGTGCGCGAGTCCGACTCGTACTTGGCCGGTTTTTTTTGTATTTGTTGTTACAGCGGCAACAGAAATACATCATCTGCGAAAATTTCAACTGTCTAACTATCACGGTTCATGAGATACAGCCTGGTGACAGACGGACAGACAGACAGACAGAAAGCTATCTTAGTAATAGGGTCCCGTTTTTTCCCTTTGGGTACGGAACCCTGAAAGGAAGACTTGTATCTTTATATTGTGTGACGTTGCTAGCTCTGGTTCCTACGACAATGTGTATCCTACTATGGGGCCAGAAGCAGATGTACTTATGTGCCTATATCCTGTTTATAAAGTATATTGAGCGAGCGAGCGAAGGGTCCCCGTTCCAGCTTGGGCAAAAATGCTTGTATGTCCGTATTTCTGTCCGGGTTTCCGGCGGTTACTCTACAGGTCCCATTTCACAACCGATTGTCGTGAAATATTGTGAGCAGAATCTATCGACAGATCGATTATAATGTTTTTTTTTTCGATTCAGTTTTTCGATTTTTTCAAAATGTCGCAGATGGGTTACAAAGTTATTGGTGCGGCTACTTTCACACTTCATGTACTTAGCCAGGCGCATTCGTAAGTTTGTATGTGGTATTGAAAGAAAATGCAGCCCGGTTATTTGTTTTTATAATAATTCCACTTGTTCATCCGATAAAATTCAAGGGGGTGGAAAATACTGGGAAAAAAAGGCTAGCATTTAATCGCACATCAAAAATACTGATTTTCACAGCAAAAAAGGGTCAATAAAAACACTTTTTATGTTTTAAATATTTAATGAGTACTTAAGTTTATGTTTTAAGTATTTTTTGTTGTTTTATACACGTTGAACCTAACACGAAGGATGAAGGGGGCTTCGATTAGCTCACCCCCTTGACCCTTCACCTAAGCTACCGCAGTATTTTGCCCTGATATTTGCTGTGCAAACCAGTATTTTTATGTGCAGTTTAATATTTCCCGAAAAAAGAACCTGTGTCCCTCGAGAGGTCCTCAGCTCACTATAATAATAATAATAATAATAATACCTTGGACCAAGGGCGTACCCAGGATTTCAGCTAGGGAGGGCAGCTCATACCTGTTTCGAGAAGATAGTCGGTCAGGTATATTGAAACAAAAAACGAAAAAACGTTGACGTTTATTTTATCTTCTAGGGGGAGGGGCAGCAGCCCCCCCCCCCCCTGCCCCTACCTGGGTACGCCCATGGTTTGGACACTATTGACACACATTGATCTAGCCCCAAACTAGGATTCCCTGCATCTTGGGTACTAGACAACGATACACATACTTATATAGATAAATATTACACTTAGATAGATAAACAACCATGACTAGGGTACAAACATCCGTTCAAATCAACAAATATTTGCCCCCATCGGGACTCGAACCCGTGACCCTTGGCTTCGTAGGCAGGGACACTGCCGACTCGGCCATTCGGGTCGTCAAACTGACTGAGCCACTAGTGTTTATTAGGTACATGATTTAGGTCCACAATGCCCAAGTGTTCCAATCTGGTTCCATCCATCCATCTGTCTATCATCTTCAGCTATCAGAGACAACTAGTCTGGCAACTAGCTTTATGTAACCAAACAAGATCGCTTTGATAAAGTCTAAATATCAGTGTTGTGTCGACAGCAGCCATTTGCTGTGAAATTAGGTAATTGAAAGACGTAATAAGTTGCAATACTTGATATAATAGACACAATAGACAATGTAATTTCTTTCATTCGGGGACATGATGTCTTCCGAATCATAACATTATACTGTGACGTGACGCACTAACTTTACTGGCGGACAAAACGAGAACTAGATTCTTGCATGAGCATGCTTTTTTCAAAATCCAACAGATGGCGTTGGAGGACCATTATTTTATTTAACAATAAAAGCATTGGCATGGCAATGATACGGTACCCTAAATTTTAACGGTTGTGAGATACTTGGAATAGTTCGTATATTTGACGATCCGAATGGCCGAGTTGGCAGTGACCCTGCCTACGAAGCCAAGGGTCCCGGGTTCGAGTCCCGGTGGGGGCAAATATTTGTTTGATGAGAACGGATGTTTGTACCCTAGTCATGGTTGTTTATCTATCTAAGTATATAATATTTATCTATATAAATATGTGTTTCGTTGTTTACAAGATACAGGGAATCCCAGTTTGGGGCTAGATCAATGTGTGTAAATAGTGTCCAAGGTGTCCAAGGTATTATTTTTGTTGCACATAAAAAATCACATTATATGCTTATAGAAAAGACATTTACAAAAGCAAGCTTATCTCTAACAAGAGATTTTTTCCAGCAAACCCAATATGAAAAATTATCAAAATTATCTCGGTAACGTGACACTTTAGATTAAATATCACCAATATTTTTTGTTTTAAGTGCCCTCTACATATATTTACTACATTCAATGAAATCAATGGAAAGGCAGTCTTCTACGCCATCTGTTGGATTTAAAAAAAACCTGCTCTGAAAGCACCCCATTACATTGACACTACCATGCCGTCATAGTTAAGTTTATAAATGGCACTTTACTTCTGCATTATGATTCGTTAAAAACGTAATTAGAGACTCTACATTAAGTCATTCTGCAGATATTTATGTAATAGTAATGTAACACTTGCAAATACGTTGCCAACTCATTGGTTATTCAAAAAAACCTCATACATCAATTATGCTAAGTTGTTAGAACATTAACTCGGAATAGTAGAATGCTTGGCTTCACAAGAAAATGCAATTAGCATCACTGAAAATTTGCGTATGAAACTAGTTAAAAAAAACAAACGAAGATTTTCACAATAGGAGTTTGAACAAGCGTTCCATTGTCTTGCGGAAATTAAAAATCACTCGCCATTTTGGACGTGCGTTCAAAATATAAAAGCGTGCTCAAGAGGTTGAAAGCATGACAATTCTGATCACCATTATATTGATCAGTAGATATTTCCCTGTGAAACAGAAGTGATGAGAGGTGACGCTATCGTGGCGTTGAAATTACTTTGAAGTTTTGAAATGGAGGAAACTGGCGGAAAGTTTTTACTTTTCCGGAAAACAGAAAATAATTAAATATAAACATAGCAATTACAATACGAAAGATTGTAGAGCTATTAAAACTAGTACTTATAAATACATAAAACAAGCAGACAAGTTTTTTATTGCTTTCGAACTGTAAACTTTTTTTTAATGTTCTCTACTGTACGGCCTGGTACATTTGCATGAAGATAAAAACTTCGACGCTTCATGTCGTCGTGTATATCGGAAAATAGAATGTTAATAGTATCGTGTGCGATACTGCGCGGTGCGATCCAATGAATTTGTAATTAGAGAATCGACTGACTTTAAAACTGTATAGAGCGATTCGATTTAGAACGTTACCGTGAATACTTCGGTTGGTGGTACCTAGGTAACTACATTTGTGTGAAGGTAGGTATACGTCCTAAGGCACTTAAACAAGTCACAAGAAATCTCAGTGAAAAATGTATAGCTTATCGCATAAGTCAATTGGTTCCCTAGACGACTCTTACGACATACTGGAGGTCATTGGAGGTGCATGCAGGCAAGCACACTGTGACCATGATTTGTAGATGTAGGTAGGTAGGTGAATGTCCTAAAGTCGTTAAGATAAATAACAAGAATCGAACCGCAGCTGTTAACGTTCTACAGCACAAACCTACGTCGCTGCTTCTGGAAGCAGGCAACCAAGCATGAAGGAAGCACGTAAAACAATAAATTAAATGAATATTACGATAAAGACTTGCACATCAGAGGTAGGCACTCGAATAACTCATTAGCCATTGCACATGAAAAAATCACATTACAAGCTTATACAAAAGACATTTACAAAGGCAAGCTTATCTCTATCAAGAGCTTTCTTACAGCAAACCCAACATGAAAAGGATAAATTTCATAGCAGTGACAGGTATACCTTTGTGCAGAAATATAAGTAAATAATATAAATAGGTAAGTGTTTTTATTAAACTACTAAATATACTACATAATGACGAACATTAATACCGTATATAAAAATACATATAATAGATAAACTATTCTACATATTAGATCCCTAAGTTTACGAAAGATATTGCTCATTTGATTTTTTGATGACGATTTTTGAAGATAAAGACAGATGGGACTGTCCCTGATGGCGCAGGGAAGCGCGTTCCACAGATGTTGCCCTCATTCGGTTCGAAACCCATGCTCGTGCGACGGTATTGTAAGATGGAGTAGAGAGCATGGAGGCCGTGTGGGATCTATGAGGTATAATCGACGGAACTAAGTCGAAGCGTTCACGCATAAAGCTGGGATATCGGAGGTTAGTTGAGATGCTGTACAGAAAGTGAGGATGTGAGTACCTCGACGAAGACGAAAGGCAGCCAATCTAACCCCCAGCGATACCGTGACACATGGTCGAACTCTTGCAGTCCGGAGATGAACCGACTCCCGAGATTTTGAAGTCGCTGGAGTTTGTTCAGCTGCTCTTCGTTGGCGCTCGCCCAGCAAACATCAGCATAATCAATCAGCGGAAGGAGAAGGGATTGAACGAGGGTAATATTCGTTTGACTTGGCAAGAAGTTCTGGAGTCTTCTTGGTGAGTGAAAAGTGGTAAAGACACGCTTACTGACCTCACTGACATGCGTTGACTACTCGTGACTATTCTTATTCATTCCTCTGCCACCACATATGGGAAAAATCGTTACACTATGGTAGATATGTTTTCATCAGTATTAACAAAAAATACAGTAAAGTGCGAGTCTGACTCGCACACGAAGGGTTTCGTCCATATCATCGTGCAATAAAAAACCCAGAAAAATATGTCGCTTGTATGGGGACCAGACACCCCCTTCAATAGTTAAAAAAACGTGTAGTTCATTCTTGTTGCTGTAGCAACAACTCTTTTACCTATTACGGTTCATGAGATACAGCCCGCTGACGGACAGACAGACAGACAGACGGACAGCGGAGGCTAAGCAATAGGGTCCCGTTTGGCACCCTTCGGGTACGGGACCCTGCATCGCATTATGGCTGTGGCTGTAAGTACTCCTACCCAAGTATACACACGTAAAACAACATGGCCGACAAACAAATGACAGTCATGATGGCGCGTCATGATCGCGCATGCGCCGTGCCCGCGCCTTGTTCCACGGAGTATTGTCTCCGCACTTTTACTTTCACGACGATTTAACTGTAACTAGATATAAATTACGCCGTTGGGTAAGACCACCAGATCATACCGATTTGATCAGTCGAAGCTATTTGGTTCATATCGGTTTCAATTCACGATGAAAGTTGTTTGGAATACCCCTGAACCCTATAGTCGACTAGGTGTTTCGATGAAGATCCAGGAGGTAGGAGACTGAAGCCCCTCCCAAACGCCCCGTACGAGAGCCAGATGACGAAAGCAGTGTAGCAGCGATTACTGATGATGATGTGATGACGCTTTAGTGCATTTGCTAGCCATGTGAAATTTCCGGGGTGAATGGCGCCGCCCACTCATATCATTCACCAAGTGAAGTGTCGCATTCTAGAAGTCCTCAAGTCCATTCTTAGGGATCCGTAAACCAATGCTACAAACGGAGCCCTATTGCTGTCATTCACGTGTTCGTCCATCCATCCGTCGTCTGTCACACAGGTTTTACAGCCAAACGGTTAAATCCACAGTCTTCAAACCTTCACAGTATAAACATTTTGTTAACCGAAAGCCATAAAAAAAATCCAAAAACATTTTCAAATGTTTTAAGGCGGGTTCACATACCGCTAAAGGGTTCCTATACCGCTTGTATTTTTAAGTTGCAAGATTTTATATACATACCGCATTAGGATATCCTGTAATGATAGGTATTGTTGGGAAAGATAGAAATAAAATAAAAAAATGTCTCATCGTTACTGGCTTACGATGCCACTCACCGCATGTTAAGTGGGTTGCTCATTAATCAACACGCTAGCCATGTGAAATTTCCGGCATGGCTTACGATGCCACTCGCCGCATGTTAAGTGGGTTGCTCATTACTCAACTTGCTAGCCATGTGAAATTTCCGGCATGGCTTACGATGCCACTCGCCGCATGTTAAGTGGGTTGCTCATTACTCAACTTGCTAGCCATGTGAAATTTCCGGCATGGCTTACGATGCCACTCGCCGCATGTTAAGTGGGTTGCTCATTACTCAACTTGCTAGCCATGTGAAATTTCGGGCATGGCTTACGATGCCACTCGCCGCATGTTAAGTGGGTTGCTCATTACTCAACTTGCTAGCCATATGAAATTTCCGGCATGGCTTACGATGCCACTCGCCGCATGTTAAGTGGGTTGCTCATTACTCAACTTGCTAGCCATGTGAAATTTCCGGGATGGCTTACGATGCCACTCACCGCATGTTAAGTGGGTTGCTCATTACTCAACTTGCTAGCCATGTGAAATTTCCGGCATGGCTTACGATGCCACTCGCCGCATGTTAAGTGGGTTGCTCATTACTCAACTTGCTAGCCATGTGAAATTTCCGGCATGGCTTACGATGCCACTCGCCGCATGTTAAGTGGGTTGCTCATTACTCAACTTGCTAGCCATGTGAAATTTCCGGCATGGCTTACGATGCCACTCGCCGCATGTTAAGTGGGTTGCTCATTACTCAACTTGCTAGCCATGTGAAATTTCCGGCATGGCTTACGATGCCACTCGCCGCATGTTAAGTGGGTTGCTCATTACTCAACTTGCTAGCCATATGAAATTTCCGGCATGGCTTACGATGCCACTCGCCGCATGTTAAGTGGGTTGCTCATTACTCAACTTGCTAGCCATGTGAAATTTCCGGGATGGCTTACGATGCCACTCACCGCATGTTAAGTGGGTTGCTCATTACTCAACTTTCTAGCCATATGAAATTTCCGGCATGGCTTACGATGCCACTCGCCGCATGTTAAGTGGGTTGCTCATTACTCAACTTGCTAGCCATATGAAATTTCCGGCATGGCTTACGATGCCACTCACCGCATGTTAAGTGGGTTGCTCATTACTCAACTTGCTAGCCACGTGAAATTTCCGGCATGGCTTACGATGCCACTCGCCGCATGTTAAGTGGGTTGCTCATTACTCAACTTGCTAGCCATGTGAAATTTCCGGCATGGCTTACGATGCCACTCGCCGCATGTTAAGTGGGTTGCTCATTACTCAACTTGCTAGCCATGTGAAATTTCCGGCATGGCTTACGATGCCACTCGCCGCATGTTAAGTGGGTTGCTCATTACTCAACTTGCTAGCCATATGAAATTTCCGGCATGGCTTACGATGCCACTCGCCGCATGTTAAGTGGGTTGCTCATTACTCAACTTGCTAGCCATGTGAAATTTCCGGGATGGCTTGCGATGCCACTCGCCGTATGTTAAGTGGGTTGCTCATTACTCAACTTGCTAGCCATCTGAAATTTCCGTGATGACTTACGATGCCACTCGCCGCATGTTAAGTGGGTTGCTCATTAATCAACACGCTAGCCATGTGAAATTTCCAGGGTGTATTGCGACGCCACTCGTGGCAGATCAAGTGTCTTACGTCGTCATACGAGTCTTTTATATACGGTTAAAAATATACTACTGAGTCCAATTATATATTTTACAATGGTATCACTGCCGCATGTTTTTCGGCAGCTAATGAAAAAACAGATATAAGGTGTATACAAGTAATAAACGACGAAATTTGAACCGATTAAGTTGTGGTACAATTAGCTATTAATGTGACCCAAAAACGAAAGTGTTACGTAAGCAAATACATTTTGAATTTGGTGGGCAATTTTGGGGGCAAATCAGAAAAATTAAAAATGATTTCTAACTGTTATTTGACATTTCCAATGAAAGAGCTTTTTGCGAGGATTTCAAATATAATTATTTCATAACTCTGAAATTCTTAGTAAAAATAAGGTTTCCTGACTGTATTTGTGGAAAATCTTATGAAAGGACTTGTTGCGAGAATCTATAAAAAAAAAACATATTTTTCTAGTTATTTTTCACTACACATGGTATACTAGTGTGGGGCCAGAAGCAATGTATGTACCTGTATGTAAAAAAATATGTAAATGTTTATAAACCTGAAATGCTTATTGAAATTATTTATTTCTGCATATGATTTATAATATTGAATAATCTAATATTTGTATTAGTTATACACAACCAATATTTAAAAGAGATCGATAAATAAATTCGTGAGAATTCTTCGCCGGCTTCTCCCACAGTGGTCCAATGTAGAGAAGAGGCAAAAAAGTGTCATATTATTTCACCGAAAGATTTTCAAAGCCGTTAGTTAATAATCTAACGTTTTTTTCTCGTTAGTTTACAAACTATCTATAAACTGCAAACTGTACCGTACTGCTTACGATATGACGCGTTAGTTTATAATAAATCACAAACAAACTCACAAACAAACTCACTAACCCACTCTCTTATTATTATTTTTTCATGTTAATTGTATAAGTATAACTACTAATTTAGGTACAACATGTTTTTAATTTTAAATGTTACTATTTTTGTTGTTGGTTTCTTTCTGTGTACCATAAACTAGCTTTACATATTTTAAGGGAAGAGCGCTGTAGCCTGAAATACAGGTTTAGACCTAGCTCAGGCTCAGATGTTCACATTATCTTTGTATCAATCTATTTAGCTAAGTACCTTTAATTGTAACTTTTTACTGTCCAAGTTTTTGATGAATAAATATTTTTATTATTATTATTATTATTAAATGCGTTTAATTGTGAACTGGTATAAAATTGCAATGGAAATACCAGGGCAAACACTGCGATAGCTTAGGCGAAGACTAGAGGGGGCGAGCGCAGCGAAGTCTTCTAGCTGATGCCGACAACATCAACTGCGTGATCCTATTAATTATCATTTACCGAGATAACATTACCCTCCTTCCCTGTGCAAACTACATTCAAAACCGTTCAGCCGTTTTAGCGTGATTGAGGCACAGCCACACAAACATCCAAACATCGATACTTTCATATTAGTTGGATCTACAGCAATAAAGAAATGTTGACTTTTTTTATAAATATTAGAGGTCAATTTTACACAAAGCCAACTACGCCCATAGTAAGCTCAACAAGGCATGTGTTATGGGTACTAGACGACGATATATTTAATAGAGATAAATACTTATGTAAATACACAGAAAAAATCCAAGACTAAGAAACAAATATTCATGCTCATCACCATAGATATCGATGTCTGTGCTCATCACACAAATATTTGCCCTTACCGGGATTCGAACCCAGGACCGTCAGCTTCGTAGGCAGGGTCACTACCCGCTAGGCTAAACCGGTCGTCTTTGAGAGTAGTTACAGTTCAACACGACAAGGGACGAGCCCATCGGGAATGTTAATGGAGGGGAACGATATCCCGTCACGGTTGGTGCACCTGGGAGCATTGTAATGCCACATCCGATAGACTCCGTTATGCCATATTGATGGAGAGTAATGAATAATCACTTGTTAGAGATAAGCTCGCCTTTGTATATGTACATGTATGACGGCCCGAATGGCCGCCGACTCGCACTCGGACTTTTTGATAGGAGTAACGCCATTTATTTAAGAACACAATTATCTCGAAATGGTACGCTCCGTTGGATGCCCTTCAAAATCATTTTTACGGCCGACCCGAGTGTCCGAGTCGGCCGGCAGTGACCCTGCCTACGAAGCCAAGGGTCCCGGGTTCGAGTCCCGGTGGGGGCAAATATGAAAGTATGTGTATCGTTGTCTGTACCCAAGATACAGGGAATCCTAGTTTGGGGCTAGATCAATGTGTGTAAATAGTGTCCAAGGTATTATTATTACATGTTTTTGCTGTATTGCAAGTGTGTCTGCCAGCTACTCCTTACGGGCAAAGGCGTGACGCTATGTTATTGGTTTGATGTTGTATAGACGAATAAACATAAAACATAAACATTTAGGAAGGATAGGAGGAAGTTGCTTCTAGCCCCACACTAAGATACCCTGTGTCGTGGGAACCAGAAACCGCAACGTAACCCACTATAAACATCCAAGACCTGGGGTTTTTTTTTCTTTACCCCCAGCCGGGGAACGAACCCGGGACGTCTCGCATGGTAGGTTAGCCACAACCGCTGCGCCACAGAGGTCGTCAAATGAATGGCAATGATAATGGATTAACTATTAAAGTCATGACAATTTCTTGATTAACCGCGGTCTAACAACTTAGGTAAATTTCGCAAGTCCACGTGCTCTTGCACTACCCGAGGGGACCGTGCAGGGCGGTGTGGTTCAAGTATTTACTGCGGACGTGCGCAATTCCCCCCTAAAGTCTTGTCACTGGCTTTGCTCGGGAAATGACATGACTTACATAAGATAACATTTCAATACAGGCACAATGCGCACTAACCCCAGTGTGGGGCAGTCAGTCAGTACCTAACCCCTGTCGTGAGGTGATACGAAAAAAAAATGGGTTTTTCGAATCCATTTACTCCACCATGAAGTCATCTACAGATTTGATTTTTGGGTAAAAGTTTATTGAGTATTTGATTAAGATTCTTAATAAAGGAAAACGCGATTGGATGAATTTTTCTCGATAGAATTTAATTACGAAAATACCTCTAAATCGTTTTATTTTTCCTGAAATCCTAACTGAAACTGCGTCCAAAATGTATTTATTTATGTATTATGTATTCGTAAAATCTCCTTAATTTTTTTTTAAACAAAATAGCGTAGTTTATTTTTAATAAAATTTTTTGTAGTTCAGCTCTATGTTATGTCATGTTTCCCCGATTCCGTCCCTCTCACACTGCGGGTCTTTCCGCCTTGAGTAAC